>CM053607.1:107104573-107150961 GCA_028646535.1 Procyon lotor | reverse complement strand
ATAGATAAATAAAGTCTTAAAAAAAAAATAAGGGCACTCTATGGGTCGCTGAGGGGATTAAATGTGATGATGTAAACTACTACTCAATATATCCCTCTTTACCCCTCTAACCTCCCCTCTCCCAGGCCACCCTCCCTCTTGCTGCTTCCCCTCCAGCCACACGGAGCCTCCTTCACTTCCTTGGAGACCCATGCTCAGGCTAATGTCCCCTTACCCTGTAAGTCTCAGAGTAGACTCATCCTCACAGAAACAGCTTTCTCTGGCTCCCCTGTGTGAGTTAGTGGCCCCTCCCAGGGTCAGCCTTGACATGCTGTATTATAGCATCTTCACGCCGTCTCCTTTCCTGCCCACCAGTGTCCCTCATTAGACCGAGACTACCATGAAGGCAGGGTGCTGGATCTCTCCCCCCAGACTCACATTTATCCAGGAGGCACGTGGTAAAGCTTTGCTGGAGGACAGGTGGATGGTGAGACGGATGGCTGAGTGGAAGAATGGATGGCTGGGTGGGTGGATGAGTGGGTGGGGGGATGGATAGATGAGCTGCCTTGGGGTCACACCTGATAACTCTGGGAGGGGCTGCCTTTATTTCTGAAGGCTCAGACTTGGAGAGAAGGAGAAGGTACTTTCCACAAAGCCGCAGAAACCTGACCGTAACAACTTCTCCTCAGCAGAACCCAGGCCATGATAACTTTTTTCAATGCACTAAGAAAACATGACTGATTGGCTTGGCTCACTCAGGCTGTG
Organism: Procyon lotor; assembly: GCA_028646535.1. Lineage (NCBI taxonomy): Eukaryota > Metazoa > Chordata > Mammalia > Carnivora > Procyonidae > Procyon > Procyon lotor. Next base: position 107,150,217 of record CM053607.1, on the reverse strand, counting down.
CGTGAGGCTTCCCCCGAGCCTGTGAGGCTGAGTCTCCGTGTCCTTACGCTGTCAGTCGCAAGCCCTCAGGGAACTAGGAAGGAGGCTGACATTAAAGAATCTCACTTACTCTTCAGAAAGTTTACCTACAGACTGAATGAGAAGGTGAGCAATTTACCACCTACGTTATTTGAAAATCATTAGGTATGTTTTTCTATAAAAGCCAATCATAATCTATCAAAAGATTAATCCTCAAAGATTTTATGCTTGTGCTTAGAATTGTGGTGTTTATACATGGAAAATGTTTCATTGACTGCCAAGTTGAGGAACATGGTGTTCCAGATGAGTGAGATTTCTATGAAACTGAGGCTGAGTATTTAAATCCTCATTTTATTTTTCCAACGCTACTGTTAATTCAAAATATTTTTAATTCTTTTAATTTTTTTTAAGAATTTTGCTTATTTATTCATGAGGAGAGAGAGAGAGAGAGAGAGAGAAGCAGGTTCCTTGATTAGCAGGGAGCCTGATGTGGGACTTGATCCCGGGACCCTGGGATCGTGACCTGAGCCGAAGGCAGAGGCTTTAACCCACTGAGCCACCCACACACCCACTTCAAAGCATTTTCAGAATCTTTCTTTTGCAATTTCCTTCAAATCAACTTAGGACAAGTGTTATTATTTTTTCCATGTCACTGTTTTTACAGAGATATGTTCCCTTCCCTGCTTAGTGAACAGAGTACCTCAGATGCAGGTCATCATTTCATGAAGACTCGGGGTTCTCTTTATAAATAGACATGATTTTCCTGGGTTCTTTTTTTTTTCTTTTTACTAACATATAATGTATTACTTGCCCCAGGGTACATGTCTGTGAGCCATAAGGCTCACACGTTTCACAGCACTTACCATAGCACATACCCTCCCCAATGTCCACAACCCAGCCACCCTATTTCCTGGGTTCTTGTATTGAAGAATGTTGTCCAGGCCTCCTGCAGTAATACGGGGCTGTTCGGCTGTGTGGGAAGTGGCCTCTGACTGCCGTGCCCATTACTAAAGATTCTTCTCCCCCTCTTTATTACCTTTACCCTGTTGTGTTTGCCCTTGTCCTCACTGTGTCTCTTGCGCTGCCTTGGCTTGCTGGCAGCTACTCACTTCTCGGCAGCTTTATCGCACAGCCTTTGTGGACATAGTTGAGAGGTTCCCCTTACTGGGGGCCTGATCTCTAGGTCCCAGAGATGTCCCTGCAGGAGATCACGACTGAGCAACTGGAGTGTTCTTGCATTTACTTAGGGTTGCAGGGATGTCTGTGAAGGTGCCTGTCGTGGAACAATGTGTTGCAACTTAAATAAATAAATAACACTAGTGGAAAGAAATTGCTCAAAAATCAATTCCGTGAAGAAACGTGGTGATTGTTTTCCAGGGAACATTGATTCTAACGCTCAGGTTTATTGTAAGCATGCCAAAAGCAAAGGCTAAAGGCCAGTATTGTGCACGAAGAGGCAACACTCATCCCATGCAACAGGGCTCTTGAGAGCAGGCTGCCCCTGTGGGCCACTTTGAGTCCACTGAGAAGTGGGCGTCTCTGTCACACGTGCAGCGAAAGGAGCAGTAAGTGGGACTTGGAGTGGATGTTCTCACCACCTGCCACGCCTACCTGAGCCTGGCTGAGCCCCCAGTGGGGGTTGATGTCAAATTGGCCAATATCTCTCAAAGTAGAGTCAAATTGGCCAATTTGGGTCCTTTTAATCAACGAAGGTTGAAGACTTGGCTACTGTCCTTAGGGAGTCTGTGTCTTCTTGGGGACTTGGGACTGAGGATGGGGGGAGGAAGAGGAGCAGAGAACGCTAAAAAAAAGCCCTGATTTGGGCCAACCAGGCATTTGTGTTCAAATGAGGGTGACTTAGATTGCCTGGGACTGAGGAGTTTTCCAGGACAAGGGACGTTTAGACGTTTAGTGCTCAAAGCAGGAAAGACCTGGATAAACCAGGATGACTCGCTCACCCAAAAGTGGTTAAACCTCCTCAGTGCCTCAGTTTTCTTATCTGCGGAAGAGAGGCAGTAACACCAAACCCTTAAAGTTGGTGCAAGGGAGGGCAGAAGGTGTTTGATTTGTAAAGCATGTAGGATGTGGGACCACCAGCATACGAATGCCCTAAGACACCAAAGAGGGACAAGACTCATGCGGAGCTATGGAACATTCAGGAAGGGACACGGCCAGCATGAGCCGAAGTGCATGGGGGAAGACTCTATGGCTCTATGGAGGGAATGTGCTCCAGAAAGCCTTAAAGAGCAATGACACTCGGTCTGAAATGATGCAAGGAGATTTGATTACTTTGGAATAAAATGAGTGACTCTAGAAATAACTTCTTCCTGCTTCAAGCCAGTTATGTTTTGCAGAATTTAGCTACTGCTCTGCTGTGATTCTCAGCCGCCTCTGTCCCCACCCCCACCCGCCCATTCTTTTCTTTGGGATTTGCCTCTGCTGTACCATAGGCCAAGTCCCCTTTCTCTAAAACACCTGCTCATTAATTGGCCACCGGCCCCCTCCCCATGAGAGGTGTCTAGTGAGCCAGGATTAGGGAAACTTAAGCTCAGAGAGGTTAAGTGACTTGCCAAGAATCACCCAGCAGATCAATTTTGAATCCAGAAACAGGAACCAGATGTCTGCACCTTACTCTGTGCTTACTTTGGAAGGTGGAGTGTGGGGCCCGGGAGGCCCCAATAGAAAGACAGAGCTCCTCCGGGAGAGACTGGGAGACCAAGAATTCTGAAGCCGTCCTGTAATTTATGGCCAGGAGTTCCCCCTACATATGTGTTAGGGGAAAGCATTTTTATAAAAATTCAGCTTTGAAGATACCCCCCGAGTTGGGAAGTTTTACATCTGAAGGAAATCTCTGTCATTAGGAAAAGATGCCACAATGAGTGAATTTAATGAATTAAAGATTTGGCACAGGCTATATCAAGTATCAAGTAATGAGCTTTCCGTTTCCAGTCACACGTTCAGTATTTCTCAATCCAGCCAAAATTGGCAAGAGTCAAGCTGGTTATTAAAGCAAAACCTGGAAAAGGCAATTAAGCACTCCCTGGGTTAAAAGGTTAACTCCAGTGGAAACACGAATCATAAATTTTACTCCCAGATATCCCTGTTACTCAGAGCTCTGTGTGAGGGGATGGCTCCTCACCCAGGGGCTGGGCCATCCAGGGCAAGGATGACCGATGGCGCTCCAGTGTCCGAGGAAAGCACGGTCGGGTGCCCGCCCCACTGCAGGTGGAGCGGGGGTGGGAGCAAGCTAGGGATTCCAGAGAAATGCCATGTGTCTCCAGTTGCTTCACTGGACGTGGAAGGCACTGTTGGAGGCCTCTGGCCTGTGCTGCCTGGTTGTTTAGAAATAGGCTGCGCGGCCATCCTGGACACTGACAGGTGTCCCGGGCTGCAGGACTTTGGTCAGCACTAGAACTAGAGAAATCCTGGGTAAACTAGGTGACCGCTTTGGTCACCCCGTAAAGGACCCTGATATTTTTGCAGGAGTCCTTATTTCCTGCCCAATAACTTTGCCGAATGTTTAAAACCAAAGGTGTTGGATGTGGACTTCGTGCTTCCGTGTCCAGAGCCGTTCCACCACCCGGGGCAGCATGAAGATTAGCTGAATGTAGGCAGCTGAGGGCTAAGCCAGGGCAGGGGTCCAGGCAAGGTCCCTGCCCTGAGGTGACACCCATTTATCATCTGCCCCTTGCTCCATGTGGCTGCTTTAGGGGGGGCTCTTTCTCTTTACCTGCAGCAGCCCAGAGGGCTCACAGAAATCCTGAGTCCTACCCCAGGGCTACTCATTCCTTGTCATTCAAGCTAATGTATCTTCAGCAAAGAGACGGACAGTAGCTCATATTAGTTCTTTGTCTGAAAGTGAGCCCTATTTCAGAGCAGCCAGCCAGGAGGGCCGGTGCTCTTTGGAGAGTCGAGCGTGCTGCCCTGAGAATGGCTTCGTCTGGTTGGCCGATTAAACCTGTTTTAAAGAATCATTCCTGCAGGTGAAGACATAGATCATCTGGGATGGATTTGTTAAAGCTTTTTTAGTGTTAAAGAATTCTATCCCACTTGGTCCTTTTGGAGGATTAATTTATATTGAAAAGCGCACCAGCGGAGAAGCCACGGGCAAGGAACAACTACCACCCAGCACCCCTGAGAGCCGAGCCGAGCCGGCCCTGTTGTCTGTGTGTGCGCATTTCTTTGGAAAAAGTTACACGGATGAGGATCTCATTCTGAATTGGCATGCAATGCAATTAGCTGTCTTTGCTAATAATCTAGCAATTAAAATGGAATGTGACTGCTCGTTAAGCCTGCCACTCAACTAAGAGATGTGTATTTGTTTTCAAGTGGAGCTGAGTTTGATCAGCCTGTCTCCAACTGAAGCTGACGTCTGAAGATTTGGGTCAGAATGTAAGGCCCAGAGAGGAAAGTTCCTCTACATACCTTTGAATTTTCTTTTTGAAAACGGACCTTATTACCAGCTAAGCTCAAATCCAAAGCTCAAACTAAGTAAGTCATCTCAAAGTCCCAAAATGTTTGTCTTCGCGATGTGTTTTTAACATGGTTTTCCTACTTGGATTTGTGAATAGACTTTTAGTAACTTGAAATGTTGAGACTTTATTAATGTTAAACTTTCTTTAAATTGTCTTTAATTAAAACTCCTACCACTTAGCTTATAAATTAGCAGGGATCTGAAGCTGCTTAGTCCACCGTGGACGATGCCTGCCCAAGAAGTTCTGGTTTGAAACCTGCTTTAGTCCCCATATGATTAAGGAGTTTGGAGTCAAGGAAAGGACTGGATCAGGCCCGGGGAGTGCTGGGTAGTTCTCCTGGTAGGGCCTGTGCTGGGACCCCCACGGCGACCCAAGTGGGTGAGAATTTGAGAACTGCCTCCACCCAGCGACCCAGCCCCCTTCCAGACTCTCAGCTACACAGAGGAAGATGGAGTCATATGCTAGTTCTTCTTCTGACGTCTCCAGACCTGTCAGCCTGTGATAAGATTGGCAAATAAAGGCACGGCTGCCTCCAGGCTTCTCTTGTGCTCAGGGCAGACACCGTTAATCTATCACTTTGTTCTTTCCTCATGAAACAAGGCACAATGTGAAGCCCTGGTAATATCTTTTGCAAAGCAGCCACTGCCAGTCAAGTAGAGTGGAGACTCAGATGCAACACAGCCACCATCCCCGCCTCATGGTCTGCTGTCAGAGCAGGGTCTGAGAGGGGAGGGAAGGAAGAAGGGCCATTATAGCTCCATCCACAGCCTGAATGCGGGTCCCCGGGGTCCCCTTCCCCGTGCCCTGAGCCCTGCTCTGACCCACAGCATGTGGAGTACGTATGGAGATGGACCTCCCCAGCTCCAGAGAAGCCTGCTGGGCCTTCTCTCCTGCAGCCTTCCGGGTCTGGTGGGATGGAACAATCTGGAGAGAGAGCATTTCCTCACCAGATGTTTTAGGGGACACACTTGAAAGGCGGTGAGGAGGGTGTGGGTGGTGAGCTTCAGGTCACTGCTCACCTTTGCAGCCCTACCGGGTGTCTGTTCCCAAACACAGGAAGCCAGGCCGCCACGACGGTGGGCAGGACCACAGCAGGCCGGCGTGGAGACAGGGAGAGACTATGAAGGAGGCTCTTGGCTTCTGGATGGAGTGCGCTGGTCCTCTGGGTGGCTTGGTGTGCTGCTTTTACTATTTTTATTGAGCCACCGGCTCACGGATGTGTCCCACCCACACAGGCTTCCAGAAGCCCAGCCCTGGCCATGGCCTCCACAGAGAGAGGGCTGCAGAGGGCCAGACGCTCTGAGCAGCCTTCACCTTGAGGCCTATGAAGATGAAGCCAGCTTCCTTCTTAGCAGGATACTGCTTAGGTATTTAAGGATGGGAAATGGCTGTGGGAGATGGCTGCAAATAATATTAAAATCAGAACTCTATCAGCTCCCATCTCCTTGCTTTGACTTTTGCTCTCCAGAAATTCATTGCCCACCTGACAGCTGGAATGAGCTGACCTGTCAGGTCCCATCACCTCCCGCGCTTCTCACGCCCTTCAGCTTCTCCATTCTCAACTTCCTGCTCCTCAAGAGCCCAGACCTGCCGGGGCCTTGGGGAAGCTGTGCTATAGCCAATCCCTCTGCCCGGACCGCTCTTTCCCAATACTTGCAGAGCTGGCTGCTGTTTATTACCCGTGGGTCCACTCAGTGGTCCCCTCCACAGTGGGGCTTCCCTTGACCACCCTGTCCGAAGCTGCCACCTTCCCCTCCTGGAATCACTCTCTTCACAGAGCTCATCACTCCCAGAAATTGTCCCATTTACTTTTTTTCTTGCTTATGGCCAGTCTCCCCCATGAGACTATAAGATCTGTGAGCTTAAGACCTAGCACCCAACAAAGAGTATGTTCTCAGTAAGTGTTTGGCAGTGAACTTCACTTGCTAGGTCTCCTAGGACCAGAGGGCCATTTCTTTGTTTTTCCAGCTGGCTTTGCAGGATGGAGGGCTCGGATGGAAGCAGTCCGACCCTCCTGGGGCCGGTATGCCAAAACGATGCATGCATCGGCCTGGGTGAGCCCTCTCCCTTCAGCCTCTGCTGGACACTGAGCAAGAGCTGCCTCCCACCCACAGGGGCCTCTCTCTGGCCGGCCTCCCACCTCGGGGCAGCTGTGCTGCCACCTTCCTCCTGCCGCCAGTGCTGGAGGCGGCTGTTTCCTCTTGGCCCCTGGCTGCAGGACACACATTCTTGGGAGTCTCCTCTGATGCTGGCCACATGTTTTTGTTCCTGCCACAACCTTCCCAGGATACGGGCTTTTGGGTTCAGAAGTAAATAAATTCCCAACAGCAATGGGTTGTGAGGGAGGATGACCATCGTCATTTTGGAAAGAGAGAAGATAGTAAAGTCTCATCAAGAGCAGGATCTCTGTCCCTTCTTCACCGCAACAGCCTGTCCTAACCCAGGAAGACACGTTTTCACTTTCTAGCCTGCCGTGCGTGACAAAGCAAATCCAGGGAAGAGATGCGTGGATCAGAGGCCCGTGGCGTGCTTCAAATGTGATCTCTCTGAGCTTCAGTTTCTTCACCAGAAAAAGCAGTAACATCTGTACTTGGGACAATTTTGAAGAGTAGAATGAAAGCCATGCCTGGAAAGTGCCCAGCACGAGCTCTGCGATGAAATACCCAGGAATACCAGGGAGTGTTCCTGGACCGTAGAGCAAGACCACTAGGTAGGGACCAGACTGACCTGGCTCAGAGGGGATGAGCCAGAGTGGGGTGGAGCAGAGCCCTCCCTGTTCTCAGCTGAGGATGAGGTGGGGCCAGGAGTCCTGCTGAACATGGTGGTATTTACCAGGGGGTAGAGGAGCTCTGAGTGAGAAGGATCTGAGTTTCAGTTTTCTCCGATCCCTTGTGCCGAATTTTGTGCCAGGCTACAGTAAGTGTGAATGAGGAGAGAGATTTGCTTGGCTGTGAATTCCAGGATGACAGTGAAGAATTAATAAGTGAATAAATGAATGAGTGAGTGAATCAAGGGTTGTGGTCTCCATGGCCTCTGTCTGTCCCCATTGGGCCCCTCCACCTACATGCAAATTTAAATACATGCCTAGGAGCTAGGGCAGGCCATGGAGTACCACTGGGGGTAAGTTTTTAGACAGGAAAGGGTTGGTCTAGGAGGCTCTGCTGCACTGTAATGCCCCCTGGGGCTGTGGCTCCTTGCACCCCCGTGGGAGGTCTCTGGGTATGCTCAGGGCTAGCCTGGGCTTCCTTGCTGGAGAGCACCTCCACCCGACCCTTCCCACCTCCTGCCAGTCAGTGTGCTTAGAGATGGGCAGCCTGTCCACATTCATGGTGACCTTCCCTCTGAACCAGTGTGGGACAAAGCAAAGATGCCCTGAAGGGGCAGGGAGATGGGGGCTGGGTGGGACCCATGACCTGGTGATGAGGCAGCAGACAATTAGTGTTTACCTTAAGGGAAAAAGAAAGGTAATGGAAGGATAATCGGAAGGCTTATTTATTTATTTATTTATTTAAAGGAGAAAGAAGCAGAATGCCTAAGTGTGTAAAAAGTGCTATTTAAAATTTCTTCTCTGTAGCATATACTTGAACCTATAATTATGACTTTGAAAAAAAAAGGGTAATTATGAAAATTTCTAGGCTCATTAAAGACACACAATTGACATCCAAAATTATTTGAGTTAGAAATGATGCTGGAATGAGTATCTTGCAAGAGACTCAGAGGCAAAGAACTTTGCTTTTATTTAAAAACTCTAAGTTTCGGATTAACCCAGAGTGTCTCAGGCCACGTCACATGATGCTTCCCTCCTGCTGAGGGAGATGACGAAGATATTGTCCCCTCTGTAGGGCCAGCTCGGCTTGGCCTCCAAGGTTTAGGTTTGTTGGTCTCCGTGGGTGGTGATTTTCAGGGGCTCCCCATAAACACTGGTCACCAGGGGCCCTGCCATCTGTTTGTTTTCCCTGCCCCAGCCAACCAAGGAGCAATCAGAAACCACTGGTCCATTTATTTCCTTGGGTTAGGTTGTGACTCTAGAGTCAGACTGCCCAGACTCAAATCCCTATGCCATTACTCATGAGCTGTGTGCCCTTGGCACGTCTCTTCCTGTCTCTGGAGAGGTTAGACCAATAGAGTGAGGGCAGCTAGAAAGCCTCCTTTGCCAGAACTGGACTCTGCTCTTCTGTGAGTCCAGCAGCATCCTCATCTTCGAAAGTACAAAGAAAAGAGAGAGCAGCTGTGTAACACAGTTTATATTAGCTTTAGCCAGTTCCTATCAACCAGGGCTATGATGAGAAGAGCCAGGTCCAACATAATGAGAGGGTAGATAAGATGTACAATGGGTTTCCGGCAGAGCCAGCAAGGCATTGAGTTTGTGGCAGGGTCTCCGGCAGAGACAGTACACCCCAATGGCCTTCTCTCCGCCCAAGAGATGGACAGACGTCTTTAGTGTATCCCTGAGGGGATAAGAACATGTCTGACAGGCCCTAGCTGCCAGGTGAGCTTACAGAAGCCGGCTTTCAAAGGCTGGGCTGCAGGCCTTTGTGGCTAAGTTCACAACCTTTGAATGCCTCTCCTCCTTGCCATATCATGCCCTCATGACCTCCTCCTTCCTCTCACCCAGACTCCCCAACTGTCCAGGCTGTCTCTGGGCCATGTGGAGGGCTCTGACATCTGCTGCAAGCGGGCTTTGCCACCTTTAGGATTGGCTGCATCCGGCCACAAGGAGCTGCCTAAAGTCATGTCATCTTTTAACTTGTCAGTGCTGGGAGGCCTCTGAGGGCCAGCTGGGCTTCAATGGGGCGGGGCTTACCCAGATCCTGAGAGTCATCTCCTGGTGGTCATCCTAGGGCCCTGGGCTGGGACCTGCTATGGTTCCCAGGGCCACCATAAGGTCATGGTGTGGTTGTCTGAGTTAGTAATTGGGGAAGTCAACATAGCTTTTTCTTTGGCTGATGGTTCTTATACCAGCCATTTGTGGCCTGTGGTCAGTCAGCCATGACTCTAACAAAGGCCCTTTCTTTGAGCTGATATTATCTCTTCAGCCTAAGGCTTCAGTAAAGTCTGATCATCTAAAAAATGGAGTGTTTCCTTAGTACTTATGGCTCTTATCAACTACCACAATTTTAAAAAATAAGAATTTGAGTTGGATCATAAATCTAAATGTAAAACCTAGAATCAGGGAGCTTCTAGAAAAAACATAGGGGAATTTCTTCACAGCTTTGTGGTAAGCAGATATCTCTTAGATTGGATACAGAAAGCACAAACCATGAATAAAAAGAATAATGTATTGCTTGCCAGAAGTGATAAAAAGATGCTTTTTATCATCAAAAGATACCATTAAGAAAATGAATGGGTAAGCCACAGAGGGGAAATATATGAAATGCATATATCTGATGAAGGAACTGTATTCAGAATATATTAAAGAACTTCAACAGATCAAAACAAAAAGACAAGCCAACTTAAAAAAATGTGAACAGAGATTGCATGAAGTAAGATACACGAATGTCCAGTAATGCACATGAAAATTTGCTCAATGTCATTAGTCATCAAGGTAACGCACATTAAAACCATGGTGAGGTATGCTTTCTCACCCAGTAGTGTGGAAGTGAAAAGGAATCCTCACACCAGATGCTGGTGAGGGTATGGAGTACTGGACCTCTCACACATTCCTGGTGGGAAGGAAAAGCGGCACAAGCACCTTGGAAGTGGGTTAGCCATTTCTTCCAAACATATGTCTATTCTGTGACCAGTGATTCCTTTCCTGATTATTTACCCAGGGGAAATGAAAGCATATGTTCATACCGAGCTTTGTACAAGAATGTTTGTAACAGACTTATTTATAGTAGTTCCAAACTCTGAACAAACTAAATGTTCATCAACAGACTTTTTTTTAAGTGATACGCAGTGGAATATTATGCACCAATAAAAACAACAAACTGCTAATACCTGCAACACCATGGATGAAACTCAAAAACATAGTAAACAAAAAAGAAAGCCAGACAGAAGAATGGGGACAGGGAATATACTTTGTGATTCCATTTATGTGAATTGCTAGGATGGGCAGAGCTCATCTATGACCGTGGAAATCAGAAATGGTTGCCTCTGGAAGCAGGGAGGCAGAGATTGACCAGAAAGGAGTGTGAGGGAACTGGGGTGATTGGGAATGTTTAATATCTATACTTGTCTGAGATGATGGCTACATAAGTGTATACAGTTGCCAAAACTCTGCAAATGGGACATTTAAAGTCTGTGCATTCTGTACTATATATTATTTAATGTATTTTGTGTTTTAATTAGAAAAATAATATTAATAGCCAGCTTTTATTGATAGCCACCTATGCAGTTTATTAATAGCCACCTATGCAGTGCATCTCTGTGACTGACCGCCTATCGGTGGCGTCTGCTGCCATGCTTACAACCACCCTTTTAAAGGGGTAGGACCCATTATGACCACTTTTTATCTGAGGGGTTGCAGGGCCCTTTAAGAAGTGGGGGTGGGCAGAAACTAAATTCTGTGGCCTGAGGCCTTACACATTCTAATTGTATTTCTGGTTCTTACTTCGTTACCTCCTTGTTCCCATCAGCATTTATCACTTGACCTTGTGGGTACTTAGCAAAATGGTATTGGACTGACAGTGGGAGTTCCAGGTGTTGTCCACTATGGAGTGAACACATGCTGCATAGGCACTCTGCTGGGGCTGAGCAGATGCAGCAAACAAGAGGGGTACCACCCCAGGAGCCCACAATCTAGAGAGGTCCATGCAGGCAGACGTCTGGTCTCCCGGGTGTTTGCTGCCCCCCGCATTCCTCCCTGATGGCCTCTAAGCCCAGTCTTCGGTTTTATTTTCTGATGCCTTCCAAGGCTCCACCCTGGTTCCTGCCTTGCTGGGAAATGCATCCCTTGATGGTGCAGGTGCCCTTTTATCTTCATAGGCACTGGTTGTGGAAGCAGGTTAAGGCACAGGCCCCCTGTCAGCGAGACTTATGAAGTCCCCTCGGGCTCCAGGTGCACACCTGGGCCTCTGCATGGACTCGCCATCTCCGGGGCTCTGGAGGATGCTCCTGCCAGCAGCAACACAGTCGAGGCTGCTTCTGCATCCTCGTGCTGAGGCCCAGGGGCCGGGGGTCAGGCCTGCTCTGGCTTCCAGTTTCTCAAGACAGGTTTGGTGCAGGTTGAGACATCATGGGCCCCATAAATCACAGGGCCTTAGGGAGCTGGCTTTCTTGCCTTGGAATCATAACAGGCAGCTCTGCTGGGCCCCATCCCACCTGCAGATCTGGTGATGGGCATCCTTCCCTGTCATCTGCACAGTGTCTCCTAGAGACCCACAGTGCTCCATATTCCCAGCCCTGGCCCCAGCAGCAGTGGGCAGACTCATGCCCACCTGCCTCTGAGGGGCCATTGGGCACACCCCATCAAGATAGCCTAGTGACAGACCCCTGCTGCCTGCCCTGGTCCACTCGGCACAGGCTGTGCACCACCCTACTCTCTCTGCACATCTCTAGTCACTGACAATCAAAGACCTCAGTGGTGTGGCTGAAGATAGCTTTGGCTGAGATTCAATACCTTCATATCTTAGGGGACTTTTCCCTAATAATTGTCTCTGGCCTGTTCTTAGCTACCTTGGGATCAGCGTAAGCCAGACTGTCTGACAGAGGCACTGGGTGGCCTGCTAGGAGCAGTATCTTGAGGGGCAGAATCCCTACCCCCCCCATACATCTTGAGCACTCACTTGCATATTACAAAGCTCTTTACTGTGCATTTTGTCATTTGATCCCCATGTCATCCTGCAAGGGACATAGTAAGGGACTGTTATTCTCACATTTAGAGGAGGAAACAGATTCCCAAACTTTTGATCACTTCGCCCATGTGTCATGATGATATCTGAGCTGACAGTGGGACAGACAGACAGCCCCCAGTCCACGTTCCCTGAGTAGAGCCTCACATGGTCCAAATCTGGGCATCCCTCATACTTATTTTTTACTGCGGCCAGATAGGCTGTGTGGGTGTTTCCTCAGGTGTATCCAGGAGAAGGCCCAGTGAGATTAAGACAAGAGTCTGGCACTGCCACCTCGTCCTCTACCTCTCATCTGACACTGTCACTTTGCTGCTTAAAATCCTATTGCGTTCTGGGCACTGGGCTCCATGCTTTGTGTGTTTATCTTTTTGATCCTTACAACAGGCCTATGAGATGGTTCCATGAGAAAAATGAGCCTGAAGTTACCACGACTAACTTGCTTCCATTGCTGGCTGGAGTTTAATTCTAGAGCTGGCTACAAAGCCTGTGCACTGAGCCACACTGTGCCCTGCTTCTGGCCTTAACATCTTTTTTTTTCTCTAGCCCAATGGTAGTGGGTTAGTGTCCCTCCAAAAGCTATGTCTCAGTCCTAACCCCTGGTAGCTATGATTTGCAAATAGGGTCTTTGCAGGGGTAACCAAGTTAAGATGAGTCCAACTGGATTAGGGTGGGCCCTGAATCCCATGACTGGGTCCTCATAAGAAGGCACGTGAAGACACAGAAACGCGCAGTGAGAAGACCATGTGAAGATGGAGACAGAGATTGGAGGGATTTGTCTATCACCCAAGGAATGCCAAGGGTTGCTGTCAACCACCAGAAGCTAGGAAGACGTGAGAAAGGATTCTTCCCCTAGAATCTTCAGAGGGAGTGTGGTGCTGCCAATATCTTGATTTTGAACTTCTAGCCTCCTAAACTGAGAGAAAACAAACTTCTGTTGTTTTAAGCCACCCAGTTACACAGCCCTGGGAAAGCAATACACTGTCTTATTGTTGCAGCGGGGAGAGTCTGGCCCCTCTGGGGGCTATATTCTCCTCCTGGAGATTTCCAGTGTCCATCTGCATGTGAAAGGCTCTGAGAAGTGCCAAAGCCAGGAAATGTAGTCAATATTTTCTAATCACGTATTTCCCAAACAAATGACCTCAGGACACCTTTCTCATAAAATACCTTTTGACATGCCGTGAAGCTGACGCTTCAAGGAGCACACTTTGAGGACTGCTGTTAAACGCCAAGCAGGCATCTTCGTTGGCTAAGCCGGAGCTGGAAACAGACACACGCAGGGCCCTTTTCAGGAAACTGCCTTCTTGACTGAACCACCTGAGCATTTCCATCCCTCTCACCAGCACTGTGGAGAGGAAAAAAAGACATCAAGAAACTAATTATTATAGAAAGGGCCATGAAAATGCCATTCACGGCAGCGAGCAAGACAGCAATACTTAATATCAGACAGGGACCCACAGGCAAAAATAGCAGAGGCAGATGTGCAGACTTGTGCTGTTTTCATCTCAAGTGTGAAAAAACACCCAAGTCTGAAATCTGGAGCAGCTCTGTGGGAACCACACATGAGCTTTTGCAGAAGAATTTCCCCAAAGGCAAACCTGGAAACTTCAATCACTACTCAGGGATGCTTTGGCATGCCTCCACCTCTGAGCCAAGAATGTCTCAGAGATGGCCGCGCAAGGCAGCCCAGCCTGGCCTCCCTCTTGTTCCCAAACGGCGAGGAGCAGCAGTTTCTCACCCTCTGCAGCTGCAGAAACCAAGGCGGGGGGACAGATGAGCCACACACGTGCTTACTCTGTGAGGAGCTGTTTCCATCCCCAGGCCCACTGTGCTTTAACAGGGTGGGCATTTTTAAAGCAAGGTCACATGATGCACCTGACCTTCAACTGCCCACAGTCTTTCCCACCGCCCATCCCTGCCCGGCTAACTTCTCAGAAGAAATGTCCTTTCCTCCAGGAAGCCATCCCAGACCCTGCACAACTGCATCCCCCTGCTTTACTCTCCCTAAGCACCCTGGACCCTGCTCTGAGGCACTGACACCACACTGTGACATCCTTAGTGTCTGTCTTGTCCAGACTGTAGGGCTCTATGAGGGTAGAATGGTCACAGTCACCACTGTATCCCCAGCACCCAGCCCAGTGTCTGGCCCAAGAGGGTGCCCAGAACATAGCTGATGAATGAATGTCGGTGCTTTTCCCTGGGTACCTCCTCAACCCCCACTGCCATGGCCACAAGCATCCTTTCTGTGTGCCAGCTCCCCCGAATCTGGCCGGAAATGGCTGCGCCATCACCAGCATCCAGGAATGCCCTTCTGGTGGTCAGCATACAATGCCAGACTCAGTGTTTTGATGTTTCCAGCAGGCTCAAGCTCCTGCAAAGATTTCCATCCTGAGATGCGGCAAGTATCTGTATCCGTTTGTGGTATTCGGTTAGTGTTACGGTTGTCACATCCACTTGGGACCTGGCTCAAAGTCCTGCAGAGGGCCCAGATTCCAGTGGTAGGCTTGTGCCCTGCTCTGGGCTGGGAAGCCTCAGGGGAGAGAGCAACCTCTGCTTCAGACACAGCGGTGCAGGAAGGGGTGGGTAAACACCGCCCTCAGGGGTTTGCTGGGGAACACATCCTCTGAATATGTATGTTGGTGGCAAATCAGGAGGGAAAAAAGGGTTATTTTCTTAACCCACTCAGCTTCGCAGTGACATCAGACCCGCAGCCCCAAGCCTGCCCTTAGTTAAAGTAGATTCTGGATTAGTTGTTTATTTATTTACAATTTTATTTATTCATTTGAGACACATAGAGACAGAGAGAGCATAAGCGGGGTGGGGGGGAGCAGCAGAGGGAGAAGCAGACTCCCCACTGAGCAGGGAGCCCAAGACGGGGCTCGATCCCAGAACCCCAGGATCATGACCTGATCTGTAGGCAGATGCTTAACCATCTGAGCCACCCAGCTGCCCCTGGGTTAGCTATTTTGAGGGCAGGCAACTTATAAATCATCTTTCCCCAGGCTTCAGGTTTTCCAGAGATCCTCATGCACAAGCAACATAAATTCTTTTGTCAAATATTGAATAGGATATGGGCAATATCCCCATTTTAAAGAAAGAAAAACAGGCCCAGAGATGTGTAGTTATTTGCATAAATTGAGACTCAGGACTTCTTTCAGGTCAGTGCTGTTTGGCTGTTTGCCTTAAGGGACACATATGAGTCAAGTTGGATCAAAATTAATTGTTTTTTGTTTCTCTTTATATTTACTAAGTTCTGGGAGATATGTGAAGAGCTTTATGTACCTTATGTCATGTAATCCCTCAATTAACTCTTCCAGGCAGTTATTATTAGCCTCATTTTATAGATAAGGACACTGAGGGAGAGAGAAGCTAATTAACTTGCTCAACATAACATGGCTCATAAATGGCGTACTCAGGATTCAAACCCAGTACTGTGTGATGGCAAATCTATGCTCCTAACTGAGTTTTCTGGCAACTTCCATGTATTTCTATAGTTCCCTGGTGTCAGACAGACCACAGTGTGAGTCTGGGTTGCCAATGCAGGCCCAGTCTGTTCCTGACTGCTACGCAGGTGTTGGGGCTGGAGGGATGACTAAGAGGAGGCTTTGACTTGGCAGGCATGGCCAGGGGGGCTGAAAAGGAGCTCAGGCATTGGGAGGGGATGTTTCGAGGAACAGTCTTGTCTGAGGGAACTTGACCTGGCTCTGGGAGGGACTAGTCAGTGTCTCGTGGGCCCTGACCACCCCAGCCAGGCTCTGGAATCCCTTCCTACTGACAAGGCCACAGTCCTCCCTGCGGGTCTGTGCTCAGGCCATCAGGCCTGGACCCCTGATTCAGAGCTCCCATACCCAGTTTAGGGCCTGCATTTTCTGGATCTTGCTCAGAGAGCAGCAGCTCCTGCAGGGCGAGTAGCTGCCTTCATGAGGGTCCCCACATTGCTGCTGTTTTTCACTTCTCAGGCTGACTCCACCATCCAGCAGTGGGAAGCCTCGGCCTTGTTCTGTGGCTTCTGGGAGCTTTGGTTTCTTCATCCACAGAGTGGGAATGTCAATGGTTATCTCATGAGTCATTGTGGGGAGTCAGGTAATCCTTGCAAGGCAATCAGCACACAGTAAATATTCTTGCCTATTAGCTTTGAAGATGATACAATGATGATGGCAACAACGACAAAGCATGGGCCATGTGCCTGGCAGATCCCAGTCCAGGCTAGACTGTGTACTCGTATCATTTGCTCCTCAAAACAGGATACAACAACACTGCCTAGACATAAAGCGGGCTGGGGTCATCCTTCTAGTTCGCATCCGGGCTCTGGTGCCTACTTGCTGTGTGAGTTTGAGTAAGTTACTTAGCCCCTTTGAGCCCATCCACTCAGAAGAGAGTTCCTCTACAGCAGAAGGGCTGCGTCTTCATTCCCAGGAGATGGAGCTAGGCCTTCACAGGGCACTGGGATGGCAGCAGCTCCTGAGGTTGGCTGGTCCCACAGCTGAGTCTCAGGTCCCAGCTGCACCAAGGGGGAGCTTCCTGGCTGGAGCACAGACGGGTGTGGGTGGCCGCCGCATCCCACCTTTGTTCTCAGGAGTCACTCACCCTTTAACCGCTTTCTTTGAACTCAGCCTTTTCTTCCTGGCTGCCTATCCGGCCACCAGTCCAGCCCTTTATTTTCAAAGAGGGCCTCGTGTCTGCAAGAAGGTGCTCTGCCTCTGAAGCTGGACCCCCACCCCTGCCCAGGACACCTGGCACCTGAGTAAATAGGGCCTTTCTGCTGGCTGCTTCCCCAGGGCAGAGCCTAGCCCTGGGCCGGGCAGTCAGGAGGGGGATGTGTGTCAGGGACCTCCTGGGCCCCTGGTGACTTCTGCCAGGCAGTGGGGGTCCAAAGGCAATTCAGATCTTCTCTTTCCTGGGTTTGGGGATGGAGGAGTACAATAGACCAAGATCAGGACCTCTGTACTTAGACAAGCCTCAGTCCACATCTTAGCTCTGCTATTCACTAGTATGTGAGGTTGAACAAGGCACTCCCATTCTCCTAGCCTCAGTCCCCCCATCTCTGAGTTGGATTACCAATATTACCCAGGGTCAATGGGAGCATGAGATGCACTTAGCTTAGGACCTGGCACATAGCAAGTATGCAGTATTGATCAGTCCTTATCAGTGCATTGCTCTTCTTACGGAGAGGCTACTGATTTGTAAGGAGCTGGAGAAGCACAGACTATCCCAAGGTGGCAAGACCAATGCTCCAGGGGAAGCAAGTGCTAGAGGCAGCAGGAACACTGGAGGAGGGGCACTGAATATCTGGAAGGTGCCATTGAGATGAAACTTGAAGGAGGAGGAGATCCCAGGAGGATGAGAGGTGTAAGGGGCTCAGTCCCTTTTCTCAAGCTCCTGATATGTGGCCATCTCTCCCGTCCCTGTACAGGACAGGCAGGCATGACAAGGGTCATGAAAGAGCCGAGGGGACCCTACAAGACAGTGGTGGGTGAGGGCCGCAGGCTCTTTTGGCTTCAGTGATCGGGAAAAGGTTTCATGGGAGAAGTAAAAAGTGTGATGGATTCTGAACACAGCTATAGCCTGGGATCTGATCCCTTGGTCACCACTCTGGCTCCCTTGGTGTCTTCTGCAAACCAGAGTGTTGGTGGCATTCCTCTCTCTCCTAGCAGGCTTCAAGGAACTGTGTGTTATGCCCTACCTGGCCCACCCCCTCATTGCAGTGCCTGCTTTTCTCTCCTGCTTGCTGCACTTCAGCCGTTGGGGCCATTGGGGCCTCCCTGTGGTTTCTCCTATACTCCCTAGTACACCCTTCCTCAGGGCCTTTGTACTTGCTGGTCCCACTGCTGGGGCATTTCCCTGAGAAGCCCTCATGGTTCATTGCTTCCCTTCACTCAGGTTCCTACTCCAATGTCACCTCTTCAGAGAGGCCTTCCATGATCCCCACAGCTAGAGCAGCCTCTCTTTCCTAACATCTGGGTTTCTTACCCCACAGCTCATATCAGTCTGAAAAGACCTCAAGTGTTTGTTTGTGTTTATTGTCCGTCTCCCCTAGGTAACGTGTGAGCTCATGAAGGTAGGCACCGTGTCCGTCTTGTTGATTGCTAGGCTCTGGTGCCTGGCATGGAACAGGCTTCCTGATAGAAGGACGATAAATATGCCTTGAGTGATGATGGATGGGTGCAGGTAGTTGAGGCCTCTGTGCCTCGGGCTCAACATGAGGAGAGAAGGTGGGGCCTGGGAGTTGGGACTCTGCAGCTGTGACATCCTTTCCCTACTGGCTCTGTGCCACTGGGACATGGACCCTCCAGCCTCACAGGCAGCGGGAGCTGTGCAAAGGAGTATAAATTATATCCAAGGGTCCCTGTTTTGATTTTTAACTTTTTATTACAGAAACTTCCAAACATCTGCAAAAGTAGAGAGAGGAGTATAATCCATACCCATCACACATCACCCAGCTGCAACAACAATCAACTCCTGGCCCATCTTGTTTTCGAGTATTCTCCGCACACCTCCCACTGCCACCTCTCTCGAAAGGGTTATTCTGAGGCGAACCCACGGGCCCTCCTTTTGTGTAGAGAGCTTAGAAGTACTTCCTGGCACATGTTTTCCTTCTGTCCCTCCCCCGAGAACCCTGAGTCCCCCACTCTGTCCCTCCCCGGTTAGCACTAGCTCTCAGCGGAGATCTGCTCCATGTAGTCCCATAGAGGTGTCAGTGATGAGACTGGCTTGGCCCTGCATGTGCTCTCATCCAGATTCTGTACTGTAATGGTGGCTGTCAGGCCCTGCCCTGGTCAGGCAGAGATGGCCACGCCATCTCAGGGCGATGCGGCCACTGCTGGTTTGTGGCACTGCTACTTCCGTTCTCCCGGGTTGGGTTCCTGTAGGGAGTGGCTACAGACAATGGGAGGGATGTTTGCCGTGCACTGGTCCAGACCCGAGCTGGGGCCTGGGAGAGCCCAAGCGCCTCCAGAATCATCCCTAATGACTTCTGGTGGAAAAACACATGAGAGAAGGAGAGACAAGGCCTGCAGGCTCTGAAGGCCAGTAGGGTAGGTGGGCCAGCGCGGCCTTGGGAGAACTGGCCTGGCCCTGGTAACACCTATGGCCAGGGGGCCTGTGCACCCCCCTCATCCCTTCCCACCTCAGATACGACCTTTGCTTTGTTTCAAGTTGGTCAAGTGCCATTTCATTGGAGAGTATTTTCATTTAGGTCGCATGACTGTCCTGCCAAGGTGATTTTATTATTATAAAATGTGGAGAATTTTGAGAAGAAAATAATACAAAACAGATTTTGCTCCACATACTGAAAATTGTTGTAAAAGTGAGAACTCAACCCACTACTCCTTTCATGACAGTAAAAGAAAGGACCCTGCCACCTGCTCCAAGGGCCCTGCGGCCTGCAGAGCCTACTGAGCTGGGGAGCTCACTGGCTTCTGGGGAAGGAGTTGGAATCAGCGTCTGGACTCCCCAGCCTTGGGCTCTCGGGCTGAGGCCTCAAACCCCACCCAAGTCCTAGACCAACTCTCTGGCCATGTTTCTCAGTAGATTTTGTGGCAAGCTATGGGAAGACCGCAGTTGGAAGCCACTTTTTAACCCCTCAGTCCTCATTTGCAACTTGTAGTGAACAGAAGAATCTCTAGAGAGCTTGGTCCAGATCCAGAGTTCTGGCTCTTCTCCCCCGAAAATCACGACTTGGCACAGAAGGGACAGTGCCCCAGAATCTGCATTTTAATAAATCAGCCAGGGTGCTTTTCAAGCAGGGGGACCTGGGCCATACTTTAGAGGCACCCCTATGCGGATGGGAAAAGTGAGGTGGCTCACAGTGAGGTGGTTTAAATGAAGGTGACGATAATATGCACATGGCGTGTTTCCTACGGGTTAGAGAAGAGAGCAGCTCAAGAATGAGGCCAAGGGGTGGGCACATCGTAAGTGCCTGCTTCCCGATGGCCGCTCCTCGTCCTGCAATTTCCCACCGTTCCCCACTTGCACACGGGCTCCCTCCCCCAACACACACCATTCCCAAGAACACTATCAACTGGATCTCTGTGTTTTAAAAAAAAAAAGTCCTGATTTGGGGCATTTACTAGTTTTTGTGGTGTAAATACCCCCCTGGGCCAACTGAGGGTGACATTGAACATGGAGCTGGGAAGAGATGTGCACAACTGGCCAGGATGTGTGGCTGTGAGCGGGCTCCAGTGTCCCGGCACCAAGTCCCTGTTCACTCAGATCTGGAGTATGCAGTTGTCTCAGCTGGAGCCGATAAATGCAGAGGGCTGAGGGCAGAGTCCAGTGTAATTGCTACCTCCTGCTGCAAGGGGCAGCTGGGTTTTGCAGTTTTGCTCTCCGTGCATCCTCCTAGCTAATGCAGGAAATGGGAATCATGGCCTCAAATTACCGGCACTGGGAATCC
The DNA here is from genome assembly GCA_028646535.1 of Procyon lotor. Lineage (NCBI taxonomy): Eukaryota > Metazoa > Chordata > Mammalia > Carnivora > Procyonidae > Procyon > Procyon lotor. Next base: position 107,129,539 of record CM053607.1, on the reverse strand, counting down.
AGAGAAGAAATGATTATCAAAGGGCAGGGGTGGCTCCAACATGCTAATATTAACCTTTTGCCATGGACCACACAAAAGGGTGCGAGGCGTCTGAAGCCACTACTGTCTCCTTGCTGGTTCTGCTTTTGTCTTGTGTTGATCACTGAGAAAGCCAGGCATATGCTGAGGAACGAGCACGGGTCTTGGAGCCAGACTGTCCTAGAATCATATCCTAGGACTGCATGTGACCATTGTGTGACCGTGATGCAAGTTAGCTAGCTTCCCTGGTGCCGTTTGCTTCTCTGTCAAGTGGGTGTATTCATGGATACGTCGCATGGTGTGGTGACACACGGACGTAACACACGTCGTGTGCTCAGGATAGGGCCTGGCAGAGGGGGCGGCTCAGCGGAGGGGTGCCACGTCATGGCTGCTAATGCTGGCGTGGAGGTGCTGTCCATATGGCTTTTCTGATGCTGTCCTTCATCTAGGAATTGAGAAGCTCGGTGAAAATCCAGCCTCACTGGTTTAGGGTGAGAAGGAGATGTCGTTTCCATCACGGCAAGTTTCATTTCCTCCTTAAAGGGACCTTTCCTACACAAACAAATATTAAGTTCTGTCCTATTATTCAAGCATATGAAAGAAGTTGGAAGAATTTTTTTTCCCACCAAGTTTGGAAGAATCTTCGGTATGCTTTGATTTAAAATATAAGTGGTTCCATGCCACTTAGAGGCCTGGTCATGAAATAGGACAGGCTCAGAGATGGTGGAGCCACCCAACGGAAGGAGCCAGAATACTTGGGTTTCCACTGGAGGGGAGCTGGCTGACCTGGAGTCCACTGTGGACTTTCTGTGAGGGAGAAATAAACCTCGGTGTTAAGCCATCGAATTTTGAGATATTGCTATTCCAACCCTAGCATTAGCCAGCCTTGGTTAATACAGTCGTAGTAAGCCAACACTTTGAGAAGCCTGGGGACTGCTCAGAGAGGTGGTCAGATCCGGTCCAGAGTGGCTACTCTGAGGCACCGGAGAGTTTCCATGTCCCTGCCATTGTCTCAGGCGTGGAGCAGCGGTGAGAAGACCCAGACAGAGAAGAGTCACCTATGAACTTCAACTTGGAAGGCATAGGGTACAAGTTCTGCGCTGCAGATGCTTTTTCCTATGGACAGCTGTACATGTCAAGATCCCTTTGCTGTCCTGTATGCCCTCCTGCTCTTCACGCCAGGGGAATCAAGGTGGCAGAGACGAGGCTTGCTTAGAGTTGATGATAGGCAGCTCTGTGTAGATATTAGTGTCCCCGGCCTGTGGGAGAATTGCAGCCTTTCTGGGACCCTGTTTCTCCAATTATTTGACCTCATGTGTAGGCGTGAACGGACTCTGTGGTTGGTTCTCAGGAAGGCCCCATGAGCTGCTGTTTTCATGCCATTTGGGAGGAAGGAAGGAAAGTGTCAGCGCTGAGGGCCTCAAGGAGTATCCCCAAGAAGCAGAGACCCCACTGTTTCTGTTCTCTCACCAGTCCTCTTGGTTCACTTCATTTCCCTTCCTTCCTGTGGGCCCAGGAAACTAGGGGAGCTGCCTGGACAGGAGACACAGGCATACTTCCACATCGCTGCTGCCTGCACAGAACTCTCCCCGGCACCTTCAAGTCTGTCCGTCCTTTGTGCCCTCTCCTCAATGCCTGGACCATATTCTTCAGTCGCTTGGAGTTGATACCTCGAGACTGCCCCGGCTCCCCTTCTGTACAGTTTATTCACTGCTGAGCCCTGTTGGTTCTCCCTGTGCAGGCTTTACCGGATTCCTCGTTCCAGCCTCCACTGCTGCGGCCTCCCTGGGCCTCGAGCTTTGTCACTTGGACTGTTGGGGCCACCTCTTCCTGGCGCCCCTGCCTCTAGCATGCCCTGCCACCTCATCCCACCAGGAATCCTGCTGGCTCTACCCGGCACCCCCGAAGCACAACACTCCAGACTGCTTGCGAGTCTACTCTAAAACTTTCCACGTCTTTGTTGGCCTTGACCCTGAGTTGTCAGTGATTTTCGGACGGAAAATCAGAGGCGTCCTTTGTTCCAAAGTTTTCTCATTGTTTTCTTTCCATGGGATTGTAGAAAACCTTTCCCGCCAGGCACACCCTACTGTTTTTATGAAAATTATAGGCTGCAAATAACTGCTTAAGTCAACTGCCAGACGAGGTACTCTCTTCAGAGGGAAAATTCCAGCTGTTGAACAAGTTTATGGGCTTTATTTCTGGAGGAAAGAGTTCATCGAGTGAGGAACAGAATTTTCCAGGTGCCCCAACTCCATTCTTATTATAAAGCAAATGTATCTGAGTGGGCAACCACTTGCAAGGTCAAAGTTATGACCCCAGGACGTATTTACCCCTTCTTTCTGTTGACTTCCCTGGGCACCTTCTGCGGCCCCACGGTAGGCACTTTGAGGAACATAGAGAGGAACAAAGATGAGAGAGAGAGGGCCTGAGCAAAAGGCCAGCCCCCATCGCATTCCTCCTGAGGTCTGACAGCATCCCCTGGCGCAGGCTCCACCAGCTGATGTTTTGCCCTGAGGATATTTTCTAGCTTAAGTCAGTTGCCCTGGAATCCAGTCTCAATGAGACCCACTGAAAGATCAACTTCTACCCCTTGACCACTTGTGGGGAGAAGAGGATGCCCTCGAAGAAGCTGCCCTAGATCTGTGCCCAAACCATGCCAACCCCTTGCACTGGGGGCAGCCTGTCGTTCTGCAGAGCTGTCTGTACCCCTGAGGAGCCCATGAAGTGTGCTCACCTATCTCTTCCTCCAGACCTCACTTCCCTCAACTGTCCCTGTGTCTCGCTCTGCCCTGTAGATGCATAGACCATCCTCAGCGGCCACCACTCCGAGAGGCCCTGCATTCGAGAACTTGCCCAGTGCCGGGGACTCCTGTTAAAACTTCTCCATCCTATGTTCCCCTCCCACCAAATCCTTCAATTAGCCGATCTGATGGGCTGAGTTATAGCTTATGTCTAAGGAACTGTCATCACTCAGCATTAACCTAACACCTTGCTGTTCGCAATGTGGCCCCTATCCCAGTCGATTGAGAGCTTACGAGAAATGCAGAGTCTCAGGCCCACCCCAGACCCTTGAATCAGAGTCTCCATTCTGACAAAATCCCCGGGTTATTCTAGTGCATGCTAAAGTCGGAAGAGCACTAACCTAATATACATTTTGCTCTTTTCAGCAGATGATAACCTTTAATGCTAGACATTCCATGTCAATGATGCCAGTGCTTTGGCATTTCACACTTTCACAAAGCTTTTTCACAAATAGGGATTTGTATGGTCATCAGAGCAGCTAGACTGGGTTCCCGGAGGCCCCAGGGTCCGGCAGGCTTCCCGTGACAGCCCCTGCTCAGGCCTGGCATTTGGCTGCAGTTCAATTAGCCGAACAAATGAATAAACGTAGAGGCCCCTGAGGGAGACAGAACAGCAGGAGGCATTATTTCCATTTTTGCACGTGAGGAAACTAAGGCTCAAATAGGTCGAAACTCGTTCCAGTTTATTTCCTAAGTGTCAGAACTGAAATTCCCCCGACCTCCCATCTCCGGGTGACTGCAAGCTGTCTTTCATGCTCCATTGCAGGAGATTTGTGTGGTCCCCTGTTGTGGTTATGGAGGCTGCTTGCAAGTTCTGAAGCAAAGCTCTGGGTGGAATGACCTGCTCTGGGTGGGGGCACCCTGCGCGGCCCACCCGAGTCTCCATCCTGGCACACTGTCACCGCCCTCTGGCCCTGGGGGGCTCCCCTTGGAGGCCCTGTGACTGGTGGTGGGAAGCCCTGCAGGGAGCTGTTCCAGGGGATGGAAACACCTGCTGCTTCCCACACCCCACTCCCCCAGGACGGGACCCGGTTGGGGGGGCGCTGTGCAGGGAGGAAGGGTAGGACAGGAGTGCTGATGAAGCTTATTGAGAATAGTTTCCGGTTGCGATGCTTGTTAACTTGGAATCATCTCCCCAGAAGCCCCTTCCCAAAGGATGTTGGGTTCTGGCCATCCACCTGAGTGCAGAGAGGTGCTTATTCACAGAAATGCTCACAGGACCCTGTGGTGAGACCACAGGGCAGAATAAGTAATCAGGGGAACAGGGGACCTGAGTATTGGACCCTAGACCACAGCAATGTTCCCAGCCTCCCTTAGGGATCACTACAAAGGACGGAAGCAGATGAGGCCTTGCTGTTCCACAGATTCATCCCGGCCCTGCTCCGGGCTTTACAAGAGGGGTACCTGGGCCAAGAAGGAGCCAGAAGGGCAGGTGTCTCTCTCTGCCATTTTCCACAGTTGGCAGTCCATCACCTCGTGCTTTTTTGCAATTGCTCGGCTTGTCAGCAGATGACAGGTCTGCCCACCATCTCTGGCTTGCAATGAGGGCCAAGCCCAATGGGGATGATGTATCATCTTCTCCTGCACACTTTGGCTTAGGTGCCCTGGCTGCAGAAAGCCTGGGCAGAGGTCACACCACTCATGACGGCTTATGGTCTGTGCGCACTCACATGCCAGCCAGGCTTCTAAACACTTGATCTGCATTCAGTCCTTTGATTCCCCACCCCAAACTAGGCAATAGGAAGGTCCCGTTGGGATCCCTATTCTACAGACAAAGCAGAGGGAACACAAAATGGCCACGTGATTGGTCCAGGTCACACACTGCTGATTGCAAGAACCGTTTTCACCACCTCTTGGGTTAACTAGCTGGGGGAAGGCAAGTGGCTGGAAGGATGGCAGGGGAGGGGGGTCCCTGTGGCCCTGCACAGTGCAGTGGGAGGATCGGTGCAAAGGGGGCCTGCAAACCACCCAGTGCCCTGGGCTCAGGCCTGGTGTGGTGGGGAGCGATGATGCCGAGAGGGGCAGGCTAAGGAGTCTGAGCTTCCCCCTGTCGGCAAAGGGAGTCACTGAAGGGGAGTTAAAAGTCGGATGCGTGGTTCGGGAAGGCATGAGGTGGCTTCCCCGGGGGCCTAGTTGGCGAGAGAGGAAGCCAGGAGGCTGCACAGAGGCTCCTTCAGCAGGGCAGAGAGGAGGTGAGGGCTGAGCCCCTGCGCCGCATCTGAAAGAGGTAGCAGAGGAACAGCCGCTAGGAAGAGGCCTCGGAGCCAGCATGTACAGTGGTCGCTCTTCCAGGCTGCAGTTTCCAGTCCAGAATGAGCACTTTTCTGTGCAAACCCTGCGAGTCACTGTGGCAGAGAAGAGCAGGGTCAGGGTTGTGTCCGGGTCCCCCAGGTTTGGGGGCCCACACTGGCTGGGGTAGCACGACCCTTCCCGAGAGCCCAGGAAGGTGGTGGATGTGCCTTGGGATGGCTCCATCAGCTTCGACAGCTTTTTCAAACACTCCTCTGTCACCCCGGCGTGGCCTGAGCCATTGTCCCTTCATGGGCTGGTACAGACACCCTAGCTGCTGGGTGGGCTGCTGCCCAGGTGGGTGTGGGGAGGCTGTAACTGGCCAGAGGTGACTTCACCTCTCAGGACTCTCTCCAAAGCCCTAGGGAGTAGATGAAAGGTTTGGACCTAGGAGTGTTGGCATGAAAAGTGCACTTGTAGGAAGAAACAAATTTCTTAAATTACTAATCCATCCATTCTGTGCTAATGCCTCCTGAAAGAGAACTTGCAAGTTGGATACCAGCCTCTTCTCTCTTGGAACCACTTGTACCTGTAATTAGGAAGCTGGGTCTCATTAAAGCTGTGGCCCAGGATTACAAGCTGGAATATCCAGCTTGACCAGAGCATGCTTGGCTTTCTGGAGCTAAACCCAGGTTCTCACGCCCCTGCCGTGGTATCGTCCTGTTTCCCTGGGTTGTGAGACTCCCCCTTGGTACTTCCTGCCTTTTATTTGGAACAAGTGATTCTTGTTGAGATTTCCTCTTCTCTCCCTAGCACTAATAACTATGCCAAGTTACCCCGAGACATGGTTTCCAAGAGTCCATTTCAAGGCGTTTGGGTGCATGTAGCTTGGACCTGGTGGTGTATTTCCACCTTGAAAAAGAATGCTCACCTATAGGGAAACATGAGCCTCGACCTTACCCAGTCGCCAGCTCTGGGGCATCCATGAGGATCTTCAGCAGGGAGAGAAGCAGGACTGACTTCATCCCTGAGAAAACTGGATGAGAGCCGCTCGGACCCTCAACCCTTCCACCGTGCCCAGGGCTGGTGTACTGGCTGTACCCAGACAGTTGGGTTTTCAATGAGCACCTTCCCGTGGGCCAGCAAGAGGTAGTGGGTTTGAAGAAGGTGATCCTAGTGCTGACCTGAGGTCCCTCAGAACCTCCTGTGCAGCCGCAGAGGGGAGATAACATTCCTCAGAAGGACCGTTCTCTGATCCTATAGGTTTTGGTTTGTTTCCACCTTTGTGTGCGTGAGTAGGCTGCTTCCCCAGGAGTGTATCTGTGTCGTCATCCTCATAGTAGCTGACTGGCTTTGACTCTTCTTCAGGAGTTTCCAGGCATCTGTGAGAGGAATCCTGTCCTTGTCCAATGAGTGTTTCCTAATATTGTGATAGAAAGGCAGTCCCTAATTCTATCTTTGTAAAAGGTTTAGTAAGGGGCAGTTGCGGAGTCTGAAACCTTGAATTATGAGTATGGGATTTGGGTTGTCAAAAGCTGTCTTTGAGACCATTCACCCCAAGCTTCTGCCGGCAGAGGATACTCTCAACTGTGTTGTCTCTCAGTCTGTTTAGACATTTTCTTCCCATGAAATTTCAGTCTCGCAGAAATACCACATATCTGTGTATGTACCACTGCCCTCGAAGGGCACAGCCACTGCAGCAGCTAAGAGTGGTTGCCTCCCAAGAACCAAGCCTTGTCTGTTAGGTGTATATCACTCTCATTGGGAAACTCGCCCTAGACCATATCCCTGAGCAATAGCTAGCCTGCTTCAGCTTCGCCGTCGCCCTTGTAACAGGGAGCTCACTATCTGCCTCCTTCTTGGGGGGGCCTTGGAATATGGCTTTGCAAGAAAGGAACAAACTATTGATATACACACAACCTGAATGACTCTCCAGAGGATTATGCCATGTGACAAAAGGCAATCCCCAAAGGCTACACACTGGATGATTCCACTTATGTAACGTTTTGAAATAATATGTCAGAGATGGAGAAGAGGTTATCTTCTTGCCAAAGATGGGGGGCTGGCGGGGGGATGTGGTTATAAAAGGGGATCAAGAGGGATCCTGTGGCTTTGGAACATTTCTATATCTTGGCTGTGGTGGGGGATACACGGATCCTCACATGTGATTAAACTGCTTTGAACTAAACACACACCTGGGGACAGGTACAACGAGGAATGTCTGACCATGCTCCATGGATTACATCAAGATCAGCATCCTGGCCATCGTCTCACAGAGTGTTACCGCTGAGGGAAGAAGGCACACAGCATCTCTCTGTATTCCTTCAGACCTCATGCGAATCTACAATTACTTCAAAATTCAACGTTTAATTTAAAAAATAGCTAACCAATTTAGCAAAACTTAAAAAGAGCTGACTTTGAAAATAGAAAAGTAAGCAAAATAAAGAGCCTATGTTTTCATTTACAGATCTAGGATTTATTATGCCCTTTGGGATTTTCTTAGATCCTGTTGTCTCTTTGTCAAATTCAGTCAAATTGACTTAAAAGACAGATAAACGAGCCCACTGTGTACCAGAGGCAGCAAGTATAGGCGTGTCTCGGTGTTCTAGGGGGCGGGTGGGGGGCAGCGGGTGCTGAGCAGGCATGCAGAAAGGCAGGAAGAATGGAAACCTGGCTTCCATCCCTCACTGTGGAGCCCCAAGGGAAAGGGCGGGAGAGTCAGTGGGGGACGGGAGAGGATGCGCTCCACATTCCCCCTGGGGATGCCCCTTCAAAGGAGCAGCAGGGGCTGGAAGGGAGAGTACTCAGGCTGCTACATGAAAAGGGTTCTGAGAACATGAAGAAGCTTCTGTGAGGGGAAATGCTTAGACCTGCTCAGGAATGTGGCAGGGGATGTGGGAGGGGTGGGGGGACAGGACTGGGGAGGAAGAAGGGAGAGCACTGTGGCTTCTACCGCTGGGCCTGGCCCAAGGCTGAGGGCATCACCTCTCTCACTGAGGAGGCCTGAGAGGAGGCTCTGTGGGTTCTCATTTTAGCAGCTGAGCACTTACCCCCAGGTGCCTCCCTGACCTGGAGTTGGGTAACGTGACCCAGGCGCATCCCTGGGGCTTTAAAGAAGAGCACACTTCTTGGATCCTGGCAGGCTGAGGTGGGCCCAGGGAAAGGCTCTACATCCCTTGTTCATCATTCTGTTGCCAGGGCCCGGCAAGTAGACTTTTAAAGCAAGCCAGAAAGTCTCTGTTGGTCTAGAAGTGCTGGCTGGGCCTGGCCCTTGTGAGAGGGAGATGCAGATTGAGTGATGAAGGCTCGGCCATGCACTGAGCGACCCAAGATTCACAGGACACACGCAGAGGTCACACAGCTCCCCCTGGCCTCCACGTGGCCCTCCGGTCTCCTGCTACACACCAGGCCCACTGAGATGAGGGCACTTGCCCGAGTTCTCCACAGCTGGCCATGGTCACACTCCAGCCCAGTACTGATTCCCGAGCTGAGCCGCACATAAGATGACTGTTGCCTTCTATTCGTGTGTCACGCTCTGTGGGATGTTGCACACACCAGTGTGTACCTCAGGGAGGCAAGGGAGGTGGGGATTCTGATCCCCTCGAGAAATGGGTGCTCAGATCCCAGAGAGGATTAAATGTCCAAAGACACCCAAAGCTGGCAGCAGAGTCAGCCGCCCCCCCCCCCCGACACCCACTTCTGTATCCTTCTTCTAAACTGCACAACCCCTGAATTGCATGAGCCGGGAGACTTGCATGGCTGAGAACATTGACGGAAGGGTATGGTGGCTCTTCACAGGAAGCAGTGGTCTTGGTGAGCCCAATATTTGCTGTAGCTGGCACAAAACGACAGTGGGTTCCTCAGAATGTTTTGATGCTCCGAGACGGTTCCAGACGCCTCCGTTCAGCCCAGCCCCCGCCCAATCCTGGCGGATCCTGCTTTCCTGATTGATTCCCATAATCCACTGCACAGAGATGCTGGGTGGAAAAAGGACAAAAACATTCCAGGCCTCAAAAACTGCTGGACTCTCACCAACCAACATGGGGAATGAAGCTGGGTGGTGTAGGAAGGGAGGTTATTTCGGGGGATTGATGTGGTGGAAGCCTCTGGCTGGTGTCAAGAAGCCTGGGTTCCAGCCCTCCCTCTGACCCTGACCTGCTGCGTTATCCTCGCATTCTTGGGTATGTGCACATGAACATGCTACTCAGAGCGAGGGATGTTCTGAGGGGCTGGGAGCAGAGGGGAGCCTGGCTAGAGGCCTCTGCACTGCCACCCCCATTTTCAGCAGTGTTGTTCCACTCCCATGGGATTGCACGTTGGGGGGGCCACCTACAGCTGCTCGAGGGAAGGATTCCACAGCTGAAGTGGGTTGCAAGCCCCCAGCTGGATGGTCTGAGCAAACCTCTGCTCTGCAGAACCAAGTGTAGGAGGCGAGAGGGAGAAAATCAGTTCCTGCAGAAGGAAAAGACTTCTAACAGGGAATGTGTCAGGGAAAGGGAGAGAAGGACACCAAGAAGGACTGCGTGTCCACCGCAGGTCGCTGACGGCCTCGCTCACTGATAGGGATGACGCCAAAGCTCTGGGAACATTCGTCAGGACACAGCCCAAGGAAGATGCAGTTGTGCTACCCTGGAATCCCTCTTCGATTATTATTAGATGTGCTGTGGTGACAACGTGTTGCTGAAAACCAGCAGTGAGTAGCAAAGAGGGCGTTCAGCCCAGGTACGTGGGGCTTCTGCAAGCTGACTCCAAAGCGTCCCTGAGCAGGGTCCAGCCCCCATGGCTCTGGACCCCACACTTCTGGGAAATGGTGCCTTGTGGTTTTGTCTTTGCTGTCAACAATTTCAGAAGGCCCAGGGTGGAGCCAAAGTTTATAGTCAAATATCTTCTTCTGAGTCTGTGTGCAAACTGCAGATTGAACAGTTAGGGATGAGGATTTTGTTGTTCTCTTCTGTCTTCTGCATCCGTAATGTTGCTCCTTCGTGTTTGCCCTCCATGGAAACAGCACTGGGCCAGGCCATCTGGCTCTGTCTGCTGCTCCAGCCACCGGAAGTTCTGTGCTTCCTGTCCCCAAGCTTCTCATGCTGTTGGGTCACAACTGGTACCTTTCAGGCAGTTTGACTGTGTCAACCTGCTGTCTGAGGAACCTGACCTGGGGTGGGTATGTGAGCGCAGAGGGGATTTTGCCTACAGTTTCTCTTTCCTTCCTCTTTCCAGGCACTTGGCTGCCCCTCCATGTTCTTTCATTTTGGGAAACAGGCACAAACAGGATGTAGATTTGAATCACGCCCTGTCACTAACAGGGATGCATGGCTTTGACCTGGAGCAAGTTACTTGTTTCTTCGAAGGCTCAGCTTCCTCACCTGGAGAGATGCAGCATTACTGTTTGTCTAAACTTTGCCTGGGAGAGGCCAAAGGAGGGGAAAGCCTTACAGCCTGGCTGGGCCCCAGATGGGAAGAAGGGAGAACAGGGCTGGCATTCCAGGACATCCTCCTCTAAGACCCCCTAACCATTGGGATAATGATGGGGGTCATTGCTGTTGTTTCCAACAGGAGTGATTATTTACAGGCATCTTTCCCCCCTGGCTGCCCCCAGGGGCCAGAGCACAGGTCTCTAAGTGACTGCTTTGATCACTACATGACTTATGCTCCTCTTCAGAGGTCCTGCCTGGCTAGGTGGCTGGGGCCCATGGGCTCCACCTGAGGGCTCAAGGCTTTCCCTCCTTCAACAAGCTCCTTGCAAATACATGTTTCCATGTCCTACTCCCCCGCCCTTAAACTCTTTGAATTCCCCATCGTGCTGCAAACCTTGATAACAAAGCCCAACAGTGTTTTTTCTCGTTGGCTAATCAACTTGTTATTCTTTGAACTCGTGTAAATCTGCAAAAATCCCTCTTTGACGGGCCCTATTTTGAATGGTAGCAAGTGGGAGAGACTGAGTATCAGGGAGGGAGAATGAATAAAAGGGGCCGTCAGAGCCAGGGACCCCGACATACATACGCCCCCATGCAATTCCTCACTTGCTCCTTTTACTTAAAAAATGACAGAGACCACAGTGTAACCACCAGAGCAGAAATATTGCTTTAATCACTCCCAGTCCTCTCACTCAGGCGAATCAACTGTTGTTCATCTTTGTTTCTCTATCCTGCGTGTAAGTAGACGCGTTTCCAAGCAGCCGTAATTGCAACACAATTCTGTATTCTGTTTTTCCCCTTGTTTCCTAAGTCTTGCCTCCCATTTCCACAGTCTTTATAGGTATCGTTTTTAATGGCTCACTCAGTTGTGCCTTCTGGAATTTACTGACCATCCCTTTGAATGGCTATCACGTCACATTAGCTGGGAAACAAGCATGGGGGTCATTTGTGCAATCTCTCGATGTTATTAACTCAAGTATCTGGCAGGAAAATGCTTCCTGGGGCAGGCGCGTGACTGTTCCAGGATGGGAACTCTTCTCCTTGCTTCCTGTGTAAATAAATGCCTTCGTTTTTGAAGGAGACTCAGGCCCAGACTCCTTCCCCACATACTTTTGTCTCTCAATAGTACAACCAGAGATCATTCCTGTCACTGCTTTTCTTCAGTGTGAATTCGTCTCTCTCTTCAGCTTCTCTGTCATCATCATCCTCGCCATCTGAGTCAGGGCTGCCATTTAATGAGTGCTTGCTTACCCTGTGCCAGGCACTGTAGTCTCATGTCATGGCTTTACCCTGTCCCATCAAGTGCTGTTGCTGTTGCTGTCCTCAGTCACAGAGGGGGAAACTGAGGCCTAGGATGCCGAAGTAGCTGTCAGAACTCTAATAGCTCTCCAGGGTCAGAGGCTGCCTGCCTCTAGGTGGGGGGGCCTGTACACCATCTGGCTCCTCATAGGGGGACACCAATCCCATTCATGAGGGTTCCACTCACATGATCTGTTCACCTCCCAAAAGCTCCACTTCCTATTACCATCACCTTGGGGATTAGGTTTCAGCACAGGAGTTGGGGGGATGTAAATATTCGGTCCATAGCATTTACCACAATGGATCTTTCTCTCCAAGGGAGAGAGGAGGCCTCCCCCAACCCCACAATAATCCTGGGCAGGATGTACCGTGCCTGGCTAAGATGCCAGTTGAGAGGTCATGGGTCCTTTCCAGAGACTCCAGGGATGGGACCAGGCCTCCCCCAAGGTCACGGGGAGAGTTATTGGCAGAGCTGGGCTCACAGCTGGGGTCTTCTGACTTGTGAGTAGGTGACTGACTAACAGCAGTCTTCTGTTGTTAGAAAATGCTGGTGCTGTCCCATGGATGTCACAGGACAAGAGAGAAGACCAGAGAGGAGACAGTGACCAAGCCCAGCACTGTGGGCAGAGATGGAGGGCAAACAGAACAGACTTAGAAGTGTAAGAGATACAGCCCTGGGTGCCCTGAGCCCGGCCTCAGCCTGCCCACTCTAACTTGTCAGACTTACCACAGACACTCCTACCAAAGGGGTTTCTACAAAGGTAGAGGCTCTTTGCTCTTTTGAGTCTCCTACTGGCAGCAAAACCCCTTGAAAGGAGGCTTATTGTGACTACAGCCTTTCCTGAGCAGAATTAACCCAGAATTAAAGCTGCCACAGGAAAGGGGGTAGTTTTACAGATTCTTTAAATGGGTATTTATTGAAACTTTCTGTGTTAGGTAATGGGAAGAAGACAGATGAGCTTCTTAATCTTTGTAGGGCTGCCACTTTGGTGGGAATAATATACCAGTACACAAGACGCTTCCTGAAGGTTAGTGCTATGATGGACGCAGGTGGGGAGATGTGGTAGGGACTGTGGGTAGAAGTGGGGGCTGGAAGCCAACTTGGAGGGAGTTGTCAGGGAGGGCCCTTCCCAGGAGGAGGCACGTGTGTTGAGACCCAGATCTTGCCTGATCTGGGGGCAGATCCCTCTCAGGCAGGGCAAACAGTGAATGTTGGGGCCCGGAGGTGGGCAGTTGAGTGAGTTGTAGGAAGAGAAGGAAGACTGATGGAACAGTTTTGTTGAGGTTCAGCATTGGTGCTGTTTAGAGAGAAAGAGAGAGCCAGCCCACTGGGATTGTTGGCCTTCCTCAAGACAGAACATCCACTTGGCCTGGATTCTTCCTTTGTCTCTGTAAGTCATTACTGTTTCCCCTCATGGATGCCTACGGCAGGGAGCGGTCCGTGGCTGGGGCTCTCAGGCAGACAGGAGCTCTCCTAGACCAGCGCTCCCTCCAGTCTCTCAGTACCCTCAATCTGATGGCTTGTTTCCATCCAATAGCTGTGTCCTCATTAGAGGCAATTAACATGGCATTTCTTGGACTCTGTTAAGTAGTAAATCATGTTATGTTTACCTTTTGTTACTAGGCAAAGTGCTAGGGTTTGGAAAAAAAAAAAAGGCAAAACAAAAACTCCTGCCTGTGGTTATTTAATTGGAGAAAGTTGCTCTTGTTATGGACACTGAGCTAAATGGGCCATTAGCTCTGGGAGCGACAGCCCTGAACAAGCCACGCCTACTCATTTTCTGCTTGCTGATGGACACCGACTCCAGATCTCACCTGGGAAGAGACAGTGTCACTGTTTCATCCTGCCTCTGGGCTGGATTGATCCACGTGTGCTTTGCACTGGGGTCTGCTTCTGGAGTCTGTCCCTGCCCAGTGGCCCAGGGCTGACTGGGGAGAGCCCCTACCATCCCTACCAACCATCTCTGTTGGGGAACCTCATGGCCCTCATTCTTGCCATCCTGGTGTCACTTGGGTGCTGCATGATCTGGGCTCTCTGCTTGATACAGGGCCTCTGATGCAGCCCCGCACAGCATAGCACACAGGCCCATGTCTGTCTGTTTTCTGGAGACCACCTCATCTCTGTCCTTTTTATCCTGATGAAACTTTTAAGTTAGAGAGCATTGTAGATTCACAGAGTTGTAAGAAATAACAGAGATTCTGCATGCCCTTTACCCAGCTTCTTCCAGGGGTGACATCTTACAAAACTCTAATACAAGATCACAACCAGAATATTGACCTTGATAGTCAAAACACAGACATTTCCCTCACCATAAAGGAGCCCCCATGCTTCCCCTTTATAGTCATACCCACTCCCTCTTGCCTCTACCCCTCCTTAATCATTTGCAACCATTAAACCTTCTCTATTTCTATAATTTTGTCATTTTGAGAACGTTCAAGAGAAGGAACCACAGAATTACAGAATGCGATTATAAAGTGTAACCATTGGGGATTGGCTTTCTACACTTAGCATAATTCCCTGGAGCGTCGTCCAGATTGCTGTGCCTGTCGGTGGTTCTTTCCTTTTTCCTGCTGTGTCGTGTTCTGAGGTGTGGACGTACCACAGTCTAACCTTTCACCCACTGAAGGACATCCATGTTGTTTCCAGTTTGGGGCTGCTGTGAATGTAACTGCTGTTTCCACTCACGTGTAGATTTTGTGTGGACATAAGTCTTCGTTTCTCTGGGAGAAATGCCCAGGAGTGCCATTCTGTGGTCATTGCATGGTTAGTTTCTCAGAAAACTGTTTTCAGGAAGGAATGTCCTATGTTATAGTCTTACTAGCAGTGTATGCGTGATCCAGTTTCTGTGTATCTTTCCCAGTACTTAGTGTTGTCACTATTTTATTTTAGCTATTCTGACAGATACCTCATTGTGATTGAAGTTACATTTCTGTAATGGCTTATGACATACATCTTTTCCTGTGCTTATTGGTCATCAGTAGGTCCTGTTTTGTGAAATGGCTTTTGTCTTTTCATACATGTTCTAGTTGGAGTCTCTGGATTTTTTTTTACTCTTTGGTTTTGCAAGTTATTTATGTGGTCTAGATACTAGTCCTTGGTCTCATATGTGTTTTGTCCTCTCACAGGGTCTTTTTCAGAGCAGAAGTTTGTATTTTTAATGAAGTCCAATTTACTAGTTTTTCCTTTTATGGATTGTGCTTTACATTTTATATCTGAGAAATCTTTCCTGGCCCTGAAGATTTTCTCTGAAAATCTGAAGATTTTTTTTTCTAAAAGCTTTATAGTTTTACATCTTACCTGTAGGTTTGTGATCTGTTCTGAGTCTATTTTCATAAAAGACACGAGACTTAGGTCGAGGATCATTTTTTTTTAAATGGAGGGGCTAGCTGGGGAGAAGGGGCAGCGGGAGAGGGAAAGACAGAGAATTCTAAGCAGGCTCTATATCCTGCAGGAGCCTGATGTAGGGCTTGATCCTACAACCCCAAGATCATGACCTATGTTGAAATAAAGAGTCAGACTGAGCCACCTACATGCCCCTGCTTTTAAACTTTTGTCAAAAGTCAGGCATATTTGTGTGAGTCTTTTTTTGAGTATCTTGATGCATTTCCAGTGATACCACGCAATCTTGATTGCTGTAGGTAAATAATAAATCTTGAAATCAGGTAGAATTCTTTCCATTTTATTCTTTTTCAAAAATTATTCTAGCTATTCTAGTTCTTCTGTCTTCCCATACACATTTTAGGGTAATCTTACCTATATTACAAAATATCTTGCTGGAATTTTGATAGGAATTTGGGGTTCTGTCTTTTTTTAATGTAACTTTTCTATAGCGTCTACATTTTGTATAGTATTTTTAATAGGGTGAAAATAAATAATTAACAAATAGAGAACTGAGAACATCTGCGAATCTACCATGATATATATATCCTGTAGACACTGTTTCATAACCAGCTGTCTTTTACTTCGTATGTTAAGATTCTTTTTCCATGGCAACAAATACATTTCTATGTTACAATTTTTAATTGCTTCATAATATTTACTTACGTGGATACAGTATCATTTATCTGACCAATTCCCCCTTTGTTGGATATTTAGGGTTTTCCCTTAAAATATTATTTTATTTACTTTTCCTTGTTAGAAACAACACTGTGATAAATATCTCAAAGCCACATCTCTGTAAATATTTTCAGATATTTCCTTAGAAAAAACTTCTGTGAGTAAAATAGGCGGTATCTTCTTGATTCTTCCATTTTTCTCTTTGCAAATGTAGTTCCAGTTCCTTGAACTGAAGCTCATGTTTGGTTATCTCAAAAGGATTGGGCATCAAGCCACCCTAGTCTGGAATGCCCTTACCCCCACCTGGACCAAAACTGCAGATGGAGGATCCAAGTTCTCCTCAGCTCTCTGTTTGTAACTGTCTTTGAGGCTCTCCCTGTAGTTCAGAGCTCTAAGTCCTATTTCTAACCCTAGATGTAAAACAGATGGGAAATGGATCCTGTGCCTTTCTCTTAGAAAATTTCTCCCGCACCCCTATGTTTGCCTAGTGATTCTCTGAAGACTGTTCTTCCTTTCTGGAAAAAGGTGCATGGGGACCCATGGGGCCTTTCCACCTCCGTTGTCACTTAAAAGCCTCTCTCCCCCACCCTGAGTAGTGTGTGACTATTTAAAAAAAAAAATTCCTTAAGGGCTTCAAAGAGTAATAGGATAGTCTTCCGGGATGATTATTAAAATTCTTGAATACATTTAAGGGATTTACATTTTCAAAGAGAGAATGTTTTCTCTTTGATGTTGAAAAAAGATGATTTTTTTCCCATCCCTGTGAATTTAAATAATTTGCTTGACTTTCTAGTGGAATAACCACAGTGTTCTTATATTCTAGATGTAGCATTTGTTAGAATCCTTTGTGATTGACTGTAGGGAGGCTGCATAAGTGATTTTGAAATATGTTTTCAAACCAACGGCCATCTGTAAGTTGTCAGCTTAAAAAAAATGGCATCTTCCTTGCATAGGGAAATTTCATTTCTTTGAAATAGTCTCTCTCTCTCTGTCACACACACACACACACACAGAAATACCAGTTTTAAATGATCTTTAATGATGACCCAATGGGTACCTTTCAGAAGAAATGGAATCAGTCTTCCCCCTTGTGGAATAACTAGGAAAGTGCCTATTTTCCCAGCTAAAAGTTAAACGTGAGGGTCTTGAGGGAACTCTAGGGTATATGATGTTTTTCTGCCTCATTTAAAAGTAATTGTGAGTACATTCTATCTAAAATTTGTGCTAAAGTCACAAAATGTCTCTGTAGTCGCTGACTGACTTCATGATTAGTATTTTAAAACGAAGCACAGGAAAAAAATAAGTACAAAGTGTAGTGTGAGACTTAGATATTTTTATATGTAATAGAATGCTTTCAGCTATATATATGTTTAAAATTTTAGAGTTTCCTGTCCCACATCCCCAGAGTATCGGCACCCACATCGGATAAGTCTGTCTTAATGTCCCTGTGTGGATCTTGTAAACTGGAAGTTTGGGGCAAGGGCTTTGGGGACTCATGGGAGAGGTGACCCCACCATGATTTGGGTGCAGGTTACTCTATGTCAGGCACTCTTCTTAACCTTACTCTCTAAATTATTTCTCATAAGAAACTTAGGTTGTTATTGCTCCCAGTGTATAGCTGAGGAATTGGGAGACTTGGGTTTTCTTCCCCAAAGTAATACTGCTAAGTGGCAGAGCTGGGATATACAAGCCTATGTCTGGACGCACCCAGAGGGCACGAGGGAAACTCCCCGAGGGCAACCAGCTTAACACCAGAGCAGCACTGGGTGCTTGCGAAGTGGGAGGCCTGGCTCCTGCCCCCGGGAGATGGTGACCTTTCTGTCTGTACCCCAGTCTGAGGGATGCGGGCAGAAGAGGTCTGAGCACCTCCTGTCCCAAACACACACATAAAGCAAAGCGAAGTGAAAACTCCTCCATCCCTTAGCTGAGAGGAAGCAAAAGAATAAGTCTGAGGATGGAGAAGAAGACCTAGAATATCCAAAGTCCACCTCAGAGGACTTTATGGACTACACTGTCCTCTAAAATCCATGTGTAAACTGGATTACCCCAGCACCTGCAAATGTTGATCAATTTTTTCAAAGGGGTAATTAAGGTAAAATAAAGTCATTAGGATGAGTCCTATTCTAATATGACTGGTGTGCTTCTCGAAGGAAGAGTTGAAGACACACACACACACACACACACACACACACACACACACAGGGAAGACCAAATGCAGACCAGGGAGAAGGCCATCATCTAGCAACAGGCCAACAAGACAGGCCTCGGAAGAGACCAGCCCTGCTGGCCCCTTCATCTCAGACTTCACCCTCTAGAACTGGGAGTAGATCGCTTTCAGTGTCTAAGAACCCCAGTCTGGGGTACGGGATTAGGGCAGCCTAGAGGTGGAGAGAGCATCTGTGGCCACCTGGGCCGTATCTTGGAGGAAGGGAGTGGGGCTTCCCTGTGAAAGAGAGCACAGTAGGGGGACACACCAGGGCTATTAGGGGTCCGAGGGGAAACTTGCTTCGCATAGTAGAGAAGCAGCTGGATAGTTAAAAGATCTGGGGCGCTCGACCATGCAGTTTGGATTTGCTTTCCTGGGCAAGAGGGAGCCACTGAAGGTTTTTGAAGCCCTGGAGCCCTGGTCTTGCGCAGCAGCCATGAAGAGGTGGCTCTCTAAAAGTCACTGGAAGCTTCTTGCAGGTGAAGAGGAGCATCAACCCCACAGCAGGGCCTGAGGGGCTGGTTTTAAACTGTATTTAAGGGGAAGGATGAAGTCCAGCACACGCTGTAGAATGAAGAAAGCACGTTAGGATGCATGATTCCTCTGATGTAAAATGAACCAGCATCATCCCCGTCTCCAGACGCACGTGGACACGGGGGCCAGACCAGAAGGGGTGAAGTGTTGAGGATACGGCCTGGCGTGTGGGTCTTCTCACGTCACCTGTGTGTTCTCGCCGTATCTGGTACAGCTTGTAATCAATATGTAGTAGTAGTCTCGGCATTTTATTGAAAAAAAAAAAAAAATCTACTCTTGTCCCAGGGAGAAGTATCTGAAAAATCATGGTTTGGTGTCACAATATTATTTTTTCTAATATACGGTAAATTAAATATATTTGCTCTTAAAATAAAAACTGTTTACCTGTGTCACCTAAAATCATTTTCGATGGCAAAGTGATTAAATACTTCGGCCTCAGAGCTAAGCTGCCTAAATTTGAATTCCAGCTCTGCCATTTACTATTGGCCTTTGATTACCCTCTTTAAATCTCATTTCCTTATCTTTACATAATGGGTAACAGTGGTACCTCCCTGATAGGATTATTGAGAGGACATAATCAATGACAACTGATGAGTATGGTTCCTGGAATAGAGTAACTACTAAACTTAAAAAAAAAAAACAACTATTAAAAACTGGTTATAGAGACGTGTTAATAGAGCCGGTACTAGATTTGTTCTGTTGCTGTGAACCACTAGAAAACTGGATGAAATAGGAAGCCACTATTTTAAGACAGTGGAAAACAGGAAGTGCAGGACAGAGATCTAGAAGAGAACGGGAACAAGTGAAGTGAGCCCTAAAAGCCCCAGCTCTCTGCAGGATTTAGAGTGCAGCAGGGAAGGTGCTTGTGCAGAGCACCATGGCCTTTGGGAGTCAGGAAGGCAGAGGTCCACGTTCAAGGAGGATGAGTTACTAGAGTTACTAGAACTTGCAGATGATTCTACTTACGAGAGTTTTGGAGAGAGGCAAAACCACGGGGACAGATTGGTGGTTCAGTGGAGGTGAGGAGGGTTTTCAACCAAAGGGCACAGTGTGTGGTGCCTTAGAAGCAGCTTGTAGCAGCTCATAAGAGCCCAGCCTGTGCACCTCTTCCCAGCTGCACGTTTAAGTGCTACCATGTCAGCAGTTTGAAACTGGCCAGGGCAGGAGTATTTACACCAGGGAAATGAGCAAACAATCAAGGCTTTGTTGCGTTTATGTTGTTTGTTTTTGAGAGCTGGTTTACCAGCATACCACTTGGCAAGGAGGAACTTGGGGGAGATAATTGAAGTGTACTCTATCTTGATTAAGGTTGTGGTTTCTTGGTGGGATGCATTGGTTGAAATTCATAGATATGTACGCTCAAAGGGGTAGATTTTACCTACTAAAAAAGAAACATACAAAAAACTTGAAATATAGAGATAAATTTAACATACATTTCTGTGAAAATGTGAATAATAGGATTTTTAAAAATATTTTTACTTTTTAAATGTTAAAGTTTATTTTGAAAAAGGACAAAACCAGGACGCCTGGGTGGCTCAGTTAGTTAAGTGTCTGCCTTTGGCTCAGGTCATGATCCCAGGGTCCTAGGATAGAGCCCCGCATTAGGGTCCCTGCTAAGTAGGAATCTTCTCCCTTTCCCCCTGCCCCTCCCCCTGCTTCTGCTCTCTCTTGGGCTCTTTCTCAAGAAAACAAATAAAATCTTAAAAAAAAAAAGTAAGAAAGAAAAGGACAAAACTGGCTAATGGCCCTAGCTGATTTCAAGGCATATAGCAAATTTGCAGCAGTGGTTCTCAGCTGAGAGTGCTCATTTGGCATTGTCTAAAGGCAGACATTTGGCAATGTCTGAAGACATTTTTGATTGGCCACAACTTGGGGGAGGGTGCTACTGGAATCTAATGGGTAGAGAACAGAGATGTTATTGAACATCCTAATGGGCACAGGAAAGCTCCCACCACACAGAGTAATCTGGCTTAAAATATCAATAGTGCCAAGATTGAGAAATTCTGATTATCGTATTCAAACCTTCCTCACCTCCATCGTTATCAGTCAATGGGACAGAGCAGAGAGTCTGGTATATATGGACCCATGTATATAGAACTGACTTCTTTTAAGATTCTTTATTTATTTGAGAAAGAGAGAGAGAATGCAAGAGTGAGTGGGGGAAGGGACAGAGGGAGAGAGAGAATCTCAAGCAGGCTTCACACCCAGTGCAGAGCCCCATGTGGGGCTTGATCTCATAAACCTGAGATCATGACCTAAGCCAAAACCAAGAGTTGGAGGCTTAACCGACTGAGCCACCCAGGTGCCACCATATAGTACTGAGTTTTGACAACAATGCCAAGATATTTCAATGAAAAACAAGAAAAGTCTTTTTCAACCAATGATACTGACATAGTAGATATCCAAATGGAGAAATAGATCCTGATCACCACCTCAAATTATATCAGTTAACGCCAAAAGAATAATAGGAAACCTAAGTATAAAAGCTAAAGCTATAGAACATCTAGAAGAAAACACAGAAAGAAATCATCACAATCTTAGGGTAGGCGCATATTTCTTAGGACACCAAAAGCACAAATGAAATTGGATTTCCTCAAACTGAAAAAAATTTCCTAGAAGGACATTGTTAAGATGATGTAAAGTCAAGGCACAGCTTGGTAGAAAATATTCACGATACATATAATCTGACAAAGGAGCTGTATCCACTAAATATAAAGATATAAAATAGATATAAAGAGCTCATACAAGACAAAAACTTTATTAAATATAGGGAAAAGGAGGTTCCAGTGCTAATGTGGTAGGATAAGCTTAGTCCACTCCTCCCACTGATTAGAACTAAAAACCTTGAGCCAAACATAAAAATCAACTACCAGAGAACTCTAAAAAGTAAACAAGAATAGATTGTGGAGATGCCACACTTAGACAAGTGATCCATGTTGGGGGGAGTTTTCCCAAGCTCATTCTCTGTCTGTCTGTGTCTCTGCCTCTTGCAGTCTCTCAGCTTTGCCCAGAGGGGCAAGTTCCACTTGCACAACAGCAAGACATAGGTAGCAGAATGAGGGGCCATGGAGGACAGAGAGCGTGGGATGAATCCAGGAGGAGAGAGAGCCAGGAAAGCAGTGCCTTAATTCTCTGATGCAGTACTCACAAATCTCAGCCTATCTTCCGAGCTATGCGACAGTGGGACAGATGCAAACCAGCACAGCAAAAGCTTTGGAAACCAAACTGATGGGAAGCCTGGGTGGCTCCGTTGGTTAAGCATCTGCCTTCAGCTCAGATCATGATCCCAGGGTCTTAGGACTGAGTCCTGCATGGGGCTCCCTGCTCAGGAGGGAGTCTGCTTCTCTCTCTGTCTGCTGCTCCCTGGCTTGTGCTTTGACAAATAAATAAATAAATAAATAAATAAATAAATAAATAAATAAACAAACAAGCAAGCAAGCAAATAAATAAATAAATAAAATCTTTAAAAAAAAAGAAGAGGAAAAAAAAAACAAAGCTGAGCATTAAACCATGTACACACATTTTTTTCGCTTAATCACTAAGTAATTTGTGCTCAAGGACAGAACCAAGAATACAGCACAGGCTTAGAGAACTGAACTTAGATTTGGATCACTACATATGGAAGGCAAGGCAGAGCATGTGGCTTGAACCTAACTAACCCAGTTGTTTGCCTGCTAAAACAAAAATACAGATTTCTCAGGAGGGTTGTATACAAGACCCAAAATCTATACAACATAACATTCACAATGTCTGGGACAATTCAAAATTACCCACAATATGAAGAACCAGGAAAATGTGGCCAGTTCTCCAGGGAAAAGACAATGAATGCCAACCCTAAAATGGTCCATGCATTGGAATTATCAAACAAAGACTTCAAAGAAGCTATTATAACCATGTTCCGTAGGTCAAGAAAAACACATTTGGAATGAATAAAAGGATAGAAGTTCTCAGTAGAGACATAGGACCTATAAAAAAGAGCCAGATGGAAATGTTAAGACTGAAAAATACAAAATCAGAAATTTAAAAATCTACTGATTTCAATAGCAGCTTGGTGATGATAAGAGGGGGGAAAAATACCTCTAAACTTTAAGATATATCAATGGAAATTACTCCCTCTGAAGAACAGAGAGAAAAGAAAATCAGAAAAAATGAGAAGAGCCCCAGGGACCTGTGGGAAAGATATTTAAAATTTTTTAAATTTGTTAAGTTAAATTTTTTTTTAAAAGATTTTATTTATTTATTGGACAGAGAGAGAGATCACGAGTAGGCAGAGAGGCAGGCAGGAGAGAGAAGGAAGCAGGCTCCCTGCTGAGCAGAGGGCCCGATGCGGGGCTGAATCCCAGGGCCCTGAGATCATGACCTGAGTGGAAGGCAGAGGCTTTAACCCACTGAGCCACCCAGACACCCCTGTTAAGTTAAATTTTTTTCTTTTTTAATTGTGTAGGGAAGGTTTTTGGAGGTGACATGGAGCAGGAAGGGGCAGTCAGGGGACTAGGCCCAGCTGGGTCAGGAAGGAGAGGCAGTTGGAGATCTGACCCCATCATGGGAGGTCCTAGGGCCACTGCAGGGAGGAGAAAGCCCAAGGATCCCCTACCCAATCTGCCATGTGACTTTAGGTGGGCAGTTGTGGCTTGGAGAGGGACAGATGGTTGTTAGAGGTCACAAACATTGGGAAGGGGCAAGAGCCACAGAAAGGAGAGCAAGAAGGGGCAGAAAGAACTCCCAGCTCACAAGAATCACCAAGAACCCCCACTGCCATTGCAGATTGGTTCCTACACCTAGCCCCCACCCTGTCCGAATAATGCTGTGGAACAGTCCTCAGGTGAGTCTGTGCCCCTCAGGGTGGAAACCCAGAAATGGGCTATGTGGCTGCTCAGAGGTGTTACTGGCGTCCCAGAAGGAGAGGAAAAATCAACTGCAGAAAAACATTTGAAGAAATAAAGTCTTTCAAGATTTGGTGAAAGACATAAATTGACAGATTCTGGAGGCTCTGCAAACCCCCAAAGGCATAAAGTCATTGGAAACCATGCCTAGGGGCATCTGGGTGGTTCAGTGGGTTAAAGCCTCTGCCTTCGGCTTGGCTCATGATCCCAGGGTCCTGTGATCAAGCCCCGAGTCGGACTCTCTGCTCAGCAGGGAGCCTGCTTCCCCCCTCTCTCTGCCTGCCTCTCTGTCTACTTGTGATCTCTCTCTCTGTCAAATAAATGAATAAAATCTTAAAGAAAAAAGGAAACCATGCCTAGACACATTATAAATGGCAGAAAATGAAAAATAAAGATAAATATCAAAACAGCTAGAAATAGTGGGGTAGGGATAGGGTGGCTGGGTTGGGGACAATGGGGAGGGTATGTGCTATTAAGTGCTGTGAAATGTGTAAGCCCGAAGATTCACAGACATGTACCCTGGGGCAAATAATACATTATATGTTAATAAAAATTAAAAAAAAAAAAAACAGCTAGAAAAAATGACCCACTACATATAGTGGACTAATGTTTGTGGTATATCCATACAATGACACAGCACTTAGTAATAAAAAAGGAGTAAACTATTGGTACATGCAAAAACATAGAGGAATCTCACAAGTATTGCACTGTCCAAAAGAAGACAAAGTGTATAGTACATGACTCCGGTTATCTAAAATTGTAGAAAATATAGAATAATCTATAGAGACAGAGAACAGATCAGTGGTTGCCTAGAAAGGGAGGGACAGATTACAAAAGTGCATGAGGAAATTTGAGGACCAATAGAAATGTTTGTTGTCTTGATTGTGTACACTTGGTTTTCCAATTGTGTCCATATGTAAAAACTGGTCAAATTGCATACTTTAAATATCTGCAGTTTGTTGTACTTTAATTAGAACAATAAAGTTAAGATGGACGAAAGATTCAAATACTTAACAAAGGTATATAAATTGACAATATGCACAGGGAAAGATGCTCAACATCATTAATCATCAAGGCAAACTATAACCATAATGATATACTAGTACACACCTACTAGAATAGCAAACTTTTCAAGTGATGGCAAGAATGGGAAGCAACTAGATCTTTTACACATTGCTGCTGGGAATGTAAATGGTGCAACCTTTGGAATCAGTTTGGCAGTTTATTTTATTGTTTTGTTTTATTTTATTTTTAGTTTTTATATTTAGTTTATTATTTATTATATTTATTTTATTTTATTTTTATATTTAGTTTATTTTTATTTTGTTTTATTTTATTGTTTTTGTTTTTTTTAAGGATTTTATTCATTTTTTTGAGGCAGAGAAAAAGAGTACAAGCAGGCAGAGGGGCAGAGGAAGAAGGAGAAGCAGACTCCCTGCTGAGCAGGGAGCCCAACCCAGGGCTCGATCCCAGGACCCTCTGATCATGACCTGAGCTGAAGGCAGATGCTTAACCCACCGAGACA
>CM053607.1:107064926-107096003 GCA_028646535.1 Procyon lotor | reverse complement strand
CACCGGCTGCTCCGGCAGCAGCAGACCCTGGAGAAGCAGCACAGCCTGCTCCGGCGGCACAGCGAGCTGCTGCAGGCCCTGTACGAGCAGAAAACCCTCGAGATCCAGGAGGTGGCCCGGAAGCTCCAGGAGCTGGCCGATGCCTCGGAAAACCTCCTCACCGAGAACACATGGCTCAAGATCCTGGTGGCAACCATGGAACAGAAGCTGGAGGGCAAGGATGGAGCCACACACCTCCCTTCCCGAGAGGCCAGCGCGGACCACCCCGAGCCCCTGGGTCCCCCACGGCTCCCTGGCAGCACCCTCCCGCCTTCCAATAGCAGCTCCACCCTGGCGTCCGAAAGGAGCAATGAGAACAGGACAGACTAACTTTTTAAATGACACGAAGAAATCAGAGGTGAAAACTGTACATTGGGAATATATTTATGCAAATTTTATTGAAATTTATTGTAAATAAAGATTTTCTCAGTGGTCTAGAAAACAAAACAAAACAAAACAAAAAAAACCAGGGAGGTTTGTCTTGGTGACATGCGGATGGCTGCAAGATGGGTCATCTGTCCCCTCACAGGGAGTGGCACGAAGACCGAGACCACCAACAGTCAGTTTGCTGACCAAGGTCCTCCGCCATCAGACCCCAAGCCTTCAGCCTCTCCTCCCGAAGCAAGGAGGCTCTTCAGGGTCTCCTGCCTTCCTTGGCTGGCATTGTTCTCACACACCCCCTGCCCCCGCCCTTCTCTACTACCTTCATGGGTCAAAACCCAGGTTGTCTCTTTAGGATCCGCCCAGATGTCACCTCCCTCCTGAGGCTTCTGAGTGTGTCCTTGAGACTTTCTTCTGTCCCTCCTGGCCTGTATTCTCTTCAGGTCATCCAGAGTAGGGGGTTTCCTGGCCTCCCCCACAAGACCCTGTATCTGATGTTTGGGGAACGCATGCTGGGGAGACCTACCACATGGCAGAGCTGGGGCAGACATCTTCTACACAAACTTCTCTCCTGCTGTCAGCATCTCAAGCCCTCTGCATCCCCGGCAGGTTGGTCCCCAGTAGGTGTTCAGCAGAGGCTTTGGGATGTGCTTTCAACTGTTGTTCGGGATCCTGCCACCCCTCCTCCCGTGCTCCTTTCCTCCTATAGAAACCCGTCCATGCTAGGTCTGTCTGGTCCCCTGACCTGCCTCACCTTCACGTGCCCTTGGCACCAGCCAACTGATGTCCAGCACTTGAGAAGAAAAGCCCAAGGTGGGCCAGGCTTTCCTTGCTCTCAGATGTGCACAGAACCAGCTCGGCCCAGCGGAGTCTGTCAGGGAGGACAGGACAGAGGGTATCCCGGGGCATTCCCCGTGATTACTGGGGCATCTGCTCCAGAAGCACTAAGAATATGAGTGTGGTTGGCAAATGTTCATACCATCTTCTTGATGGTGGGGAAACTAAATCACGGAAATTAGGATATTTATGCAGATGGGCCGGGGCAGGGATGGGGCAAGCGAGGGCTTTGGAAAAAGTCACCTCTACTTTCTGAGTCTTGGCCAAGAGACAGCACCTCGGTTAAGAGCTGGGCCCTGGAGTCATGCAGCAGGTGTGTAATCCCTCATTCTCTGGCTGTGTGGCTCTGGGGAAATTGCTTAACCTCCCTGAGCCTTACTCCTCTCAGCTATAAAATGAATTTCCTCAGAGAATACAAGAAGATACTGGGCCAGCTTGGAGCCCTGGTTTAAAAAAAAAAAAAGACCTTGGTACATTTGAAGTCTTGCTGAATCAAGGCAGGTGAAGAGATTGGGGGTGTCATCTCTCTTTACTGGGGGCATTCTCCCTCCAACTACAGTCAGCTCCGAAAAACCTCAGAGGGATCCTCTTCAGTCCCCTCAGAAGTCCCCTCTGGCACCTTCAGATCCCTCTGAGCCTCCCAGCTCAGCTCCTCTTTCACTGCCCAAGTGTATGCTCTGCCAGCCTGGGGCAGAGGAATCTGGGCCGGGAAACTCCCCCTGGAGCAGCCAAGCTGGTTTTTTCCTCCTGGGAGTCCCAAGTGCTGGACAGCAGCGCACTCTGCTGGCACATCTTGATAAGACACCCATGGCTGGTGTCTCAGTGGCCCAGAATTTCATACTTTTTGGTTACTGCCGAAGATGGAAGTCATCTGTACTCTCCAAAAGACAGAAGGAGAAACTGAGGGCTGGACTTGTCCACGGGGCCCAGGGAGGCAGCGGCAGCTCCAGAAGCAGAGCCCAGACCGCCCAGTCTACCAGTGGCCGCTTTGCCCCTTCACAGCCCTTCACAGCCCTGCAGCTCTGTCTCTTGACTTGGAGTCAAACTGAATCAATTCTGGACCAAATACAGTCTGAACGTGCTCTGAATAGATTTTCTCAAAGAACTGTCAATAAAGGAAGGAATGTCGCCCCAAATGAGAAGCTCGAACAGCACCTTGAAAACCACCGTATGCTCTTTCCCTTTCCATTAGAGTCAGGGAAGGAACCGGAGACCTCCCACTGTCTAGAGACCAGTACAGGATGGATGCAGCAGGTGCAAATGCCCAAAGAAAAAGGCAACATGCACTTGTATTTCCACTTCATTCATTTGCATTCAGCGATCAGGAATTCCAGTTCGTCTGCTCCATGGCCAAGGCTTGGGACACAGTGGTGGTGGGTGATTCAGAAGAGTCCTACGCTCCGAGGCCTCCCAGGCATTGCATGAGGACTTAACCAGCATAGTAAGAGGTGGAATGAGAAACAGGGATGCCGAGAGAGGGGCAAGGGCTTGACCTCGACTCCCAGGGGCCTGGAGAGCCCTCTATGAAGAGGATGTTTCACCTTAGGCCTGAAGGAAGTAGAAGCTCTCCTCCAGAAAGGCAAGAGGAGGGAGCCACAAGCAGGAGTTGTTAGTGCAAAGGTCCTGAGGTGGAAAAACATCTGGTAGCTTTGAGGACCTAAAAGAAGCCAGACTTCTGTGACGTGCCAAGAAAGGCCAGGGCTTCTTCTGCTCTGCCTTCTATTTGGACCCCCTCTCAGGCTGTCCACAGTCAGCAGGCCTTTCAGACTTCTGCTCCCATCCCTTCCTTTTCCACAGCCCACTGAGTGGTGACTGTCCACCAGGCCTGTGCCAGGCACCGAAGGTTTACAGGAGAATAAGGCACTGCCCTCTTCTCAGGAAGACAGACTAACCTTTAGAGGGTAGCAGCTGGGACATGGGTATGCCCGAGATATTCTGGACACATACTTGAGAGAAAGCAGATCCAGTGTGGAGCGTAGTGGTGAGTGCTTCACGGAAGGCATGTCAGTAGAAGGTGGGGGCTGAGCTGAGTCTCAAAAGAGTCAGGTAGAGGGGTTAGCCAGAGAAGCAGAGGAGAGGGCATTTGCAGTAAGGGAACACATGTGCAGGGTCGCACGTGGAAAGCAGGTGGGGTTTGAAGGACATGCTGCCCAGTTGGTGGGGGTAGGGGGTTGGGTAGGGATAGGAGGTAAGGGAATCTGAGGGCAGGTGGTAGGAAAGGCTGCCAGACCCAGGCCCACATGCCGAGCTAGGGGGTTGGAGTTATGCTCAAGGCCATGGGGAGTCATTGGAGGTCCCTCAACAGAGGAGGGCCAGAGCAGATGGGAAGTTTCAGAAGGTCACTGTGGCAGCAGTGGGAGGCCAGACGGGACAAGGCAGAGGGCCTCTGCCACCCTGATCGAGGCAGGTACAGTGGCACAGGCCTGAGCGCAGCCACATAGAGAGAGGTCAGAAAGGGCTGGACGGCGGGGCCAAGGAGGAGATGGCTGATGGGATGAGGCCTGGGGCAGAGAGAGGAATCACAGACAACATCCAGAGTCTGGCTTGGGTGACTGGCTGGGTGCAAAAGAGGAATACTTTGAGAGTTACAGAGCTCATCAAGGGATGTGTCACATGAGAGATGATGTGGGGCCACCCAGGTGGAGGTTTGGAGTAAAGAAAGGTGTGTGGGCTCAGAAGTGAGGTCTGAGTGGTAGATGAGATGTGGGCTTGGGAGCGGAGAGATGTGCACATGGTTGGGACAGGGTGTCGATGAGGGCCCTGAGAAATCCCGCATGGAGGCCCACTCGGGGGAAGAAGCACCAAGGAGAGCGGAACAGCAGAGAAGGAGACAATCGCTGAGCAGGGCTGGGATTGCAGAAGGCAAGAGAGCAGGAGGCAGGGCTGAGGCCACAGGCCATGAGGCCTGAGCAGCGGGCCCAGGACTGTGCGTCTCAGGCATGGCAGGTGGTGGGGGAGGGCTTGGGCAAGAGAGCATTGAGGAGGCAGAGCCATGAGGCGGGATAGACTTGATGCAGCCTGAGACTAAGGCCTGGGGCCTTCCCTGACAGCTGCCTGGCGCACAACTCCCTCCCCAGGGCTCTCCACATTGCCTTCCTATGAGCAACTCAGACTGCCTCCTCTCTGACAGCTCCCAAGAGTGGAGACTGGCCCAAAGTAGGTGCTCAGGAAAGTCGTCCCCTGAAAAGGCAAACAAGAGGTGGGAAGTGGGCCAGCTGCGGTTGCCAGGTGTTAGCCCCACACCCCACGTGAGCACCCCACGGCAGCGGGAAATGCTCGGGGGGGGGGGCACCTCTCAGGGAGAGTTGAGGGAGAAAGGAAATGGGGATTTCTCTGGCCCTGGCAATCCAGGGAGCTGATGTCTCTGTGCCTCAGTTTTCATACCCGCTCTCTCGCAAGGGTAGAATATAAATGTGCATGGCAGCATTCCAGGGCTCCCAAGAAGGGAAGCCGGGAATCAGACACAGACCCACTACTCAGAGTGAGCCTTCTGCCAAATCCCCCAGCCTAGTGGTCTGGGACGCTCCAGGCCAGCCCCTTGACTGCCACTGGACCTGGGTCCTCCCCCTGCTTGTCAGGTGATGTGCCTCGTGGGTAGATTTGTGGCACTCATTGGGAATGGAGCACAGCGTTTGGTTCTGGAAAAGAGCCCACTCCTTTCATTCTGCTGTGCTCATTAGCAGTTTAAGCAGTAGCGTTCAGAGCCACTGCCTGCCAACTCAGGACCTTCCAGTTACTGCTGACACAGGACTGAGGAATGACAATCGGCCTGGTGGTCCTCCGAGACGGTGGGCCTTTCCACCTGTTGACTTGCTCTGTGATGAACTCACAAAAGGGCCCCTCTTGGGAGACCTTTCATGTCTTGGAACTGTCCCGGCACATAGCCCAGACCTGGTAGGTAGGGCACATCTTGGGGGTCAGTGCTGATGGTGGGACCCCGACCCCTCAGCAGACTTCTTGGCCCTTATCAGCAAGACTCAGTGGCCCAACTTCGTCTTGCTTTGGAAGAAGGAGGCCCGGGTGGCTGCTGCACGATGGGCTGGAGGAGGTGACATAGACGTGCCAGCAGGACGAGACCCAGCAGAGGCCCCTTCTGGACCATACCCTCACCATGTGGGGTGCCAGGGCTGGTGTCCTGCTGGAAACCAGCACCAAATCCCCTTCCTTCTTGGAAGGGGGTCAGGGAACTCCCACCGCACCAAAAGCACCTCCACATAGCCAGGCCACGTGTCCCGGTGAGCCTGGACCTCCGGCTGGGTCCTGGCTGGGTGCAGAGCCTACCTGCAGAGAGGATATCTGAGGGACAGAGGACTACCTCTCGGCCTTCCTGGGTGGCCCAGAGCAGACAGTGCAAACTGATCCTGGATCTGAGGGGAGCGAGGCCCCCGGGGTGCTGTACCTGAAAATCTGACACGACCCTGAATGTCCAGGTGCTCGCTTGCTTGGGTGCTGAGTGGAACATGATTGGGATGGCAGGAAGCATCAGCTCCGGGGGCTGAGAGACGGAAGAGAAAGCCCACGGCTGATTGGAATCAGTGCTGTCAGAGCGGTGTCAGATGAATACAGGGTTCCACGGGGGAAACAGTTAGCAGGGGACATATATATGTTATGTAATTGTGGGGTCTAGCCAGTCAAGTCTGAAATCGGGGGCGCAGGTTGGAAGGCTGGAGATGTTCAGGCAGGAGCTGACACTGCATTCCACAGGCAAAATTTCTTTTTCTTCAGGGAAGCCTCCATTTTGCTCTTTAAAAAAATTTTTTTTAGTTAAAAAAATTTTAATTAAAACAATTTTTTTTGAGAGAGAGGGCGCATAAGCGCGAGAGCACAAGCAAGGGGGAGCAGCAGAGTGAGAAGGAGAGGCAGAGTCCCCACTGAGCAGGGAGCCTGATGTGGGGCCGGATCTCAGGACCCTGGGATCATGGCCTGAGCCAAAGGCAGTGGCTTAACCGACTGAGCCACCCAGGCGCTCCTAATTTTTTAATTATTATTATTTTTAAGTAATCTCTACACCCAACAGGGGCTCAAACTCCAGACGGAAGATCAAGAGTCGCATGCTCTTCCCACTGAGCCAGGCAGGAGTTCCTCCATTTTGCTCTTAAGGCCTTTCAACAGATTGGGTGGGTCCCACTCAGATTGTCAAGGATAAGCTCCCATACTTAAAGTCACCTGGTTTGGGATGTTAACTGTATCTATAGAAATACCATCACAGCAACACCGAGGTTAGTGTTTGATGTAATCACTGGGTACTGCTGGGCAGCCAAGCTGACACACAGAACTGACCCACAGCGGGGGTGACCCTCATGCCTCCTCCCAGCTGCTGTGAGGAGGAAGCGGAACCATGCACAGGGCCCTGGGCACAAGCTCTGGCCTGCAGACATCCAGATAGCGAGTATTTATTTAGAGCGGACTTGGAGCCTACCTTTGGGCTAGGTGCTTTCCACATACTCTTTATTCTTGAAGAGATAGTTTTCTGCAGCCTGGATCTAGCCAGGGAGGTGTGGAGGGTGTGGCTGAGAGAGAGTCCCTGACTTCCAAAAAGGTCCTGCAAAATCATCCTGTCCTGTCTTTCACAGTGACACTGTCTTCTAGCTTTCAATCAGCTCCTCGGAAAACTAAGGACTTGAGGCTAAGCTGCTTGCTGTGCATTCAGTTAGAAGTCCTCCAGCGCTGTTTTAAATGATCCTCTCACCTCCCGGTGATCAGGTTCTTCTCAACTTGGGATAAAGCCCCCCTTTCTACCTCTTGTGATGAATTTTGCAAAACTGTCCCTGACTTGCAGTGTCTCGGGGGGAGTGTGAACAAGGCGGGGCGGGGCATCTTCGCCTCGAGGCGTGGAGTGTGTGAGGTGTCCTGGCGTGGGCGATGGGGAAGGGGGCGCTGAGGGAATGCCGCGCGCGGGGACGCGTCCCCGAGTGCCAAGTGCCGAGGTGCGGCGCCTTTAAGGTCCGCTGGGGGCGTGCTAGGCGCGGCGGCGGGCGCTTGGAGGTGAGCGCGGCGGCTGGCAGGCGTTGCGGCTCAGAGTCTGGGCTCGCGGGAGGACTTGGGGCGCGCTCGAGTCTCCCGTGTCCTCCCACGACACGCGGGCCGGCGGGCCATGCGCCGCGGACTCTGACTGGGCGCCGACCCGGCTCTGGGAGCGCGAGGCGCCGCGGCTCCGGCCATGGGCAGCTTCCAGCTGGAAGACTTCGCGGCGGGCTGGATCGGAGGTGAGCCCAAGCCTGCATGGGAGGGAGCCTCCGGGAGGTGAGTGTGCTTACGGGAGGCGCCCGGGCCAGGGAGAAAAAGAGAGACCCGGCCGTTTACAGACCATGCTGTGGTCGGTCTGGACGCGCCGCACCCGTGCGCCTCCACCGCGCTCGCACCGGGCGCGCCGCCTGCTGCCCCAGTGCCCCACCGCCCCGCGCCTTCTGGACTCGGGGTCCCTCGCCTCCTGTCCCTCGCCCGCTGCCCCGTCAGCGTCGCAGGTTCCCCCTGAGCTGCAGTTTTGCCTCAAAGTGAGGACCCGGAGAACTGGCTCCGGTAACTATTAAACCCGCCCTCGAAGCCGACAGCCAATGGAGCGCCCAGGCGCGCATACACCCTTCGGAGACCGTGTGTGCGCCTGAGTTTGTGGACGTGGCTGCAAGAACTTCTGGGTGAGGGGTGGCGGTTGTCCCGGGCGCAAGATGGGGAGCCCGGCTTCGCGATCAGGCCGGCGCTAGGGGGCGCACCGGCTGGAGGTTGCGGGGCGCATAGAACCGGGAGCCCCGCTTCTGGCTGCAGGTGCCCATTGCCAGATAGGAGGAACTCTTTCTGTTTTCAGCTTTTATCCGCTGACTGTCCGGTTTCTCCTCCTGGCACTCTTGGACCCACTTTTGCCTTGGAGCCACTCCTGGAGCCGCTGTCTGCTGGGCTCGGGATGGGTTTGCTTAGGCAAGAGTTGCATCCATTTCCTTGCTTCTCTGGTCTTCTCTTTACAGCAGTTTTATTTCTCTGCTTTAATCAGCTACTGATAGGGTCTGGGGAGGGGATGAGAAACACTAGAACTTATCGTAAAATGTTGTCTTTCTTTTGGCCCCATCTAAGAGAATCCTCAGAAAAGGGATGTTGGCAAATGCAACCTCTGCCCAAAGTCAAAAGCAAAAACAAAACCAAAAACTGAAGGTGCTGAGACAGAAGTTATAATTAGTGTGTTTGTGCCCCACCAAGTGTTCTGGAAATGAGGACCAGGAGATTTATAGGAAAAGGAAAATGAAACAAATAAAAAGAATGACAGATCCGATAGCATTCCAGGATCCCTTTCTGATGGCTCCTCCCGTCTCTGTCCCCCAGCATGTGGCTACAGGGCCCCTGCTTCTTGCTGTCATGAGCACAGGTGGTCCCTTTCACCATAAGCAGTTCTTTTGTATAGACTTTCTAGACCTTCCTGTCCTAACTTTACCATGGGGTGGGGGGCGCTACCCAGGGCCCACTGGCCTTATTCAGGCCCTCTTTGGACAACTGTCAACTATTCTGGGGGGAGAGCCTTCCCTATTTAAGGCTGTCCCCTTACATAGCCAGAACAACTTCAGTAAGACTGTCCCTGGCTATGTTTGAGGGTAAGGCTATCCGAGTAACTCCGGGTCTCTGATGATTCTGGGGTCCTCCCCAAGTCACATAGTAAGTGGTGGATTGTCCTTTATTCTGTGAGTTGATGTTAACATTTTGTTGTTGTCTTTTGGTTTGGGGGGTTTTCTTGCTTCCCTGAAGTGAGGATGAGGGTCACACCTGAATGCGAAGTCGGTAGCAGGTGCTATTGAAATGCCACAGGTAATTTTAAAACAACTTCACTGAGGTTATTTTATGCATCAATTTTGAATACAATTTGGTGATTTTTGGCAACCTCACCAGTGGTTCAGCCATTACCATAAATTCATTCTAGCACATTTTCTTTCCCAGTAAGATCCTTCATGCTCACTCACAGTTAATTCCATCCCCTCCCTCTCCCTCTTGGCAACTTTCTAAATCTACTTTCTGGCTCGATAAATTAGCCTTTTCTTGGCATTTTATGGAAATTGAATCATACAGTATATGGTCTCATGTCTCATGACGTATATTTCTTTGTAGCCCCAGTGAGGTAGCTACCATTATTACCTCCTCATGTTACAGATGAGGAAATGAGTACACAGAGACATTTGGTGACTTGCCCAAGGCCTTGCATCTAGCTGGAGCCCTGGAATTCCAACCCATACAACCTGGTACCAGGGCCATCTTAACTCCTAAACTCATCTCTGTTTTCTTTCTTAATGAACTTGCAGAATAAAATTCCACCATGACCTCCTTTACATTTTGTTTGAGGTTTTACTGGTCTGTGAGGCCCTCAGGTCTGGAAACCACTGACCCGATAGTCCCATTTCTGATCTTTGCATTCCCTGCTTTCAGGTGCGTGGGCTAATGAATGACCAGGGAGATTCATGTCCTAGTTGGGCTCCGAGGCTGCTTTCCTGGGCTGAGGGAAGCCCACAGTGAAGCAACTAGAGTTTGGACACCAGAAGTCCTTTCTTCCCGTGCTGGTAGGGGTGCCTATAGAATGAATACTCCAGGTTCCTCTGCCTCTCACCTTTCTGCCTCCACCCACTTCTGTGGGAAGGAGGGGCTGAGAGAGGTCTGGCGGTTCTAGATGAGCACATGTCTGCTCTGGGGGTTAGCTGGTTCCTCTGCCCCTCTACCCCTCTTATATTCCAGGACTGCCTTATCTTGTTCAGTCACCCCAGCTAGCACAGATGCTTCATTCCTTATCAGTATGGCAGGGCATTTGTTCAGGCCTTGCGAGTTTGTGTGTGGATGGACTTTTTTCTGTGAGAAGAAAAATCCAGAGTATCCATCACCATGACAGAGAAATCTTCTTAAAAAAAAAAAAAGAAAGAAAGAAAGAAAAAGAAAAACAGGGCACCTGGGTGGCTCAGATGGTTAAGCATCTGCCTTTGGCTCAGGTCATGATCCTTGGGTCTTCGGATCAAGTCCCGCATCAGGCTTCCTGCTCAGTGGGGAAACTGCTCCTGCTTCTCTCTCTGCCTCTCTCTCTCTCTCTCTCTCTCTCTCTCTCTCTGTCTCATGAATAAATAAATAAAATCTTAAAAAAAAAAACCCAGAAAACAAAAGCCAAACAAATTTTAAAAACTCAACTAAAAGTGGGTAGTGACAGCATCTGTCTTTGAATAGCCTATTAGAGCCAGAACTCTGCTGGTACTTGACCTTCATTAACTCATTTCATTCTTGCAATGGAACCGTGAGGTAGGTACTAATTTGACTCTCACCTACACCTGCTAAAAGTGAGGTCTAGAAAAAGTGAAGTAAACTGTAGGTAACCAAAAAGTTTCTGGGTTTTCTTTTCATAGCCTCCTCCCTTTTCTCTGAGGCACAAATCATATAACCTAGAAATAACCAATTTCAAGCATCCGATTCAGTGGCATTTAGTGCATTCACAGTGTTATGCACCTGTCTAGTTCCAAATTTTCCTCCTGCCCAAAGAATTCCCTGGATCCATCAAGCAGTCACTCCCTTTCCCCCTTCCCCCGAAGCCCCGACAACCCCTAGCTAGCCTTCTGTCTCTGCAGATTTGCCTGTTCTGGATAATTCAAGTAGGTGGAATAAGACACCCTGGGACCTTCTGTGTTTGGCTTCTTGCACCTGGCATATCGTTCTCAACCTCCCTCCACACTGCAGGGGGCATCGGCACTCCATTCCTGTTGATGTCCAGCAAGATTCATCACAAGGATTTACCGCATTGCATTTACCCACTCATGCACTGATGGACGTTTGAGCTCTTTCCACCTTTTAGCCGTTGCAAATAGTGCTGCTGTGAACATACATGTTCGTGTACTTGTTCCAGTGCCCGTGGTCCGTTCTTTTAGGTCTCTATCTAGGAGTGGAATTGCTGGGTCATATTGTGATTCTTTGTTCCGCTTCTTAAAGAAATGACAAACCATTGTCACAGTGGCTGCAACATTTTACATTCCCACCAGCAACGTGCAAGAATTCCAGTCTCTCCATATCCTCCCCAACACTTACTGTTCGCCTTTAAGAAAACAAGCAAACAATAACAAACAAACAATTGTAGCCATCCTAGTGGGTATGAGGGGGAATGAATCTCCCTGTGATGATGATATGCACTTCCCTAACGCCTAATGGTGTTAGACATCTTTTTGTGTACACCTTTGCCCTGTGTATATTTTCGTTGGAGAAATGTCTCTTGTCCTTTGCTCTTTAAAAAAAAAAATTGGGAGGAAGGGGGCACCTGGATGGCTCAGTCAGTGGAATGTGAGACTCTTGATCTCAGGGTTGTGAGTTTAAGCCTCGTGTTGGGCGCGGAGCCTACTTTAAAAAAAAATACTTTAGTTTTAAGTATTTCTTAAAAATTCTGGATACTAGACCATTATCACATATATGATTTGCAGATATTTCTCCCCATTCCGTAGGTTGTCTTCACCTTCTTGATAGTGTCCTTTGCTGCACACAACTTTTTAATTTGTGTGACACACATTTTTTCTTTTGTGACTTGTGCTTTTGGTGTCATAGCTAAGGATCTCTTGCCAATCTAAGATCATGAAGTTTTTCCCTTGTTTTAGCAAGCGATTTTTACAGTTTCAATGCTTCCATTAAGGTCTTCAGTCCATTTTAAGCTTATTTTTGTATATGGTATGAGGTAGGGATCTAGATTCATTCCTAGGCATGTGGATCACCAGTTGTCCCAGGACCTTCATTGTCCTTTTTGGGGGATGCTCATTTCTTGAGGCAAAGCCCAGGTTTTATTTCATTTTCTCTGCCTTCCTCAGTGCCTGTGCTGGTGCCCAGCACATTGAGGCGGGGGCCGGCGGGGGCTCTGGTGACTGGGCATTGAGTGAATGAGTGAACGTGAGTGCCCAAGCTGTCTGTATTATCCCAAGGGCCAGCTGGTACATGTGAGGAGTCCAGGGGCTCAGTGACCAGGTCTTCTTCTTTGATCAACAGGTGCAGCCAGTGTCATCGTCGGCCACCCGCTAGACACAGTCAAGGTACTGCAGCCATGTTTACCTTTACCTCTTGGAAAGCGGCCTGGAGTGAGTCTGCCTCCAGGAATGTGTCTGCTGTTTCTGATCCCAAGACAGTCTCCAGCCCAGGGTGGATTCTCTGTGCCAGCCCTGGGGGTAGGGGTGCAGTGGGGTGCCAGGAGGACTGGTTTGGAATCCTCGCTCTCCTCTGGTTACTTGGCAGTGATTTTGTTTTTGTGAATGTCACATTTCTGCCTCCAGCTTCTCATGGGCTGTGGGGGAGGGGGCCAAGGCAACGCTAAGTATCCCCTGCCAGTCTCTGTGCAACTAAGGAACCAGGAAGGCTTCAGGCGTGTGGTGGCGTCTGAGTCCAGAATTTAAGGTTGGGTTTCAGGTGATGAGAACAGATGTTCCAGGCTCGGAGAGCAGCAAAAGCTAAGGCACCTAGGTGGGGGCACCGAGGGGGGCCACGCTTGGGAAAAGCCAGCATGGCCGGTTTGGCCGATGCTTCGGGTTTGTGAAAGCTGCCCTAGACAAAGCCAGGAAGGGTGAGTCGGCACTCCATCCGGGGAGGCCTTCACTATCAGAGTAAGTCTGTGGACTTGAATTGGGAATGGGGAGCCATTATAACTCCAGGAAGCGTAGGAGATATGAGGACTCAACAGGGCTATCTGGCATGGGGTTAGGCTCATCCACGCCCCTATTCTACAGATGGAGGAAATGGGCCCAGGAAGGGGAAGGGGCTTGCCTGAGGTCATGCCAGGTGTTAAAGTGAGGAGTGAGGGAGTGAGGCGCTCTACAAAGGGACATTCTTTGACTCTACCCCCATCCCTGCCCCCTGTCATCAGCAGTGAACAGAACTACGGAGCCATGCCTTGGAGCATGGTCTCAAATAGTGCCTTCTCACCCTTGACTTGCACTGTCATATCTAAAACTTTGCCTGGATCGTAGACCAAGAGGAGCTGCTCAGGCTCTCGCCAAGTGGCTTCTACAATCACCCCCACCCCCACCGCCCCGTCTTCTTCCCTGTATGACAGTGGGCCCCTCCTAGGGTCAGAGCCCAGGCCTGCTTTCTTCTGGATGGGGGATCAGCCTATCTGTCTTAAATAGTTGAAGATCTTTCCTGGCTCTTTGTGTCCCCCATATGGGCTATGCCTTTTCATACTTTTGCATACTGGACACTTTCTGTGTGTAGACAGTGTGGGGATAGCAAGGCATCAGGAGTGGACCAAGCAAATCCAATCCCTGCCCCCGTGGGCCTTTCAGCTACATTCTTGGCATAAGCAACCTCTGTGTCTCCCTGGTAGAGCATCCTTCCCTTACCCCCAGCTTGGCCAGAGCCTGGTGGAGCTTATTGGAGGTGCCCCCTCCCTGCAGAGGCAAGTCTGGCCACCTGAAAGGCTGGAATGCTCCTCCTTCTGTCCACTCTGCCCCTTGAGTCTCTGAGGGAACCCTTCCTGATACGTCACATTCAGCCTCTGCCCAGCCTGAGAACTTCCCCGCTCAGAGTACCAGCCTGGTGATTCTAGCTTACATGGCTGGCCTGGGGCCAGCCCAGGGATGTGGGCCAGGGCCCCTGTTACTCCCCAGAATATGCTCCTCCCTTCCTTTCTTCTGGCTGACATTTTCTCTGGAGTCCCTGTCTGAGAAAGGTTCAGGCAAGAGCTTTAGAGTTGGAGTAATCTGCAGTGCAGATTACTCTCCTGTGGCCAGGGTGCAGCACTTTACCTCCCCGAGCCTTGCTTTCCTTATTGGAAAAATGGGCAAAGAGCACCTCCCGGCAGGCTCTTGTGAAGATCATCCCTGTGGCACTGAGCACAGAGTCGTGAGTGAGCCGTTCCTGTCCTGATGAGCACAAGTGCTTATCTGTTGCGAGTGACTTGGGACTTGTCTGAGGTCCTGGGGCTTGCCTTGGGAAAAGCCGAGCTACAAGCTCCTGGGCTGCTAACCCAGTTCTGACACTCCTTCCCTGCCCGTGGCTGCCCCATCACTGGTGGGAGAGCCAGCCCCTGGCTGCTTGGTGGCCCTGAAGCTGGGGTCCAGATTCTCACCTGTCTCTCGGCCCAGCTGGTGCATTTCAGGTGTATGCTTGAGGCAACGTGCCCAGGGTTTCCCAATCGGGGCTCAGCTGCCTTTAGACCAGCTAGCAAACTGGTAAGAGAATAAATATGCATTGTGGTAAGTCCCCAAATTTGTCATAATTTGTTATAGCAACAGTAGGACAACTAATACAAGAAGTCAGCTTTCTCCACCCGTAAAATGGGGAGAGTATCCAGCCCGCATGGCATTTGTGGGATTCCGTGAGATAAGCTCTGGAAGAGGCCCAGTACTTCCCTGGGAATGCAGTTGTTGAACACTGAATTCCAGCCCCTGTTGTAATGGAGGGCCCGGAGGTGTGTGCCGTGCGCCTGGCCTCTGTGGCAGCCTCCCCAAGGGGTCAGCATGGCCAGGAGACCGTTGCTCCATGGTTTTGAAACTCTTCTGTGATCTGGGATTGACTCCTGGGTTGAGCTTCCTCATGTATGGTTTGTTTGAGTGACTCAGGCCCTCGAGTTTTTCAGTGGAACTTGATCCTTCTTGGGGATTCAGTCCCCAGAGGCAGCCCTGTCAGTGCTGGGGCCAGCGGAGAGAGCGTTCACCTCCACAACAGCCTTAAATGGGGGAATAGAGGGAGGTCTGTGCTCACGTCCCCTCGCCTACATTCTCGTCCTGGCTGGGGACACCAGGTAGAGCTCTGTGGGTCTGCTCAGCCGTGAGAGCCCACTTATCTCGCTGCACCTTTCCCCGTGTCTTCACCTCCAGACGGTTAAATACTGCATTTTCCCTCAGCCAGCCCACACGTCTGACCCCCAGGTCTGTTTTACCCCATGGTACTTGTCATCAGCAGACATAGATATTTGCTTGGGAATTACCTACTATTGACTCTTCCCTGCCCCCCCTCCCCACTTAGTTCTAAGTTTCACGAGGCCAGGAAGTTAGTTTCCTCTACTGATGAAAATCTCCGAGGGGAACAGTAGATGTTGGAAAACAAGCATTCAGTTATACTGGTTCAATGAGTCATCTGCTGTATTTCTTTGATTATGAAAGTAACACTTGTAAAATATACGCTACCATTTACCTATCACACTTCTGAGAGTGCTGCAGATTTCCCACGGCCCTCGGGGTCTCTAACCCTATGGAGATGAATGCCTCTCAAGCTCTTAGCCACGCTGCTCATCATGCTGGTTAGCTCAGGCAGGAGGGCAGAGTGGATCGAGGAGAGAGAATGTTGAATTTTTTTATTAAGAAAGTTTATTCCCATATTAGTTTTATGCTTAACATTTTTTTTAAATAATATAAATTGAAAATAATGAAAGTAACCCGTCTGTGATAGGGAAGTCAGAAATGAAACACCATTCAGTGCAGAAAAAACATTGCCAGTAATTTTCACCTCACAGACCATCACTTTTATGACGTGTGTTCTGCCAGAATCTTTGCTAACTTGTCCACACACTGAGCTCAGGCTGTTAGTGTGACATGTTAGTCTAACTCTGGGTCTTTGTCCTCACCAGGCCCCAGGTTCCGGGTCGCAGGGTGCAGTCACTCCTTCTATGGTTCTCAGAGTCCCTTACCAGGCTCGGGAGGTGGGGGTGCCCTGGCACTTTTGTGAGCCTGCTCAGACCCTCTGTGGCTGCCTCCTGATGCTCCTGGTCACCAGAACCAGGCTCCATTAGAGGATACCACGTCTTCCCCTCCAGCCCTCATTTAGCTGGTGCAAAGGGGACACATGCCAGGGCCATGCTCAGCGTGAGGACAAGTGGGAAATACAAGACAGCCCTGCCATAGAGAGGGAGCCCAAATAAACCCAAAGTAAACAGACAGAGAGGTGACATCATTGCAACATTTAAGCTCAGACCCAAAGGATAAGCAGGAACTGAAGGAAGGGCCTTCTGGGGGAAGGAAGAGCTGGTGGAGAGTTCAGGCAGGGCGGAAGAGGGGGAACGTGAGGCCAGGGACTGGGGGATGAACCATGTGGTGGGCTCAGAGGACAGGGGCATGGGGGAAAGGACACGCAGGGTGAGAGGCAGGCCCGGTGCCTACCCAGGCCTCTTTGACACTGGTAGAGAATGGGGGGTTTACTCTGAGTCTGATGGGAAGCCACCAGTGAGCTGTAAATAGTGATTCACTGTTGTCAGAAATGATCAGTGTGACTGCTGTGTAGACACAGGCCAAGGACAGAGAGGGAAGCAGGAGGCAGTGGGGAAACCAGCCCGCCATCCCACCATCCAGGTGAGAGATGAAGGGGCTCTTGAGCCACAAAGGGCGGGTCACTCAGGGAATACTTAGGACGGCAGAGTGATGGGCAGCAGATGGGGCAGAGCCCAGGAGTAGTGGTTGTACTCAAGAGGCGGGGATCACATGTCCCCCAACAAGCATTGCTTTTGAACAACAAATGGACTTTTGTTCTTCTCTGAGCCCAAGAGGGCTTCTGCTGAGCTCAGCAAGGCCTGAATGGGACACTGAAGGAGGCAGCGTGGACAGAGAACAGAGCACCAGTTGGGCAGGGACAGAAACCCCGCCCTCCTTCCTGGCTGGGTCACTCTGGGCAGAGCCTGCCCCTCTCGGTGCCTCAGTGCCTCAAGCCTAGCCTCTCGGGGGCAGCGACAATGTGAACCATCTCGGCTTGGGCCCTCACTTCCTTGCATCTCTCCGCAGACTCGCCTGCAGGCCGGCGTCAACTATGGGAATACCCTCAGCTGCATCCGCACGGTGTACAGGAGGGAGAGTGTAAGTGCCTGCGGGATGGGGCTGGAGCATTGCCCCTCAGGGACTCCTACACACAGCCCGAAGCCCACCCGGGGCCTGGGCCCCACGGCCACAGCCCCGACACCAGCCCGTCAGGCCGGAGGCCCGTTCACTCCTGCTCATCGCTTCTGGCTCCGTGTTTCCTCCTCTCTCCTCATCTCACGCCACACCTCAAATACTCTGGGTCCCCTAAACTTAACCCTGCCATCTTATGTGCTGTTGTTGGGGGGAAAACTGATTTTGTGAAAACTCTGGAGAAATTCTGAGGAATTTAGAATCACAGAGTGGGAAATTCCTGCAGAAACAGGGGGACCTCTCAGTTTTCAGAACCAGATGCGAGGTGAGGCCAGTGAACCGCGTGCTCGCAGGCATCCCTTCACCTGGGGTGGCAGAAGCCAGGCCCTTGGGATTCCAGATGCCAAAGCTGGCTTGTCCCTCCGGTTGCTGGAAACCAGGGGACCCAAGGTTTTCCTTCCTAAAGAGGAAAACCTGAATAATATTTTGTGGAAGATGTATGAGGTGCCCTTCTTAAGAATGAGCATGTGCTTTTGGAGGACTTTCTAAGGCCCTGCTTTGGGGAATTTAAAATACATTTTCTAATTAACGATGAAATGGCTTAACGATTTAAAGAAATGGTCCTTGAGTCCCTGGAAATGTGATCCCGTTGTCGACCATCGTCTCCACAGCCTCCCTAGCAAGTGCCCTTGGGCTCAGGAGCCTCCTGCCTGGGCTTGGACTTTTTCCTCTGAGGTGTGTTTTCTGTCAGGGCGTTGCTTGAACCCTCTTGCTACTTTAGAGTGGACTGCAAACTTGGTTCAAGCTGTTCGGGGTGATGTGTGATTCCCCTTTTCCCTGAGAGGTGGCCACTGATTCTGCTGTTGGGCACACAGCACAGTGCCTGCCAGCCCCAGCCCCGCCCACCCCGGGGCATTTTGTGGGGACTGCGGGTGTTCCTTGGAGACACAGCACCTCAATGCTGAGTGATGTCCCACATTATCTGACGGAGCTTGTTTTGGAAAAAGAACCTGAGGTGGTGTGTGTGTGTGTGCATGTGTGTATGCATGCACATGTGTGTGAATGTGTGTGTACGTGTGTGTGAGGTGTCCTGCCTCTGACCCAGGTCAGGATTAGCAGGTTTGTGTGCAGCCTGGAGTTGGTACAACAGCTTCCTGGTACTTTTTCATTTTTGGCACGGTGCTAAAAGTGAGTGCTGCCCTGCCTCCTCCAAGGGCCTGTGGAATATTCCAGATTTCAGAGGAGTGTCTGTGATGTTTCCTGAGAGTGCAATGTGGAGAGGACCCCCTCCTCTCAGCCTCCAGTACTCTCTGCTGTGATCTCTGCTTGTATGCAGGGGAGGCTGCTTGGTGCTGTCCTTCTGGGAGCTCCCCTCCCCTCAGACCCTTACCACAGCCTTAGCAGGTTGAATTTTAATCACCTGTCAGTTTATCTGTCCCCCCTCCCCTCTCCTGCCCCGAGAGTGTGGGCTCAGTGAGGGTAGCGAGTATTTCCTTCTTACAATTGGCCCCCAGGGCCTGGCCCATGGCAAGTGCCTTAGAGGATGTTTTTCATCGAGTGGCAAACGAAGAAGGTACGTGGGGTGCTCAGCAAGTCCGCTACCCACGAGGGCTCCATGCAGCCTGATATCTTTACGGCCCAAGAACACTGCCAGTCTGGTGGCAAATGTGGGTTCCAGCCCCAGGGCACCCCGACTCAGGAAACAGAACTGCCTACAGAAGCGGGTTCCTCCCTTGGGCCAGATTATGCCCTGCCGGGAAACGGAGAGCCACCCCTCATCCACCTGGTCTCTCCCATCACATCAGCACTCTTTTTTATTCTTGTCGCCGACATGATGATTTATTTTTCCTGTGGTGACACCTCTGCAGCCTGCTGGCCCCAAGAGGGCAGGGTCTGTGCCGAGGGCCACGCGGGGAGCCTGGTGCCTGGCGTGCAGACAGCTCGGGGCCCTCATGCTCCTGCCCCCTGCTTTTCCCACAGGTGTTCGGCTTCTTCAAAGGCATGTCCTTTCCCCTTGCCAGCATCGCTGTCTACAACTCGGTGGTGTTTGGGGTCTTCAGTAACACGCAGAGGTTCCTCAGCCAGCACCACAGCCGGGAGTCCGAGGCCAGCCAGTCCCGCACCCTGTCTGACCTTCTCCTGGCCAGCATGGTGGCCGGCGTGGTCTCCGTCGGGCTGGGGACACCCGTGGACCTCATCAAGATCCGGCTACAGATGCAAACGCAGCCGTTTCAGGAAGGTAAGAGGAGGGACAGGGGCCTGGCGTCTGGGCACCTGTGGCCCTTTCCTGGTCCGCCAGATCTGGGATGTGGTTGTTTATCTCCTTTTTGTTGAGCAGAGCATCTGCATTGTCATACAAGAGTCTGCAGTTAGCATTTTGATCAATAGCAGTAAACAGTCATTAATTATTTATTCTGTGCCAGGCACCTGCTTAGCGTTCTGGGTATGCTCTCTTCATTGGTCTTCCTGACAGTTCTGTAAGGCGGGTGCTGGGACCGTGTCCGTTTTACAGAAGAGAAAGCAGAGGCTCCTGGAGGTGAAGACCCTTAGACAGGGCCACACAGGTAATGATTGAGGTGGGTGAGGACCAGCGACATCATTTGCAGCGTCCATTGCAGAAGGAAAACGGGGGACTCCTTATTCAAAAATTATTAAGAATTTTAGAAGAGCAACCCGGAGCATTAAATCAGGCCTGGGGCCCCGAGGGACTCGCAGGTCTCAAAGCCACATCCATCCCCAACACCAGGGAGTGCCGCCAGGAGGCCTCACCCCTGCACCACCTGTGGCCGGGGTGGGGGGGGGGGTGAGGGGTCGCTCCTCCTCCCCTGCTTGACATTCTGGTTGGAGCTTCATTTCTTGGTGTGCTGGACAGCCTTCCTGGACCACA
The DNA here is from genome assembly GCA_028646535.1 of Procyon lotor. NCBI lineage: Eukaryota > Metazoa > Chordata > Mammalia > Carnivora > Procyonidae > Procyon > Procyon lotor. The sequence goes on along the minus strand of CM053607.1, from coordinate 107,076,071 downwards.
GGCTGGGTGTGTTACTTCCTCTCTCTGGAGAGGGGAGTGTCTGTGCCCGCTGTGCTTTGACTAGAGGAGGATGGGAAGAATGGGAAGGCGCTTGCTCTGCAGAGTAGAAAGTGCCAGCTCTCAAGAAAGGATGAACTGGGGTCTCAGAGAGATTTCGCTATCTCCAGGGTTGATTCTTGGCTCTGATGTCCCTCTGTGTCCTCAGACAAGGCACTGCTCCTGCCTGGGCCACCGTCCCCTTTCTGCGTAATGGAAGGGCTGGATTTGTGGTGCTTCCTGACACCTCAGATAATCTGATCTGGGCTGACAGCTCTTGTGGATAAGCCCCCTCTCTCTGGCAGCCTTCTGAATGGCCTGCCCTGAGCCCTCTGCCCACAGAGGCTGGGCTCAGCTGGGCTTATCTGTGTTCCACAGCTAAAGCCCAGAGAGTGCAGTCAGGAACATTCTAGCCCAGCAGCTCTCCTGCCCCAGCCTGTGATTCAGCCTGCACATCTTGTCCGGCCTAGGACGTGTCCAGGACAAGACTGCACACCTCCTATGCTGGTGTCCTCACTGGGGCCCATGGAGAGCCTGGGACCAGCTGTCCTAGCAAGTTCGGTCATGCCTGGGGGACACTCAGTGCCCCGAGGCTCCTGGTCACTGTCAGCATGCGGGGTGACACGGGACCCTGGCAGGCTGGCTCATCCTGGGGGTCGCAGCATACCCTCCTCGGGGCCACTCAGAGAGATACAGGGCAAGGGGCTCCCACATCCCTCTGCTTGACATACCGAGCCATGTCTTGGTACAGTTTCGTTTCACCAAAGGGTGGCACCTCACAGAAATGTCTGAAGCTCGCTGATCTGATCCCGTCCCAGAGACAAAAGCAAACATGTTGAGGAATGAAGGGCATCGTGAGTGGATTGAGAAGCAGGAGGCCTGGCCCCCAGGTTGGCGCTTGGCTCTATCCCTCTCTCAGAAAAGCTCGTGTCTGTCTCAGGTGCAGAGGAAATCTCTCTCTCTAAGTCTTCAGACTCTTTGGGTCCAGATGTTGGAAGAATTACCAGTGATGGGTCTCCTCTGCTCCTGGGGGCACATCTGCCTCCTTCACAACCTGACACTTGGACCCTGGAAGGGGAGGAAGAAGGGGGGCGGCGTGCGTTTTATATTGGGTGAGGCGAGGCATAGCCAGCCTGGACACCAAAGGAGATGTTTCTCAAAAAAACCCCTCCCTTATAAACACCTGGGACAGTTGGAGGTAAAGTGATAAATTTACAGATCTTAAATTAACAAATAAATTGATTAATTGATTGCATCCTCTGTCCTGTCCTTCTCCACCTCTGCCTTCCCTGTAGAGGGTGCTAGGATGGTAACTAACTTGGCAATCTAAGGCCTAAACTACAAGGCATCCTGAGGCTAAGCTAGAAGCCTCTGGAGCTTGGAAGAAGGATGGGAGGCAGTCGAAGAATGGGTAGACCCACGAACGAGTAGACCCAGACCCAAAGCTGGATGTGCAGCAGCAGCCAATGTTAGGGACCTGAGCAATCACCATCAGCAGCTGCTAAATCTGCCAAGCCACTCACCATATGTCTGATACTTAATACCCACTACAGTACTGTAAGGTCTGTTTGGCTGCTAGCCCTGTTCGTTTATCCAGTGTGCTGTGTATGCACCTGCTGTATGCCAGGCACAGAGCTAAGTGCTCGGGATGCAGCGGTGAAGAAGTGTCTACATCCTATCTGTCCTGTAATGCTCTTTGCAGCAGAGAGGAATTGGGCCACTCCCATTGTGGTGGTGGGGGAGGGAGCAGGACAGGCTAGGGGTCAGGAAGGGCTTTGGGGCAGGTAGTGGGAGGGTAGAGGGATCCTAGCAGATCAGGGCTGTGCACCTGCTCAGGGCCACATTGAGGGTTACCCCTGCCTGCTCGCCAGAGCCGTGAGAGCCCAAGCGTAGCTCTCCCAGGCTAGGGTTCTCCACAACTGCCTGCCTGGAAAGTCCAGACCCTTCTGGGGCCTCATCTCCTGGATAAGCTCTCCGAGCAGTGAGAACATGGGGTCCAGAGTGCTCTCCCTGCCCTTACCACCATAGGAGGCACTGAATAGCGTCTGGGGAGGATGAGTTCCCGGCTCTGGTCCTATATGGACAGGCCACCGTCCCTGGCTTTAGGTTGTCAGCTCATCATAGTGCCAGAAGGAAACTTGTTCTCTTTCATCAGTCCCTTGAAGCAGCAACAGAAATTGGACATGGGTTTATTCTGTCCTTTTCAGTGCGCCAGGAAACTGGCCTTGTGTGAACCCAGGAAAGGCTCTCAACAAGAAGCCAAGGGAGGTTCCCACAGGCCAGGGTTTCTCAGCCCTGCAGAGTTCTCAGTCATTAGCACCTGGCCCAGGGGCTTAGCAGGCAGGGCAGAGACAAAGACAGTTTACTGGAGCAAGTGCGGGAAGGGTAGAAACCAAGAGTGGAGGGTCCGCCTCTGATCTGGGCGAAGCCAGGTCACAGCAGTGGGGGCAGAATAGCCAGTATTTACTGAGCCCTCATCCAGCACCAGGCACTACCCTAAAAGCTCTGTAAGTGTTTAATCTTTCCCACGACCCAATTCTTAGACATTAACAAAGGGGAGCCTGAGGCACCAGCAGCTTCTGTAGCTGGCCTCGGGGTCACTCCCCTAGTGGGAGGTGGAGCTGGGATGGAGCCCCAGGCTTTCTGACTCATGGCCCACTGACGGTGTTTCTGCTTCTGCCCTGGGATTTTGTTCAAGCTGAGACGACGGCAGCTTTGGTATCACCTGGGCCTTTGCACAAACTCATCCCAAATCCGGCTTCAAGCGGGAGGGGGTAAGTGAGCTGGGAGCATGTCTCTAAAATAACATTGTTCAGGTAATGGGCATAGCTCTTGGATTCCCAGGGGTGGGTCTAAATTCTGTGGCTTTGGGTAGCCCCTCTGGGCCTGGCCTGTTGTTCTCACCTCCCACCCCAGCTGCTTGGGGAAAGGTCTTTGGTGGCTGGGCAGGATCACTCCTGGGGCTGGAGTAGGCAGTACTTTCTGCCATGAATCTTCCTAGGAAGGGAGGAGGAATGTGGTTTTCTTTTCCTGGTCCCTCAGGGACCCTGTAGGCCAGAGATGGAAAGCTCAAAGACTCACTGGGATCAGGGTGGTAACATAAGTGAGCACAGGTACATGGAAAATGTACCTTCTTCCATTTATCTTGACACCCACAGCCCTGCTAACCCACTTTTCATTTTTCGTCTTTTGATTGAAATGTGGACACAAAACATCTTTCACTTCCCTATGACTCTGCTATTACAAAGGCAGCAGCTGCTGCACATGTCCACTCTGGTGCCGGGGAGATGATAGGGAGTGATGGGGACTGTGGCAAGCCACGCCCACATCCTGTCCGAGGGGGTGGCTTCAACTCTGTTCCAGGTGACAGTTGCCATGTGGCCTGGATTGGAAACTGTCCGATAATTTAATTAAGAACAAAAGCAGACACAAACACCACACCCTGAAGCCCAAAGCCTAGCATGGAGCGGGTGGTGTGGGGCTAATGCTGGCTGAGAGCTTGTGGTCTCGGCCCTGGGTCAGACCCACTCTGCAGGGTGACTGTGCTGAGATGGGCATTTCCAGGCAGCCTCAGGCCGGGTTTGTGGGATTGTCCATAGTTTGGGGATTTACCCCCAGATGGCCCGACCACTTCCCGGGTGGAGACGATGGGCCGTGAGGGACTGCCCCCACATACTGAAGCTGGATGCTGGAGGCCTCTGGTGTCTGAGACACGTGGCAGGTGGAATGGAGGCCATGTCACGGCAAGAGGTGAACTACTTGAAGGCTTGCAGATATATAGCCACTGAGCTCATCGAGCTCATCCTGATGAACTATTAGTGGGGACTTGTCACTGAAAATGTGCACAAGCTAGAACATTCAATGTGGTGGGAGAAAACGTCCATCCACCCAAATCCAGTCACTGTGAATACATTAATGTGTTCCCTTTTCCTTTTCTAAATACACAGATAAAATGTTGAGAAGAGGTACTCGCCTGTTTCGTATCCTTTTTTTAACTTAGTAATACACCATTTTCCATGTTATGAGAATGGCATTTAAAATGATTAACAATAGATGACTAATATTTAAAACACACATGCGGTATTCCATCCCCGTGCCCATGTGCGCACATATGTATTGAGAAGGATGGTGCGGCCTGGCAGTAACTCAGTTTCTGGAGTTAGATTACCTGCTTCTAATCCTCCCCTACAACCCGGGAACCCTAGATAATTCCCCTCAAGTCACCAAGCCTCCGTTGACTCATCTGCAAAACAGACGTAGCTACTTCGTACCTGGGATGGAACAGGATGACGGAGCGCACGTGAGGATCTGAGCGTCAGGCCTGGCACACCGAACACTTGAAACGGACGTTTGCTATGATACTGAACTTAGGTCACCACCTTCCTAGGGATGGATGTCGATGCTGTTGCCAGTTCATCCTCTTTCAAACATAATGATGTGATCAGGAAATCGGTCCGTATGGAGTTGCTTTCATGTAGGGTTATTTCCCTAAATGTGTGGGCTCTTTGCTTCATGAATGAATCAAAGGGTCTGGTCATTTTTAAGATTCTTGGCACATACTGCGAAATTGTTATACAGAAGGGTTTTGTTTTGTTTTGTTTTTGTTTTACCACATTCCATCAGCAGTTGCTGAAGTTGGGAGGGAAGTTCCCTCTGGCCCCGACTAGGGTTGCATACTAAACAGCAGTTAGCCCTCACGAAAACTGTTGCAACTTGACAGAGGTTTGCTCTTGGCGCCCCTGTCACTTGGCAGCGAGGAGAGGCTGGCCAGAGTTCAGTTGGCCGTGGGCTGCACTGTAAGGCTCCGCTGAAGAAACCCTCCCTCTGGAAGTCATCATCAACCCTGGTGTGGGCATGAGCCTCCCTGGGTGCCCTGCTGGGCCTGAACTGGAATTCAGGGCTGTGGTCCCAGAGGCTAGCAGTCCCTCCGCTGCTCGGGCCAAGTCACACCCTGGAGGCTGATGGCCAGTGACACTCAACTTCTCCCCAGTCTGGGAGCTTTCTGGTCTGTGTTTTCATTGAGAGCCTAATTAATGTGCAAATCACAAAGGCCTCAGCCCCCCAGGGGGGCAGAGTTTGGGCACTGGAGGAGGATTCACATTAACTCTGTGCCGACCATCCCAGGATTGCACTCGGCCCTGCTGGAGGCAGAGGGCTGAGTGTGGCACCTGTTGGGACTCACTCTCTGGCTCCATCATTCCCAAGCCTGTCCTGAGCTCTTGCTCGGATCCAAGCAGAGTAGATACATCAGAGGTATTCAGGGAGTGCACAGTCTGGTGGGGAATCAGAGGTGTAGCAGAATGAGAATGGTCCGTGGAAGGCTCTGGAACCTCGGAGTCTGGCTCTGCAGGTCAGGAAGACTCCGGAGAGGATGTGGCCATTGATGGGGTGTTGGAATACTGGAGAGGATTTGGAGATGGGCTCATGGGAATGGAGAGTACCGTAGGCACAGGGTCCGAGTTCTAACTACAGTGCAGGGAGGGGGAAGGCACAGGGGGAGTTGTGAAGAGCTTGCATTACTTAGCTGAGGGTGGGCTTGGGTGCTGTTCAGCAGGCAGTGAGGCCTCTTGGGCAGCAGAATAACTCGGGCAGAGCTATGTGGGAGGAAGGTGGATCCGACCTTCAGGAGAGGTGGAAAGGCTGGGAAAAGTAGTGTGGCGGGTTGAATTGGGGGTGCTGTCACAGACCAGGTGAGAAATGGGAGCGGGTGTCCCGGGCCTTGGGATTTGGAAACGGAGGGAAGTGGCTGACCGGAGGTATCTGTGGTAGAGAATCAGTGGGCCAGGCAGGAGAGAGGGAAGTGTCTGCACTGACCCAGGACTGCGCAGTTGGGTGACTGTGAGGGAGGACGCCCCACCTCCACCCCCGCCCCCGGGAACGGAATGGCGAAGTGTGTGAGGCAGCGCATGGTGTGGGGCACGTGACCCATACACGTTACTGTCACTGCTGCTGTTCTGGAGCCTGGCAGGAGGGCCAGCTTGAGGGACAACATGCTGAGTCTGGCTCGGTTAGTGTGCGACGTGCCGCAGCTGCAATGTCGGGGCTAGAGGAGGAGTCTGGGGTGTGACAGAGAAGTGACAGCTGAGGCCGTGAATTAGGTGCAAATGCCAAGGTGAGCTGCAGAAAGGAAGAGGTGGAGATGAAGGGGAAGACTCAGTAACAAGCTCAGGGAGGAGTTCCGGCCGCGTCAGCGGCCATGGTCAGCAGTGGCCGAGCCCACACCATGTGTGCTGTGCTAACACACCCCTGCCGTTGAATCGTCACAGCAACTGTGTAAAAGAGGTGCCATCATTCTCTTAAAATCTTATAGACGGGAAACAGGCTCAGGTTGGGTGACGTGTCCGTGCTCCTTCAGGTGTGACGCACTGCCACAGGGCATGGCCCCCGGCTGTCCACCTCCACTGCACCTCGAGGCAGAGTCCTGGGAAACTCCTGTCACCAAAGTAGGCAAAGGGGAATCAAGAGCAGAGAGCCGCTGAAGTGGAAGGTGACACTAGGGACAGAGACCAAGGGTTGGGGAAGGAACAAGCCTTTTGCTTCTGGGTTGGGAGAGGAGAACAAAACAGACAATTCAGAGAGGATTTTGAGGGCAAGAGGAAGGAGGTTGAGGGATCCCTGAGGGAGTTGCAAGGCCTGCCTCTACCATATTCAAGATTGCTGAACAGAATGAAGGGGACTGAACGTGGCTAGGATTTGGGGAGAAGAGGGTCCTAATTTCTAAGCATGCCTAGGTGAGGTAAATAGCACTGGAATGGTGACATCAGAGAGGGCCACAAGGAGGGTCGACCTGGGTGGACGAGATCATTAACCACACACCAGAACACAAAGCCCGTCTGAGCCCAAGGATCTTCATGATGACAAAAATGGGATGAAACCATTTCCCTGATTTTTCTGAGTCTTCGGCAATGTCTGGCTGGGAAGGTCGCCAACTGTGCCTCAGAGGCCCTGACCACATCACGTCGTCCCTTTGGCAACATAGTTTTATTGCTACCATAAAGATGTGTGGCTGCCAAGAAAAATATTCTTCTCCAGGCAGGTCGGCCTTGGGGAGGAGCAGGCTTCTGATAGAGCAGATTTTTCAAGACTTTCCCATTGCAGGACAAGAATAACTGATACTAAGCTCCCTGAATGTTGCTCCATTTAACTCCTGAAGAAGAAGATCTATGTGGGAGGACAGGAGGAATCCCTGGAGCATGACAAGGGACTGGAGACGAGCTGGGACCATACAGCCTGAGCCTTCTTGTCAAGTAGGCTGTGGGCTGCCAATAGGAAGTAAGGGCCGGAACCTTAGCAGCCCAAAAGTGAAGGGAGGAAACTTGTGAAGAGGCCAGGCACGTAGCTGTGTAGTTCAAGAGGAGTCCTTGAATTCTGGGTGATTTGGCTGAATCTTTTTCAAACTGTGGTCGCACACAGCTAGCAGAGATGAAATGACGGTGCATACAACGTAACACACCATTGTGAACTTACGTACATGGATGACACATCCATTTAGTCTTTACATCAGGTGATGAGGGCAGGTATGGTCCTGATTTGGGGGCTCAATGCTAGTGTTGGTAGTAGTTGGGCATCCACAACCTCCCACAGTAGGTTTGGCTGTAGGTCAGTGCTGCCTGAGGTTGGCAGGTCCCACACTCCTGGAATCTGGAGTCATGTCAGGGGAGGGAGTAATAAAAATAGGAATGACTATTTGCCTCAAGTAAAGTACATTTGCCAACATTGTCACTCAATTTTCACAAAAGCCAAAAGAGGTGGCAGGCTATTTATTCTTCCCCTTTTCTAAGAGGCAGAGGAAATCGAGGGCTGGTGTGGTGGCTTCTCTTGCATCAGGTTGTACAGTAAATAGCACCTGAGCAGCAAATTGAATCTCAGCTGCTTCTAATCCCAGCTTTTCCTAAGAATACCTTTTAAATACATTAAATGGGGTCCAACCCACAGAATAGCAGCTGTACATTACATGTCTATGGATTAAGAAACCACATATTATCAGAAGTTACTATGTATAATTAGTATATTTAAGTAGATTTTTGTTGTGTTCTCCGCGATAGCATCTACACCTAGGAGAAAAATGGGTACACATGTATGTGGGATACTTTAGGAGTCCTGTGAATCTATAATGCTTACCAGTTTATGGGTTCCTGAAATAAGTCCATGCTCTCAACTTTGATTTGGGAGTTCCCTGGCCTAGAAGTATTTGAACACAGAAAACATGGTAACTCTGCATGTCACTGCTTAGGGAGCAGCAGGACCTCATCTGTGAATGGCTTAGTTATTAAGGATTTTCTATAGAAAGTTACCTGTTGAGAAATAATGTTGTGTTTTCATCCCATGCCTGACTATGCATACATAGAAGAAGTCTCGTGGCCCTTTGCCTTCCAGAAAGTGGCCAGACCTTTGCGTTTCTGAGGGCTGGCTACCCCTTCCTGCAGTGGATCAGTGACCAGCCATTGTGTTTTAGCTGCTTTTCCTGTTTCCACAGTTATGGCCCATTGAAGAAATTGAACAACTATCTGAGAAAGGAAAGAGATGAAACTTTTTCATGTTTGTACCCGGGAAGGGCCCAGCACAATGCATGGCTATACTCCTGGCTTCTGTGAGGCAAATCTTTGGGGGATGCAGCCTGCAGCTGGAGGTCCCTCTGAGGTGGGAGAACTCCCAAGAGGTGGCTGCATGGGTACGTGTTAGGACTGGCCAAAGCTGGAACCTCCTACCTCCTGCAGAGGCACCTACCTTTAGAGGGACCTCTTGGCCCAGGGAGAGGCCAGTAAGCAAGACACCTTACATGGGTGAGCAGAGCAGTGAAGGCAAACAGCCATACCATGTAGTCTAAGGAATGTTGGGTCCCCAGCTTCTGTGTCTCCTGCCTCCCAGCCACACAGACCACGTAGGCCAGCTGGTGGGAGAGTGTGGAGGAGAGGGTTTTTTTTAAGAACGGTATAGGCTCTCCTCTGCTCCTGGATGAAGATTAGGAGCTGGGGAGGGGCCAATTTCTCTGATTTTGAGCATCCTGCCTGTCTTGATATTAGGGGGCTCGAATTGGTCCTAAGTGAATTTGGGAAAACAAAGAAAACCATAGGCATCTTGAGTGTTTCAGGCTTTTAATCCATATGTATCACAGTAAAAGGTCACAAGGTCTTCTTAGTATACAGAAAAAAAAATAGTGTCAATACCAAAGCCTTCTGATAAAAAACGATCCAATTTTGATTCATAATTTAATCCTCATTTTAGGACAAAAATTCTAATTAGAGAAACTAAATACATTTTGTCCCAGAAGAAAATATGCCCTATGTGAATGCCTTCACATGCACATGTACATCCCCAAGCTAAGCCCTGAAGGATCAGGAACAACAGGCTGAGAACAGGTGGTTCAGTGTGAGCAGAGTACTCACTCACCCAGTACCTCACCCTTTGCCTTGGGTTCCTTGCACAAACAACATGCAGGTCCACGGATTTCACTTGTGCCTGTTTCCAAAAGCTGCTTGCAGGCGACCTCCCAAGTCCATTTTTAAAGGTCATCAAAGTTTGTTTTAAACAGCTAGAGTTACCAAGAACTCTGATTCAGCTCTTTTTAAGTGAACCTGCCAAGCCGTGCCTCCCCAGGCTGTCTCCCAAACCCCGCCTTCCCCAGTCACGTTTCCTAAGCCTTACGGCCCTGGGCCACGCCTCCTAAGCCTTGCCTCCCCCCGGGGCCACGCCTCTCAAGCTATGCCTCTCTAGGCCCCCTCTCCCAAGCTCTGCTCCCAGGGCCCAGCCTCCTAAGCCATGCCTCCCCTGGCATCTCTCAGGCCACGTCCCCTCCCAAGCCGCGCCTCCCCCTGGCCCGCCTATCCTCTGAGCGTCTCTTGGTTGGAGCAATTGGTTAAGAGTTGCTTCTGTTTTCTGCTTTGTGGTCCCATATGAATAGTCCATGCCACTATTGCTAATGCAGACGGGCCAGTAACAACCATCGACTAGTTGAAAGATTTGCTTCTCATTGAGTGACACATCATTGATGTTCTTACATCATTGAGTTCTTACACCTTGAAAAACAATCAGGAGAGGGTAGGTAGGCTTGGAATCTTCACTGTGTCTTACTGGGCTGTGATGGAAACAGATTGCTTCAAGTCATTTTCTCAGTAGGGTGTGATGACCCAGGTACATGCAGTTGTCAGAACTCATCACCTGTACACCTACAAACTACACCTTTTATTGAATGTAAATTATATCTAAATTAAAAAGGAAACTAGTAAAAACTAGGACAGGAGACCAGAGAAGAAGACCAGGGGTTCCCGAGAGTCATTAGTCCTCATGGGAGGAGGATGAAAAAGGGGAGGAAGTTCAGCCAAGAATGCATCATCTCAATGTGATAACAAGGAAACAGCAAATAAACCCCAAATGAAGAAGGTTTTATTCATAAGAAAGGAGGCAGCACACTCATAAAAAATGTAGGCGTCATTAAAAAGAAAGAAAAGCTGTAGAAATGCTCCAGATTAAAGGAACTAGGGACGCGTGGCTGGCTCAGTCAGTGGAGCATGCAACTATTGATCTTGGGGTCATGAGTTCTAGCTCCAGGTCAGGTGTGGTGCTTACTAAAAACACAAATAAATAAAGGAAGCTGAAGAATCATGACGACTAAGTGCAGTAACTGGCTGGACTAGATCCTGCACTAGGGAAGGAAGGACTGCCAAACAGGTCAGTACGAGATCAAGTGATAATTTGAGTATAGGCAGTACATTAGGTAAAGGTATTGTCAAGATATATTATGACACTGAGAACTACTCTGGCATGTAAGGCAGTATCCCTATTGTTAGGCAACAATTACTGAAGGATTTAGGAGTAAAGGACCATTTGGTATCTAACCCAGAAATGGTTCAAAAAATATTATGTATGTATGTTTGAAAAAAATATGCATGTGTACACAGAAGAATTTCCTTATTGGTTACCTTGGGGAAAAGGATAAAAAAAAGGCAGGAGATTGGGTCTTGTTGACGAAGCCGGTTCAAAGTTTATCAAATGTTTTTCCAACATTGGCACCTCCAAACAAGAAAGATTTTTATCAGATCCTTTTATCAGTAATTCCTGAAAGCCACATCATACCTGTAGCTTATTCATGAAACCCTTGATTCCAGGTCA
>CM053607.1:107025890-107064826 GCA_028646535.1 Procyon lotor | reverse complement strand
AGAAGTTCCTTATTGCTTATCCTGGGAAGAAAAGGAAAAAAAGTACAGGTTTTTTGTTGACAAGGCATGTTGGAGGTTGGGCAAGTATTTTTTTCAACATCTGTACCTCTACACAAGCAGAATATTATCAGGACACTCTCCTTCAATCAGTAACTTCTGAGAGCCACATCATACCCATAGTTGGTTGATGAAAACCTTGACTCCTGAGTCAGGTCAATGTTACTTGGACATGAACGTGACCCAGGTAAAGTTTAGATGTTGGGACAATTACATCTATTCTGTCTCATCCCAGAAATTCCCTGGGTGACCCTGGCAGCATCATAGTGGATTTGGGAAAGGAAGGGGTGGGCAATGATATCTCAGTGGGCTTTCAAAGACCACAGTGTGTGATCTTGCTCCAAGATCAGAAGGCCCTTTGCCCCCAGAAGTGGCCACCACGCTTGCTCCCTTCCTGGGGGATCTGCTGTGGAAGTGAATGGGAATGGGACTCAGCCTCCTGCCCATGCTGTTGTTGGCTGAATGCACAAGTCAGTGATTAGTCTCTTCCCCTCGTACAAAAAGAAAATACAAGATTCATTTGTTCAAGCACACTTCCCAGGCAAATAGAAAGCTCCCCCTCTACCTCTCCTCCTTCTGGGATGAGCAGAAAGACAGGTTGCACTTGACTCTCAGATCTTCAGTTGGACTATGGAATCATGAAGCTGAATCTTTGCTCCTAACCTTTCATCTGATAAGGATAGGACTGTTTGGGGAACCTGGAAATTCAGCTGTTCAGTAATGAAAGTTATTGCCTCTTTGTCAGCATGTGCAAAACCAAGTGAGATGCCACATACAGGGAAGTGAACCCAGGTGGTAACATAAGTGTGTGTCACAGGGAAGCTTCGTTCTGTTTCTTTCCTGGTCATACCATGTTGGTTCTTCAAGAACGGAATGTTGAGAATAAGAGCACACTGCATCTGCCCTGGGACTGGGGTGCCTCTCTGGTCAGGAGTCAAAGCTGAGCCAGAGGGTCCGCAGCTGGGGAGATGAGCATCAGAGAGGGAGACGGGAGCCTGGTGGAAGGATTAAAAGGAAGAGACAGAGTCACTGCTTGCTAGCCAAGGCTGGAGGAACAGCATGTCAGGCCCTCCAGCTCATGTAGCCTCCCAATTCATGCCGGTCACCTCAGTCTCCGTATTAATATGTGGGTAATTTATTCTCCCCCTACAGTGTTCCTAGGACCCTGCTCAACACTTTATAGTATTGCCTTACATATACTCACCTGTTCTCTTCTTTTTCCTTTAGAAATTTTTTCCGCTTTATTAAGAAATGATTGACATATAACATTGTGTAAGTTTAAGGTATACAACTTGATTATTTAATATGCATGTGTATTGTAAAGTGGTTACCAAGGTAAGGTTAGTTAACATGTTCGTCATATCCTATAGTTACTGTGTGTGCATGCATGCACGTAGAGATCTTCTGAAATCTACTTTCTTAGCAACTTGGTATGCAATAAATAGTTGACCTGTTATCTTTTTAAAGTTAAGGAACCAAAAGCTGAAAAATGTGGCCTACCAAGGTCAAAAGGTCATTAAGTAGTGGGTTTTGCATTTGGAACCCGAACAGCCTGGGTCCAAATCTCTTACGCTTTTTTACCACACTGTGCACAAGCACACACACACACAGAGTACATTGATTTTGCAACCTCTGCTTCAGGAAAAGTTTGGTACAGCTTGTTTGTGTTTGATCTCGGACATTCTGCAGTCAGTGCTGCTTACAAAGACATAGTGGTGGTTGACCAGAAGCCCTTCAGGCACCTGGTGCTTTCTCACCCAGCGGGCATTGTTTCTAGTCTGGCTACACAGCAGGCTGCACATGTTGGGCTTCCTGTTGGAACTTGAGAATCTTGGTTTGAGCTGCTAGGGTCAGAAGTTTTGGTAAAAACCAACAGGCCGCGTGAGTGGAAATTATCAATGGGCCCGACTGGCCTCAGTGCTGGAGATGGGCCAGTCTCTTGCTCCCTGGGTCACTTGCTCTCTTCTCCCTGTCTTTGCAGCCAACCTTGGTTTGAAACCCAGGGCAGTGGCTCTTGGGATGCAGCCCATCTATCAGGGACCTGTGCATTGCATTGCAACCATCGTGCGGACTGAGGGCCTGGCAGGGATGTACCGGGGTGTTGGTGCCATGCTGCTGAGGGATGTCCCCGGCTACTGCCTCTACTTCATCCCCTATGTGTTCCTGAATGAGTGGATCACACCCGAGGCCTGCACGGGCCCCAGCCCCTGTGCCGTGTGGCTGGCCGGCGGCATGGCAGGTAAGGACAGCCGTACTGACCCCTGTCCCTGGGCTGACCCCTGTAGTGGGATGGCTGGGGGGCTGTCATGCCCTTCTCAGCCCAGGAAAGGGCACGACTCATCTAGCTACTTATCCAGCAATTCTTGGTTCAGCACCTACTGTGTGCCAGACTGAGCCAGACAGAGGAAAGCCTGGAAATGGGGAATGGTTTCCCTCTTTTTTGCCTCTCCTTTCCTCTGGACCTGTGGGAATGGCAAGTCCCTATTTGGGATTGTTGAACTTCCAGTCAGAAGATATACTCTGACCCTTTCTTCTGTGTCAGGTATTACTGAGCTTTGAAGAGGAAATCTGTTGTTGGGGTTCACCGTTTTTGAATGTTGACACAGCAGACTTTTCTAATATGAGAATTTCATTAACTCTGTAAGGGAGGGATCAGTCTTTCCATTTTTCAAATGAGAAAACTGAGGTTCAGAGAGATTAAATGACCAACCCAAGGGCACACAGCTAATGAAGACAGCATAGCAGGGACTCTGCAGTCAGTAAGATCCCAGTTCAAGTCCTCTCTTATTCATTTGGTGTCTGTGGACTGGTTACTCACCCTCCTTACTCAGAAACCACACAGCATCCCCACTTCATTTAGGGTAAAAATCAGTGTTCTTACAGTGGTTTTAAGTCTCTTTGTGATCTAGCTGCCTGTTACCTTTCTGCATTCTTTTTCTGCTCCTCTCCTCTTGCTTGCTCTGCTCCAGCCAGGCTGGTCTCCTTGCTTCACCCTGACCATGCCTGGCTTCTCCCTACCACAGGGCCTTTGCACTTGGCATGCCTGCTGCCTGGATTTAGCAATATGTAGGTCGTTAGGGCCTGTGACAAGACCCATTTTGGTGAAGAGAAGGGTGTGAACACCCAACTGAAGTGGGACCAGGAGAGCATGGGATGAAAGAAATTGGACAATCTAAGGACACATAACACATCTGAGGGGTTTGGCTGTACTGTGCTGGGGAAGAGTGGTACGCGGCTATCTCCAGAGAAGGGTAGGGAAATCAAGAGAGGGATTCTTTTTAAAAAGGGTGATAGCACAGCCTGTGTGATGCTTCTGGAGAAAAGAAAATTGTTATTCCTCCTCCACTCCCCACCCCGCCCACTGCCACATCATTAGTATGCTCGAAACTCAGCAAACACTTAACAAAGCCCATGTCTTAGCCACCAAACACCAGTGTCCGCCCTCTGCCCTCATGTGTCTGAGGCCTGGCCTGTGCCTGATCCTAGTAAGTGCTTACTAAGCACTCGCTGGCCGAAAGGACAAACGAGGCCCCAACCTTCTCGATTCTGGTGACAGCAGGTCTGAGTGGTCTGGTAGGCAGACCTCATTTTGTATTACCCTTGCCCATAGACTGAGGAACAGGGGAGTGTGCCAGGGCAGTACCTGGACACACTCCAGGGAAGCAGCCCCATTATCCTGGCAGGAGGCAAGAGGGAAGGGAAGTGCAGAGAGTTCCCGGAGGATCATGAGCAGGAGGCCACAGGGGCTGGAGGCTGGGATGGGCAGTGGGTCCAGGACAGGCTTAGGCCTCATTTGGAAGTCTCTAGGCAGCAATTACTAAACCTTGCAAACCAACTGCCTTGGACTTTGACATCAGTTTGTTTTTCTCTTCCTGTCTAAGGATGTGCCAATTTTCGTGTTTATACAGTAACCTGGCATTGTTTTCCTAGAATTCTTTAAAGTCACCAAAGTGCTCAGACTAGGGCACCTGGGCTTCTCCAATGAGGATGACCTAGTGTTACATTGTCCCAAGGCTTCGATTTCAGGTATCCAGAAAACAACCAGATTTGTAAAGACCTTCCTGCTCTCTTCAGTCCTTACTTGGCCCTTCATTGGCAAGCAACCTATCTGCAAGTGTTTGTTTAGCCTCTCTGCATTCAGAGTCCCTTCTGTTTCTGGGTAGCTGCAAACCTTCCACCTCAGCCTTCGCTCTGGGCTGTGGCCCTTGGTGCCTCAGAAAGGCACTGCCAAGGATTGGTGGGGCCTGTTTTTGTCTGTCCAGTAAAAGCTGCCAATAAAGGCTCCCATGGACAAAGCACTGGCTGTAGGCCTGGCACTGTGCTCAATGCTTCGTGTGCATCCGTTTATTTGTCCCAACAGGAACCCTGTGAAGGTAGGTACTGTAGGCCCAGAGGAGGAGACTTCTCTAAAGTTCCACATTGACTGGTGAGGGAAGTTCAGGGATTGCCTTCTCAGGTTCTGACTGAGCTCTTCCCACTTCCCCCAGCAGCTTGGTAAGCCTATCAGTGGTGGGAAGGGGCAGGGAGCCGTGTCCCCCCCAGATCCCACCCAGCCAGTCCCTCACACCTGTTTGTCTCTCTCTTTACAGGAGCAATTTCTTGGGGGACGGCAACTCCTATGGATGTCGTGAAAAGTCGACTCCAAGCTGACGGAGTTTATTTAAACAAATATAAAGGTGTCCTGGATTGTATCTCCCAGAGTTACCAGAAGGAAGGTCTTAAAGTAAGCCCCATAGCAGTGATGCGGGGTCAGTGTCAGTCCCGGGAAGGTGGATCAGACATTTTGAGGGATATGAGATTACAGAGAGGGAAATCAGGAAACTGAAGTTCTGGCGGTTACCACCTCAAGCCCTACTTAGATCCTTGTCTCATCTAATCCATGCACCAGGCTGGTGGAAGAGAAAGGCTCAGAGAGGCCTGGTAACCTCCCTGAGTCACACAGACAGTGCATGGCAGAGCCACTACCTGGACCCACATCATTGTGTCACTAAAGCTTGCCTTCTCATCAGGTAAAGCTGGGAGCTGCTTCCTCACTCAGTACTTGGTGCCTCGCCCTCCTCCAAGTAGGTGGTCTTAGAGCCACATCAGTCATCACATCTCACGGCATCCAGTCCCCAGGTCTGTCTTCTCTCTCACCCTACTCGAGTCCACACCCTGTCACCTGTGGTCTCAGCTGTGAGGCAGCCCACAACCTGGCCTTGCCTCCTTCTTCTTTACCCAAGGGACTTGTCTAAATCCAAGCCCCTTCCGGTGTCTGAAGTGTCCTAGGATGACAACCAGAATTCCAAGCTTGGCATCCAAGGCTATAAACACAATCATCCCTGTCTATGTTGCTACCTGCGATACCCCCTAGTACCCTCCGGAGAAGCCGTCATGCGTGCTCTGCCTCCGGTGGGTCCCCAGGTTTCTTGGCTTCCCCCTTCAAGTCAGTAGACTCGAGTTAAAGCCAGCCTGGCTGCTCGAGAGCTGGGGGAAGTCCAGGCAAGTTGTTTCACCTCTGGGCCTCCATTTCTCCAAGGATAATCATCCCTACCATGAACAGCAGGGATGTTTTGTTAGTGGGATTAAATAAGGCATCTAAAAGGGGCTTAGCTTCGCGCATAACACACAGCATATTTACGAAGAGTGAGCCACTTGTCCTTGGCTTTAGTGTTAGCATTAGTAGTTTTACTAGTGTTAATGTTACTGTTGGACACTGGACCTTTCCTCAGATGGCAGCCTCATCCCCAGCCCTCCAGTCTTGGCTAACTACCCACTCCAGTGCATCCAAACTCTCTCTCTCTCTCTCTCTCTCTCTCTCTGTCACACACACACACACCCGTGCGCGCATGCATGCGTGCACACACTGGCCAAGTCCTTGTTCTCCAGGTGCCCCCAGACTGCAGCTGAGGGGGGCTACAGCCAGTCCACAGGCCGCTGCAGCTCCCGCTGCCAGTCCTGAGGTCTCTGTGCCTAGTGCCCGATACACAGGCGGGCAGGACGCTTGGCTCCCTTGGCATGTGCTGCTGGACCCCACAGCTCCCACTGAGCCACCTGTGTGGGTGGATGGATGCCCAACTTCTGTTGTTGGGGTGGGAACAAGATAGGGACATTTTGTACTGTTGTGATGCTGATGTCACTCTCGTCTTTTATTTACCTTTACCGAGATCTTTGATTCTTCATACAGATTCAGGTCACTCTCTAGTTCTGCTTCATTTCACCCTCCACAACCTCTTTGAACATCTCTTACAGGGTAGATCGGGTGGTAATGAACTCCCTCAGCTTTTGTTTATCTGGGAATGTCTTCATTTTTCCCTCAATCTTGAAGGGTAGTTTTCCTGGATACAGGATTCTTGACTGACATTTTTCTTTTAGCACTTGGACTATGCTGGCCTTTTGACTTCTGGTCTCTAAAGTGTCTGACAAGTAATCTGCTGTTAAACTTATTGAGGATCCTTTGTATATAATGTGTTCCTTCTATCTTGCTGCTTTCAAAAATTTGATTATAATGTGTCTTGGTGTGGGTCTCTTTGAGTTTATTTTACTTAGAGTCATTAACTTTCTTTGATGTTTATAGTCCTGTCTTTCACCAAACTTAGCAAGTTTTTGGCCATTATTATTCTAAATATTCTCTGTCCCTCTCTTCTCCTTTTGGGACTCCCACAATGCAGATATTAGTTTTCTTGATAGTTTCCCACAGATCCCTTAGGCTCTTTTCTCTGTTCTTCAGTCTTGTTTCTTTTTCTCAGCCACACTAATTTCCATTGTCCTCTTTTTAAGTTTGCTCATTAGTTTTTCTGCCTGTTCAAATATACCTTTGAATCCTTGTAGTGAGTTTTTCTTTCCAGTTACTGTTGTTTTTAGCTGCAGAATTTTTGTCAGGCCTCTTTCTGGGTTTTTTAATTTCATATTGGTGTTTTCATTTTGTTCATGTATCATTTTCTGGACTTTCTCCATATCTTCCTTGAGTTCTCCAAGCATCTTTAAGACAGTTCTAAATTCTTTGTCAGGTAGGTCTGTTGTCAGGTCTTTTTCAGGGAGAGTTTCTCTTGATTTATTTTTTCTTTGAGTGGACCATACTTTCTTGTTTCTCTTTATGTCTTGTTATTTTTTACTGAAGATTAGATTTTTATTTAATTATGAATTTAATTTAATTATGTGATAACTCTGGAAATAAGATTTCTCCCCTCCTTCTCCAGTGTCTAGTGTGTTTTATTATTGGTTTTGTTTCACTTTTTGGATTGTTGTAGGCTATCTTTAGGCCAGAGATCAGACCGAAGTGTAAACTTAAAGTCTTCTCAGGTCTTTTCTGAGCCTTTTTCTGGGAATACATGGCTACTTTCCAATTTTCCCATACATGAAGTTGCTTTTGAATGTCTTAGTCTTTAACATCTAGCTTCCAAAAGGGGAAAGCAAGAAAAATGATGGGGAAAGGGGCATTGGCCAGAGGAGGAAGGCCTTGCATCAGTGGGGGTAGAGGAAACAACAGTGGCTACTTTCCTCTTTGTACTTCTGTGATCAGAAACAGTAATCAGTGATCAAAACACAGATCTCCAATATTTGCAAGACATGGTCCTTATTGCCCACTCCGGCTTCCACAAGCTGTGTGTGTAGGCTGCTCCCAGAGCAGATGTGCACCTGCCTGCCACAGGTCTGGGGTGGAGGATGGGTAGCTGCTACCTTGCTTTGAGTTAAATATGGACTGAAATTAGCCAGATTTTTTTTTTTTAGATTTTTAAATTAACATACAATGTATTATTTGCTCCAGGGGTACAAGTCTGTGAATCATCAGGCTTACACATTTCACAGCGCTCACCATAGCACATTCCCTCCCCACTGTCCACAACCCAGCCACCCCCTTCCCTCTCACTCCCTCCCCTCCAGCAACCCTCAGTTTGTTTCGTGAGATTAAGAATCTTTTATGGTTTGTCTCCCTCCTGATCCCATCTTTGAAACTAACCAGATTTACTGTCCACACCTTCTCCTGGAAGTTGTAAGCTTTCAGTAAACCCCAGAATTCCAAAATAGTTATATCAGGTGGATTCCATCAGTGCAACTCTTATCTAGGTAAGGAAGGAGGTTGCTGGCATTTCCGATTCTGCCCCCATCCTAGAATCCTCCTCACTTGTCTTCTGTATTATTTTAGCAGAAGCACAGTTTGTGAAGTATACAAAGGGACACATGAGAGAGAGTCAAACAGGATGCTCTTTTATTTGACATATTCTTTCTGCTCTTAATTAAAATATTAATGTGTCGAGTTATTCAAATTAATATGTCAAAATATTAATGTGTCCTAGTTCTATAAAGTCCATAGAGTCTTAATATATTATTTATATTATTTCATCCAAAAATTACTATGCTCTGTTAAGAATAAGGTCATGAAAGGCAACTGAGGTCAGATGACTGATTTCTTAATCTCAGTAGCATTGGTCCATAGTTTATATTCAGAGACAGGTTTTAGATAGAGGTAGAAGTATTCAGCTTGGATTAACCACTCACTGACTGCGAGTCATTTTTAGTTCTTTTTTATTAGTTGGTTTTAAAAATAGATAATGTATGAGCATAGGAAGTTTCAAAAGGTAAAAGAGGATATGAGGTCGAATTGTCCCTCCTTGGTCTTCAGTCTTCTCTCAAAGACAATCACTGTTATGAGTTTCTTCTAATATCTTCCAAGAATATTCACAGACTGTGCAAGCTTATATATGGGTAGTTATACTTCTGTATGTTTGTATGTGTGTGTGCATGTAAACACAAAGAGTAATGTGACAACAACATGCCACATAGCTCTGGACAGCTGGCTCCGTGGAGCATCCATTCCCAAACTGTTTGTACCGTGGCACACTGAGGCAGGGTAAGCCAACCTGTCCCCACCTCTCTATGGAAGGAGAACTCAGTGGGGATTAAGATTGGGAAGGAGTAGGATAATGGTGATGGTACCCAAGTTTGACAGTTCTTTGTAACTCACTTCATGATTACCGGAAGAGCAGCCTTTTTGATAAAAGGAATTAGAAGTCTAGGACTTTGGGGGCATTCCCGAATCAAGAAAAAAGCCCGTTCCCTGCCTGCTGTGAATCATGGGCCACATGGGCCGTCGAGCACACTGGGAGAGTTATGTCTGAGATCAGGAGACCAGAGGAGGGACTTGGTATCCTTCAGCTTCACAGAGGTGGCTGTCGGGAGGGGGTTTGTGACAGTGGCTTAAGACTGAATGACTAAGGAGAGATAGAGAGGAACATTTGTAGGAAGAGCCATTTCCTGAGGTAGCAGAGTCGGCCACCGTCTGGTTCTGCCATTCCACTCTTGGAATCCCCCACTACCACTAACCCCAGTAAGTCTCTTTCAGCTTCGTGACTATTCCCTTTTCACAACAAGGAATTTGTTCATTCCATCCATCCATTCATCCATCCACTGATTGATGTAAGATTTCTAAAGGGCCCTCTGGGCCAAGGAAAGCACTAGATGCTGGGGGTTGTGAGGTGTGAATGTTGGGGATTCGGAGGTGTAGATGCTGGGGGTTCCAAGGTGAACCACACAGCCCTGCTCTCTCTGCCCTGACTGAGATTAACAGAGATACAGACAAATGATGAGTGGTTGGAGGCAATGTGAAAAGTACTATAATGGCAGAGATCGTGAGTGCACAGAAGACAGCAGGCCACAGTCCAGCTTAGGGAGGCCCTGGGAAGACTGCTAGAGGGTACAGCCAGGCCTGGGGAACCTTCCAGCAGACAGAATAGAAGACACCCAGTGGTGGAAGAGAGCTGGCTCCTTGGAGGAATGACAGGTTTTTAACTTGCCCAGAACGTCAGGTGTAAGAGGCTTCCCAGAGAAAGTGCAGGGCCCGAGCATAAGGGTCTTGGCAGGCCAGGGAAGGGTGTAGACTTCCCTGGGAAATGGGGAGCCATTGAGGGTTCATGAAGAGAGACTAGCTGTGGTGGATTTGTTCTGAAAGCTCAGGGTAGAAGCCAGCAGATCTGCACTTTATCATCTTTGGGCCTTATGGCCGATCAGGCCAGGGCTGCAGGAAGGAGGTTGTGTCTGTATGTCGAGTGTTCTGCGT
The DNA here is from genome assembly GCA_028646535.1 of Procyon lotor. Lineage (NCBI taxonomy): Eukaryota > Metazoa > Chordata > Mammalia > Carnivora > Procyonidae > Procyon > Procyon lotor. The sequence continues at coordinate 107,054,733 of CM053607.1, read as the reverse complement.
AGTTCTACGCAGCAGGAGTAGAACACTCCTGCTGCGTAGTTCCCGTAGGGCCCAGTGCTGTAGGAGAGGAGGGCCACACTCCAAGCTGGGCCCTATCTGGCCCAGCCTCATAGCACAGAACCAAGTCCAGGCCCACAGGGGAGTGTTTATGAGCACCCAGCATGGAATTTTCCTTTTGGAGCTTGGGCCAGTTCCTTGTTGTTATTCAGTCACTCTGGGTGAGCCTGGGGAATTCCAGAAAGGTTAGACATTAGATGTTACAAGTGTCCTGCTTTCCCCCTGCCTGAATCAGTCCCGAGTTTGGCTGAGCCACTTGCTCCCCTCTGGGGATCCTTGTCCATCAGCTCCCTTCCCTATGAGGGTCAAGGGTCCCCCCAAACCCACAAAGGCCATTCTCTCCCCATCATAACCAGGCTATGTCTTGCAGCCTGATGTGGAGTACTAAGGGACATGTGCCTCTCCTGCCGGAAGACATCCTGACGTCCTGGCCGGCGACAGTGGCCTGTACTTCCCCTCACACCACAGTGCCTCACAACCAAGAAAACTGGGGAAATGTACGAGGGCTGGATTTCTACTTCCTCAAATTTCCAGTACCAGCTCTATTTATTACACTTAGTAAATATATAGTTGTCAGTAACGGGTGTACATCATATTCCTGACACTCGCTGGGCCGTTTACGCGTGGGGAGTGTTTCCCTTAGATGTGTTGTCTCTTCCCAGGGAAGATGTTTAAGGACAGACTCTCCCCACCTCCCACCTCCCCCACCAAAGCCCTGATCTGTTCTCATCACATTCTAGATTGGATTGTAATAATTCCCACATGGGGCTTATCTCTCCCTGGTAGGTTTTAAGCCAGACAAGGGCTGGATCCACAGTACATCGATCCATTTCTACTCAGCACTGGGCAGGAAGGTTCAGGAAGGAAATGAGACATCTTCCCATCTGCCCTAGCGACGGAAGGGATGGAAGACAAATCCAGGGTTCTCGTATGAGTGGCTGAGTTAAGCAGCTCATCCGGACAGGCCAGTCCCCTCAGCCCTCATACTGATTGTTGAAGGTTGAGTGCCACTCTGTGTAAAGACGGCTACTGACGATGAGAGCGAGGGGACCGCCCGCTTTCCTGGAGTGCTGTCTGCGTGGCCGGCTTGTACGAGAGCTTTGCAAGCATCTCATGCATTCCTTCGGCAGCCGTATCAGCTCAGGAGTATTGTTACCCCCATTTTGCAGTTGGGAAGTTGAGTTCCAGAGACTTCGCCACTTGCCCAAGTAACACAGCCGTTGAATGTCAAAGCTGTGTCTCAACTTCACGTCTACAGTCTGAAAAGCACGGCCTGAGTTCTTCCCCACTCTGCCCCCTTGGGGGACATCCTGTCACAATGGTTGGTCCTGGCTGGCTGCTCTGTCCACCGTTGCAAAGTGAGGGCAGTGGAGAGCTCAGAAGTGCAGCTTCCAGAGAATTTTGTGCGTGCGTGTGCGTGCGTGTGTGAGTGTGTGTGTGTGTGTGTGTGTGTATACATGTGCGTGTGGGTATATGCATGAGAAAGAGCAGCAATTAAGCAAGTGTACGTGGGTGTCCATGTCAACAGTTTGCCCACAGTATTTAGTGTACGTGTACCAGGCCTGAAGCAAAAGCCTAGTCACAGGTGATGCGGATTGAGGCAGGGGCATGACAGGGGCATCCAGGGTGGTTCTGGCTCACAAGGGTCCTTTGGGCTTGTAGGATGAGTGGCCAACATCCCCAATCCTTCCTCTACGCCTCAGTGGTGGCCCTGCAGGGGGTCTGGGTCAGTCCTCTGTGATAACGCTGCCTCCTGCCACAGGTGTTTTTCAGAGGCATCACGGTGAACACGGTGCGCGGCTTCCCCATGAGCGCCACCATGTTCCTTGGGTATGAGCTCTCGCTGAAGGCGATTCGCGGGGACCACACTGTGACCAACCCCTGAGCACCAGGTCAGTGTGCTTCCTTCCTAGCCAGCTGCACCTCCCTGGAGCCTGACACTCTCTTCTTTGCCGCGAACATGTTGTGACTTTCTGAAACGTGCCTGTCGTTCATTTCCTTTCTAATCTCTGTCAGTTCTGGGGCTACAGTGGCCACCCTTCTTGTCATCCGAAGATCCTTCTGAAGTACCCACCTGTGGCTGGTGGTGAGCTGGGTGCTCAGTAACTGAGACTGGCACAGAATTTACCTGTTGATAGTGAGCTCACCGATCTGTTTTCCCATCCAGCAGCTTCAGCAGCCCTCGGTGAGAAGTATATTTCACTTTGCTATACAAATTCAATGGGTCAGGCCCAGAAATGAGGACTTAGAGCACACTGCCTACCCTCTGTTACAGACACCATCTCCCCACCTCCCTACTGGACTCAGAGCATGAGTCTGAGGGCCACCAGTGAGCTCCCAAAGCCCTGGAGGAAAGCCTTTGCCCTGGTTCCCTGCCTCCCACTCCCATTCTTCCTTCCTCTCTCATTGCAAAAGATCACTGCGGCCCAAGACGTCTAAGAAAAGAAATCTGAGCAAATGACTCCCTTAGCCAAATGCCCTCAGTGGTTCCCCATTGCCCTTTAGGTAAAGGTTTAAGTCATTAACCTGTCATCACCAGCATCCTGAAAATCACTTCCTCGCTCTTGCCTCTGGGCCTTTGCACATGCTCTTCCAGCCTCATACCATCTTGTCACGTGCCCCCCCCCTCCCCGCAACACCTTATCCTTGGCTTCACCAACTCCTCTTTGTCATCCAGGCTTTAGTCTAGAAGTCTTTTCCTCCAGGAAACCTGCCCTTATGCCTCAGGCCAAGATGAGTTGTGCCTGCTGTAGGCTCTCCCACCGCAGCCCCTGCTCAGCCTCTACCACATCCCCTTGCATCATAACTGCCTGATGACTTTCCTCACTCCTCAGCCAGGGTGAAAGTCCTGGGAGAGCTGTGACTGTTCGTTCACTTCTCTATCACTGGTGCCTCGCATGGAACCTGACACAGAGATGGCCACTCAGAAACATCATTGAGAAGATGGGCAATCAACTTCCGGTACCCGTCAGCTCCTTCTCTTCTCTTCCTGTTTCTCCTTCTCTGGCTCCACACTGGTAACCTGCAGACCTGAGAAGACAAAGGGGGATGAGTCACTGAATTTTCTAGTCAATAAGAAACCATTTTGCTTCGGCCTTGGTGACCGCGAATTCTCTCGAGAAGGATGGCCTTCATCAGGAAGGTCTAGCAAACCTCCTTGCTGTCGCTCCTGAGGCAGCAGAGGCCTGCTGGCATGTGTGGGTGTGGCCAGACCCTTGACCCAGGGAAAGGGCGTGATGGGTCAGGCCGACAAGACTGAGCCCAGGACAAGTCCCGGAATGCCGGCTTTATAGCAAATGCTTTAGTTTTTCACTAAAGCACCCACATTCACAGTTCTCCTGGCTCTTTGCCCTCTCTTACAAAAGGAAAAGAGGAGTCACACATTTTGCATACTTAAACATCTTGAATGAAGCACTGCTGTCCTTGAATTTTATCTGGGGCAAGGCAGAGGAATAGTCTGGTTCTGAAAGCTTTGCTCAGATCTTGGCCACTCCCCCTGTGACCAGATGAGAGTGGCTTTCCAAAAAATCTATTAAAATCAGTGCCTCTTTATTATAGGAAAAACAACAACAACAACAAACCCAGAAAATAAATAGAAAGAACAAAATAAAATGCCTATTTTATACAATATTTTATTATTCACTCTTCCCATTTAAGAGTTTGGAACCGTCTCTCTGTGTGGTTAAATATTCAGCAGCAAGGTGGCTTGAGAACCAAGCCCTGGCGGCACCCGGAGCAGCTGGACCCTTGCCTGAGCTGTTGCACCCGGCACTGAGGTGTCACACTTGTCACCACCTTGCCGATTGGCTACTTCAGGAGGAAGGAAGAAGTTTCTAGCAATCCAAACTCTGATGGTCCTGGATTTGGCCTTTCAGAGCAGCGACCACCCCAGTTGGAAGCTCCTCTTTCTGAAAGTCCTCTCACGGGACACGAGGCACAGACGGGGGCCAGCCTTGGTCTACAGGCGTGGGACAGGAGGCTGTGGCTCTCCGGTAGAAGAGGAGGGTCCCCAGTGATTTTTTGGGAGCCTCATCCTGAACAAGTCTCACCCAAGGAGTTACGGTTTCCGAGGCCCTTTATCAGATCCCGGATTTGAATTTTCCAAGTAGCCCTGAGTTCATGGGCAGGTCAAGCTCTAGGCGACAATAGCATCCAGTCTCTGAAGATGTGGAAACCATTGCCTCCCTCGGGAGTCCAGACTGGGGGCGGGGTGAGAGATGATGCATGTTAGAGAGCCACAGAGCCCCGCGGTCCCGGTGAGGGGGCGGGAGGGTGACTCTCTGTCCCTGGATGCAGGTGGCGGATGGCCTGGGACTGTTTCCAGTGTCTGCAGGGAGCAGAGTCCAACCCGCAGCTCCTACAGCCTCCTTCCAGCTCGCAGAGGCGAGGTCTCCCTCACCCCTCCCCAGCTCCCGTGGAGGAAGAACGCTTCCTTTTCATTCATCCTCTCAGGTATTTGTCCCGCAGGATCACACGCGTATGAGTGACCCAAGGGCTGTGTGAAACCCAGGGAATGCCACGTGAGGTGGTGGTTTGGGATGTGGTTATTCTGTCCATTCACAGGGAGATATCAGCCTCTGCACCCTTGCTGGTAAAAGTGGGGTCCCAGCCTGGGTAAGCAGTCAGCTCCTCGGCTTGTTGGAAGCCCATGCAGCCAGCTGGGCCATCCCATATCCCCTGACCAGGATCCCCTGTCCCAGAAGCTTCCTGGAGTAACACTGGTCTGCCTCTTGCTGTGACCTTCTTGCTCCAAGCCTCAGCACATCCACTCTCAATTCCTGGGAAATCTAATTTCAAGGAAAGAAGATACATTCTTCTAATGCCTTTTTTTGAATATTTAGGAATAACCCCAGACAGCCTCCTCGCCCTACCCATCTGTTCGTTCTCCTGGTGATCCTCTGCCAATGGTTGCTTCACAGAAACGATTTTCTCAATGGCTTGTTGACCCTTGGATCTTGCTGACTGATAACCCAGTTAGATGAAAGCCTTGTTTTTCATCCTTTTCCCCCAGAACCAGTGTCACCCAACCACAGGCTCATTTTGCTACCGCTGAAGACAGCCATCTAGAAACCCATGGGAGTGAATTTACTGAAGAGAAAGAAGGCCTCCCCTCCACCTATGCTCTGGGCCAGGTGGGCACTCAGCCATCGGCGCTGACCTCAGAATCCCTTCTTTCCCTGCTCTGAGGACTCTGTTCCTTCCCTCCTGGCCGGGGCCGCTCAGCGGCTGCCTGGGAAGGGAGCAGCGGACCGCTGACTGACACCAGCTAATTCCGACCCGCCCTGGCCCCTGCTACCCAGCAGGGTAATGCCGACCCTGCCCGCACACCTGCTGTGCACTCACTGGGAGTTCAAGGAGGAGCTCCCTTGTCTCCACATTGCCAAATAAAAACACCAAGCACTTCTTCAGGTCATTTCTCAATCAGATGTTTCTGCCTGGCTTCCAAGGGACCCTGGCCACCCTCATTCTTCTCTCTGTTTAGAGATCTCTGGGTAGCACTGGCCCACAGACCCTGTCCACACAGGGGAGAAGGGAAAGCGAGGATGGCAGTCAGGTTTCTCTCGGCCCAGCTGCGACAGGTGGGCAGGGAGGGCGCTGCAGGAGAGGCAGCCCTGTAAGAGCCTCCCCAACTGAGTGGTGGGAAGCGCTGGTGAGGTACTTCGGAGGCCTTGGCGCGGAGCGTGCTGGGGTGGGCATTCTCCGGGCATTTTTGTCACGTGGAGAACAAAACACAATAAAATATTGTGTCCACAGTACGGTTTCCAGAATGGTTTCGTTATTCTGAATTTTCCCTCTCGCTAGAACCACATGGGAAGGCCGCTGCCCTTTGGCTGCCCTGTGACATGTGTCCATGACGTCACTCTCACTTCTGTGCTGACAACGGGTGTCCCTAATCAGAGAGCCTTTTCCTGACGCTCTAAATGCCACTTGAGAATCCCCAGTGTTGGGCCCTAGGCGGCCACCACCAGCCTGCAGAACTGGCATACAGATTCATTGCCATTCTTAGCTTAAATCCCAATGGGGAATATATCCTTAGATTCTTTTCTTTTCCCCTTTGGATTTCTCTGTTCCTGCTTGCCGCACTACAAAACAAAAAACAAAAAAAACCAAAAAACAACAACAACAAAAATAGTCGCCTAAAGGCTCCCTCAGCTGAGGAACTGCAGAATCACCACTTGGTGGCAGCAAAGGGCAACAGAACTGTCCCCAGACGTCAGCTTCTGGTAGCTTGTGACCAGGATCCTCTGTGGTGAGAGCATCTGAGCCCCATAACACTTCTCTTCCTATTTTGGGGATCTCACCATCTGCGTTGTTGTTGTCCTTTTACTTCTCTGTGGTGGAACGAACCTCAGGCGAGAGAGAATTCCACCTGGCATCCCAGGTCCAGGCTCTCCTTAACTACCTTCATGAACTTGGCCCACTTGCCGCCTCTGGGTCTGCTTTCTCACCTGTAAAATGGGGGGATTTAACAATAGGTCTCCCTTATTTACCTACGAGGGCTTTAGTAAGAATCAGCTGCAAACATGGTTTTGTAAACTATAAAGTAAGAAGCCGGAATTCGAGAAGGCAAGGAAGGCGATTGCTTATCTGATCTTTCTGGTTTCTGGTTTTGACTGCCCTTCCTCTCTGTGAGTCTGTGTTGTTTGCAACACAGGGTGGCTGCAGTGGTGTTCCTTGGACCTTGTCTCTATAGGTGAAACCTGAGAACTAGCAGTGCCTGACTCCTAGGCCTTTGGTCTTCCAAATGGACTGTCAGTGCAATGCTTGGGTAGGGTGGATACAGATGCTGATGTGGTTCTTCTGATGCCTGGGATGTCTAATGATTCACGGACGCTAGCCCTTCAGGATGCTGACTTCCAGTGCCTCTTATCGTCAGGCTGACATCAAAGGGCTGTGCAGGAAACATTTGATCCAGCAGAGGAATCCAGCCCTCCAGAGAACTGCTACCTCTCCTCCATGGCTAAGAATGGGGAGGGGCCAGCATGCTCTGAGATCAGTCACCCCTGGCAGTCATAGCATCGGTCCCCAGCTCCTGTGCCTCCTGCCTCCCAGCAGCCCAGACCAGGCCCTGAGTCCACACCCATACGTTCTGGACACGCCCCTGCATCCTCCATGTGTGTTGAGTCCAGCCCCTGGCACTCCCCACATGCTTCACTGGTATTTGCCGAATGATTCCACCACACCCTCTGGTAAATGAAGTAAATGAAGACTTTTAAAATTCTTGTTGAAGTTTAGTTTTTTCCCAGGCCTCCATTCCGTCTGATGGCAGTAAGAAGTAATTTGGCCATTTCATGGTAAAACTCAGAAACAAGGTAAAGGCAGGCAGTTCAGGATTTTCTCCTTCTCCTCCCTCTCCTGGGTCTGACTTTAGATTTGGGGGCTTTAGGGTAGGGAGAGGCTCCTGGCTCTTGGGAGGTGCTCCGTGCTATGCTGGCGTTCTTCCCGTCTAGTCCTGGGGTCTGGCCTTCCCCCCATGGTGGCTTCTGGGGAAGCATCTTTATTCCTCTCTGGTCTTGGCCAGGTGGTCCATCCACAGCCTTCTCTGCCAAGCCCCACGACCCTCTCTGTCCTCTGGGAAAGCCTTGGCTTCTCCATCAGGACTACTCAGGGGCCTACATCAAGCCCATCTTGGGGGCTCCCTATACTACACCATGTGCTAGATGGCAGGAGGCATTCTCTTTTCAGATTGCTGTCTCCCAGGACAAGCAACCCAGAAGCCCTCCATTCTCAGGTAGTCACCCCTCCCCGGAGTCCTGCCACCACCATCCCCTGGCTTCACTTGTAGGTAGAGCCCTCACCGGTGTCTGCTGTCATCCTCTCCTCTCCAAAGTCTGTCTAATACTTGTTGGTGATAAAAGCACTCAACGAACAGAGTGGAAGGGAATTTCCTCAACCTGATACAGGGCATCTATGAAAAGTCTGCAGCCAACATCATACTCAGCGGTGAAAGGCTAGATGGCTTTCCCACGAATATCGGGAATAAGACAAGGAGGGCTGCTCTTACTTACTTCCATTCCACATTATATGGAGGTTCTAGCCAGGGCCGTTAGGCAATGAAATGAAATAAAAGTCATCCAGATTGGAAAGAAGAACTAAACAACCTCACGGGCAGATGATATGATCTTGTACATAGAAAATCCTAAGGAACCCATTGAAAAAATATTAAAACCAATACACACGTTTAGCAAGGTTTCATGATCCAAGATCAACAACAGAAATCAATTATATTTCTATACCCTAGCAATGAACATTCCAAAAATGAAATTAAGAAAATAATTCCGTTTACAATACCATTTGAAATATGAAATATTGAGGCATATTTTAACAGAGTAAGTGCAAGACTTAGACACTGAAAACTACAAAGCCTTATTGAGGGAAGCTTTTAAAAATGTAAATAAATGGAAAAGTATTCTATGTTACAGATCAGAAGACTAACATTAAGGTGGCAATACTCCCCAAATTGATCTATAGATTTAATCTAGCCTCTCTCAGAATCCCCTTTGGCTTTTTCTTTGGAGAGAGGGGTGCAGTAATTGACAAGCTAATCCTAAAATTCATATGGAAATGCAAAGGATCTGAAATAGCTGAAAGGACTTTGATAAAGAAGAATAAAATTAGAACACTCACACTTCCCTACTACAAGTCTACGGTAATCAAGAGAGTGTAGTGCTGGCATTAAGAGAAAGATGTAGATCGATGGGATACAAGTGAGAGTCCAGAAATAAACCCGGACATTTATGGTCAACTAGTTTTTGCCAAGGGTGCCAAGACAATTCAGTGGAGAAAGAAGTCTTTCCAATAAGTAGTATTGGGACAACTGTACGTCCACATACCAAAAGAACGAAGTTGGGACATTTTTGCACACGATATATGAAAAGTAACTCAAGATGCGTCACAGACCTAGTAAAGCTATAAAGCTCACAGAAGGAAATATAGGAATAAATCTTCATGAACTTGCATTTGGCCGCAGTTTCTTAGATTAACAGTAGCACGAGTGACGAAGTGCAAATGACAAAATGTATACAATTTGGACCACAGTTAAAAACTTTTGTGCTACAAATGATCCCATCGATAAAATGATACCACAACATGGGAGGAAATATTTGCAAATCTTATATCAGATAAGGGACTTCTATCCAGAATATATAAAGAACTCTTATAGTTTAACAATAAAAAGACAAGTGACCCAATAAAAAAATAGGCAAAGTATTTGAATAGACATTTCTCTTATTCATTGTATAAGAAGATATACAAGTGGCCGAAGAGCACGTGAGAAAAATGCGTCACTAATAATTAGGGAAATAAAACTCAAAGCTACAATGAGATACCACCACATACCTGCAGGAATGGTTATAATTGAAAAGACAGAAAATATCAATTGCTGAAAAGAATGTGGAGAAATTAGAACCCTCATATATTGCTGGTGGAAATGTGAGATGGTGCAGTCACTTTGGAAAACAATTTGGCAGTTCCTCAAAAATTTAGAGTTACCAGACACAGGGGCTCCTGGATGGTTAAGTACATTAAGCATCTCTTGATTTCAGCTCAGGTCATGATCTCAGGTTTGTGAGATTGAACCCTGCATTGGGCTCGGCGCTGGGCATGGAGCCTGCTTAAGATTCTCTCATTCTCCCTCTGCGCCTCTCCCCTCCCTCTCTCTTCCTCTTAAAAAAATGTATATACATATAATATATATATATATGTAATATATATACATAAATATATAATATATACTGTATATATTATATATATATATGACCCAGCAATTCTACTCCTAGGTGTATACCCAAGAGAAATGAAAACATGTTTTCCCAAACCCTTTACATAAATGTTGATAGCAGCATTATTCATAACGGCCAAAAAGTGGAATCAACCCAAATCTCTATCAATTGGTGGATGGATAAATAAATGCAGTATATCCACACAACAGAATATTATTTAGCAGTAAAGAAATGAAGTGTTGAGGGGCGCCTGGGTGGCTCAGTCGTTAAGCGTCTGCCTTCAGCCCAGGTCATGATCCCGGGGTCCTGGGATCGAGCCCCGCATCGGGCTCTCTGCTCGGCTGGGGGCCTGCTTCTCCTGCTACCATTCCCTCTGCTTGTGTTCCCTCTCTCGCTGTGTTTCTCTCTGTCAAATAAATAAAATCTTTAAAAAAAAAAAAAGAAATGAAGTGTTGATATATGCTACAACATGAACGAAAGCATCATACTAAGTGGAAGAAGCCAGTTACAGAAAAACACATATTGTATGATTCCATTTATAGGAAAAATCCAGAAAAGGCAAATTTATAGAGAAGTAAGTAGATCATTGGTTGATAAGTCTGGGGGAAGGGAGAATAGGGAATGACTGCTCATGAGAACAGGGTTTCTTTTGGGGGTGAAGAAAGTGTTCTGGAATTCAGACCGTGGTGATGGTCACACAGCCCTGTAAAGACATTAAAAACCACTGAATTGTGCACTTGAAGTGGGTCTGAGGGCTCCTTTTGCAGCAGAAGAGGGGTCTTGGTCTAGACTAGGTGCTTCAAATTGGATGGAGGAGCAAATAGACAGACAGATGGGGACTGATCACAGCCAGTAACCTGTGGGCTTGGCTTTGGTCAACGTTATTGTGCCCTGGACTGGAATTTTCTAGAAACAACTCTGCCTGGGGCTGCGTAACCTGGACAAGGCAGTTGGCTGTGTAGAGAGCTTTCACCCTCCCGTTGGTTAGATGGAAGATGTGGCTCTAGAGCCAGTTATCTGAGTTGGAACCTTGGCTTCACTTCTTGTGAGTCATGTGCCCTGAGCAAGGTATACTAACTTCTCTGGGCCTCAGTTTCCCCATCTGTGCACTGGGAATAACTATATACAAAAATTGTGTATCTGCCTCATGAGGTTCTTATAAAGATCCAACTAGTTATTCCATAAAACATGCTTAGCAGAGTGCTTGGTACATAGTAAACACTCAATACATGTTCCTTCTTCTCCTTTCTCTGAGGGGCTTTTTAGATAAATCTCAACTCTCCTGACAGAGGCGGGAAAGTAATTACTGTGCACCTCATCACGGGCCCTGAGAACTCTGGGCTGAGCTGGCCTGCAGGGGTGTATCCTGTGGGTTAATGTGACTTTTGCAGAACAGCTGAGGGAAACCACCATGCAACACTGGTGACTCATCTGTGACAGTGGATTGCAGCTCATCTTCGGGCCTGTCTTCTCCAAGCAGCCTGTTCGGAAGTCCTCACCAGCCACCGCATCTGTCCTCACGCTGATCCCTTCACAGGGTGAGTTCTGCTGAGGGAGCGGTCCCCATTGCCCCAGGCTGTAAACTGCACTGGGTAATGGGTATCTGGGGCCATTCAGAAAAGCCAAGTGGAGGAGACAAGAGAAGGCCCTGTGGCCATGGGAGGCCATGTGGCGGCCATCCAGGGAGCTGCAGAGGCCTCTGTCCCTCCTGGAGATGCCCAGCCTGGCCCCAGATAAGTCCTTGGGAGGGAGTGCCCCCCTTCTGTAAGTGGGGCCGGGACTAGGGAATTGTCACAATTTTGAAATCCAAACAGTTCTGAAAGCCCAGGATTTGCTGAGACTCATTTGGCTGCAAAACCTGACTACTTTGTGTGATGGCTCTTGTGGGTTTTTTTTTTTTTTTAAAGATTTTATTTATTTGACAGAGAGAAACACAGCGAGAGAGGGAACACAAGCAGAGGGAATGGCAGTGGGAGAAGCAGGCTTCCCGCGGAGCAAGGAGCCCGATGCGGGGCTCGATCCCAGGACCCTGGGATCATGACCTGAGCCGAAGGCAGACGCTTAACGACTGAGCCACCCAGGCGCCCCTGGGTTTTTTTTTTTTGTTTGTTTGTTTGTTTGTTTTTTGCAGAATATTAATGTATTTCATACAGAATCCTGGCCCGGGCCCTGCTCTGGGGATTATGTAACTCATGACACCTGAGTTATGTGTTCCCTTTCTAGAAGGCCAGACAGTTTCAATTCTGAAAACTATTTGGTCCTCAGGTTTTGGAATCAGGGAGTGTGGCCCCATATTATTATGAATCTGTTTTACCTAATTCAGACTGTCATCAGAGGAAACACACCTGATATAAACAAAATAAGAAAGGAACAGAGTGGAGAGAGTAATAGGTTTGGGATGAGACACTGGGGCAGGGGTGGTGCTTGAGGTCTCACTAGTTATAAGGCTTTGGGAAGGTCTTTAACCATTTGGAGCCTCGATTTCCTTACCTATGAAACAGAAATAATAATCCCTACCTCCTGTGCTTATTAGGGGATTAAATGAGATAATGCGTGCTTAGTGCATACAAAGTGAGTGCTTAGTAATTACATGCTTAATATGAGTAATAACAATGTAGGAATTAGCCAGATAGACCTTTTTCCTCAGTACCTTGTGCACTGGGATCCCCAGGCCAGCTAGGGACTCAGGCAAGGTAGCCATGCCTGGATTCTGGTCAGGGCACCTGGCAGGAGCAGGACCCAGGTTGGGGAGCCCTGTGCGGAAAGAGGGAGGGTGCTGAGGACATTTAGTTCTCAGGACTTCCAGTGTTGGGGAAGAAATCATGTGGGAGATGCTGGGATGTATGTACTACTATAAACAGTCATAGTGGAACCTGAAGTCTGGTACCCACTCTCCTGGGAGATGCTCAGAAATTCTCCTTGGCAGAACCGATGTCCCCGGCCCGCCCACTCACCACTGCTACGTGATACTTCTCACTTCTCTTGGGAAGCAGGTGGGTCAACAGGCTGTGACGACTGTCTACTTAAGGTCTGTGTCCACTACAAAATGCTTAGGGTCTTCGGCACTGAGAGAGGACAAAGGCTAAATTGTGGGTCCCCTTCTGAAAGCCTCTTCACCGAGAAAACCCGACTGTGGCCCTTTCATATTCATGTCACTATAAATAAACCACTGAGAAACGTGTTTTTGTGCAAAGAAACACGTTTAAAGATTAAATCAATTGTGATCGGATGTCCCCAGGGACCCACAATTTCTGCACTCCAGAAGATAACCTCGGCTCCCCTGAGCGAGGCACTCCTCACTAAAACCCTGCCTACCATCCCTAAATGGTTTGCACAACTCCGGGGATAAGGACTACTTAGAGTGTCAGAGAACCTTACCTTTGGCCAAGGGCGTTTTAAAGGACAGGTCACTTCTGGGGCTCCTGGGTGTTGCAGGTGGTTAAGCATTTGACTCTCGGTGTTGGCTCCAGTTGTGATCTCAGGGTTGTGAGGTTGAGCTCCATGCCGGGCTCTGTGTTGTGCTCTGGGTCTGCTTAATAGTCTCTCTCCTTCTCCTTCTGTGTTGGGTCCTTCCCCCATCTCACTCTCTCTCTCTCTCAAATAAATCTTTAAAAAAAATACAAGTCAGTTCTGATATTATTTAACATCATAAACATAACTGTTTAAAAAAAAAAAAGGCTGAGCAAAGTTCCTTGAGGAAGTCTTGATGCTCTGAACTTTCCATATTATTGTCATCAAGAGTACCCAGTGATGTTCTAGCTCAATAGGGAGGGGAAGGGGAAGCAATTCCAATTTGACAGTACCTGGAAAAATACTCCCCATGGTAGACTCCTGTAAGCTCTTCCCAAGCCTGTAACCCTTCAGGTGGTGGCGGAGAGGGTGACTGTGATTGTCAGACCATCTCAACCCTGAGACCTTCACCTTCACCTTGCCTCCTCCCTGCCCATCCCACAGAGCCAGCCAGGCCAGGCAGGAAGTTGCTGGCGGAGGGCCGCTCCCAGGTGGCCAGGTTATGCAAACCCCCAGCCTGGGGCCAGCGTGGAGCTCTGTGAAGGGACCTCACCTCTGTGAGCACATCCAGAGTGTTGCCGTCTCTTCTCCAGGTGAGCACTTTCCCGACCGCTAGACCCGTTCACGCTCTGCTTCTGCATCTCGAATGTCTTTCATTCGGTCAGTCTGTATTTATGGAGTTTCTGCTCTGGTATAACTCATGACTCTGGGTCTGCTTAATAGTCTCTCTCCAAGGAGTACAGGGATAGGCATCTGGGCTACAGCAGTGAGCTGACGAAGTTCTCTGCCCTCAGGGAGCTGGCGTCTGGGCAGGGAGAGACAGACGGCAAACAACAACCATGGTCAAGTCAGAAATGCCAGGGTATCTTAGAAGGTAGTAAGTACCGCAGGATAGAAGATGGGATCTGGGATCTTAGGTGGCAGGTTGAATAGTAAAGTCAGATGGATAGTGTATTAGTCAAGGTTCTCCAGAGAAATTGAACAAGAGACACACAGATAGATAAAAAGGAATTGGTTCATGCGATTAAGGAGGCTGATAAGTCCCATGCTCTGCTCTCTGTAAGCTCCAGGCCCAGGAAAGCAGCTGGTAGGGGAATAATACGAGTCCAGGGGCCTGAGAACCAGAGAGCTGATGGTGTAAGTCCCAGTCCACATGGAGCAGAGTGGCCCAACTCACGGGGTCAGAGAGAGAGCCAATTCTTTCTGGGCCTTTTCAGGCTCTTACTGGATTTGCATGAGACCCACCCACACTGAGCTGGGCTGCCCAGTCTACTCATTCAAATGCTAATTGCACCCAGAAACACCCTCACAGACACACCCAGAAGCAATGTTTAGTTAAATATCTGGGCACACTGTGGCCTAGTCAAGCTGACATATAGATGTACCATCAGAGAGAGCCCCAGTATGCCCAGCCAACAAGCTAGTCCAAGGATCCCTTCGGGAGAGTCCCCCTTAGGCTCGGCACCCCAGCCAGGCACGCTGCCTGGCATGTGGTGGGCACTAGCAGAAGGTGTTGGGTGTGAATAGGTGACTGTTGATCGCAAGGTTGCTCTAACTCAGAGAGTCTGTCCTGTGGGTCTTCCCCTGGCTTAGCTTCAAACTCTGCTGTCTGTGTGTAGGTGCCCACATTCCTGGGTAGGCTCCTACTTCCCGGGCTTACCACACTGCCTTTTCCCGTTTCAGGTACACGGGTGGGTTCTCAGTACCCTGAACTCATCGGCAGTGCCTTGAGCATCCCTCCCCAGCACCCACAGTTAGAGTGCCCTGAGCCTCCCTGAGAGTAGCCCTCAGACTGTCCCCACACACCCCTTCTAATGTGCCCTCTGCATCCCCAGGTATGGCCAGTGGGACTCCCAGTCTGCTCAGCATAAGAAATCTTGTTATTATAGGAATCCTTGGTCCATTCAGTCCCTTCTTGGTGTTTGTAGCTTTCTTTTTTTCTGAGGAGTGAATAAGCACCTGGAGACCAGATGGTGTTCTTGTTCTTCATATATATTTATTCCAAAATAAAGATGTACAATTTTAAACAAGTTAATTACAACTGATTCTCATTTAGCATGGCTTTGCTTGATTTTTTAACGGCCCCAACTTAAAGAGGAGGCTTTTTCATTCAATAAATAGCATAAATAATCTTTCATCTTCATACTCTGCCTATCACCCTTTGTTTCTGGAGAGTTTCTTGGAGACTGCGCAGGAACGTCAGCATGTCGCCTGTTGTGGTTTGGTTACATGGCAGTTCACAGGAAAAAAACTGTAGGGAGAAAAGGTAGCAAAGAGAGTGACTAGGACCCTGTGGACCAGGAACCACCCTGCTTGCAGCAAGCCCTGAAGTGGAGTAGGGGTGTGGTGGAGCGGGACATGCAGGCAGCAGGGGCTTGAGACAGAGAGCAAATGCTTTGGAAGGTCCACGGCTAGCATGTTGCATAGACAGTGCAGGTGGCTGACTTTCTGCTACTATTCCAGGGGTGCGACACACACACACACACACACACACACACACTCACACACACCATCAGATGGTCCTAAATCTCTTCATTAGAGGAAAACTCAGGATTTTTTGAGTCTTACTATTTTATTATCCTTATTGGTTGTCCTTCCAAGGTCATGGCCCAGAGTGGGACTTTGGGGTCAGATGACCCAGACTTCCAATCTCAGCTCTGCCCCTTATTAAGTATCTAGCCTTGGGCAAATTGGTTAAGCTCCCTGAGCATCTGTTTCTCTGTTTCCTGCTCTCATAAAGTGGGGGTGATAAACAATCATGGAAACAATTGTTATTGAAATGTTATTGTAATGAAACAGTAAATATTAAGCATTTAGAACTCCCATGCAGCGGTGCAGCGGATGGTAAACAGCTCAGTTAAGTAGCTGAGGGAAGGGCTCTCAGCCTTCTGGGGACCCCTGTGGAGATGATAATTCCCAAGAAGTTCACCCCCTCCTTTCCCTCCAGGGATCAGGGCATATGATGAAGAAGAGAAGGTGCCCTAGTATAACTTAGCATCCTTTGAGGCACATCTCTGATCCTCCAGATTTCAGCTTCTTATTACAATCAGGACGGATGCTTTCATCATTAATTAGGGTGGAAAGAAGTGAATGGCAACATTGGTGTATTTTTTAAAACTAGAAGGAATAATGGGCTATCCAGGGACGATCTCTTTACTTTTGTCATTCTGAGTCAATTTCTTAGACTTTGGTTCCGAGGTCACCACCCTTTTTAATTTTGATAGAGTTGTCATTGACCCTCACATAAACACAACTCAGCAGAGCATATCACGGATAAAAACAAAGTCACCTTGCACTTGTTTTTCCTTAGGTCTTGGACTGTTTTTTTTACTCGATTGAAAATCAGAGAGTATCTTGTTCCCACTGTGGAGTTGGTCATCTGGGACAGACCTTCCTGGAAGCACGTTGTGGTACAGTTGTCCTGGAAAATAAAAAGAACTGATTCAAAGAAACCTTCTGAGGACCCCTTTGAGAAGAATCACAAAGAGAATGCTTTCAGACGCTATTGTAACTTAACCAATGTCACCTAAACTGGTATCAGGTCCCTTCCCAGTCTAGGAAATGATCTTCAGCATTTCAAGGCAAGACCATTTTTCCTCAGTGACCCTCCTTGGAGAGTTCCAGTATGCTCCATCCAAGGAACACAAAGCCTCTGGATGCTGGGAAACCACTAGTTCTAGTCTCCTTTGCCCCTGATGTTCCTCTGTTCTATGTCTTGTAATAGTAATTTCCAAAGTAGAGAGAGGAAAAGCCTTCTCACACCAGTTTGATGAGATGTACCAATTGAATAGAGCCGGTGTTTCAGTGGGAGCTAAAATCATGGACCATAAACTGAGGGGCTGGCCTGGGCTACAGATGTGTGATCCGTCCTCAGAAGGTGCCCCACACTCATCTCATCGAGGGGATGCCCCCTAATGGGGTGTGATATCTGACCCCAGCGAAGGTGAGAAGCTCAGATTCTCTCAGGCTTTGCTTCCTTCCTCGCCTAAACCAGAACATTCCTGCTAGACTTCCTCTTTGCCTACATGGGGAATGAATGACCCTCTGGAACCCCTTTTCCTACTTTCCCTCTGCCTTAGAAACCCTAACTTCCCAGCATTCAAGCTGCAAAATCAGCCAAAAAGACAGATAGGAAGGGAGGGAAGGAGAGAGAAAGTATAGCACTTGGATAGTTTATGCAAGAACAAAGAAAAAGAGTTACTTTTACTTACTCGTTTTGCAACCCTCGAGTTTTAGGGAATAAATCAGTAAGCAGTATGATACAAGCTATATTCTGATATTCTCAACTCCAGTGTGATTTAATTGTGCACATGGCCACTACTCTAAAAAGACATACAAGATTCTTTTTAAAGTATTGAGTAGTGTTCAAACTTCTGAAAGGGCATAAAGCTGACTAGATACAAAGTGATGTATGGAATTTCAGGAGGCTGCTTTTAAAGGGAAACACTGAGCCATAATGATTACAATGGAGTAACACTTTCTTACTTAGAAGATCAAATAGAGCAATTCACTTTTACTTGAAAACTTTTAAAGAATACAAGGTCGAGATCATGTTGTTTTACTATACTTACAGGAGGAACGGGCAGACACAAACAATTGGTCACCTGCAAAAGAAAAATTCCAGAGTGAGGATGCCGGATGCAAGCATGGAAATAAGTCTGAAAAGTTCTTAAAGAGTATTGACTCACATTGGCGAGGCTGCAGTTGCATTTTGAAGCTGGATGCTCCTAAAGTATGTAGAAAAACAAGAACCCATCATGGGTGGTGAGTTTATCATTCTTACGTTTTACCTGCCTTCCCTGCTGGCACCTCCCCTCTGCAGCTTACCTGCAGTTTGCCAATGAGGTACGTGACATCCATGATCCCCATTAAGGTCACACAGCTCTGGCTGGTCACGGAGCAGAGAAGCAGGGCAGAGGCAAGGACCACTGCGGGCAGGAGCATCTTGACACGGAGGTGCAAGCTGGCTTGCAGATGCCTTGAGATCGAGTCGTATTTAAAGCTCCCCTGCAAACCTGGAAAAACCCTGACATCAAACTGATACCAGGTGCCCACTTTTTCTATGTAAGATTGGGTCACTTGACATTGAAAAAATATATGTAAACGTCGAACTGAGTCACTTGGCAAAGACTATGTGACATTGTGCTGGGAAATGTCATTCCCCAGAAAAGATGCTTTTCAAAAAGTTGGGTACTGAGATGCTGGAGGAAAAGTTAAAGATCTTAAAACCATAATTTTTTTTTAAAGACAGATGCTCTAGTTGTGAGGGTTAGAATATTTTCCATGAACGCCCAGGTCTGTATTTTCCCCTTTTTACGTTATTGGAAATGCTCGTCTACTAGCCAGTCACGGATATTCTAATGAAGGGCCAGGAGGGGGCGGGAGAATGAGAAATCATGCCTGCGGGGCTGCTCTGTCAGGGTTTTGCAAGCTCATGCTGGTGAAGTCCTTGCAAACTTAACCTTACTCTACTTTATCCTCAAATCATAACAGTGTTTTTCATGCCTGGGGCCAGACTCGCCACCTCATACAAATGCATCTTGGGGTGAGTATTCCTTTAAACCGGTGTCTAAAGGAGGAACTCTTCAACTATACTAGCAAGAATGTAGCAACAGTGTCTGTTAAAATTGGCCTCAAGGATCCCTTAGTGTCTTTAGGGAAATTATGTAACCCTGCACAGCATCCAGTCAACACTCGGCGCTTGAAATAGGATAACAGCTAGCATTTATTGAGCACTTACTACATACTAGGCACCATTTTAAGCACTTGATGGGAATTAAGCCATGTACGACATATAGTCACCAGATGAGGTCGATACTAGTTTGTCATCCCCATTTTTTATCTTTTATTTTTTAAAAGATTTATTTATTTGAGAGAGAGAAAGGGGAGGCGCAGAGGGGGAAAGAATCTCCAGTAGGGTCCCTGCTGAGTGCAGAGCCTGACACGGGGTTCAATCTCCCTACCCTGAGATCATGACCTGAGCCAATTTTTTTATCTTTTAAAACACTGTATCTTAGCTTCCTGCTCCTTTGATGAGGCTATTTTTCACTATGAGCCAGAAAGTTGTCTCACTGTCGCCCTGTGAGATAAGTACTATGATTACCCCCATTGTTTTATAGATGGGGAAGCTGAGGAACAGAGGCGTACATAATTTGCCCAAAGCCACACAGCCCAGGAAGCAGCAAATTTCATATTGAAGCCTAGAAGGCTGGCTCCCAGGTTCAGCTCATAATCCTGCTCTCCTGCTTCTCTGTGTGTTTTTTGTCTGCCTCTCCCACTGGGATATATGCCCCGTATGTGTCTAGTTCACCCTTATATCCTCAGCCCCTGGGCAGACACCTGAAGAAGAGTCGGCTATCACTTTAGTGCCTATCGATTAAGTCTTGTCGATTCACAACGTTAATGTGAAAAGAGTTTTTGAAATAGTAAGAAAGACACACACAAACTATGATTTTATAAGGTTTCAAATCTAGTTTCCGGGACAGGTATTTGGAGGTGCGTGGGCCTAAGAAAATGTACCTTCCACAGACTAGAGACTGAAAAAGCGGGGATTCTTTTGCTTAGCCCTTTGAGCCATACTAGTGAGTGGCACAAACTCATACGATTTTGTCACCAGCCCTGTAAGAGTGTGTGGTAATACTGCTGTTTCCATTCCTGCCATCCCTTAGGAGTCCTGACGGACTCTGTGGAAGGGAGGTCTCTTGGTAGCAAACAAGGGAAAAAGAAATTGGCTTTTTGCTAAGTTCCCCAAATCCTCCTGCAGCTCCACACTTGTCCTCTGCAGGCACTAAAGAGAAGTTGCAGAGGCCTGTCAGCCTATGGAAAACTCTTTGATTATAGAGTCTGGTAGTAATGTGCTTTTCTTGCTGATAGAATCCTCACTAGTTCAGGGTGGCAGTGGACCCAGCTGAATACCCACTTTTTTAGTCTCTCTGCTGTGCTGCTGCAGGAGGCCACGTGATATGTTCTGGTCGATGCAATGCCTCTAGAATTCATTAGCTTTTCTGGTTAACAGGAGGGAAAAGTAGCTGAACCCTGCCCTTACCCCCTTATCACAATTTGAGTGTAGATGTGATGTCAAGAGCTTCTGAGGCCATCTTGTAACTGTGTAGGAATGGACAAGAGAATTGTAGCAATAGCAACATGAGCACTTTACAGAAGTAGAAATAATCATGAAAAATAAGACAAGAAAAATAAAATCATGAAAGCAACAGTAGGAGGTAACAATGAGAATACAATAGCGCTACTAAATTCTAGGTAGAAATCACTGCCTACAGAAGACCCTGCATCTTGAGGCTCAGTAAAAATGGAAATCTCTTCTAAAAATGGAAAATGGCACGTGCTAGAGAAATGTCAAAGATGTACCGGCATCAGATCAAACCTTTTTTTCCCCTAACCTCGTTGGAAGGCCTAAAAGAGACTTGAAAAGGCAATCACCTTCCCATTGTGTAGATCAGTACTATTTAATGCTGTGCGTGTGAGGTGTGGAAATCATTTCTCATTGCCTCAGGTGTGCCTGAGGAACACTGCATTGCCCCTCTTACTGGACAGATGGAGGCTAGACCCAGAAAAAAAGTGGGCTTGTCCAGTTACCAGTGGGGGATAGGAGAGTGTAGTGGTTAATACCTGTGACCTTGCAGTCAGACTGCCTGGGTTCCAATCTTACTTCTATCACTTGCTGGTCATGTAGACGTGGGTGAGTTGCTTGGCCTCTCAGCCTTCTATTTCCTGACTGTAAAACAAGGATGAGATTGCAGTTGTCACGTAAGACCTACCTCAGAAGAGTCTTATAAAGATGGAAAGAAAGGTTTCCTCAGTGTCGATGTTTGACAGGACAATGTGGTCCAGTGTCAATGTCAACCAACCATAACCCACTTGGCCAGATCTAGTGTGAGGCCTACAAACCAAGAACTGTTTTTAACCTTTTTGAAGGCTTGACTGAAAAATAATTAACAAAGAAAAACCAAGAAGAGCCTAACTTATTTGCTGTCTGGTCTTTTACAGTAAGAGGGCCTGCCCCTGGCGTACTTCTCATGGCACATTCCACATTTTCAGTAGACATCATCTACAATCTTCCCCTCCCGGGAAATGTCGAGCTAGGAGTTGGTGGCCTGAGGGTCTTTCTTCCCATTGCCCTTCCAGTTTCAGCTCAGGGCTCTGTACAGAGGGGAGGGCAGGGGAAGCTCTGGAATCATCAGCTGCCGGGTTCTCTGAAGTGCTGGATGCCCGTCATCTTCTGCAGTGGGCTGTAGAGTGAGCCATGAGCCAAAGGTCTTCTTTTGGTGTAGCCAGGTACCTACCATCAGAGTTATCTCAGGTAGGTCCTGGTTTATGAGAAGAAGAGCCCCACATATTGAAGTCAGGAGAAAAGTGCGTGAACTAACATTCCTTTCTCTCTGGGTCAAATACTGGCCTGACCAACTGGCCTTGGGTCACCCAACCTCATATCTACCCCCAAGTACTGTTGCAGGGAAATGTGATAAGTGGACACTGGTGCTCCTTGTCTGGTAACCTAGCCTTTCCACGCATCCATCTACCACCAACACCCACCCACAGGAATCTGGGGCAGATTACTCAGCCCCACCTCATAGAAGGATAGGGGTATTCAATTTGGGATGCTTCCTCAAGAGGGAACCACATTTCCACTGGAAATGTGATCTGGTCTGGTCCAGATTATGCTCATATTCTGCTCTTCCCCTTAGCTCCCACCTGATAGTCACATTGGTTGCTTTCTATTTCCAGCCTCCGGGCCTTTGTTCTTCCTAAGCTCTGCCTGGAATATTCTTCCTCAGCTTTTCCATGGATGGCTTGTTCTCATCCTTCAGGCTTCAACTCAAATGCCACTTCCTCCATGAGGCCCTCCGTGACCACAGCAGTCATTGCAGTCTGCACAATCCTGTCTTGTATTTATTCCTCCAAGTGGGACTGAGTTCCACGAGAAGGACATGATGTTGGATTCTGATTCATTATTGTATTCCCAGGGCATGGTCTATACTAAGTGCTCAGGAATTGCTGGTTAAGTGAATGACTGATGAATAACTTTAATTTTGTAAAACTGTATTTAATGTATCTTATTTATGAAATGACCAAGACATGTTCCCAGTGGATCATTAACAAAGAACAGATATAACATTCGTGAAACCTAAGCAAGGGAAGCATTTGAAGAGTGAGTAAGAAATCAACAAAATATAGCCTCTTGCAGGGCAGTCCCTTCAGAACTTTAAAGAACTTTTCAATTTCTTCTCTCTTCCAGTACCCATAGTCACTACATGAAGAAGGCATGTCACGTGTGGGAACATTGACTCCATAGAGGAAGAAACAGGGAGAAAGAGAGTTAGGTGACTATTCTTTACAGTTCTTTTCTAACCTCCCAGCCACTCAGTTATAAAAATGAAAAGAATTAAGAATATTAAATGGCAGCTCTGCAGTTTAAAACATCTTTACAACAGCAGATGTTTATCTAGCAAAGTCTACAGCTTTTGAGGTTTAGCTTTTAGGATTTATTGTGATACCAGAATGTAAGTAAGCAAATGATCTCCTACAGAGGAAATACACCAAACTCAGAAATTAATTACTCACCTGTTTTAAATATCAAGAAGATTGGAGAGTAGGATGCTTACCAAGATTTAGTGTAGATAACATATTTTATAATAAATGAGAAAAAGACAATACTCAACCATTTATTTTGTCTCAAAGATAAAGTTTGACATTTTTGTGATTAAACAGCTATGTCTCATGGATTATTGCTCTAGGAATAAAACAAAATGGTTATTTGTTCTAGGAAGCCCCAGCATGAAATGACACACAAAAAGACACAGAATTTCTAAGTAAAACCCATTCTGCCTTTTCTTTTAGATAACCAAGAGATAGCTAGTTATGAGAATCCTCAAGCTCTAATTTCTTAATCAAATAGTTACTTCTAAGTCATTATTTCCCAACCAACTGTGAGGGGCAAACCCCACTGGATACTGTTATCCCTGCAGGGGATTCTCCCCCAGGGAGGGTGATTTCTAGGTGGTACTCTGGACCTCTCCCCTCATGTTCCTCCAACGCACATTCTGGGTCCCATGGACCCTGGGCCTACTGCTCCAAGTTTAGCTTCCAAGCAATTTTTCAGGGCTCCAAGATCTGGGCTCCATTCCTCCCTTTTTGGCTTCTGCTCCTTCTCACCATCAGAGAATAACAGTGCAGGCTATCCTTGTAAATGCACTTTTTACATTTTCCCACTGACACAGCCCATTAGTAGCAGAAACCTGCCCTTTTGTTTCTTAGAGAATGTGGGACCCACCCTCTACTTGCAGTGGACAATTTATTGGTGTACATCTAATTAAAAAAGGACGAGAACTCCTGTTTTGGGTCACATTGGGGAAGGCACTAGAATTTGCTGAACCCTTACTATATGCAAGGTAATATATTAAACACTTTATATATATTATGTCCCTTGGCCTTCTGCACAGTCTTTATTAGCCTCACTTTTCAGATGCTGAAGCTCCGAGAGGCTAAGAGGGTTGCCTTAAACACACAGCTAGCAACTTGAACTGGATTTATCTGATCCCAGAGCCTGTACTCTTGTTTGCTATGCCATACATCAATCTCTGTTTCTGATAACCGAACCATATATACTATATTTCAAGTCCACTGAATGCAACCAGTATATCAAAATATGGCTTTGGGCCTGACGGTAGACTGTAGATTGTATTGGTTGGAGCATCTCAGCTCCCATATACACAAGACCAGTGAGATAATCCAGGAACATTATGCTCAGGATAGTGGAGGGAGTATAAAAGGAGTAAGGCCAATTTCATCTCAAGCGTCTGTTTGCATCATTTCTGCCAACATCTCAATGCCAAAGCAAGCCATAGCGCCAATCGGTAAGCAAAGCAAGTCACCTTGCCCGTGGTGAGCACACAGTGAACAGTTACATGGCAAAGAATTTGGCTATGGAGAGGACTTAGGAAAAGAGCCAAATAATGCAATCTAACACAATGGATTTATTAATGTTTATATATTTATCTTATACCCACCAACTACTGAACCCTCTTATTAGTTCTCATGCTTTTCAGCTGATTCTCTTTGGTTTCTTTCTTAAGTGAATGTGTTCATTTGAAAATAATGATCCTCTTTAAACTTTTCATAAACATCCAGATAGTAAATATTTTGAACTTTGTAGACTATATGGTCTCTGTTTGCAATTACTGAACTCTTTGGTTGTAGCAGGAAAGTAGCTATAGACATAATGTAAATCAGTGTGTATGGCTTTGTCCCAATAAAACTTTATTTAAAAGAAAAACAGGCAAAAAACAAATCAAAACCAGAACAAAACAAAACAGGCAGCCAGCCAGCCCAAGTTTGTTGATCCCTGATGCTGTAATCAATTTCTTTAGAATACTATGTCTTAGTTTCTTTTTTCCCCTTCCTTCCTTTTCCTCTCTCCTTTCCTTTCCTTTCCTTCCCTTCCCCTTCCTTCTTTCCTTCCTTCCTTCCTTCCTTCCTTCCTTCCTTCCTTCCTTCCTTCCTTCCTTCCTTTTTTTTCTTTGTAGTAACAACCATTGCTGCCATTTTCTTCATTTTCCTGGGAACGCTTTCAATATTTTCCGTTTAAATATCATGCTTGCTATTGATTTCATATTAGGGAATAGTTTTGAATTTCTAGTTGACTAAGTTATTAGAAATGATAGCTGAATTTTATCAAATGTCTTTTCAGTTCCTGTCAGGATCATGAATTTTATCTTTTCAGTAATTCGTGTGATAAATTATTTTAATAGATTACCAAATGTCGGGTCATCCTAACATCCTGGAATAAGTTCTATTTGGTCATCCTCTACCACCATTAAAAAAAAAAGTGCTGCGTTCAATTTGCTATTCCTTTCTTTTGGATTTTTATCTTTAATACCCACTAGGAAGCCTTCTTAGACTCACTCAACCAGACACGGGCTCAACTAAGCATTCAGACTCCTGAGACCATCCTAGGTTACACTTTGTATGTATCTTCTCTGAAGAGTCGATGGATCACACTTTGCCAAGATGACAGCAGTAGCTGTTCCTCTGAGTGCGAATGATCCTTATAGTCATCTAGGAGCTAGTTCATTTAGCCCTCTAGATGGGATTGCTCAGGTGTGAAGCAAACTCCTATCTGGGAGGGATGGGCATGATCCTGACTTAAAAGCCTTGTGCCTCATTGTTGTTAATATCTCTTGGAAGAGCTCCATAGTTGTAGCTTCTAAGGCCCCTGCACTCAGGAGCCCGAGGCTGTGGTGTCCCCATGAGGAATTTATAGTTCATTTAGACTCCTCCCAGTCTAGATACTTTTTGCCAATCAGGCCTAGTTGACGTTTTACTTTCATTTGGTTTTTGGGGGAACAAACATAAAAAAAATTAATGGTAAGGCCAAATTCTCCTTCAGAAGGGGAAATGGTTAACACATTATCTACATCATCTACATTTGTAAGTTAATTCATTCTTAATTATCCCTTTTTTGAGGGTCTTGGCCAGGGTTACTCTATCCTTCTAATGTGAATTAGGAAGTTTTCCATCTTTTTCTGCACTTTGGAAGAGCATAAATAGTACGAGAATATTTTTTTTTTTCGTTCCCTTACTCCTCTGTGGAGAGCAAGGGATTTTTCTTGCTATCTCCACAAACCCAGTGACAAAACAGCTCCTGGGGCACAACAATCAGAACAGCACCTGGGAATATTTCCTGGCCTTTCTGGTACCCAGAAAGGGGTCCATACGGCATTGTTCCTAACTTAAAGGGAAACTTTCACAATGTCCTTGATGTGTGCTTGATGTCCTGCAGATGGAGGAAGATGTCCTCAAATTCCTCGCAGCAGAAACCCACTTAGGTGGCACCAACCTTGACTTCCAAATGGAACAGTACATTTGCAAAAGGAAAAGCAATGGCATCTAAGTCATAAATCTGAAGAGAACCTGGGAGAAGTTTCTCCTGGCAGCTTGTGCCATGGTTGCCACTGAAAACCTGACTGATGTCAGTGTCCTATATCCACCAGGAATACTGATTGGCAGGCTTTCCTGAAGTTTGCTGCTGCCCCTGGAGCCGCTCCTTTTTCTGGCCACTTTGCTTCCAGAACCTTCCCTCACCAGACCCAGGAGCCATGACTTCTGGTGCTTACTGACCCCAGGGCTGGCCATCAGCCCCTCAAGGAAGCCTCTTCGTTAATCTGCCTACCATCAATCTGTGTAATACAGAATGTCCTCTGTTCTTTGTGGACACTGCCATCCCCTGCGGCAACAGGGGATGGGACCTCTCTCTCCGCGCGGCCTGAGGGGAAGGATGCAGGCCCTGGGAAGTTCTGCGCATGTGCGGCACCATTTCCCATGAGCACTGGCGAGACGCCGTGCCTAACCTCTAGTTCTGGGAGTTCGTTGAGGTGTGAGAGCTGCCGGCTGCCGAAAGGGGTTGACTTGGGAAGAACCTCAGGGTGCACGGACTGCTCCAGCTACCGAATTTACTGGTACTTAACCCGATGTGGCAGACTTGTCTGAAGGAAGTGGGCGCCCTCCTGCTTATTCAGCCCATCCCTGCAGAGGACTGCAGCCCTCCACCGCCACTGAGGACTGGACCGCAGCTAATGGGTAGGAACAACCACTCAAGGGTCTTCAGCTGTTTTTCCAGACTCTTTTTTTTTTTTTAAAGCTTTTATTTATGTATTCATTTGAGAGAGACAACGAGAGAGAAAGCACACACACGCACATGCACGTGTGCCTGTGAGTGTGGGGGGAGGGGCAGAGGGAAAGGGAAAGAGAATCCTAAGCAGGCTCCAAGCTGGAGGCAGCGCCCTGCACAGGGCTCGATTTCACAACCCTGAGAACAGGCCTTGAACAGAAACCAAGAGACCTGCGCACAACCAGCTTAGCCACCCAGGCATCCCTGTTTCTCCAGACTCTTAAGCAGAATATGGAAATAAGCTTGATGGAAAATAACGTTTCTTTAAAAAAAATTTTTTTTTTGCTAAATGGATTAAGTTCTGATAAACCTGTCTGGAAAACCTGAATCTGGTGGGCCCTTGGGCATTGATTTTTTGGAATTTTCTGGTTTTTCTCTTTCTAGTGCTCTTTTAGGCTTCCCACTTCTTAATTTTTTATGTGCATTTTCCTAGAAAAGGATCCCAGATTTATGCTAACAAAGTGGTGAGATTGTGCATTTTACCCATGTTTTTTCCTTGAAAAAAACTTGTAAGAAATTTATATATTTGATTCTTTTCAGATATTCAGATTATGCTTTTATTTATCAATTCTGTGCATGATTTTTCTTAGCTTTCCAAATTAGCATTTTACGTACTTGACTTCCTTCTTACTCGATTTGGATTTATTTTGTTGTTCCTCTTTCTAGTTCCTTGAGTCGTATGTTTGCTTCATTTTTTAAACAAACTTACTTCACTTACTGAGTACACTGTATGGCAAGCAAAGTGCTACGTGTTTTATTTGCTTTATCCCACTGAATCCATAGAACACTGCATAAGGCTTCATAAGAAGTCTTTATAGCTTAGTGGTGATGAGTGCAGTCTTGGGCTAGATGGTTACTCCCACTTCTAACTCTGACCTCG
The DNA here is from genome assembly GCA_028646535.1 of Procyon lotor. Classification (NCBI taxonomy): domain Eukaryota; kingdom Metazoa; phylum Chordata; class Mammalia; order Carnivora; family Procyonidae; genus Procyon; species Procyon lotor. Next base: position 107,026,880 of record CM053607.1, on the reverse strand, counting down.
TGCAAGTGGCTTCTCTGTGCTTGTTTCTTCAGCTATACAATGGATTAATCATATTATCTACATTATAGGGCTGTCGTGGAGGATAAATTAGCACTTAAAACCCCCAGAACAGTGTCTGGCACATAATTAGCACCATGGAAGTAACTGATACTATTATTTAAAGACGAGGGATTGAAGATTTTAGAAGTTAAGTAACTTTCCCAGGATTACACAACTCTTAGCAGATTATGAGCCACCTTCTTGGGAACACAGCCTGGGCAGCATCCCATGGTTTTTGGTATTTGGTTAGCTCATTTGCATTACTTTCTTAAGAGTCTATAATTTCAATTTTTAATTCCATCTTTGATGAAGTTCCTATTGTTTTTTTCCTCTGTAGGAAGCCTTTTTAGAAACCCTTCCCTTTCTGCCTGCATGATCTATATTCTCAAAACTCAGAAATTTTACCAGAATTTGTCTAGTTGTGGCTATTATGCTTTTTATTCCTGACCAGCACGTAGCCCATTTGATCTTAAGATCATGATCTTTCTCCAGTAAAAGTCTTTTTTTTAGTTCATTGAGCTCCAGTTTTCTTTTTTCTTCTTCTATAATTCCTATTGTACACAGATTGAAATCTCATAGGCTTATTTCTCATGCCTCTGTTTTTTCCCTTAAATTTCTTACCATTGTCCTTCAGATTTTTGAGGGAACTTCTGGATTGGGTCTTTTAATTGCCAATTCATTTATCTGCAGAACCTAGTCTGTTGCTTATAAAAGCCTCTATCGAGGGTGGAATTTTTTCCCCCCCTCAATAAATATTTTAATATTTTTAAATGTTAATATGCATTCCAAAAAATAAGTAACAAGCTCATGAAGTCCACTTTGTTGTTTTTTTAAGTTTATTTATTTATTTATTTGACAGAGAGAGAGAGAGAGAGAGAGATCACACGCAGGCAGAGAGGCAGGCAGAGAGGGGGGGGGAAGCAGTTTCCCCGCTGAGCAGAGAGCCTGATG
>CM053607.1:106986040-107018834 GCA_028646535.1 Procyon lotor | reverse complement strand
CCTCTCATCCTCTCACTTTCTCTCTATCAAATAAATAAATAAAATCTTTAAAAAAATAAATAAATAAATAAACAAACACCAGAAACCTGTGAACGGTTTGCCGGATGACAAATTGTGCCCTCACATTGTAAGTTTCTTAGGAATAAATGACATCTGAAGTTGATGTGCTGCCATCAGTTAATCTTTTTTTTTTAAAGATTTATTTATTTATTTATTTGGCAGAGAGGAGAGAGATCACAAGTAGGCAGAGAGGCAGGGAGAGAGAGAGAGAGAGGAGGAAGCAGACTCCCCGCTGACGAGAGAGCCCGATGCAGGGCTCGATCCCAGGATGCTGAGATCATGACCTGAGCCGAAGGCAGAGGCTTTAACCCACTGAGCCACCCAGGCGCCCCTGCCATCAGTTAATATTAACAAAATCCGTACTTAAATTTCATAGCTCTTTCAAAAGTTCAAAATCAGTTACTGTAATGTACTCTGTGTAGAAAAGAAAACTATTGACGGAAAGATCAATAAAACCCACTTATAAGTGAGATGAGATCTTCTAGATTACTATGTAAGTTAGGCTGAAGATTTCTTACCTAAAAAAACCCCCAATTTTAATAAATAATTCATACAACATATTCTGTTTTGCTAATTCAGTCAGGCTGATAGTGAAATATCTTCCCCTTTCATTTTTATAGTGTTTAAATTTCAGCTGAGGATAGCACGATATAAAAGATGCCTCTTAGCTTCTGATTATGATGCTGTGGAATCTTTGGCCTTCCATTACCCAATTTAAAATGAGGAAAGATTTTAAAGTGGTGGAGTGCTTTTACAAGGTCATGAGAAACATTCTTTTGATGATCATCTTATTTTCTGACTCTGAAACTTTTTTTTTTTTTTTTTTTTTTACCATTTTTCTATATCCTGTTTGTGGTTTAAGAATTCTGATCACAAAGAATGATATAAGACCCACTAAACAATAATTCAAATAGAATAATCTTAACATCTCTTCATCATCAAGTGTTGAAGTTTCCCAAAACGTTATTCATCATGTTACTAAATCCAGGAACTGGCCACTTTCACACAGTTTACTCTCCTGTGTAGCCCTTGCAAATGAAGATTACTGAGCATGACTAAACCCTATTGTAACCAGTTCACAGAACTGCTACAATCAGGATGTGTATCAAGGGTCACCGCTGTTAGTTACCTCATTTGCTCCTCATATCCAGGGCTACCAAGACGGGTTCATGATCTGTGGCTCCAGCTTGAGGTTTCTTCTGTTCAATTTAGAAAAAGCAGTGGTTGCATGGTAGACTGGGTTTCACAGACTTTCTGTAAGACTGCTACAAGACATGATATGATATAAGCTCTGCTCAACAAGAGAAAATAACAGTTAATTTTTACTTGAAACACACTCTACTTTTCTTTGCCTTTCCTCTTTCTCTTCCTTCTTGTCTCCCTTCCTTCCAGCACCTATTGGATTTCACCTATGCATGAAGCCCACTGTGAGGTCACTACACATGAACACATTGATAGAGGACCCTATTCCCCTGCCTAGAGCAAAGCAGCTTGTTCTGGGCAAGGGGGATAGAATTGAGTACATGATTTCTAGCTTTGATCCTGACATAATTGAATCTTTTATTTGGACTTAACCTAGACACAAGTCAATTAGTCTAAGGTCTCTTCTTGGGTCAGAGAATCCTTAATAAATGATTCTCCATCTTTTGTTTGAATGAATGGATTTTGCCATGATGCAGTACGGCATGAAAAAAGAGCTGTATTACCACTCAGAAAATGCTGAATAATTCACAAGACAGTATATGTAAAGCACAGTGTAATAGGAAATGCATTGGAATAGAAACTCTTAGACCCGATTTCAAGTCCATATTTTGTCCCCAGTGTGCTATCTAACCTTAAGTCAGCCGCTCCCTTCATATGAACCTCACTTTCCTCATTTGAAAAAATAGAGGATTCTTTTAATTGAAAGTGACAGAAACCCAGCCAAAACTAACACAGGCGAAAAAGAGAATTTTTTTGATTCAAGTATCTTCAAGCATGGCTGGATCCAGGTATCAGACAGTATAAAAGGACCATTGTCTTTCTCTCAGCTCTGTTTATCTCTTTGTTGGCCTCATTTCCCCTCTGATAGATGGTCTTCTGCCATGGGCCCAATGGAAGGAGCCACTGTAACTTCAGGCTTGCATCACCCTAGCTTATTAGCTTTAGAGAAAAGGAATTTTATTTCCCAAGATTTGTATACCATTCTGAGGGAAGAGCTTAGATTGTGTCTGCTTTGGTCCTCTATCTATCCTTTGGACCTATTTCCATTGCTAGGGGAGTAGGTACCATCACTGGCCAAGTATGGATCATGTGTCTATCACTGAAATCAGGTTGGGGGAAGGATTTTCTTGGTTCCTGCCCTGGTTCCATCTTCTGGCCAAAGAAAGGAACTAGAGAGTCTTGGGATAGTACAAGAGTGTTTTTAGCCTTTCTAGACAATCTGTTTCTCCAAGTATCGGCTAGATTAGGAGATACTGAACCAGAGAGGCATTTTACCTTTAAAGCAGAACTATTGTCTGCTTGCTTTGCTCATCCATCTGCCCTGTTCTAGAAGAAGGCAGTAAGTTTAAATACTTATGAGGAGGGTTACTGAGTCCCAAAGAGACGAAGTGCTTGCCCAAAGTGAAATGGCTAGCTTATGACGAGGACTGGGCTGAAACTCACATCTGCCTTCTCCCATCCAGTGTCCTCTTCATACCACCAGGCCTTTTCTTTCGTCAGTCAGATAATACTGACTTATATCTATGCCTATGGCCATGGAGCTAATCTAGTTTAGAGTCAGATGACAGGTTCCTCCTGCATCCCACTTGAAAACTTTTCATTATACAATCTGTATTCCTAGAACATAGGCATTTTTAGAGCATCCTGGTTGACAAGCTTAGTCAAATATTACTGTTTCAGACTCGGGAATATGCAGAATGACTATGCTGAATTACAAGGCCTTTTGCAAGAATTGCAGCCCAGTCATTTTCAGGCACACACAAAATCAAGATATGGAATGTGCACTGAGAAAATTGCAAGCCAGCAGTTAACTTTTTGAAACCTTAATTTCCTTTTCTGTAAAATTAGAAAGTTAGACAAAGTGACTTCTAAGGTCCTCCCAAAGTCTGTGAGTACTGCTTGAAGGCCTGTTGAATTTCCTTCAGACTTTAGACCCATGGGTAGAGATAATAATTTTAATTAATTTTAATTTTAATGTTAGTCATTATAGTAAGTAAAACAGGTACACGTTCGGGGTATAGGGGCTGTGCGTGTCTATCCTGCGTGGCTTTATCTCCAGGGCACTGGCAAAGTCCTGCCCCTTAAAGCAGAGGCTCAGTGATTCCTGATACTTCACTGCTGGCCCTTCATGCACTTTGCTTCTGGCTTCCCTCTCTCCAGAAGGACATATCACAACCTAGCAGGAGGCAGCTTGTTTCAGTGTGATCAGCGGCTTTCTAGTACGCCAGTTTTGAAAGGAAGAAGAGTGAAGGTCCTGGGCTTCTGAAGAGGGGACTGAAGGTGAGGGGTGGGCCATTAGGAGGCCAGGGTTCCAGAGCCGCCCTCTGAACAGCGGGCAAGTTTGTAGGGGCTCGCTCTCTTCAGGAACGTTTGTCTTTTCATTGTACATGCGGTCAACACCAAGTACTTGTGGCACTCACACTTTGACTTCAGGAAAACACTCTCGGTTAACCGCCAAGAGTGAGCCCTGCTTCCTTCTCAGAGCCTCCCTGATTAATATGTTCCACCGAGACATGCCCACAGAACCTGGAAGAACCATGTGAGGTTAGCTGAGGTAAATGACTGTCCCAGGGTCACCATGGTGCTCTGTAGACAGTCTGCAAGTCATCCCACTTTTTTCTTATGCTAATAAGGCAGGCAATAATAGACTTTTCAAGCTCAAATGACTTACTGTAAATGTCAGACTACTTCTTGGGCTCATCTACATTTTCTGTTCCAATACAAAGGTGTCAGAAGCTGAGGGATCTTGAATCCGCGAAGCCTTCTACTGCTGCCTGATGTATAATAGAGATATATAAGTACGTGTAATTATGCTGCTTTTTTGGGGGAACACACTTTAAGGTGTTCCTGTGAAAGGTGTTATTTAATACTTAAATTTATGAGAAATATAAAATGCATAATGATTATATGCTGTCCTTAGGCTAAAATGGGAGATTTCGATCTGTGATTCTGTATTGGTGCTTGGACTGTCTTTCCTGGAAAGGGGCTGGGGCATGGTAGTGACGGGTCATACCAGCCTATTTGCAGGCTCATTTTACCCGTCTGTCCATACACACCCATCCATCATCTCTCTACTGGAGCAAGATATGATGTAAGATAACAAGACATTTACTCATTCGAATACACTTTAAGTACCTGCTGCATGCCAGGCACCACTCTAGGTAGTAGAGCACCTGTACCAGAAACCAAGTCAGTCAAAGATCTCCGCCTGCCTGGAGCTTACATTTTAATGCAAGTGACACATAGCAAAACACATAGTATATCGAATAGTGGTTAGTGAGAAAATAAAACAGCCCTGAAAGAGAAAGAGGGAGTGAGTCTTGTCAGTATTCCAGATGGAGGGAAAAGTGAGAACGAAGGCCTCAAGACAAGAGAGTACCTTGAGGGCTTGGGGGACAGAGAGGAGGAGGCCCTTGTGACAAGACTGGAGGGAGGGAGGGAGGAGGTGGGAGAAGATGAAGTCAAAGAGATGCAGTGGACACAACAAATTGAGGGGAGGTTTCATAGGTGGTGTAAGGACTGCCTTTTACTTTGAGGGCAAGGATGCCACTGGATGTTTTTGAGCAAAGGAGTGACATGAGCTAACATTTGTACAGGATGACTCTGGCTAGTGCATTAAGATTATATTGTAGGAGTGAGAGAGGAGGCTAGGAGACCATTACGCCCTCCAGTTGAGAGATGATAGGGCTTGGGCCAGAATGGTGGTAGTAGGGGTGGTGAGAAGTATTCAGATTCTGGACCTGTTTTGAAGGTCAAACTAAGAAGATTTGCTGACAGATTGTACAGAGAATATAAAAGGAAATATGGGAGTCAAAGATGATTGCAAGGTGTGCCTTAGCGACAGAAAACATGGCATTGCTATTTACTAAGATAGGAAAACCACAAAAGAAGCGGGTTTGGAAGGAAAAGAGCTGGAGGTTGCTTTGGATATAAGTTTGAGATGGCCTCTTTGGAAATCCAAGGAAGTCAAATAGAGAATTCGATATAAAAGTCTGGAGTTCAAGAGAGAGGTCAGGACTGAAGATACACATTTAGAAGTCAGTAACATATAGATTGAGCTTAGATCCACAAGAAGGGATGAAGTGGCCAGAGCAACTGGAGAAAGACTAGAGATTGCATCCACAGTCTTTCACTATGGAATAGGACATAATTAACCAGTGCACTCAAAAGTTCATTTTCTATTATTGTCCTCTTTCTAGAAAAATATTGGATTTGAGCTGGGACTCGGATAAACTAAAGCTATAAGAATAGAATAAAATGATGTCATCAGGTCAGAGAAATCTAACTGGGGATGTCTTCCCATTATTTTTCCTACTTTATAGCCCACTGAAATTTAAAAGTTGGAAGCATATTATTTAAAAACTATATGGGTATATTTTTCTGCATAATTCAGAAGAAGTCATTACCATTCTCAACATCTTTCTGTGGAATAACAACAAAGTAAAATTAAGCTATTTGAAAATAGATTTTATATAACTTCCAGAATATAGGGTAATCTGGGTTTCTGAAAAGGACCTTTGGTAAATCCATTGACCTCGTGGTCAAATTCATTACTTTCTATGTTTGGATCATGTTCTAGTTCTAAGAACAATCAGGAAAAGTGCTAGAGATGCTGTTAATGTTGGATAAGAAATTCTGAGATTTATTGATTAATGTTTTTAGCATAATTTTCTAGTTACAGGCATACCTCATTTTATTGTGCTTCGCTTTACTGGGCTTTGAGATATTGTGGGGGTTTTTTGTTTTGTTTTTTGTTTTTACGAATTGAAGGTGTGTGTCAATTCTGTGTTGAGCAAATCTATGGGTGCCATTTTCCCAACAGCATTTTCTCATTTTATGTCTCTCCCCTTTTGGTAATTCTTGAAATATTTCAAACTTTTTTCATTATTATTATATTTGTTATGTGATCTGTGATCATTGATCTTTGATGTTACTCTTATAATTGTTTTGGGGTGCCATGATCAGTGCTCATATAAAATGGAAAACTTAATTGATAAATGTGTGTGTTCTGACTGCTCCATCAACTAACTGCTCCCCAGTCTGTCTCCCTCTCCTCAAGCCTCCCTATTGCCTGAGGCACAGCAATATTGAAGTTAGGCCCATTAATAACCCTATAAGGGCCTGGAAGTGTTCAAGTGAAAAGAGTCACGTGTCTCTTACTTTAAATTAAATGCCAGAAATGATTAAGCTTAGTGAGGAAAGCCTACTGAAAGCTCAGAGAGTCCCAAAACTATGCCTCTGGCATCAATTGTCCAAATTATGAATGCAAAGGAAAAGTTCCTGAAGGAAATTAAAAGTGCTACTCCACTGCATAAACAAATGATATGAAACCAAACAGTCTTACTGCTGATTTGGAGAAAGCTTAATTGGCCTGGATAGAAAATCAGACCAGCCAGAGCATTCCCTTAAGTCAAAGCCTCCTCCAGAGCAAGGCCCTCACTCTCTTTAATTCTGTGAAGACTGAGAGAGATGAAGAATCTGCAGAAGAAAAGTTTGAAACTGGCAAAGTTGGTTCACAATGTTTAAGGAAAGAAGCCATCTCCAGAACATAAAAGTGCAAGGTGAAGCAGCAAGGGGTGATGGAGAAGCCGCAGCAAGTTATCCAGAAGATCCAGCTAAGATAATTCACCAAACAACAGGTTTTCAATGTAGACAAACTAGCCTTCTGTTGGAAAAAGATGCCATCCAGGACTTTCATAGCTTGAGAGGAGAAGTCAATGCCTGGCTTCAAAGGATAGGCTGATTATCTTGTTAGGGGCTAATGCAGTGGGTGACTTTAAGTTGAAGCTAATGCTCAGAATCCTAGGGCCCTCAAGAAAGATGCTAAATGTACTCTGCCTGTGATCTCTAAGTGGAACAACAAAGCCTGGATGATAGCATGTCTGTTTACCACATGCTTCACAGAATATTTTAAGCCCCCTGTTGAGATGTACTACTCAGAAAAGAGATTCCTTTAAAAATATTACCATTCATTGAGGGTGCACCTGGGCATGCAAGAGCTCTGAGGGAGATGTGCGAGATAAATATTGTCTTCATGCCTGCTAACACAACCTCCATTCCACAGCCCATGGATCAAGGAGTCATTTTGACTTCCAAGTCTTATTCTTTAAGAACTACATTTCATGGGGTGCCTGGGTGGCTCAGTAAATTAAGTCCTTGCCTTTAGCTCAGGGGTCCTGGGATCAAGCTCCATATCTGGCTCCCTGCTCAGCGGGGAATCTACTTTTCTCTCTCTCTTTGCCCCTCCCCACAATTTGTGCACTCACTTGCCCTCACACTCTCTCTCCCTCAATTGAATAAATAAAATCTTAGAAAAAAAATTCATTTTGTAAGACTATAGCTGCCATAGATAGTGATTCCTCTGATGGATCTGGAGAGAGCAAAGTGAAAACTCTTCTGGAAAGTATTCACTATTCTAGATTCCAATAAGAACATTGGTGATTCATGGCATAGGTTAAACTATCGACATGTAAAGGAGTTTGGAAGAAGTTGATTCCGGCCCTTATGGATGACTCTGAAGGCTTCCAGACTTCAATGGAGGAAGCCACTCCAGATGTGGTAGAAATAGCAAGAGGACAGAATTAGGAGTGGAGCCTGAAGATGTGATCGAACTGTTGCAATAGGATGATCAAACTTAAATGAGTAAAATGTTGCTTCTCATGGATATGCAAAGAAAGTGGCTTCTTGAGATAGAATCTATTCCTGGGGAAGGTGCTGTGAAGATTGTTGAGATGACTCAAAGGATCTAGAATACTACAGAAACCCAGCTGATGCAGCAGTGGAAGGTTTGAGGGGATCAACTCTGGTTTTGAAAAAAGTTCTGCTGTGGGTTAAATGCTATCAAAATACATGCATTGAATGATACAGAGAAAATTGTTCGTGAAAAGAAGAGTCCATTAGCGTGGCAAACATCACTGTTGTCTTCTTTTAAGAAATTGCCACAGCCCCACACAACCTTCAGCAACCACCGCCCTGATAAGTCAGCAGCCATCCGGCATTGGGGCAAGACCTTCCATCAGCAAAAGATGACAACTCACAGAAAACTCAGATAATGGGTAGCATTTTTTAGCAACAAAGCATCTTTAAATTAAGGCATGTACATTTTTGGACATAAGGCTGTTACATTCTTACTAGACTACAGTATAGTGTTAACATAACTTCTAAACAATGTGAGCAGTAGTGAACATCATTGTTGTGAGCACCTAGCTGTGTTGTACAGAGGCTTGTACTCTTCTCTGTCCTGGATTGGGGAGCATCACCAATGATGGCAAACCTTTGTGTTCAGGTTTGGGAGCCCCATTATTTCATTGTCTTCCTCAATAATCTGCACTGGGAAACCAAAAAATTCATTTGACTCAGTTTATTGTGGGATTCGTTTTTATCATGGTGGTCCAGAACTGAACCTGTACTATCTCCAAGGTATTTCTGTAGTTAAATATAGGAGTCAATGAAGTAGATGCATATCATCACCACCCCTTGTAAAAAGCGACCCATATATGTCATTCTACAAGTTTAATATTTGTGAATTTTTCTGGATTGAAAATGAAAACTCTGTTCCTAGGGGAAATACATCAATCTAATAAGAGTTTGACTGGGTTCTCTTCTGAAGCACCTGTATAATTATCCTGCTAAAAGTAATGATTCACTTTCAGGATATGACTCAATAGCAATTTGCTCTTAATGAAACACACCTCATTCAATAGTGGACGGTGCCATGATTTCCTCTCAAAGATTTGAAAAGTTCCCTAGAGGTAAAATGGTGTGACTGATGTTGATAAAAGAAAATGAGTAACAAAATTTTCTCTGAAGAGAAAACCTCTTTTATGAAACATAAGGGCAAAAATGCTTAATAAGGATTTAGGGATCTAAATATACTCATGCTATGATTCAACCCAAAGGGATATATATGCTGGGACTCATCATTGTGGGAAGAAAACAGCTCCAGCTCTCACACATGAGCTCTTCTCCCTTTGGGAGGAAAGTCATTTCCCCAAACCTAGAACTTTATGCATTCTCAAAAGACTGGGCTTTTCCCGAAAGCCCATCTTAGATCCCATACCACCCTAAGTACTAGAAAGACAGGTGATCAAGAAAATGGTTTTACTTTATTTTTATTTGTACATTTTTTGCATACCTCAACCTGTTTTTGGAGTGCTCAAATAAGAATACTCACATGAAAGATTTGAGGATGTAATTCTCCCTGTGAATGTTGAGCTTCATACTTTCAATCAGTATAGGGAGTCTGTACAGGGAAATGGAAATATCAGACCTGCTGTGCTGTTTTAACTTCTACTATTGTAATAAATGTAATTTATTACACTACTGTCAAGCAGCCTCATGTAGGGAGGGGTGTGTGTGTGTGTGCGCGCATGCTGCGGCCATATGAGTTTCCTGTATGGTTGTACACTCCTGGATATGTTGCACAGATGACTGTGTGACTTACAGTTAGTTCTTTTGCACTGTTCTCTGTCCTGGATTGGTTACCATATTTGTTGATTGCCAAACCTTGCTTATGTTTGTGAGCCTGTTGTTCAGTGTCTCCTTAATAATTCAGTAACAAAGAGCTGCCCTCTTTCTGTTTGGGTGCTTGGTTAGTGTGTTTGTAGGTAGTTTATTGCTATCCTGTGACATTTTAAATATTCTATTAAATATCATAGCATTGTTTTGTATGTCCTCTGACAGTTCTGCTTTATGATCTCATTGTAATTGACTGGCAATACAGTATATTCTTTATGTTAGTGGATAATAATCATTAAAAAACACTGGAGCAGTTTCTTTCTAAAACCTCTAAGTAAATATCTATGTACTTAATTTTCAATTTTAAGAGACATCATTTTTAAAGATTTTAAAGTAACACTGGAAAACTTGCCATAAATGAGGAAATTTAAATTTGTATATTGAGTTTACTGTTTTTTATAAGAAAAATAGCTCAGTGTTAAAATGTTCCTTTTGCTCAAAAAACTAAGACATTTTCATTTTTGTTAATGACCCCTTTTTTGAAATACCCTCAGAAATGGCTGATCACAACAGCCATAAAACATAACCTACTAACCTACTTTTATTAAATGATCTAGAATGACCATCCCTGTTTCTCTGTGATCCCAGATTTGTGCTGACAATCAAATTAATAATACAGGTTTTGCCTTTCATAAATAAAACAACTGCAAAAAAATTATCTCTAGATTTTGACAAAATATTTACATGAAATGTTGTTTAGTTAATCAAGAAAATAAATGTATTCACTTTTTTTTTTTTTTTTTTAAGTAGGCTCTATGCCCAGTCTGGACTCCAGTGCAGAGCTTGAACTCACGATTCGAAGATAAAGACCTGAGCTGAGATCAAGGGTCAGACAGCTAACTGACTGTGCCACCCAGGTGCCCCCATTTGCTTTGTTTTAAAACAAAATGTATTTGCAGAATTTTTTTACTTAGTTACAGCTTCTAAAACTAAGTAATCTACAAAATTGGAAAACATAATTCAGTGTTACCTTTCATTTTAAAGACTTTGCATTGTAAGGGCTTGATTAGAAAAGCATTAATGAAAAGCAACAGATTAAAAATAATTTTTCTTCTTTGCTTTAAGAAATGAAAAGGTCAGACCCGTGAAAATGTGTAAGACAAAGCTACTTCACACCAGATAGAACGTGATGTTAATGAAATGTTGGGATTCACACAATCCTCTTGATTTTATTCACTCTTCAGAACAAGGTGATGGCTTAGAATCAGTGTTGTCAGTGATGACTAACCCTGACCCATTTAGAAATGCTTATTTCATAATTCCCCCTATTTACAGGGGCTTCCTACTGTGTTTGAATTCAGTGCAAACAGCAGCAAGTTCATCCATGTTTATAGACACGCTAGCTGGTGTTCGTGATTTAAAATGAATTGCCTTCCTCAGTTGAGGAAGGCACGTATTGCATGGAGCACTGGGTGTGGTGCATGAACAGTGAATCTTGTAACACTGAAAAAATAAAATAAATGTATTTGGGAAAAAATACAAATAAAATGAATTGCCTTAAGGTTTCTGTAAAATTAAATGCTCCCTTCTTTCCTTCGGGGAAACTTATTCTAAAAGAATATGAAGTGAAAGCTGAATCTTTAGGAAAATACTGAGAAGATTTAGAAAATAGGCTATATTTCTTTTTAAATGTTAAAAATCAAATTCTTAAAAGAAAGGCAGGGTAGATCTTCAGAGCATATTTACATGTATTGTAGAGGTCAACTGGGACAAACTGTAACAAAGCAAATCTTAGAGTATCTTTTTATGTAGGTATTGTGTTTGGCAATGTGCAAGAGGAAAATGGGAAATGTACTTGAATTTTTCTCTGCCGAGTGGACAGTTTATATATTAAGGCAAATACGGCATTTTTTTTTCCTGTCACACTGTCAAAAATAAACACTTTATATTAGGTAGCAAGTATTACTGATACAATTCAAAGGCATGTTTCTTTCCAGTAGGATACACAGGCAATTTCATTGTAGAGTTTTGAAATCATGTTGAATCAAGTATGATTTAACTCTCTTATAGTCAGGAATTATCCTTATTCCAAGAGAGGTCTCATGTTTACCCTCAGCTCCTACGTTATGATATAAGTCCTTGGAATGTTCAGCCTGAGAAGAGTATCCATTTATCTGGGACTTTGGGTCACACCAAATAGTCAAACAGGATGATTTATGGTGGGGGCTTTGGGCCAGGAGGTATCATCTCAGCCTCTGGAGGGGTAGAGAATGAAAGTCAGCCACGTAGGCAGGCAGTCAGCCATGTCTGTATGGACAAGCCCCAGTAAAAACTCTGGACACAAGGCTCAGGTGAGCTTCCCTGTTTGGCAATACTCCACGCATGCTCTACTAAATACAATTTAGTACCGTCTGTGACTCCATTGGGAGATGGCAACTGGTAGCTCACGTCTGAAACTCTCTTGGACTCAGCCCCATGCATCTCTTCCCTTTACTGACTTTAATCTGTATCCTTTCATTGTAATAAATCATAACCACGAGTATACCAGCTTTCGATGAGTTCTGTGAGTCCTTACAGTGAATTATCAATCTGAGGGAGGGTCTTGGAGATCCCTGGTATCTGCTGTTGGTGTTAGGAGTGGCTGCAGTTTCAGGGACTTCTCCTCCCCAAACTTTATATAACCACCCCCGCCATGAGAGACTGTTTTATGCTTGAATATTTTTGGTGAAATTTTGCTTGTACACTTTAACTATGTGACGGTCATTATGGGTGTTCTCAAACATTCCAGGTTTCTCCTTTCAGGTATGTGGTAGGATTGCATTTTCTCACCCACTTAAAGGTGGGTGTGGTCATTTTGACTAGCTTTTGGCCAAGGAGAATGGAACTAATGTGTGGTTAGAAGCAGAAGTTGCAGTGTATTCATCCCACTCTCTTTCCCTCTGTGACAAATTGACAATTTTCTAGTTAGTAGGTCCTCCATCACCCTTGGTCCTGGAATGAAGACAACAAGGAACAGAGCTTTCAGCTGCATTTGGAGAGAACTGTAGTATGACTGAGAAATAAACTTTTGTTACATTAAATCACTGTGATTTGCATTTGTTTGTTCCTGCAGCACAACTTAGACTATCCTGATTCAAACAACCAGAATCATTATTTGTTCAAAGCATGACAAAATGACAGAGATGCTGGGTTTATTTTTTTTATTTTTAAAGATTTTAAGTATTTGGGGGCTCCTGGGTGGCTCAGTCGTTAAACGTCTGCCTTTGGCTCAGGTCATGACCCCAGGGTCCTGGAATTGGGCCCTGCATCGGGCTCCCTGCTCGGCAGGAAGCCTGCTTCTCCCGCTACCATTCCTCTGCTTGTGTTCCCTCTCTCACTGTGTTTCTCTCTGTCAAATAAATAAAATCTTAAAAAAAATAAAAGATTTTAAGTATTTGTCAGACAGAGAGAGAAAGAGCAGCAGGCAGAGCAAGAAGCAGACTCCCCACTAAGGAGGGAGCCCCATATGGGACTCGATCCCAGGACTCCGAGATCACGACCTGAGCAGATGAAAGCAGATGCTTAACTGACTGAGCCACCCAGAGTCCCCAGATATGCTGTTTTTAAAAAATTATTACTGGTGTAATTCTGTGCTCCTTAGTTTGAAAGGACATATATCACAATTATCAAACCAGCACTATTTTAGATACTACCATATCTATCAAAATCTAAAATATTTTAACCAGCAAATCCATTTCTATTAATGTTCTTGTAATAGTCACAGAAATGTAGATATATCATTACAGCATATTTCATAATAGCAAAAACTAAATGCCCAGCAATAGTTACAGAACTCGTGATGTGACCATTTAAAGGGAACTTCTCATTCAACCATTACAAAGTATGCGGCAATCTCTCATTCCAGCCAAGATAGAGAAACAGCGACTAGATTTACCTTCTGTGTAAATACCCCCCCCAAAGTACACAATATATGATATTGGAGCTTTCAAGACACAAGCCATCTGAGGCCTTACAAGTGCCCCCATTTTACTGCCTTGAGAGAGTTATAGGCTGCCATCTAGGAAGAGAACCCAGACTCAGTTTAGTAAACTCCCTGAATTTAGGTATATATGATAGGCCACTAAGGGAGCATTTAGGGGGATGCTTAAAGCACTAAAGCCCATTGAGAATAGAAGAAAATGTCTTATGTCAATGTACTTTGCTTCTACCTTAAGAAACTAGAAAGAGAATATTAAGTCCAAAGTGAACAAAAGAGAAGAAATAAAGGTCAGAACTGAAACCAGTGAAATATAAAACAGAAAAAACAATTCCAGACATCAGTGAACCAGAACTGGTTCCTGGAGAAGATCAATAAAATTAATAATTCTTTAGCTATACTGATGAGTAAAGGAATGGGAGAGGTGACATCCTCACAGACATTATAGACACGAAAGAGTAATAGGATAATATTATGAACAATGTTATGCCAGTCAATTTAACCACTTAAATGAAGTAGAGAAATTTATTAAAAGACAAACCTCGAAAGCTCTTTCAAGAAGGAATAGATAACCTGAGTATATCTACTAAAGTAGATACCTGAATTTGTAGATAAAAACTGTCCTGCCAAAGAAACTCAAGCCCCAGATGGCTTCGTTAACTAATTCTACCAAGCATTTAATGAATAAATAATACCATTACTACACACTCTTCCAGAATACTGAAGAGGACGAAGGACTTCCAGACTTGTTCTATGGAACCAGCATTACTTGATATCAAACTCTGCCAAAGATACTACAAGAAAAGGAAATTACAAACCAATAGCCCCCCATGAACATAGATGCTGAAACTCTAAACAAAATTTTAGCAAACTGAATTTAACAATTGGTAAAAAGATAATGATTTATGACTGAATGAGTTTTATCCCAGGAAAGCAAGGTTTGATTAACATTTGAAAAGCAATCAGTGGTGTGGTACATGAACAATGAATTTTGGAACACTGAAAAAATACAATAAAAGTAATTGGAAAAAAAAAAGCAATCAGTGTAATTCTCCATTTTAACAAGTGAAAAAATAAAATCCTAAGACCATCTCAGTAGTTACAGGAAAAAGCATTTGACAAAAATCTAACACCCACTATTCATTAATCAAAAAAAGCTCTCAGCAAAGTAGGAATAGAAGGGAATCTTCCTCAACCTGATGATTAGCATTATGAAAAGCCTATAGGTTACCATGTTCTTACTGGTTAAAGAGTGAATGCTTTCCCCCTAAGATCAGGAACAAGCCAAGGATGTCTGCTCTTACCACTGTTATTCAACACTGTACTGCAAGTGCAGTGCAATCAGGCAAGGAAAAGAAATAAAAAGCACTTATATTAGAAAAGAGGAAGTTAAGCTTTTTATTTATAGACAACATGATTGTCTATGTAGAAAATCCAGTGGAATGTACTAGATTCCAATGGAAGCTCTTAGAACTAATAAGTGATTTTAGCTAGGTTGCAAGATATAAGATCAATATAGAAAAAGCAACTGTATTTCTGCATACTGGCAACAAACAATTAGAAATTAAAATTTAAAAAGTAACATGATTTACATTAAAAAAAGAAAAACTATTCCATACCTGGAGAGATCTCTGATAAAATTTGCAAGACCTGTATGAAAACTATAGACACTGCTGAGAGAAATTAAAGACCTAAATAAATAGAGGTATATTGTGTTCACGGGTTTGAAGACTCAATATTTTTAAGTCAATTTCCACATATAGATTTCTAGATTCCAGACCATCTCTAGCAAGATCCCAGCAAGATTTTTTGTAGATATCAACAAGATGATTCTAAAATTCATATAGAATCAGTATAGAATAGCCAAAACAAATTTGAAAAAAGAACAATTTGGAGGGTGAAAACTACCTGATTTCAATAATTAATATAAAGTTATAGAAATCAAGGCAGTGTGATAATAGCATAAAGATAGGCAAATATATCACACAGAATAAATAGTTTAAAAATAGATCAACACATACATGGACTATGGATTTTCCACAAAGGTGCAAGGGCAATTACGTGGAGAAAAAAGTCTCTTCAAAAGCTGGAGATGGAATAATTAGATATACATATACAAAAATAATGACCTTTGATTCACACCTTGGGCCACACACAAATATTAACTCAGATGAATCCTATGCCTAAATGTTAAACGTGAAGTTATAAACTGTATGGGAGAATATCTTTGTGAACTTGGCTTAGGAAAGGATTTCTTTCTTTTTTTAAAGATTTTATTTATTTGACAGCGAGAAACACAGCGAGAGAGGGAACACAAGCAGAGGGAATGGTAGCAGGAGAAGCAGGCTTCCTGCCGAGCAGGGAGCCCGATGCGGGGCTCGATGCGGGGCTCGATCCCAGGACCCTGGGATCATGACCCGGGTCGAAGGCAGCCGCTTAACGACTGAGCCACCCAGGCGCCCCAGGAAAGGATTTCTTAGATTTAACATCATGATGCATAAGAGACCAAGTTGATAAGCTGAACTTTATCAAAATGAAAACTTAACGCTCTTCAAAAGAAGAGTAGAAAGACAATCTAAAGACTGGGAAGAAAAATAGTTACAAGTCATGTGTAGGAGAACCAACCCATGACTCCATCTCTCCATTTAGCCATCTATTCCTTCAAGTCTAATCACTCAACAGCCCCTCTCCTCCCACCGTCACCACTGCAGACTTCTGGGACCCCTCGGGGATTAATATACATACCTTAGAAATGCCGGCCAAGGCCAGGATGGGGAGAGGCTTGCTTTGGCCCTCTGTAAATTTGTCTCTCTCCTTCTTAGTACAGGTGGTGCCACAAGATCTAATGGAATGTTTGATGTCAAGTAGGTGCACCTGAACTCTTCTGCCTCGCTGCACTGCCCTTCTGCCAGTCCCCTTGCACTATAAAATCTGTCGACTAAGGTTAAGGGCTAGACTTGATGGAGAATAATTGCAAGCTGGATTGTTACTCACCGAATCTTTCCTGTGAGTATGTTACCCTGAAAATAACTCTGTGTTAAAACTATGAAGTAGCCTGCTTCGTTTTTCAGTCTCGAAGTGCCTTCCTGATTTGGGGCATACTTTCTAGTCCCTCCCCCATCTAACAGTTGTATGTCTAATAGAGGAATTGTATCTAGAATATATAAATACTTTTCCAAATAATGAGAAATATGAGAAAGATGAACCAATTAAAATTAGGCAAAAGATTTAAATAGACTTCACCAAAGAAGTTGTACAGATGATAAGTACATGAAAAAAATGCTCATTATTCACTAGGGAAATGTAAGTTAAAACTGCACTGTTATCCCCTAGACATGTATTAGATTAGAAAGTATGGGTAAGGATGTGGAAGAAATGGATTTCCAGTAAACTGCTGGCAGCAATATAAAATAGCCTCCTTAGAAACATACTGGCAGTCTTCTTTAGAAGGTAAAACACATGCAGTGAAGCTCTTGCACTCCTGGGTGTTTAACCAAGAGAAATAAAAGTGTAATTGCATATAATGTGTGTACAGTAATGATCAGTGCACTTTTTATTTTGCAATCGCCCCAAACTAGAAATAACCTTAGTGTCCATCTTCAGGTGAATGGATACACAAACTGGTACAATGAAGTACTACTCGGCAATAAAAAGAAATGAACTCTAATATTGAGTAACCTGGATGAATCTCGATACAATTATGCTGAGTGCGTGCAAATAGCCAGATAAAAAAAGAGTACTACTCAGTGATTCAGTTTACATAAAATTTGAGGAAATATTAGCGGATGTATAGTAGTGTCAGAAAGCTGATGCGGGAGGATTTGAAGGAGGGATTACAGAAGGGCCTAAAGGAACTTTTGGAAGACGTGCATATATTCATTATATTGATTGTAGTGATTGTTTCAAGGGTGTCAAAACTTACCAGATTCTGTGCTTTTTTAAAAGACTGTATTTATTTATTTGATAGAGATCACAAGTAGGCAGAGAGGCAGGGAGAGGGGGAAACAGGCTCCCTGCTGCGCAGAGAGCCAGTTGGAGGGCTCCATCCCAGGACCCTGAGATCATGACCTGAGCCAAAGGCAGAGGCTTTAACCCACTGAGTCACCGAGGCGCCCCAAATTCTGTGCTTTAAGGGTATGCAGTTTGTTCATTATACCTCCATAAAACCGTTTGGAAAAAAAGTTCCCCGGGGAACTACCTGTGTTGATATGGAGCTATGTCCATGATAAGCAAAAACAGAAGTTCCAGAACAGTACGTATAGTTTGATGTCAGATCTTAAAAAAACTAATGATTAAGGGGGCTCCTGGGTGGCTCAGTGGGTTAAAGCCTCTGCCTTCAGCTTGGGTCATGATCTCAGGGTCCTGGGATCAAGCCCTGCGCTGGCTCTCTGCTCAGCGGGGAGCCTGCTTCTCCCTTTCTCTGTCTGCCTCTCTGCCTACTTGTGATCTCTCTCTCTCTCTGTCAAATAAAAAAAAAAAATCTTAAAAAAAAAACAACAACTAATGATTAAGAAAAAGTAATAAAATCCTTACCCTGTGTAAGGTCCACTTTTTGTGTGTGTATATATTGAAGGTCTGGTAGTTTACACAATAAACTATTGCAGTAGTGCCAGGGGAAGAGATGTGGCACAGGACAGAGAGGTAATATATACATATTTAACACTGACCTGTTACCACTTTTGATATTTTAAGTTTCATCTATTTGTATATTAATAAAGGGTGCCCTTTCCGGGGGAGTGGGGCGCTCATTTCTAGAAACTGGAACTCTTAAGTTCACTGTCATTTGGCTAGCCATCTGTTTTAAGGTGCAGGTGGTCACAGAGGTGTAGCTGAAGAACAGCAGGCAGAAGACCTCCCACTCATGATCTAAGGAGGCGCCCCCGGAACCTTGGAGCAGCTGTGCATCCGCGCGCGTGGACACACTCCCCCCCCTCCTTCACCCCTGCGGAAGGGGGAGCAAGGCGCACGAGGGCCGGGGCGGGGCCGAGGCGAGGCCAGATGGAGAGACGAAAGGCCGCTGCTGCAGGGGGTCTCATCAGTCCGCATCCCCGCCTCCAGCTCCGGGACAGCCACTGGAGCCCCATCGGGTGGGCGGGCACTGCCGACGAGCCTGCCGAGGACGCAGGAAGGCACACGCGGGGACCTTCGCGGTTACAGGTTTGAAAGTAGCAGTCCCTTGTGGGGGTCGCAGTGGTCTTTGAGGGGTGCACCTCCGCAGACTTTAAGGGAGCTAGGTGCCCGAGACCGGGTCCTAGCTCAGGCAGGTGGCAGTGCGGGCATAGGGAGGCGCAGTCGGTCCCTGCGCCTACTAGGGGCACGAGGAGGTGTGACCTGGCCTCCCCGCGGGGCGCTCCGGCCCCAGGAGCCGCCCGAGGCTGGGGGTGGTGGGAGCCCTGTGGAGCGACCCCACTTCAGACCCCAGCTTGGCTGCCTAGCAGAGCCGCCATTTGATTTGCGGTGGGTGGGGGAGTCGTCTGGCCGGTTTTACGGCTTCGCGTGGTTCGCTTCTCACCGTGTGCATTTTTCCACAGGGGCCTGCGCGGGACCTGTCTTCCCAAATTCAGTCATTTTTTCCCGTCTTTGGAGGGTAAGCTTTGAAAGGATTGTCTTCCTCTTAACGTGGCCCTCGAAGGCTTCCTCGAGGATATTTTGAATAAGGGTAGTTGCGGATAGTGAGCAGTGGTTCCTGATAGACGGGGTAGCTTTTGCAGGACAGCTGGAAGGGTTTTAGGTAACAGGAGGGTAGTGGACTAGTGTTCATGTCTGCCACAAAGAAATGGCCAAGAGAGAGGTAGACTCCAACCTTTCCCGTGACTTGGGAGAGTCTGCACTCAAAGGTGGACTAGCTTTGCCTTGGCACCTGTGCCCAGACACTTCCAAAAATGTGAAGTTCAATGAATTGATTGTATTCTCAGAAGAAGGTTGCAAAATGCTTTCTTGAATCCCTTGTATTAATGTTAGATCCCTAAATGTGCCCAGCCCTAGGATGGGACCCTCCCCGGTTGGTTCAGAAGGTGTAGAGGGCCTGGCTTGGTGTCCTCACTGCCTTTTCTTTTTCAGAGTCTGGCTGGTGAGGTTGGGGGTGGGAGAAGGTGGGGAGAGGGGACTGGAGAGGGAAAAGCTGCCTAACAGCCTCCCCTCCCCAATTCAGAGTTTCTCAGTTTGCCTGGTTCAGGTTCTCTGTAATCCTCTCCGTGCATCTCAAAAGGTGTTTTAAATCTACATACATTTTGAAAACCTCAGTTTTCTTATGAGTCACTAAAAGATGCCCATTTTAATATTTAAAGTTTTCTTTTTACTTTTTGAAATGAGTATATTTTAATACCATAGAGAGACTTTGGAAACAGTATAGAAAATGGCTAAATCAGTGATGAAATATGAGAACAACAAAATTCCGGAATCAGTACTTTAGGAAAGATTTATTCGATACAATATTTATTCTGTTTGTCTTTTTGATTCCTTGATGATATTGTAATTTGACTTTTGTATTCTTAAAAAATTGCAGTTTTTAGATTTGGATGGCAACTAAGGTCACGTTGGCTGCAAAGAATGTAAATGTTTATTTACAAACTCTCTAAAAAAATTTAGCTTTTGTTCTGTGCTTGGGTGATAATTTATTGGGAGAAAGTGTTGGCCCTTAGCATAATTGGCTCTTTTATTAGAAAGTTGTGTGTTTGAAAGCTGTAATTTGAAGCAGATCTTCAAGTTCTCCTGTCCAGGCCACACTTTCCTATTCGTGGTAACCACAATAAGATTTCTAGCGTGCTGGTTTAGAAAGCAACTTAAATAAAGGACATTTGGTAATTATTTCTGTTCATTTTCATCTTGGTGCTTCCAACAAATTTGTCTAGCCTTTTAGGTAGTTTTGAATCTTTATTATCTGTAATATTTACACAACATTTCTAGTGTTGTGACACTTGAAAACTTGAAACTTTTCAAAGTATTTCCTTTGTCTTCATTTAACCAATCTGGAGGAATCTGGTGATGCTGCAAAAGATGGTTGCTTCCACTGCAGGCACCAGGTTGGCTCTGGATGTTCAGTCTTTCATTTACTCTGTCTTTGAAAATATTATCCTAAAGAATACTTTTGGAGGGTTCTTAAATACTCAGAGGATCAAAATCACATGGTCACCTGTTCCACCAAATTAGTAAACATAATAAAAAGGGAAATAGGGTTAGGGTGGTTAGTGACGTCACTAAGTGGACTTTGAATCATTGTTACATTCTTTAAACCTTTTTCAGGCTCTAGAATTGCAGTTGTAAAGTTTGTCTCATCACTTGATGGGGTCCCATATTCTGGTTTTATGTTCTCCTGTCGCTCAAAATTCTGATAGTGACTCAAAAACAGCAATCAAGTTTCTTCACTACCCAGGGAAGTAGTTCATCTGATCCTGAAGACTCCAGTGAATTGATCTGAGATAGGTGCTTGCTCACCATCTTCTTAGGCTTCTAGTTTCTAGTGATTCACTGTTTATGTACCATTATTAGATTATTGCTGTTTTCTCCAGCATATTGCAAACACAGAGTTAGCTGTCTCGATAACTCAGTAGAAAAGTTTCTGCAGTAAATAAAATTGTGTGTGACATCTGTTGAGGGAAACACAAGTCACCTGACTTGTTCCTTCCCTTATTTTCGATGTTACTTTGAAAATGTACCAGTAGCCCCTTTTCTGCCTACTTCTGGAGTGTAAAGAAAGTGGGAGAACCAACCTTGACATTACCTTGTAAATAGTGGTCCACACTATTTATTTAGTGGAACATCAGGTTGTGGAGGAAGAAATTAAATTGTGAATGTTGGAGCTCAAATTCTTTCTCCCTGTCTGTTCTCCAAAGCTCTATGTTAGGAGTAGGATTCAGAGAGAGATTGAGACCTGGCAGGTAGTAGACAACAGTTAAGAGAAGGTTTTAGTGCGTTAATGGGTTGTCTCCTCCACCTCCCCTGTACCGTTGAATTTGGCTTATGAGGGTAGTAGAATGCATTTATTTATTTACTTTGACTTTACAACATTTATTCATGATGCCAAGGTAGTAAGTATTATCCTGGTGTAGATCCATTACTGTTTTCTTCCATGTTCATAGAGTGCTCACAACGCTGGCAAGTTACTTTGCCTGAAATTGGTCAGACCTCAAAGACAGTATGAATGAATGGATTGAGTATGAATGAACCAATTACATCTGTCAACATAAGTGAAAAACTTAAAAAAAATCACAAAAAACTCTACGGTTAATAGATGAATCAAACAATTTTCAATTAAATTTTTATGTCTTCTTATTTGATTATTATAACTCTAGTAGCATTATGTGCTCCTAAAACCTGGAACTGAAGGATTTACACAGCCTACAAATAAATATAAGCTTGGACTACTTAGATTTTTTGTAAAATCTCTCCACATATGTTCATTAAAATAGAAATTTTCAGAGCCCTTTCTTTGATCCAGGCTTTCTTAGTAGATCTTCTAGCCTGATTCCCGGCAAGGGTTACCGTATTCCCACTAACCTGGCCAGTTGTTTTGATGGACCAGTTTCCTCCTGAGTAGAAAACAATTGTTTGGGAATCAGTAATTTCCTAACAAAATCCTTCAACATAATGTGATGATAGGTAAATGTCCTAAGCATAAAAGTTACTGGATTTTTACTTATACATTCTGATGAATGTGTTTTTGTGGTATTTTGCCAAGCTAGGAAGTGAGATCAAATGGATGTCAGTGAGTACCCCATGGCAGCAGTTCGTTCGTTCAGAGTGAACTATAACTTGGAAGCCTTCTTTAGGTAAGAAAGTCGGCAGTTTGAAAAGCAATCATTGGTCTTTTTAAATAATCATGTACGTTTAGGTTGGAGTTTTTATGTAAAGGTTTTCAAGCTAATAAAGATCAATATGCCTTGCATTCTAAGATGTATTTAACTGATACTCATTGCTACTGACTTACATATAAAATATTTGATTTGTGGATGAGTCTTAGAGTCTGAAAATGAATGTTCACAAAGAAAGAGAAAATTAAAATGTTATTTTTAATAGGATGACTGGTATTCATTGAATGTCTGTCGTTTATGGTGATTCTGTCAGTGAACTGCCGATTTAATATTTTACTGAATAAACAAAACGATCTGCCCATGTTACCTAGAGTCACTTTAATGTACAGCAAAGTCCTTTTGTTTACAACTGCAAAGCAGTTTGTTAATCTGACCTTTGGTTGAAATCTTATTTTCCTTTTGGCTCTGCTGCTTTTCCAGTGAGAGATTATATTGGGGATAACTCTTTTGTGATCATTTAGTGAAATTTTAACAATCCATTCTGTAAGTTTACCAAATGAAACATGTACAAGTAAAATATCCATAAATGTACTCCATGTCAGAATTTAGGATCCATTGTTCATTCTTTTACCTTACTTGGCCCAGTGTGTTTCATTTTAGGGAATTAAAATTAAAGGATAGGGCAGCCCTTTCAAAATAAGTATATTTTGCCAAAATAAGCATGTTTTAAATATGCTTTGAATTATTGGTTTCAGCAGTTTGATATATTCTATATTACTGGGCCAGTTCTCAGTTATATGTATAACTAGTTGAGTCATACTTAATGTGTGTGGTAGCTCTTTGCCTCATGCTTAAGAGATAGCTTTGCACCTATTTTGTTTTCCGTTTTAGTTTTCCAAACCCTAAGGATGACCTTTCATTTTGTTCAGCAACTTTAATTACAGGTCAGCTCTGCTTTGGGATCCAACTCTCTATTATGGCTAAGAAGTGTTTCACATCAGGCAGAGATATATACATTTCGAACATTCAAGGATTAAAGAGAGTTAAGTAGTCAGCCAAAGTTAAATAAAATTGAGAGTCACTCTTACATTATTTTGCCTCTCAAATAATTGTATACGTAAAGCACTTTGCATTCTTATGTAGACTATATGTAAAGGTAACCCTATATACTTGGGTATATCCAGACTTAAAATTTGTTGTAACTTAGGTGTGTCTTAAGCTGGCTCCTCCCTGGAGATTTATCCTGCCTCTTTGTTGGAGAAGAATGCTGATCCCTTTGCTATTTTATGTATGCTTCTGAGGGTCAGGTGTGTTGTTATGCCCAGTTTCTCTAGAGCTACTGTGTCCTGGGAACCACCTGAAAATTGTGCTTCAAATTAAGTGATGAAATTAGTTTAGAAAAATGTACTGGACAATTTAATACAACAAGAATGACTGCAACATTTATTAAGCCTTTACTATGTTCTGGTACTTATGGATTTTAATCCTCACAGCTGCCTTATGAGATTAGGTACTGTTTTCTGTGCTTTTCAAATGACGAAGCTGAGGCTTAAATTTATTCAGACAAGATCACATGGTTAGTAAATGGCTGAGCTGGGGCTTTTCCAGGCCTCTGCTTTTGATAATGTGTTACTATCTTTCAGGACCCCAGGAGTTGTTAGCAGAATTGCATTGTGATGCTTTCTTCTCTGTAGGAGATAGTAAGAATACAGTAATTGACCAGGAATAAACCTGCCAGACACACTGCTTCCGTGGACATTCCCTCCCAGAAGCCTCCCCAACCGTTCCCTCCCATACACAAACTCAGTCACATGCCATTGCTTTATTCTTCCAGTGCAACTTGTCCCAATGTCAGGGATGGCATTTATCATGGTATTTCACCATTCGACTAAGGCTCTTGGAGAGCAAGCCCCCTCTTACTTACCTCTGTATCCCTAGCACGTGGCAGTACCTACCAGTGCATGATAGTGGAAGATTACTTCTAAAATTTTTTAACTGTCTTTCATTTTCTAATTTTACTCTGTGCAATTAAAGTCCTGGCATCTGATGAAAATGTGGAAAATATGATCCCAAACTCTTTTAATGTTTACAGAATGAAGAGGAACAGTTTGTCTCTTGTGAATAAACTTGTCCAGTCTTCACCAGCAGTGAAACACCCGGAAGTTGGCTTCTACTCTTCCCTCAACCACACCCATATGCACACTGTCCTTCTAGACTGGGGGAGTTTGCCTCACTATGTAATACTATGCATTTTTCGGTATCTTCCTTTAATAGATAGGGCCCAGGCATCATCAGTATGTAGGAAATGGAATGAAGTTTTTCATATTCCTGACCTTTGGAGAAAGTTTGAATTCGAACTGAACCAGTCAGCAACTTCATATTTTAAGTCCACCCATCCTGATCTCATTCAACAGATCATTAAAAAGCATGCTGCCCATCTCCAGTATGTCAGCTTTAAGGTAAGAAAAATAAGCATTAAACAGAAACAACTTAGCTCTCTGTCAAATAAATAAAATCTTAAAAAAAAGAAACTACTTAGGTTTTGTTGATGTCATTTTTGTGTGTCTAGATCCTATGCTGAGGCAGTGGGTGAATTTTGCAGAATTTTTACTCCAACCTACATCCTGTTTTTCTGTAATTGTTTGCACAGATTGAGGTGTAGAACTTGAGCTGTAACTTAAACGTCAGTTTCTTTCCTCTGGATGGTACTACTAAAATGCAGGTCACTGTAAAGGATTTGAAAGTATGGAGCACATAGAAAGTTACTCTGTCATTAGCTCTATTTCTCACTTTTTGTCTGAGACCTTTTGTACAAAGAAGAAATACTAATTTGTTGTATAGCTTGATGGAATGAATAGAGTTTTGCATTTGGATTCTGCTGCATAGTTATATTGCCAGTAAGTTTCTGATAACTCACCTTCAGGAAGTAATGATTTAAAATTGTTTTTATAGGTGGATAGTAGTACTGAATCAGCGGAAGCCGCCTGCGATATACTTTCTCAGCTGGTAAATTGTTCTATCCAGACCTTGGCCTTGATTTCAACGGCCAAGCCAAGTTTTATGAATGTGTCGAAGGTAAAGATGCTGGGCTTTTTTGTGAGAGACACAAAAATTCTCAAATATTTCAGTCTAGACAAAAAGAGTTCTTTTCCTAAAAACGGACTCTATCCTCCTTACAGTCAAAGAATTACTTAAAGCAGTTTTCTATGGATTAGCACTTACCTTTGCTGAAATAGCTTATGCATCGTGTCATCCTTTGGGTATATTTTGTAATTCTAATAATTGTTTTACAGTAGCTATAATTAATATGAAATTTAGATGTTATACTTGGGATTTTCAAGTGCCAGTTAGTTTCTTTGAATATAGAGTGTGTATGATCAATAGTGGATGTTTTTCTTGTAATTCTGTAGCCTCTCCGTTGGAGGTTAGAACAACATAATACTAAATGAACTATACTAGTGAGAATGATGTCAGATTCTGTGTAAAAGAAACTCCAGAACAATAGTAGCTGAAAAACATGGCTGGAGTTTCTTTCTCTTACATTAAAGAAATCCATGCATGAGCATAGCTGGTATGAAGTTGTTGGGACCCCAAGCTGCTTGGAGGCATCCCATGTTTTTGTAGGCATTTCAGATGGCTTTCTGAGCTCCAGCCATCATGGCAAGATGGTGGAGAAAAGGGGGAAAGAAGGGTATGCCCGCTGTTTTTTAGGAACCCTAGCCATGAGTACTATAAAATGCTTTTGTTGATATCTCCCTTACCAGCACTTAACTGTGTGGCCACACGAGGTTTCTGGGTGACGAGGAACCATTTTTTAGCTGACTTGGTAATGTGCCCAGCTCAAAATTGAGACCCAGTTAGCGAAGAAAGAAAGGATGAATGGGTGGTAGGAAGCGATTAGCTGTCTCTGCCCCACAAACTAATCACTGTCCTCATTCAGGCTTCAGCTTGAATCCTATCTCGTCAGGCAGGCCTTCCTTGACCACTTTGGCTAAGCCAGCACCCCTTCCTCCAGTTACACTCTGATATGTTACAGCATTTTCTTTATGTCATTCATGAGTACTTGAAATTACCTTCATTATTTGACACGTTTATTCTCATCCCCTAGAACAAAGCATACACTCTTTGAAGCCAGGGATTCTGTTTTGTTTATTTACCATTATAAGCCAAGAGTTAGAGTAGCGCCTGATACATAATAAGCACTAAATTTTGGTTGTCAGTAAAACTGGCTGATGGAAACCTTCCTGTGGAAAAGGACAGAGGAATAGTAGCATCTGGTCTCTCATAAACTAGGCCATGGCTCTCAAGCATTTCCACTAGCCTGTTTATCTTTTTAAGAGATAGTCAGGGAAAATGGGTCATTTGGGGATTAGTGTAATATAAGCAATCAGATGAAAACTTACTACTTCTCAATAGTTATTTCCTTGTGTATGAGTGATAGAGTCAGCTTATCCTGAAATTCTTAGGTTCTCAGCTATCTCAGATGCTGCACATCAGCTTCAGTTCTGGGTAGCTGATGCAGTCACCAGGGGAGGCAGCCCTGATGAGCAGATGTCCTTGCAGGCTCTGCCTCTACAGTCAGATGAGTTGAGGGGCTTCTGGCAAAGTCGTGCATCTCTCTGAGTACCAGTTTTTTTCACTTGTAAACTGAGGAAAAATAGGATAAAAGTAGAGTATTTTGCTAGGCATAAAGAGTTCTAAAGGAATATGTGGATGCCATGATGAGGTAGGTCCTCTAATGCTGAAATACATCCTTGAGTCCAATGAGAAGTTGATTAAAGGGAAAATAAGCCTTATATTTCTTAAGGAAAAGTAATGTATTTCTCTCATGATTTTTGGTACAATAAAATTTAGTAGAGAGATCTAGCCAGCCACCATTTTAAAGACTTTTTTTTTTTTTTTTAAGATTTTATTTATTTGACAGAGAGAAACACAGCGAGAGAGGGAACACAAGCAGAGGGAATGGTAGCAGGAGAAGCAGGCTTCCTGCCGAGCAGGGAGCCCGATGCGGAGCCCGATCCCAGGACCCTGGGATCATGACCTGGGCCAAAGGCAGATGCTTAACAGACTGAGCCACCCAGGCGCCCCAAAGATTTTTATATATTAACTAATTTATAATTAGTTCAAATCAGTATGTTTTTTAATAAATGAATTGAGATTTATAACCAATTTGGTCATTGTCATAGGAGTATTAGAATCTTTGGTAGAATCCAGATTGACTTTGAAAAAAGAAAAATGATCATGCCTGGATTTGGTTTTCAGATTTTCTATCTGTGTCAAAACATATTGGATCTGAACATTTGTGAAATTTTTTCCCATTTTGAAGTCAAACTATAATAAGGTTTTGTTTGTTAATCTTCAAAACATAGAAAATTTTAAAAATGTATCTTTATTGGGATGCCTGGGTGGCTCAGTTGGTTAAACATTTCCCTTCATCTTGGGTCATGATCTCATGGTCCTGGAATTGAGCCTCTTGTTGGGCTCCCTACTCAGCGGGGAGTCTGCTTCTCCTTCTCCCTCTGCTCCTTCCTTCTGTTCGTGCTCTCTCTTTCTCTCTCTCAAATGAATAAATTAAAAATCTTAAAAAACCTTAAAAAAAACCTTAAAAATTAAAAATATTAAAAATATTTAAAAAAATCTTAAAACGTTTATTTAGATAACTTTCTAGCAAAAAGTATATCACTGAAGAGTAAAATCATTTATTTATTCATTGACAAATATTTATTGATCTCCTGCAATGTGCCAGATATTATTTTAGGTGCTAGAAATACAGGAGTGAATAAAACATGAAAGTTCTCTTTATTCTATGGCAGAGGTTGAAAAGATTCGGACAGTAAGTACTATGGGCTTCACAGGCTGTAATTTTGGAGCTCCTCCACTCCAGCATCAGAGTGTGAAAGCAGACATAGTACGTAAATGAAGGGGCATGGTTGGGTTCCAGTCAAACTTTAATTGTGGGCACTATAAGTTTATTGTAATTTTCACATGTCACAAAATGTTATTCTGGACAAAATTTCTTTCAACTGTTTACAAATATAATAACCATTCTCAACTCAAGAGCCATACAGTAACGGACTAGGCTGGATTTGGCTGGCAGGTCTCAATTTGCCAACTCTTATTCTAGGAAATAAATACAGTTATATCCTTTTAGTACTGAAAATCAAATCCTTAAAATTGAAATAATTGGAAGGTATGTATATGAAATCTTTGAGACATTTTTGACTGACTAATGGTGTCAGGAAAAATGCTAATATGTTGATTGCTTTTATTACATTGTTAGTATCTCTTGATATAGTTTCAATGAACTATTTGAATCTGTAGATTTTTAAATAATGTTTTCCAATTCTTTTCTTATTGCCATGCAAGTCTCATTTTGTGTCAGCACTTACAATTATCTTTGTCAACTCAAAATCATTATCACCGATCAAAATTGAAGACGCACCAGTAGATGATCCTTCTTTGAAAATTTTTGTGGCCAATAATAGTGACACCCTAAGACTCCTAAAAATGAGTAGCTGTCCACATGTTTCTTCTGACGGTAAGTTATATCTTTTTTAAGCTTGCATGATGTTTTTTGTTATACTATTAGTATAATATATATCATATATAATACATTTAATATATACTTTTATACTATTAGTATAGTATGTAATGTATAATAGTATATATAATATACACTATATGTATATATGTATACCCTACTATATATATTATAGTATATGTATATACTACATGTATGTATATTATACTGTACTCTGTATGTCATAGTATGGGTAACAATGCAATTTCATATTGAAAACTACATGCTTATGAGACATAACTGAAAAAAAGTAATCTTTTTTTAAAAGAAGTCTTAATCCAGAAGATAGATATAGTTTAAATTGCTTTTTTTAAAAATAAATACTTTTTAAAAAAAGATTTATTCATTTGTTTATTTATTTATTAGAGAGAGAGAGAGAGATGACAAGCAGGCAGAGAGGCAGGCAGAGGGAGAGGGCCCGGTTAAGCGGCCCACTCTAGATTTCACAGATTTCAGCTCAGGTCATGATCTCAGGGTCATGAGAGATCCCTTAATCGACTGAGCCACCCAGGCGGCCCTTAAATAAATACTTTCTAAAGATTTCATTCATTCATTCATTCATTCATTCATTCATTCATTCATTCATTCATTTATTATTTGTCAGAGAGAGGTGGGGAGAGAGGGCACAAGCAGGGGGAGTGGCAGGCAGAAGGAGAAGTAGGCTCCCCACTGAGCAAGGAGCCAGATGTGGGACTCAATCCCAGAACCTTGGGATCATGACCTGAGCCAAAGGCAGCCGCTTAACTGAGCCACTCAGGCGTCCCAGTTTAGATTGCTTCTAAAGGTATCTTAGTCATATGTGTATTTTATTATACATATGTTTTTTACTTTTGTATATAATCATATATATGTATCTTAACATCCATCTCCTCAGAAATCATCTGATGTCTATTTTATTATATTTTATTTTTAAACTATCTTTTTTCTTTTAAAGATTTATTCATTCATTCATTCATTCATTCATTTATTTATTTATTTATTTATTTCAGAGAGAGAGAAAGCTAGTGAGTGTGGGGTGGGGAGGGGGAAAAAGAGAAGGAGAGAGAATCCTCAAGTAGACTCCCTCCTGAGTACAGAGCCCAACATGGGGCTCAATCCCAGAACCGTGAGATCATGACCTGAGCTGAAATCTGTGAAATCTAGAGTGGGCCGCTTAACCGACCAAGCCGCCCAGACATCCTGTTTGATGTCTCTTTTAGTAAATAATGAATAACTTACAAATGTAAGTTTATAAGCTGTCATATTAGTATCAGTGTGATTTTTTGTTCTTAAGAATTTTCCCCTATTTCCCACAGGAATACTTTGTGTAGCTGATTACTCTCAAGGCCTTAGAGAACTGGAATTGAATTATTACATTCTAAGTGATGAACTTCTCCTAGCACTTTCAAGTGAAACTCTTGTTAACCTAGAGCATCTTCGAATTGATGTTGTGAGTGAAAATCCTGGGCAAACTGAATTTCATTCTATTAAAAAACAAAGTTGGGATGCACTTATCCAACACTCCCCTGGAGTGAATGTTGTTATGTATTTCTTTTTATATGAAGAAGAATTTGAGGCATTCTTCAAAGAAGAAACCCCTGTTACTCACCTTTATTTTGGTCTCTCAGTAAGTAAAGCGATTCTAAAACGGATAGGTCTTAACTGTCCACGACTAATTGAGTTACTGGTATGTGCTAATGGTCTTCAGACTCTTGATACTGAGCTTATTTGTATTGCTGAACACTGTAAAAACTTAACGGCCTTGGGCCTCAGTGAATGTGAGGTTAGTTGCAGTGTGTTCATTGAATTTGTAAGACTGTGTGGGAAAAGACTAGCCCAGCTGTCTGTAATGGAAGACGTTTTGATCCCTGATGATGAGTATAGCCTAGATAAAGTTTACACTGAAGTCTCTAAACACTTGGGAAGAATGTGGTTCCCTGATGTCCTGCCTGTCTGGTAATTGGCTACCAGAGATTCTTAATTTTTTAAAAAGATTAACTTCTTTCTCTCTATGCAAATATAAATTTTAAGATATATTGCTGAACTATTTTAGGTAAAATGTCTTATCATTTACAAACTGTCTTAATGGGTTGCAGCAGAAACATTTGAAAAAATATGAGACATGGAAAAAGCCAGAAATTTCCATAAATAGGGCATAGATCCTATATTGTGGGTTAGGTAGTTGATAGGCTAAAAATTACACATGTTTTGTAGATGAGTTCCTTAGCCTTTTTTGAAGGTACATTTTAGTGTGCTAAATAAATTTACAATATTGAGCTTTGGATTCCTAAATGATGACATTTATAACTTTATACTGCTTTAATTACTTCTCTTTTATCTTGGTGTGAGTGTGTTTTACAAGATATATAGAATTAAATCTAAGAGTAAAATAAAAGTATAGACACAGAGGCTGACTTAATTGTACTTGATTTTTAGCACTATATAAGATCGCATTATAACTCAATAAACAATTTCTAATTTCTAACACACATTGAAGTCTACTTTATTACTTTAACTCAGGAGAAGATGGGCATTAGATCAAAATTAATACTGATCATTTTGTAAAGATATTACGATTGTTAGTTGATTCAGAATGCTACTGAGATTGCTTCTCAGCCTTTTGGCTAAGGTCAAGTGAAAAAAGTACATTTTGCAGAGTGTCTTTGGGAGGGAATCTGCATGTACTGATGACCTACTACTCTGTCTGGAACCGTGCTAGAGATCCCTTTATAGGAGTGATCTTATAATTTAATTAGTAGCTCAGCTAAAACTTTTTAGTAGTTATCGATAGCCTTTAAGGTGAAGATCTATCCTTAAAATGACCTACAATACCCTATATGGTCTGGCATCTCCCTGATTCTTTGCCCTCATTTGCTCTTGGAGCTTCCCCTCACGCTTCTGCTCCATTCTCTTGTAGGTCTGTAAGACAGCCATGCACCCTCTAGGTAGAGTGCATGAGGATATGGTCTCTTTCTACTTCTATCGCTCTCTTCGCTCCCTCAGATCTTTCCTTTAGATGTCATTTCCTTAGGGAGACCTCTGACTCTCTGCACTCTGTGACTTCCATTTGTGGACTTACTACCATTGTAATTTGCCATTTACTGGTATGATGATTCTCTGCTAATACCACTGCCTGTGAGCTTTATCAGTGCAAGATCACTGTCAGGTTTGGCTCACTATGGTATCCCCAGCATCTAGCATAATATTTAGCAAATAGTAGACACTCAATAAATTTTACTTAGGCACTTTCATTTCCAGAGTTATTGCCTTATGTCTTCCGCTAATATCTTCATTTTCTTTCTAAAAAAAGCAATTAAACTTTAAAAAAGTTTATTATTTTCCAGTTTTAAATGTTTTTTAATTAGGAAAAAATTTTAAATCTTCTCACCTATTAAATTAGAATTAGGATACCTTGTGGTTTGTAAGTGGTAAGTTTTAAAAAAAGCATATTTTCTGTCTCTTTTTTTTTTAGAGAGTTACTTCTGCAAGCATGCTCTGCAGTGTGCCACATCCTTTCTCACTTTGAGCTCTGTAAGAACGGGCATCTTCCCTCCTTCACCTTTGTATTTGGGACTCTCAGACCGCTGCGTAGCACATTAGTATGCCTCAATAAATGTGAGTGGAGCTGAAATACTGGTTAAAAAAATCAAATTCTTCTTTTTTTTTTAAATCAAATTCTTTTTTTTTTTTTTTAAAGATTTTATTTATTTATTTATTTGACAAAGAGGAGAGAGATGACAAGTAGATCCATAGGCAGGCCGGGGGGGGGGGGGGGGGGGGGGGGGGGGG
>CM053607.1:106974561-106985940 GCA_028646535.1 Procyon lotor | reverse complement strand
CATGTGATTTATACCTTAAGATTTCAGGAGAGTACAGAAACAGCATATTGTAGGGCCCTCAAGGTCTGGTTAGGATAACAGGACAGACATAAAGGAAATGGCATAATTTCCTTTATGGAGGGTCAGGTTGTTTGGAGGTCAGAGCAGTGGTGGGAATACTGAAGAGGTAGGTGAACTCTGGTCTCACTGGCTCACGTGATGTGTGGTTGAGGAGTAGGGAGGGAGTATATATAGCTGAATAGTAGGTGGTAGGGTGCCCGTGTTGGTTTCACTGAAGAGCAAAGCAGAGAGGGACTGATGAAGGGTGATCAAGGTGGAGTTTCTCCCTGTTGCCTACTAGCACAGAATGATAATGAGTACCTGTGGCCTCTTGTACATTAAGTGAGATGTTGCCACTCTAAATGGTGACTTTTAGTAGTGGTCTTCAGTGGTGATTTTTAGTAGTGGACTTCGTGAACTAGGCACTATAAGAACTCTTAAAGGCAAACGCAGTAGAATTGGTCCGCTCATTTTCATGACCCTGGTTGGTCTAACTGGGTTTATAAATTAAATAGCAAACATTTTTAGGAGAGCCGAAATCAAGATAAGAAAACAGTATTTTTAATGTTCTAATGAAAATTTACTCTGGAATTTACTTTGGAAGTCTATGAAAAGTACTGTTTACTTAGGATTAGAGAATTCTAGATTACAATGGCCACTTATCTTGTTCTTCCATTAAATTACTTTTTCTGTAGGAAACTCAAAACATTTTATAAGTAAAAACTAATTTTGTTTGCATTATTATCTTAACAGTCTTCAAACCTAGTATCTGTCACAGTTTTTAAAGTATATTTTACAGTCATTTTCACTAAGGAAAAATATGTTATTCAGTACTATTACTTCTCTGTCATTTGAACCTTAATAATACTTTGAAGTGAACATTTTGACACTCAGATCTAAAAAGAAAAGGAAATTTAAAAAAGCAACAAAACAAAACAAACCCTCTTATGAAATGCACCAGAGGGCGCTGTATTCTGGTTCTTCTTTAGACTTGCCCTTCAGTCTAAAGTTTGCATTTCCATTTAACAGATACGAGAGTGCTTATGGAGTGCTAGGCAGAAGGCATCGGTCTTGCTCTGCCTTGGGGAGGCTCTCCGTTCCAGTTAACAGGTCTGGCTTTTAAAACAATCACTTAAGAAGGTTGATTATTTATTGTTCAGACATCTTAGAGCTCCTTTAAAATTTGTTTTCAAAGTCTCTGTGCTAATTCCTATTTTGTGTTCTGAATGAGAACACAGCCTAGTCTTTTGAAAGCAAATTTAATTTCCGAAACAAGCTAAAGTGACTTAGCACTAAGGAGATTAATAAGGTAGATGATCAAACCAGACAGAGTTGGTTATAGTTCTTAAAAAAAAAACAACACCAGAAATTAACTTCTTAATTTGCTACCCTTACATGAGATGTTTTGATATAGTAGAGAATACTGTGTAATTGCATATGAGAACATACCAGCTGTGTTGTAGAGACTCTGAATTGAGAGTCATCAGTAAGTCTTTCTTCTTCCAGATCACCCACTGGCAAGTCTTATTACTACTATAACATAATATCATAATAAATACTCATAAAATCACCTCCCACCTGTAAAATGACAACATTGACATGATAATAACTTAAATGTTTCTGTGTGGCTTTCCTTACTTAGTCCTGAGGTAATTGGTGTTCATTATTTGCTTGATTTCCTTTTCATTTAGTCTTATTTATCACATATATGTGTTTCTAAAAATTACATTTTGGTTTTAATTGTTTTGACTTTATAAAAAGAGTATCCTACTATATATAATCCTTAGGCCTTTTTTAAAACTCAAAATTATATTGCTATGATTCATCTATTTTGTTATGTTTAGCTGAGTCTCATTCATTGTGATGACTGTATACTATTCCATTCTGTGACTAAATCACAGTTCATTTGTTCATATCAACTGGAGATAAGCATTTGAGTTGTTCCAGGGTTTGCCATGACAAATAGTGATATGAACATTCTTACATATACATCCTAGCATACAAACGTAGCTACTTCTCCAGTAATAAAGCTCAGTTAATTGTATTTTCCTCTAGCACATCTGTATTAAGGACGGAATCTTTCTGCTGGAGTTTTCTACATTCCAAAAGGATTTAAGCAAAAATTCATGAAAAATTTCCAGGAAGATAAATTCCTATAATGTAGTCTTACTGAAATCGAGAATACTGATGTATTTTCCTGTATTTATGATTTAGAAAATATTCTGTTGATATAGTCTGAGCAAGTGTGAGTGTGAAGACCAGCAAATTCTGTCTTATCCATGCAAATAGCTTACCCTTTGACCAGTTTGACAAACCTTAGGATATTGCTGAAACTCTTTTCTACTTTTACTCAGAGTTTAATTCCAGTTTATTCACTTAATATTTATGAAATATGTATGTGTGTCTAGCACTGTGCAATACTCTATTCTTGTACCAGGAAAGCAGCTTCAGGCTTTTTCCTATTCTTAGGCAGAAAGGTAGCTAGTCTTAGAAGTGTCAAAATGGAGTCTGGAGAGGCCAGAATTTGTATGTTTATTTATCCTGTGTATTCAGGACTGAGAAACTTTAAAAAACAAAGAAATAAAAAATCCCTCAGATCCCTTAGGTGACAGATAAATCAGAGAACTCTCAGAAATTAGTTGACAATCAAACGCTCAAGTGGCAATGAGTTGAAATAAAAATGCTATTTTCTTTCTTGCATTCATCATGTTTTTATTTGGACACAAATTTCTTGAAGAGTAGGATAATGCACCCAAGTTTTTAAGAAGATGGTTTTCTATTTAGAAGATGTGGTCATATGTCTTCTACTTAGAGGTACACGGTAGGATCGCTCAAGTCACAGTTTTCAATATGTATGTGGGATTGTATGCCAGGATAGACTTTCTGCAAGGGCAGTAGAGTTCCTAGTTTTTCTCCCTTCTTGATAGAACCTTTATATTTAATTGGCTTAATGTAGAACATTTTAATACAGAAACCTAAAAGAAAAGAAGTTAAGTCAGTCATTACCTGGATTTCAGTAGCCTTGAATCAGAAATTCAAAAAATAAGAACAGAAATGAAAGAGAAGACAAAAAGAAATGAGACTTGATTGAACTCAGTGAGGGAACAGAGGAAAACATCAAAATCGTATCAGAGACGAAGACTGGATGCCCAAGAGAGTAGATTCAGATGAAGATTTAATGAAGACACTGAGGAAGAGCAGAAAAACACTACGTCGCTGAGAAAATCGAGACTTGTAACATATTTTCTTGTTCTTACCCAGAATAATTTAAACTCTAAGACCTAGTCTTATAAAGTGATTGAGCTTTAAAGACAAGGAAAAATGTACATAATTGGCACAAGAATGCAAATCTTACTAAGTACTAAAAGAAAAAAAATTAAAAACAAAGACCCACCAAATAAGTAGAGTTAATTTAACACTATAATTATGATGTAATATGACTATGTTGGGACACATACATAAGGTATATCTATAAAGGTTAACTTACCTGTTTAAAAAAATTCCTATTGGCTTGAAAAGCAGAACCCAATTCTATGCTGTATCCAATAAAATACAATACAAGAGGCGCCTGGGTGGCTCAGTGGGTTAAGCGTCTGATTTCAGCTCCGGTCATGTTCTCAGGATCCTGGGATAGAGCCCCACTTCGGGCTCCCTGCTGAGCAGGGAGTCTGCTTCTCTCTCTCCCTCTGCACCCTCCTCCCCATTTGTACTCTCTCTGTCTCTTTTACTCTCTCAAATAAATAAAATCTTTAAATAAAAAAAGAAAAAAAAATTAAGGGCTAGATCAAGATTTGTCAAGCAGATGGAAATAATAAGGCAAGCAAGGGTTATGATTCTTTTATCAGAGAGTAGAACTTAAGCCAAAAATCACAGAAACAAGACAAAGGAGGACAATTTATACTGCAATATACAAATATATACAATTATTTATACTGAAAGATACAATGAAGATACAGCAGTTGCAACTGTCCATGCAACAGATAACACAGAAACCGTGTGTAGAAAGAGAGACTATCCGAGATACTGGGAGAAATAGAAACCCACTAGTAATAGATTTTAACACACTTATCAGTGAAAACAGGACGAGTGGACAGAAAACAAGAAACGCCTTAGAATTATGGCTGTCCACCATGGTAACCACTAACCACATGTGGTTAGTCTGCACCCAAATTGTAGCTAATCTGAGTTAGATGTACTTTAAGTATAAGTTGCATGCTGGATTTTGAAGACAGTACAAAGAAAGTAAAATATTAGTAATTCTTATGTTGCATTTTGAAATGGTAATATTTTGAAGATATGTAGTTAAATAAAATATATTATTAAAATTAATTTTTGTTGTTTTTTTTTACTTTCTTAATGTAACTACTAGAAAATTTTGAATCATATGTGTGACTTTTATTTCTGTTGGACAGTACTGCTATAGAAAATCTAAGCCAAATCAGTATGGTGTCTTAGGTACATGTTAAACAGAATATGTGCACAGCCTCAACAGTATGACAACAGTATGACAAATACTACAGTACAGGAAGACCTAAATAAATGGAGGATATAGCATATTTACTCATTAGAAGACTCATTACTTTTAAGATCTCAATTCCTCTTGATTTGATCTATATAATCAATGCAAACCCAGTCAAAGTCCCAGCAGAATTTTTGGTGGAAATTGATAAACTGAATCTATAATGTATCTGGAAATGCAAGTGACCAAGAATTATCAAGGCAATCTGAAAGAAAGAAGTTGAAAGATTTATACTATCAGATATCAAGATGTATTTTAATGCTACAGTAATAAAGACAGTGTGGTCTTTATACAAGATTGACACACTGACCAATGAAACACAATAAAAAGACCAGAAACAGACCTGTGTATATTCAGACCATGATTTAGGACCAAAGATACTATACTGCAATACAGTAGGAGAGAAAACGATCTTGTCAAGTTAATGGTACTGAGTCAGGTACCAATATGAGAAAAAAGATTTTGATCTCTACTTCATTCCTTACACAAAATCCAATCCCAAATGGATTGTAAATTTAAATATGAAAGATGAAAACAGTATTTTTATGACTTTAGGGTGAGAGATGGGTCTTAAAACAGGTAAAAAGTGTGTTAACAGTAAAGGAAAATACTAAATTAGACTTCACTAAAAATAAGAATTTTTTTAGTAAAAGACAGCATAAAGAAAGTGAAAGATAGGGGTGCCTGGGTGGCTCAGTTGGTTAAGCATCTACCTTTGGCTCAGATCCTGATCCCAGAGTCCTGGGATCGAGCCCCACATCAGGCTCCTTGTTCAGCAGGGAGCATGCTTCTCCCTTTCTCTCTGCCTACTGCTCCGCCTACTCGTGATCTCTCTCTCTCTCTCTCTCTCTCTCTCTCTCTGTCAAATACAATCTTTAAAAAACAGAAGGGAGGGGCGCCTGGGTGGCTCAGTGGGTTCAAGCCTCTGTCTTCTGCTCAGGTCATGATCTCAGGGTCCTGGGATTGAGCCCCACATCGGGCTCTCTGCTCAGCAGGGAGCCTGCTTCCCCCTCTCTCTCTGCCTGCCTCTCTGCCTACTTGTGATCTCTCTCTCTGTCAAATAAATAAATAAAATATTTTTTAAAAAATAAATAAAAATAAAAAACAGAAGGGAAAGGTAACTCATGAAGTGGGAGAAAATATTTACAACACACATATCTAACAGAGGACTTGTATCTACGATATGCCAAAAGCTCCTACATACCAATAAGAAAAAGGCAGAAAATACAGGGCAAAATACTTGAATAGGCACCTCGCAAAATATAATATCCATGTTAGCAATAAATATGAAAAGGTGCTAAGTTATATTAGCCATCAGGGAAACGCACATTAAAGCCCATGAGATACCACTACATACTCATCAGAATGGCTAAAATAAAAAAAGTAAATAGATTGCACCAAGTATTATGCATGGAGTAACTGGAATTTTTATCCACTCCTGGTCGGCGTGTAAATTGGAAATACTACCCTGGGAAACTGTGGCAATGGCTGCTAACGCGGAAGCTCATAGCCCAAGTGAGCTCGCATGCCCGCTCCTACAGCATTCTTCCCTCACTGTGTTGATGCCAATTATGCATCCTGGAACTTGGGAAATGGCCGCAGAGTGCATTTGTGGACACACTGGGACCTCTGTCAGATGGACCCTGATGAAAAACTACATTGATCACCTGACCCTGGAAGCCTCTAGTCTGGTTGACCACAGTGGCCTTTTCTACATGCAGGATTAATGTCCTCTTTGAGTGAGTGTCCAGTAATCTCTCAGAAACCCAAGTATTTCTTTTTCCCCCATGTGCAGCCATCCTGCTAAATAGCTGCAGGTCCCGTTGAGGATAGCTAGAAGTACGTTCTTTGGTATAAAGTTTTGGCCGTGTGTCAGAGCCCTTCCTCAAAGGGACCCAGTCCCGGTTTCTTTCAAGGGGCTCTGGGACTGTGAACTGGCTCAAGTCTGGGAGTTGGTGGGGGGTGTGTGTGTGGGGGAGTTTTTTGACCCACTCTTGTGATGATTGAAGTCACAATTTTGTTCATCAGAGTTCTCATTAATAAAAATAAGGCTTTAGTAGGCTGCCCATTTGTTCAGCTCCTGGGTCACTGTGATTAACCAGACAATGCCACAGATCTCTGTGCTTCAGATATATCTGATTATCACTTCAGCTCTGTTGCCTTCTGGGTAACCATGCCAACCTTGGCCTTGCTTACTAAGTGGACCCTGTCCAGTTTCTCTTGTCATTTCAGGCATACAGAGAACAGCCACCATAGAGCTCCTTGATGGCCTAAGGTCGCTCACAAAATGTTTCTTACAGTCCTCCAGGCCCACTCCCAACAGGAATGCACATTTATGTTCATTACAAGACATGTGCAGGAAAGTTCATAGCATTTTCATAGTCACCTAAAACTGGATGCTACAGAAATGTCTATTTAGAAAAGGATAATTACATAGATGAAGATGCGTGCATATAATGGAACAGTCTACATGATTGAGAATGAAATTGCATGCAAAGCAAATCTTGCAAACATGAGTGGAATGAATGAAGCCCCACAAAGAAGATGGCATATTGTTTAATTCTGTTTATATCATTTCCCAAGACAGGCAAAACTAGTGTATGGTGGCATAGTGATTATCTTTGCTGGGAATGAGTATAGGTAGCACGGGGGTGTGGGGGGGGTGGTCTCTGGGATGCTGCTGATTTTTTTTCCCCTTGATTCAGGTGCTGGTTACACAGGTATATTCACTTTGTGAAAGTTTAGGAGCTGTGTGCTTATGCTTTGTGTACTTTTCTGTGTGAATGTTAGACCTCAGTGGATTAAAAAAACAAACAAACCAAAAAACACCAGATAAAGAATAGCCCCATACCTGGAGTACTAGATGACCCAACTTTACCTAGAACATAGAGGCCTTTGAAAATATTTCCTAGTCAACTTTTGCAGAAATGCCATCTTTGAAGTGTGGGATTTTGGTCAATGAAAGTATCAATTTATTATAGTAAATACTCTTGAAAGTGATTTTGTTTGTAGGCCCTTAGGCAAAACCACATGGGCCACAAGAAGAAAGTCCTTCAGTCAGCTGTGGGGTTAGGTAGAGTCTGTGCATAAAGAAGGTGATTTCAGGAGCTCCTAAAAAGGAGCTTTTTAGTTTGGTATCCTAGGTCCTTTCTATTATAGATGTCATCATTTTGAATTAAGTATGAAACTTCAGTATGTGGCAAATGCATTAAATAAATAAGCATCAAACATTTCCACTATGTGCCCCGGGTATATTCAATGCCTCTTACCTCTTCCAGATATCCGAACACCATTGTTAATGGCATTTTTGTTTTTATATGGCTTCTCCTGGCCCATAATCATTCCGGTGAAAGGTGCATACACGGTGGATCCATCAGAACACAAGACATCCACACCCTGGTGAAGCCTGTGATTTCTAGAATGTAAATAAGAATGAACAGACTGAGAAACTGCCCCGGGAACTTCATTGTCCAGAAACATGGTGTTAGCTCACTGTTCCCACACTAGGATATCAAATCCTAAAACTAGAGAACATGTTGGGATGTCCTTACTCTACTTTATCTCAATTTTAACCTCCCCCGGTGAATATAGTAATAACCATATTGTAAAAATAGTATAAAGGTAGTGTAAAGATAGTTTAAAATAGTATTTGATATGTAGACAGCCTTTAAGAATTTATGAACTATGAAAAAAAAAGAATTTATGAACTATGGTTATTATATGGCATTTTGGGGAAATGAACCAATTTATATAAATAAATTTTATAGATAAATGAATCTTGACCCCTTCAAAGCCACTTAAAAAGAGTTGTCTTTTTATGGGGACCTATCATAAATGAATTACATTATCCTCATCTTATTTTTGTCTCAGTAATCCAGAAGTGATTATAAACATAATGTACTGTTGGGGCATGTGGCTGGCTCTGGCGGTGAAGTGTCCAGCTCTTGGTTTCAGCTCAGGTCATGATCTCGGGGTCATGTGATGGAGCCCCAAGTTGGGCTGTCCTCTCAGTGTGGAGTCTGCTTGGGATTCTCTCTCCCTCTCCCTCTGCCCCTCCCCCTGTGAGTACTCTCTCTCTCTCTCCAATAAATAAATCTTTAAAAATAATCATTTACTGTATATGATAATTTAATACCATGAGTGATAACTCCTGAGTTTATTAGAGTGAATGGAGCACAAACACAGAATTATCCCAGCTCATGAAATTTCTTTAAGTTGTCTCTGACAACCCTCACTGTTGTCTTTATGCTCACTTTTTTTTTAAGTTACTTATTTATTTGTCAGAGAGAGAGAGACAGAGGCAGACGGAGGAACAGGCTCCTGCCAAGCAAGGAGTCCAATGCAGGACTTGATCCCAGGAACCTGGGATTGTGACCTGAGCCGAAGGCAGCCGCTTAACCAACTGAGCTGACTGAGCCACCCAAGCATCCCCTTTATGCTCACTCTTACCAACCTCTTCTCCTTCCTAATAGGCTAGCATCTGAAAAGTCAGATTCCTGATGATTTGATATGGTTTTTGCCCTATATGCTTTGTTCCCAATTCAGAGCCCACACTTGAAGCAGAGGTCTTGGAAGCTGCTCTGAAAACACTAGTATAGCTGCTTTCATCTCTGAATCCTGCTTTCAGAGGGAAATGACTGTGAGCTCCTGAGGCAAGGACACTAAGCAAAGAGGTAAGAACTGTAAGAATACCTTTGAGCCGTGTACTGGCCACAGCCATGACTGTCACATGTCCTGATCTCATTGGAAGACTTGCCAGCACAGATATTAGCCCATGGTCCAGCCAGTGCTAAAAAAGAGAAACACGAGAAACAGAATTTCTGACCTCATATATTTCCAGTTTCTGTTTATCTTATATGTCTCCCAATGGATTCCGAAGTTCTGTTTTCACTATAGTTTTTCTCTTAACTTTCTGTAGGTTATGGGCAGGTCTTCCTTTTAACTCCGGATTCAGATGGAAAATCAGCTTTTTGCATGGCCATAAAATTGTGTTTTATTACATACAGAGTATTTGTAACTGTTTACTTGTAAGCATAAGCACATCTCCCATCATTACAGTTTGTTTCAGATTATTGACTAGTGAGTGACATAGATTGTGCTTTTCACATTTTCTTTGCTTATTACTTGGGACCATTATGTTTAAGTTAAGCAAAAATGGACAGCATGGCTCAAAGAAATAATTCTAGAAATTCTAAAGTAACTTTGAAATGTTCCTTTATTGCCAGTCTTACTAATCAAATCCAAGAAAATGTTTGAATTAAAGAAGAAACAGACTCTGAACTAGCAAAGTTTATTTAGCACTAAATAAATCTCTTTCGTATCTGCAAACATGGAAGAGGGAGATTCTTAGAAATAAGGACATGTCAGACTAATTTAGCCTAGAGTGGAGGGAAAAGACATGGGAAAGAAGGGAGTGGAAGTAATTATATGAAAAATTGTATAGCGGTAAAGCATGGAGGAGGGGCTGGCTCTCTCAGTGTATTTTGTATACACTTGTTTTAGGTATAGCTTCTCTTTAGTGTAATAAGCAGTAGATAAATACTCAATTGAATTACATTTCCTAGATTTCCAATGTTAACATTCACAGAGAG
Organism: Procyon lotor; assembly: GCA_028646535.1. Classification (NCBI taxonomy): domain Eukaryota; kingdom Metazoa; phylum Chordata; class Mammalia; order Carnivora; family Procyonidae; genus Procyon; species Procyon lotor. The sequence goes on along the minus strand of CM053607.1, from coordinate 106,975,791 downwards.
ATGCAGTTAGTAAATTCATTTTTTTATTTTGAAATAAACTAACAAAATAGAAGCAAAAGCAAAAACAAGCTAATTTGATTATCGATTTTATTTAAAGATATTTTATTATTCATTAATATACATGCTATGAGAGGAGCTATAGAACATGGCCCTTTAAGTATATTCTTTAATGTACTTTTTAGGAGATGGGTTTCAGATGTCTTATACCTTTGAGCCAAGCTTCAAGTCAATATCTTGATCGAGATATAATACCATCAATTTGGCAACAAATATTTATCCCTGGGAATCGAGGAAGATATTAGACAATTTATTAAATGACTCATTTTTCTCTCCTGACTCTTAAGGGAGTGTTTTCCTAGTCCTAATCCACACCAGTTGCTATTATCAGGAATTCTCCAAATCAAATTCTCACACAGACCTTTTATTTTCTGATGATGTTCCAGTTAAATCCTAGACCAAGATTGACAGACTTTTCTTTAAGTCCTCCATTCTACTTTTCTGTTTCCCTCGTTAAAGAATCACAGTGTTCAGGTGAAAATCATGAAGGACCCTCCCACCCCTGACCACATACTCTTCCTAGTCCATTTTCAGTAACCAACCATGTAAGTTTCTGTTGTAGTTGTGATATTAATGACTTTTAAATCTTTTATTAAATTTTTTTCCAAATTAGCCGAGATTCTAAAATTGTTTTTTGACTTACCAGTTGAAATCAAGACAGCAGAAAGGAGGACTCCTGCAGAAAACATTTGGCTTTGCTTTATTTATGATGTTTCTTCCTCTGATAGTTTGAATTGCACCCACGCTCTTTGAAGAATAGCCAAGTTTGAATTATTTAGCCTCAGAATGTTGCATCTCTCATTTCTTTCATTTAGTGTGAGACACACAAAAAATACGAGAATGAAGCAAGTCAAAGTTGAATATTCTCTGGGTAGCTATTTGGTTCACATGTAGGACCTATGTAAAAGTGTTTGATCTGCAGGAGAAGGTTATTTTATTGGAAATGCTGACTAAATATTAACAGAAAATGATAAGGCTAGGTGACTGTCTTCTGGGCTTTGGCTGGCTTCATGAATGACTATGTACATGGATAAAATACAAAAATATGCACAGATTAACTTTAGGATAAGTACCTCTGAAGAGGGAGGGAAATAGAATTATGGAGGGGTAAACAGAGTGCTTAAACTCTAAAATACTTTGTAAAAAACATGAGAAGCAAATGGGTAAAAGTAT
>CM053607.1:106951647-106974061 GCA_028646535.1 Procyon lotor | reverse complement strand
CATGTTTTGAAGTTGCAGAGTGTTGGACTTTAATCAGCAAGCCAAGCCTTTTCTAAGCTCTGCCTCGAGCTTCGTGCTCCTCCCTGACTTGGCCAGACCCAGCCACATCTGTCTCCAGGGCTCGCTAGGATTTGCACTCATCGGATCTGGACATATAGATAGAGTCTGCTGTTTGCACATCACACAGACACACACACACTCACACACAGGGACATGCTTCTTGCCTCCCCCGAGCCCCTCCTTTAAACTGTAAATAAGTAAAATGTTGAAAAGGCGGCTGAACTGTGTTTGCATGGCGCTAGCACACTATACCCTTCATTGTGGATAGGACCCCAAAGATGAAAAGGTCCTCAAAGCCTAGGGGCCCATTCCCGAGTGCTTGTCGGTTGTGAAGTTTGGAAAGTATCCGCACAGAAGACAGGTTTTTTTGAAAAGGACCAAATATCAAGCCTTAGGATATGTAGTATATTTCTATATAGTGGGGGTGGGGTGGTGGATGGTTTGAAATAGAATGATCAAGATGGCCTTTTTCATGGATGCATGAAAAAGCAGTTCTTGGGGTGCCTGGGTGGCTCAGTGGGTTAAGCCTCTGCCTTCGGCTCAGGTCATGATCTCAGGGTCCTGGGATGGAGCCCCGCATTGGGCTCTCTGCTCAGCAGGGAGCCTGCTTCCCCCCACCCCACACCCCCTGTCTGCCTCTCTGCCTGCTTGTGATCTCTCTCTCTCTCTCTGTCAAATAAATAAATAAATAAATAAATAAATATCTTAAAAAAAAAAAAAAGAGAGAGAGAGAGAGAAAGAAAGAAAGAAAAAGCAGTTCTCCTAGGCTCCTGTATGTCCCGGGAACTATAGTGCCCTAACAAGAACCAGAAAACCAGACTAGCAATACGTATATCTCTGGTACTAACCCTGCCTCTGGTTTTTGGTTTGATGAGTTGCAGTCTACCTTTGTTGACTTGGCTTCAACCAAATGATGAATCACCTCTTCTGGGAAGAATCCCAACCCCCCCCCCACCCCCACCATACTCCCTCACTGTCGACTAGCCTCCCCCTGCTCCTCGCCCAGTGTGGTTGGGCACTTTCCTTTGGAGCTCCTTTCCACGGATCCATGTAGTAAGCCACTATTTCACTGTATATGCGCCTGGCTCCTCCACCAGCCCGAGTGCCTCACGGACAGAGAATGACTGAGTCATTTCTGGAACTGCCACATGCAGCCTGTTGCTAAACTTGTAACCTGGGTTCCATGAGTGTTTGGAGAATCAGTCCCAAACCATTTTCTGGAGCAAGACGGTTATCTGTACACCGACGGTAGCATTTTTTTGTAAATGAGGTAGAATGACAGGACTTAGACGGTGGTTCAGCTGTGACTTCAGAAATGTGCTCATTAATCTAGACAAATCTTTTCTACAGACTCTGGGGTCATTTTAATTCTTCTGTTGCCTGGGATTTTGCTGTATTAAATGTTCATTCAAGGGACTGTGCCATTAGTCTGAAGAATTCTCAGGCCTAGATAATTGATGTTTGAGCACTAATTTAAAAAGGTATCGAAGGAAAGTTTGGGTTTTGTTTTGCTTTGCTTTTTTTGTCAGTGAGCCTGGCTGAAGTGTTGTCACATGGTGGGTTGTGCCGAGAACCCACAAAATTACCTTTCACTTCTTATTTTACACACTTGTACGGTAATTTAAGAGAAACAATGACTGCTCAGTATACACAGTCCATCCCCAGTGTGAAATATATTAGGAAAGAAAATGATCCGTCTTGCCAACCAAGGAGTCAGGCAGAGGTCATTGCCGAAGCATGGAAGGTAGCAAGAGGGGTCTGGATAAATAAAGTGCCTGCTGTGGTATGTTTAAGAATTCACATGAGCTGAGACCCTAAGTTAGCACTGGGAACCTAGAGGATCCCCAAGGGTAAATTGGGATGCGGCTGGAGAATGTTCCATCTGGGAGGTTCCAGGCCACCGGGACCCAATGTCAGTGCTACAAACAGGTCTAGACCCTGGGGAAAAGACGAGGATGTGCTTCCCACAAATTCAGGAAAGCAATTCCCCTCCTGCCCATGCCAGCAGAGTAGCATTTTTATTGGTTTAACTCCCTCCCTTCTGGAGACTTCCTCAGAGGAGGGTCCTGCCACTGGGTGATTTGGAGGAGCCAAAAGTCACCCTGGCAGGAGTGGGCCAAGAACCTCCCCCCCACCTGTATCTGGGAAGCACTCGCTCCTTTAGATTCACCCAGCAGTAAATACAGCTGGTTCTTTTTATAGGCTGGGAGTGGCCTAACGGTAAGGTTGTGGAGGATGGCTGAAGAATTCTAGCAGACCCACTCATAGGAACACTGATGTCCTGGTGAGAGTAAATGGTGGTGCCCACAGCTCAGGCCCCTGCGTCTCTGGGGCAGGAGGGGAGCGGCCTGGCGTCACCACTTTCCACACCCAAACAGCCTCATTCACCAGAAAGTCTGCTGGGGACTCGCAGGCATTTGCTCAATGAATGTCTATGTGAGGGAGAGAAAAGAAGGTTCTAGAGCTCTCAAAAAGTGTGCAAACGCCCTGCTGGCCGAGGGGCAGCACATGGCAGTGTAGGCAGGGTCGGTGCCGGGAACTGGGCTGCCTCTGTTCAAAGGCTGACTCTTAAGCTTACGAACTCCATCGCTTCTCCGGCAGGTTCCTTCACCTCTCCCAGCCTTGCCTTCCTCATCGGTAAAACAGGAAAAATACCCAACCCATAGGATTATTTTAAGGACAAAATGACTTCATGGGTGGAAAGTACAGCAGTACCTGCCCTCGGTGAGCTGTGTCGGTGGGCTAGTGTTCTGTGTGTGCGCATGCGTGCACAGACCTGCTTTTCTCCTCAGACTGCCTCCCTGTTGCTCAGAAGCTCAAGGCCTTTCCTAGACACAGCCTCGTCTGGAGGAACCCCGCCTCATCCCTTGCTTTTGCTGTCTTCTAAAGCAATCCAAGCCCCTTTCCGGGGCTCCTCTTATCATAGCATTTAGGCCATCCCATCCCAGTGAAAGGATAGGGGCCCCCAGGATGGAAAGCTGAGCAGGAGATGCTGGGGGCTAGGGGGAAGCCAGCAGCAGAGAGGGGCAGCTGGGGCTGACCTGTGTGCTCCGGGCCGTGTCCTCTGGGATGGGCCCAGAGCCTGACTGCTGCGGGAGGGGAGTGAGGGACCAGGGAGGTCAGGGTGTGTAACACAGAACACTCGAGTGGGGGGAGATTTTTGCCCTTTCATGCCGGGGTAAAGGTGCTGATCTAGAGAAGGGGCATGTTCCAAAGTGTGCAAACCAGCAGGCAGAATGTTGTGTCTCTTATCTCTCAGGCTGTCTGGCCCACAGAATCACCCTCTGTACCACGAATTCCGATGTCCAGAGTCATTTTCGGTGAGGCAGGGTGGTATCAGGGTCAGAGCATTTCTTAGGCACTTTTAACACGCTCCCAGAATTGTTGTGGTAGAGCTGTCCCTCCTGGGCTCTAACCTCTTCCCCTTTCTGTTCTCTGACACTCGCACAGCATGGGGCTGAGGAAGTGGAGGCTTTCTCTGCATTTAGCACGGGTGTGGGGGGGACGGAGAATCAGGATGTGATGTTGGGAGAATCCAGCCCCAGAGAAGGGGGATCCTTCCTGTGGGGATTGAACACCCCCCTAGGGAAGACGGGGAGGTGAGCCAGGACCACTGTTCTTTAAGCCCCTTGGTTCTCTGCCTGACCCAGAGGGCCAGAGAAGGCAAGCGAGTCCTAGGTGTGGGGGTGAGCGGCCACGCCTTCCCCAGACCAATCCACTGCCGTGGGTGGGAATTGCACCAGAAGGGATTCAGGCTGGACTTCCCAAAACACAGACCGCGGTCAACTAATGAATCTGTAAATGTTGACTGGGCTGAGTTATTCTGAAGTTCTAAAAGAAGCGCATGTATAAACGCTTGGGCTAATGACTGTCATGGCTGACCCAAGGGCTAATGGCCATTCGACATGGGAAGGGAGAGCCTCCCTCAAGTGGGAAGGCCAAGGAAGGAAGACCAGATGATTACACAGCAGCTCACAAAGGTTAAGGAACTTGCTGAGGGCACACAGCTTCTCAGTAGCAATGCTGTTCTTAAAAGGAGAGGAGCATACAGGTACAGGAAAGTGGGGGCCAAGAGGAGCCCAGTGCTCTGCCTAGGGAAAGCAGAAGTGGGGCTGTGTGGGCAGGGGCCAGGGCTCACGCCAGGACCGTGGGAAAGCAGGTGAGATCTATCAGAAGGAAGAATTCTATAGAGGCCTGTAGAGGCCAGGCACAGTAGAAGGGCAATGCATCGAAAGTACCTTTTGGTGTAGAGATTATGGATGGATCCATTTTATTCTATGATCTAGCCTTTTTGGTATTTTCCAAGCTTTGTATCATCAGCGTGCATTCTTTTTTTAACCAGAAAAAAAAAAAGGTCCATTAAAATGAAAGAAAAAAATGCCCATTAAAATGAAAGAAAACAGAGAAGTCTGGATTTTCTCTCATAAACACTAGAAGCCATTGGGAGTATCCTAGGAGAGCAGTGTTTTGGGAGAAGGGGTGTTTGGGGAAGATAAGACAGGCAATGTGGAGAAAGACAAATGGCTGGGGGGACCGGCTGGGGGCTGCCGCTGGTGGGAGGTGAGGCAGTGGGGTATTTGAGCGCTAAATGGGGGAACAGAGACATCTGGGAGAGGTGCGGAAGGAAGGCTCGGAAGGTCTTGGGGACCGTTTGCACGTCGGGGTAGGGGGCAGGATGAGGAAGAGAGGTGTCCCGGGTGGTGCTCTTGGCAAGAGTGTAGTAGTGAAGAGGAGCCGGCAGGGCTCTCTGGAGTTGGGAATGCATCGCCACTGGCCTTCTTTGAGGCCTTTGTCCTCCGAGCAGGAAAACTGAGGGAAGCCAAGGAAAGGCACACGTCTGCTTTGTGTCTCAAGTTCCCTACTGTGGGCATCACTCCTCGAGAGAATTTGAGGTCAGGTGACTGAAGCAACCTCAAAAGTGCCTGTGGATTATTTTTCCAGGACATTTTTATCTGCGCCAAATCAGTGCGACTCTCTTGTGAAAAATCCATTTCCCTGGAAACTGAAGTTGGGTTCTAACCAACAAGTAGCATTTGGCAAGCCCTGATTAAGAAAGCCAGTGTTTGGAGAAGTTGTGAAAACAGCAAGTCATTTAGGAAAGTAAACACTGGGGGCCTCCTGCCATTTGAGGGCTGTGACAGCTCTTGGGTCCCCACCAAATGTAGAGCCTGAAGCCACAGGTTTGTTTTCGGGGCTGGCTGTGGCAAACCCGTGGACCACCCAGGCCCCCTTTGCAGGCTCTGAAAGGTGAGAATTGAAAGTGACCCCGACCGAACACAATCTTTTCCCCCCTGTTCAGTGGTGGAAGACACTGAATGTCCAACGGCTGGACGTGGAGGGCACACCTGCCAGTCACCAAGGCACCTTGACTCTCACTCACAAAGTCAGCGGGGCCTCAGTTCAGCAGTTGGCCATGTCTCCAATGGGCTCATGTCACCGGTAAACATTTTCAGGTGTTTTTCTTTTGGTCAGTGTCTGTATTTCTTGAAAAGCTTTCCATAAGTCGATTCGCAGTTGAAACTTACCTGGGCTTAAGCTGTCTCACCCAAAACCCTGTAGACCTGTGCTTTTCAGACTTGGCTGTGCACACAAATGACCTGGTGATCTTATTAAAATGCAGGGTCTGATGGGGGTTTGGGAAAGGGTGTCTGAGATCCTGCTACACCAACAAGCTGCATACATTTTCAGTGGCAAGGTCATGGAAAACCCTTGACAACCCTGAATTCCCTAAATGGCACTGCAGTCACCCCTTAATTTTCGTAAACAGGGCTGCTTTGTGCATTTGTTTGGTAGGAGGATGGATAATTGCCGTGTGTAAAGGACTGTTCTAAATGCTGTGTGTTGTACAAAGAATGGAAACTTTCCTCAAAATGTGATTCATGTACGCTTTTAAGTGAGATATCTTGTGCCAATACCCATCCTCCTTTCTCCCCAGCAAGTCTGGGGGTACTGAATTTTAAGAGCTAATTCGCTACAAGGTGGCAGGTTAGAAAGGCCGAGTGCCCTCTGGAAATTATGTTGACCATCTCGTCTATCCCCACGGATGCACGGACATCGCCAGGGACTCTGGGGAGGATGGCAAGAGGCAGGCATGAAGTTGGCCAGGCGGCCAATGCCAGCTCTCCCACCGGCAGACCCCAAACCAGTTTCTGTTGGTTTCCTTGGCGGGCAACTTGTTGGAACCATGAATTCATCCTGGTGTTTAAGGGCTGTTGTCAAGCACAACAGGGTGATTTTTCAGAAACGAAACCATTTTGAGGGATGTTCCATGAGCCACAGAATGTGAAAGTGGTCATTTTTATAAAGTGCCTGAAAAAGTCTAGTAATTATTGCTCCAAACAAGCTGCTCTTTCTCTTCATTTTGTCTGACATGGAAAGAAAAAGAAAATCCTTTCCAAGTGAGCGGTCCCTTAGTGAGCTGTGCTAGCCCTGGCTGGCTCCAGGTCGGCGGGGATCGAGGACCCCTGCTTTTTCTGCCAGCTGCATCTGGTTCCGCAGAACAAAAACACCCCCAGAGCAGCTATCTCTGGTGGGAGAACATGTTTACATTCGCGGGACTCTGTGTTTTATGGTTTTCGAGAGGGGACAGTGCTGGGCATGAAGGTGAATTTTTTTTTCCCCCCTACATCTAAACACTAAATGAAATATCGCTGTAATCTCTTACTGAGCTCATGGAAGAACTCAAGTCATCGAATGTTAGTTTTACAGATGAGGGAAGTTTTACAGAGATATTACCTGACTTGCTCCAAAGTCCATAAATCTTGCTACAGGGAGAGCGGGGCCGGGAAGGCGGGGTCCCGGGGCTCTTACACACAGGAGGCATCTTCCCTACAATTGAGATGCAGCCAGGGCTCTGGCCCCAGGGGGGAGTTTCAAGCCTGAGCCTGGATCTCTTTGAGGGCTTCCTCAGCCAAGCAGTCCTGTCGAAACAGAGAAATGTTCTGGTTGAAATTAATTAAATGATCATTTTCACATGATTGCTTCTATTCTTGCTAATCAGTGGCTTCTATTATATAGAACCATTACTGGGAAGAAGCAAGCAACTCCTGTTTATTGGCCGTTTTACTTGAGTTATATAATGTAATCTACCCTGAAGTCCTGTGAGGTAGGTTTTACTAACATGTCAAGTAGCAACTGAAGCTCAGAGGCGTTGAACAACTTGCCCAAAGCCACACGGCTTCTAAGTAGGAGGACTGGGATTTAAACTCGGGCCACTTGCCTCCTGCACCTGAACTCCATAGCAGTGCTGTTACTCAGGCGAGGCTGGCTCTCTACCTGGGGGACCCTGGTGTGGGACTCCAGCGACAAAGGGGAACCATCAAGCAAGATCCCAAGGGCTACTCCCGTCCCTTTCCTTCCCAGAAACTTCCTATTGTTTCTTACCCTGCTATTCTTGTGAAAGCCACTCCAGATTTATCAAGGACTTATTTTCCAGTAGGTCAGGCTCAGACGCCTGTCCATGGAGGCTGCTGTGTGCTCAGACCTCAGCCCAGCCGATGCAGCCTTCCAAGCCGGTGATCCAAGCGGCCCATCCAGACTGACTCACTGAGGGGGTTCATTGCCAAAGACACCTCTCTCTTTGCGTGACCCCCGGCTGCGCAGAAAGTCAGCAGATAGGATTTGTTGATGTGGAAATCATCAAAATAGCTCTTCCTATCCTGTTCTCTGGATTTTCTCCCAGAGGCTCCAGAAAAAAAGGAAATGATAACAAACCCCACGATGAAGGAAAGAATTCACAGATCAAGTGGAGCTAAATCCTGGAGACTCGAACCCAGAATCTAAGGCAGCAGGAGAGACATTCTCCTGTCTCGGAAAGTTACTTTTGGGAAAGTCCATTTGTTCCAGACTGAGATGTGTGCTTGACCATGCTCACCAGCGAGCAGAATGAGCCCCATCTGGATAGAGACAGGCAAAGGGAATATTTTCCCCAAAGTGGCAGAGGCCCCCTCAGCTAGACAGGACAGGGAATGTCCCACTCTTTCCTTCTGGGGAGATGGGAGGGTGGGGAGATAGAGAGGCCATCAGGGAAGGACTTGGTTCTCCCCAAGGTCAAGGCCACTCCATCTCATCCCCTAATCTTCATTGCAGAAGATACAAACCAGGGTTCCAGGAAACTCTCTATAGCTTTCTGGTCTTTTGTTTCCCGAGTATTAACGCTAGACTAGAACCCACTCAGTGATAGGACCCAACTGGAACTCTCTGCCCCACCTGGCAATGATGGTGGCTCTCTGAAGTCCTCCTCTCCCTTGGCTTCCCTGCAGGGTTCCATCTTTGCCTGCCCCTCAGCCTCTCAAATGGATCCTCCCCAAGGCTTGGACCTGCTTCCTCTTTTCCCTTCTCCTTGCTTTTCCTCTTTCTCTCTTCCAACAGAGGTTCCCTAGACACCTCGTCTAGTCCATGGCTTTGGCCACCACCTGCTAGTGTGGTGACTCAGATCTGCATCTCCTGTCCTCACCGCTCCCCAGGACTGCAGCCCTGTGAAGGCAGCTCCTTCCAGGACCTCTCCACCAGGAAATGCAGGTGGCTCTAGGCACGATGTGAACACACCCGGAGTCACAGGCTCACTCCCCACTGACACCCCAATGCACACCTTCCGCAAGTGCTCCTTATGCATCCAGTCCTCCCAGCTACAAGCCTTGGCTGTCTGTCGTCACTCACCTCACTCCCTTACTCTCCAGTGCCCACAGGGTTTCCAAGTCCAGTCAGTGCTACCCTGAAATCTCCCTGAAACCTGTCCTCTTCTCCCTACTCCCTGTGTTCCCCTAAGTCAGGCTCCCGACAGCTTTTACTGCCTTGTAAGTAGGAGTTGCCCCTGCCCCCATCCCCTCAACTGCTCTGCTTCATGACTCTCCCTTCCCCCCCACTCTGATTATCCCTCTTTTTTCCTTTCCATCAACGTTCTAACATGTCTGATTTTGTCTTCCCTTGACCCCCACCCCAACTCTCCCCTTCCTGCCTGGACAAGATTCTTGAGAGAATTGTCTGTGCTCTGTATGTGCATTGCCACCCAACCTGCTCTCTGTCAAAGAGAGCTGCTGCCCATCCTGCTGCCCACGGCTAAGTCCCCAGTGGCTCTCTGTTTGCAACACAGCGGGCTCTTGGGGCCTGTCATGTGGGCAGCAGTACTGCAAACAGCGCCTCCTTGACGGCCCCCCTCCCCAGGGACAGCGCCACACTCCCCATCCCCTTCTGCTCCCATCAGCTCCATGAGTGGCTCTGTGGCTGCTCGGTGCCCTGCCTCCTCACCGTCACGGCCATCACCCACCTCCCGCTCTGTCTCCCCTCCCCAAGAGTCCATGCCCTCCCACAGCCTCAGTTTCACTTGTGCCCAGGGTGACTCCCACATGTGACTCTCCACACCCCCTCCCTCCTGGAGAGCCACAGCCTACGTCCAGCGGTCTGGGGGACACTCTACTTGGATGAATCACAAGCACGTCAGACTCAGGGTGTCCAAAACCACTTACCCTCTCCTGGCAAACCTGCAACTCCATCCCTGTCCCTTATTGTAAAAGTGGCATCACCACTCACCAATATGTCCATGCCAAGAGCATCTTAGTCATTGTGCCGCCTCCCTCTCCCCTCCTTACGTAGAGGTTCTGCAAAGTCTCTTACCTCCTCCACACCCCTCGAGTTTCCCCACCTCTCTGCATGCCCATCTCCATCACGGATGGTCCAGCTCTCATGGGCACCCCTCCTAGTCACCTGACCTTCCTGCCTCTAGTCTGGCCCTGCTTTATCTGAGCGTCTCTTAGCGTGCACCTGACCGTGATCGTGTCACTTGCCTGCTTTTCCATCACGAGCACAGCTCTTAGCTCGGGCCTGGGCCCAACATGCCTTCCAGCCTCCTCTCTCCTTGACTCCACCTCCCCCTTCTTCAGCCAACAGGACAACCTGAGTTCCCTGAACACATGTCTCCTTTTGCTGACCAACTCCTTCTCACCTTCAGGCCTAAGAGCAGATGTCACTTCCATAGGGCCAGGTGCCTCCTTGGGGCTCCCAAGGCCTCAGCTGCCACTCTCCATGGCACATTGTTGGCTCATCGATTTCCCAACTGAAAGAGCCCAGATGTCATTCACCAGGCCATCATTGTCTCCCCAGGGCCAGCAGCACCTGGTAACTAGTGGGTGATTAATAGATGCTTGGGCGTATACTGACGGGCCCTCCCATGTGACTGTTTGCAGAGGTGCTCTGAGCTCCTCCAGGGCAGAAATCTTGCCCCTTCCATCTCTTTGCAGCATCCCTTGGGCACGGAGTACTGCAGAGCATTTTAAGGAAAGAGAATGAGTGTGCACCAAGGTGAGGGACCCCCTCACACCGGTCTCTGGGGTTTCCGAGGGTAGCTTAGCGGCCGGCAAATTCTGCTGCACATATTTTTGGCTTCTGTCAATCCTAAGGTTTACTCCTTACCTATCTTTCAGTTAGCAAGCGGGGGTGAGGGCTATTCCCAAAACGCAGAGACAAGTGTGACCGAGTGCAATGGGCATCACCAGTGCCCTGCTCCCCCAAAGTTTTGTAGCCAGAGGCCTGGGAGGGATCTCTGGGCAGGGGTGCTGCAGGCCTGGAGGAGAGAGAGGTGTGAGGAGCCCGGCCCTGCCGCCCCCGCTGCCAGCAAACCCCGCCGCCCCCTCGCGCCCCGCCTGCCGGGGTGGGGGGTCCTTGGCCCCTAGAGTGGGCGCCCCGGGGGAGCGCAGGCCTGCGGGAACCGCGCGTGGGTGCCGCGCAACCGGGGACAGCCGGGGCCGGAGGCGGGGGCGGCAGGCCCGGCTTCCCCGCCCCTTGCGGCCGCTCCCTCCCTCCCGCCGCCTACTTAACCTGGACCGCAGCAGCGGCGCTCTCACTTCCCGAGGTCCGCGGACTCCCGCTCCATGGCGCTCCTCGTGCAGCTGCTGCCCCTCGCCCTGGCGCTGGCCCTGGGCCCCGCCGCCACCCTGGCAGGCCCGGCCAAGTCGCCGTATCAGCTGGTGCTGCAGCACAGCCGGCTCCGGGGCCGCCAGCACGGGTAAGCCGGCCACCGCGCTTGGGGTGGTCGCGGGACGGGTCGGGACAGGTCGGGAAGGGGGGGCGCGGGACAAAGTGCAAACGAAGAGCAGGCGGCGCAGGGCGCCCCGAGGGATGCGGGGTGGAGGGAGCGTGGTTGGGGTACCTGGTGGGCACGTCCACAGGAGAGGCTTTGTAGAGGAGGGGATAGGAGAGCTGACCAGCAACACTCCCCACTGGCCTAGAGCGCTGGACGGGAGGGGAGGAGGAAGGGGGAGTTGGCAGCTCTGCCCAGAATGACCGTGGAAAGGTGTCTAGGGCAAAGCGGAAGTCCCCCCACCGGGGGAAGTATTCCAGTGGGGCCAGGTCCTTGTCCAGAGAGTGGCTCCACACATGGCACAGGGCCACGAGAAGCTGGCAGTGTCCAAAGCCCGTAGACTCCTGTTCACCTGGCCAGGCTGTGCGCCCACCACCAGGCACAGCAGTGGTAGTGTGGCATCTCCTCCCCTCAGACACGTGGTACAGACTGGCAAACTGAGTCCCAAGAGGACGCATCATCACTTTCCTACAGTCTTGCATTAAGCCCTGGAGCCAAGATTGGACTCTGCCTTGAAACAATAGCTGGGATTATAAATGTGGAACATTATCATTGTGGATAGTTCTCTGAGACACTGACGGTGTGTTGGCTTTAGGAGGCAAACCCAGGCAGAGAGTCTGATGTGGTAAAGACCCCAGCCCAGACCTGGACAGGGATGGCTAGTATTTCTACATCCCAAACTAAGCCATCATGCCTCACACTTAATCAGGCTTGCCCATAGCTCCCAGCCGACCTGGTGGCACCAACTCTTTTTACACAACAAGGTAAGACTGTATGTGGATAAAGTCATGTGGTAGCCCACATGGCCCTGGGCCCTAGCAGGAGCTCAGATCCTACTGGGTCTGGATTTGAACCCAGTAGGGCCCAGACTGCCACATGACTGGGCAGACCTGTATTGAAGTCAAAACTCACCCTTGGGGGAAACTGGAGTTGACTCTAGAAGCCTTACAAGACCTTGGCTCCCCACCCTGAGGAGGACCCCAGGGGTAGGTGCAGGCTGCCCCTCATCAGGGGTAGTCATCCTTGTGCCCTCTGCCTGTGGCCTTATATATGGGCTTACTTGGCCCATCAGGTGCGCAGGGCTGTGGGAGGGGGATTTCTGCCGAATGGAATGAAGGCAGGGTGAGCCGCAGCCTCGGTGCCCTCCTGAAAGGGCAGAGTACCAGGGGATATCCAGGGGTCTTTAGGGCAAGGGGAGTATCACCTTGGGCTTAGGCTGTGTGTACAGAAGGGTGAGGGCCGGTTCAGAAAGTTGAGGAGCCTAAGAGGCTTAAAAGTCCAAATGGGTGCCCCTCGCATTCTCACTGTCTGTGCCCAACTCACCTTTGTCCTCCTGCCTTTCTTGCCAAAGAAATGTGTTCTGCTCAGGTGCCACAGTGTGCCTGGGACGTTTCTGTTCCCTCTGTATCTTAGCCACTAGGTCAGGAGAGCACCCGGATGGCAGGCCCTGCAGCACTGTCCCCCTGAGTGGTGTGTCTGTTCTCTGTGCACACCACTGTGAAGCTTCCCCAAAGGTGTTGGCGGCCTTCCACCAAGAATCGCCTCTGCAGAAAGCCTCCTTCCCTTGGGAGGCCAGAAGAGACACTGACCACCTGCAAAATACTGCCTTTATTTATTTATTTACTTATAATTTATTTATTTTTGCAAAGTGCTCCTTATTATGAATTTCAGATATTAGACCAACTCTACACCTCTCCCCATGGCTCTGCAGGTTGATCCTGTTGTTTCGTTTCTTGAGGTACCACAGGAAAGGCATGCAGGGATCTGAGATGCTCAGGATGGTCTCAGAAGTCATACTTGCACCTCCTCCCCCATAAAGTGTGGGCACATGGGCAGATGAACTGTGACAAAACTGTTGCAGGCACGGTTGTGTTTACTGTGACATCCGTGTCCCTGAAAGTACCACGGGATGGCCCAGCCTTGTGCATGGGTGTGGCGCACTGTGCAAAATGCATGACCTTGTTCAAGCCCCAACCCTCCATTCGCAGTGAGAAGTGGTGAAAAGGGAAGAAAAACCCTCTGCTGTCTTAGGGCCACGTGGTGCACTCCAAGACCTGAAGCAGAGCCAGCAAGCATGCCTTGCCCATGCGCCACACCCCGCTTGCTTGCATCTTCACCACCACACGGGAGATCTGTAGTCTGTGTTCCCATTTTGCAGATGGAGAAACTGCAGCTTAGTGGGAGGGAGTGACTTAGTTCCAGTGCAGAGAGCCGTTGGGGACTAGAGACTGTGACATGGTCTCCTGACTCCCGGCTGCACCCGTGTTGTTAGAGAGAAGGAAAAAAATACTGACAAAGAAATAAAAATGCGTCCGCACTTGTATCGGCCTCCCAAACCGGGCTGGGTTTCCTGAAGCACTTGATTCTCAAATCCAAGTTGAACAGCAGAGCTGTAGTGCTGGGGGCGAAGGCCCAGAAATGGCGTGGTCATTTTGATTAGACTTCAGCCTTGATTTCCTGTGTATACAGCCCACCCCTCCCACCCTGCTGTGAGAGTGAGGTCCCCCTTGCCCCCAGCCTCCGCTCCTGTCTCAAAGGGCCGCAGCAGTGGAAACTGACTCTGCAGAGGAATGTTGGAACCACATGCACAAGAGACTCACTGAAGATTCGCCAACCGCCTACGGAAAGTTGCAGGGAATTCATCGACAGTAATTGTTTCCTGCTCGGTCACACAGAAGAGCTTCTGAGATTGTATAGCAATAAACAGCACCTAGGGCTGGAGTGTGGCCAGTGGGGACTCTCCATGGGGTTATTTGAGGACGGCTGTAACCTGTGAATCCCAGGCAGCAGACAGAGGAGCAGAGGGGCTTCCGGGAGAATCCTCTGGGGGCTGTGGGCATCTGGTCAGACCCCGCTAGGGCTAAGGGGACACAGGCTTACTTCCCTGCTGGCCTGGGATTTGCTCTCCACCCTTAACTTCCCCTGTCCTCCGCCTCCTACACCGATTCACTGCTATGTAGGAGGCCTTTTTGGGCCACTCACCTGGGTCCCCTGACCCACAAACTGGACAGAGGTGACATCCCGGAGAAGAGAGAGAGCAGAGAAGCAAAGGGTCAGTGCGCCCTCCTACCCAATAACCCGACTCTTGAGTATGTGAGAACTGCCCATGTTCGGGCAGCCAGCAGGCCAGGGATGGCAGGTGCAGCTCTCGCTGAAGGAGCCGTGTCTTCCTGGCAGCAAGTGATGGTTACGGAGTGCATTTTTAAAGTAACGGAAACTGAGTTGTAAAAGTGACACCTGAGTTTCTTAGGACGAAGAGGTTTCCTGGAAGCCTCTGGCTCTTTGCTTTGCTTTCCTCTGACTTGTGCTTTGGCCGATGAGCTTCCTGCCTCGGGTCAGGAAGACCCCTTCCCAGATGTCACCACACAGCCACAGCTAACTCCTTTCCCCACGGGCTCCTAATGGTGATCCTGCCACCGTATGGCCTGAGTATGGTCTAGATCCATGACTTGGTACATCGATTAAAACACATAAAAACAAACCCTGTCGCTCTGGGAAGGAAGGCGTCTCAGCAAAACCGTGGGCATTGCAGTTGGCTTCTCCAGAGTTCCCGAGGACTCCTCTGAGTGGGTGGTCCCAGGAGCAGTATTTTCAGCAAGGTCATTCCAAAGTCTTTCTTCACCCTGACCCAGGCTAGGCCCCATCTGGGACATGAAAGAAAGAACAAGGCAGGGAACCTTGTTCTTCGGAGAGTCATTGGAGAGAGGGGAGATATGTCTTCTGATCAGTGTTGGAATCTGTTTGGTACTAAACATCAAACAAGGGCCATATTCAGGTCAGAGATGCACAAAAGAGTGTCGCCTAGTGCCCTGGAGGAAGGCTTTCTGGGTACAGCAGACTTGGGATGGGGTCTAAGTAGTGGGTCCTGACCACAGTCAGCCTGGTTGTGTTCAGAGCCAAGTTCCTGGCCTAGGGATGCAGAGTATGTCTGTGTGGAGCTGCCTGCGAGGTGCTGGGTCCAGACTCGGCCTCCCCTCATGACAGTGGGGCTGGCCACGTGCCCTGGAGGCTGAGTGAGAGCCTGTGGACATTTTGGCTCAGTGGGGGTTGAGGGTACAGGGAAAGACTGGGAGCTTTCTCTCAAAGCTGCTTTGCTTAGCAGACATACACCTTAGCTCGTTGTCTCCCTCTGTATTGTGTGACCTAAACATTTTGAGATGCTTTTATCTATGCATACCAAATACCTGTGTGGAAGAAGGATCTTTATGTGAAATGACGTCAGCGTGTGAGATACACTGTGACAATATTTAATATGGTAGGAAACTTGCAGGGGGGCTAGAAATTGCTAGAGATGGTGTCTACCCCCGAGCTACCCCCTGAAACCAACACTGAAATGACTGTATACCTTCTCCATGTCTAGAACATTCTGATGGCCCCGGAGGGCCCGTGCCGGGGGAGGGGCATGGTGGGGGGTGGGGGTAGCCATGCTGCCCAGTTTGCTAACACGGCTGCTTCCATCTCAGCCCCAACGTGTGTGCTGTGCAGAAGCTCATCGGCACCAACAAGAAGTACTTCACCAACTGCAAGCAGTGGTACCAGAGGAAAATCTGCGGCAAATCCACGTGAGTGTCTGTGGCCGCCCAAGACCACGTAGTTGTGCTGCGAGGAGGGCAGCCGGGGGGGCCCCAGGGCCTGGGCCTAGGCCGGCCTTCTGGAAGGTTAGGCCGCAGTAGGAGTCATGAAGGTGCCTGTGCAGACGTGTCAGGAAGCTGTGTGCTTGGGAGTGGCCTTTTTAGTGAGCTGGCCAGTGTGGGTTTGTATTTTTAAGGCTCCTGACAAGACTTGGATACAGCTTTCAGGGCTGATGTGGGACTATAAGAAGCATGAAATATGGGGTGGGGGGTTCGCACACGCTTCTCCTTCCTCGCTAAGTGGTACCAAGTGAGTGGAGGTGCCCCCGGCCTGTATCTCTAGGAAAGAAAGCCCGTTGGTGAACTTCCACACCTGTGGACTCCTGCTCCACAATCATAAGGTAAACATGCCCCAAAGACGGCGCGCTTAGAAATAGGCACGTTAAGAGACAGCAAAGCCTCGGCTGGGCCTCCTGGGTTCCAGGGCTGGCTCTGCCCCTTAGCTGGGCAGGTTGCTTCACAACTGCAGCCCTCAGCTGCCTTGTGTGCCAGACGGGGATGAAAAAGGACTTCCTTACAGGATCTGGGATCGTCACAAGGACTGAATGTAGTGACTCAGATGCGAGGCCGAAGGAGGGGCCTTGCACGTAGTAAGTGCTTACTTAGTAAGTGCTCCCTGCTGCTCTTGCAGATCTGGGCTGTGCAGACCCAAGTGAGAGCGCCAGTGCCGTGGGGACTCTGTGCCGACCGCAGGCCTTGCTGGTGCCAGCATCTGGGGAGGTGGCATTCGCCCCAGCAGCCCTGCTGCCCGGTGGGGAGAGGGTGGCATGCGTGTTCCAACAGAATTCCTGGGCGACCTAGTTCTGTTTTGGCCCCAAGAGTCAACCGATCTCAAAGCTGGCACTGTGCTGCAGACAGGAAAAAGTGCTCTGAGAAACCTTCTGAGCAGTTTGGGAGGCCCTGACCTTCCTCTTGTCTGCAGAACAGCAGGATTAAGAGCCTCTGAGCCACTGTCTTGAACTCTTTCCCGTGTTAGGGATTTGCAAATGTATCACCTGGGACATGGCTTTTGAGGGGACGTCTCCCCCCCACTCCGTAACCCGCTGAACGAAGGGAAAATGCTCTTTCCTTAAAATGGACGTAGAAAATAAATAGTCCAACTTGTGACCCTGATTGTCTTAGGCAATGGTGGATCTGGGTACGAATCAAGAAAAATTGGGGATCGTGGCAGAGCTGGGGAGAGACTGGCAGCCCCCTGGGAGCTTGTGTAGGGCAGATCCCACTTGACCATGCCCAACCTCAAAGGCGAGGGCTGAGTGAGCTAAGAGGACACACCTTCTGGGTTCTGTGAATCAACACCCCACAGTAATTCTTGCTGCTGTGGACAAAAAGAGATTATGCAAATTCTATACCATACACTCTTCCTCCGTGCCTCCAGTTAAACAAACAGAGAAAAGCCTTTAATACTGTTTAATTTTTCCCCTGTGTGTATATCATCTACTCAAACAGTTAATTAAGAACTTAATTAAACACAGAGCGAGGCTACACGTAATTGCTTCCCAGAAGGTGACCAAAGACACAAACCAGGTGGACAGCTCTTCTCCATCTCCGAGTCCTGGGTTTCAAGAGTTGCACATTTTTGTTAGTGTTGGTTTCCCTAGAGATGAGACCTGCTTGTGACGTCGAGCTGACCCTGGGTGGCATTGGCTATGGCATTTTGGGTGACTTTGTGTGGAAGCATTTGCCTGACCAGTTAACAGTAGCTTGCTCACCTTCTCGGCCCTTCCCTGGCTGATACTGCTGTCAGGGACGAGCCGTCTCAGCTTCCTGGCTCTCAGTACCTACACTCTTCTCCACCTGTGTGCCAGGATGGGGCACAGGCCACCCAGCTGTGTGTTAGCAAATGCTCTTGATGACCCATTCTTCCCTCTGGGCAGGATTGGCTTTGAGAGGGTGCTGCTATGGGGGGAGGCATCCTCACACCAGCGAGTGCAGGGGGAGCCCAGGAGAGAAAGTGAATAGGCGAGTGGGCAGTGGGTTGAAAAGAGCAGTAGAGTGGGGTCAGGTAGCTCCCAAAGCCTAGTCGAGGCCTCTGAGCTGGTCTGACAAAGCCACAGGGCATGGTGTGCTCCTTCAACTTGTCCATGTGGCCATTGCTTTGGGCAACTTCCAAAAGAGGAAATGAGGCTAGGAAAGCATGAGTTGATAGAAAACTCCATGATCCAGGACAAGAGGGTCCCTTCCTGGAACATCACATGCAATATCGGGAAGGTGGAGCTCCCTTGGAAGGGGTCCAGAGGACTCAGGGAGGGAAAGGGGAACTCATCCTCATTGTCGGAGAGCTGAGATGGAACAGGCTTGCACTTCACTCGTGGGCAGGGCCCAAGCCCGTGAGAGAGCTGCCATCTGTCCCCCAGAGATTCAGTGCATAGGTGGTCAGGAAGGGAGTGGGGGGAGGGCTGTGTTGGCTGGAGTTGACATCACCCTCATGAAAGTGGGTCCCAAGGTACGTTTACTGGGTTGAAGGAGTGGAGACCAGACTGGGAACTGGGGAGCATAGTTGTGGTTGGAGCAAACAGGACCGTCTCTGCATGGGGTCAACTGAGCCCTGAGAATTTTCTCAGCAAGACTAAGACTCTAGGGGAGGGGCTAGAGCAGAGGTGTGTTTTGGGGTGCAAGGAAGCAAAGTGTCCCAGGGCAGGAAGCAGCACAAGTTGCCTAAGGGCCCAGGTGTGGAAGAAGAATTTAAATTTGAAAGCAGACAAGTGTCACCAAACCCAGGGCCCTGGAGGGAAGACTCTACAGGGTCCAGGGAGCTGAAGGTATTTCTCTGCTTCTGTGAGGCCCTGGATTCCCAACTCCATGGAGGAAGGGAGGGGACTGGCCACACTGTGCTCCAGGCCCAGGACACTGCACTGTCCTCAGTGGCTTTTCTGCAGTTCCAAAGAGAGAGGAACCTGAGGCTTCAGTGCTCCTTGTCAAGCCTGCCATATGGATTTTATTATGGGAAGCGGTTACCAGCAGGCCCCTGTTTAGCAACTCGAGTGAATTTTATTAGTTGGAAATTCACATCGGCTTTTCTTCCAGATCCTAAAGAGCTCCAGAGTGATACAATAGCTAATCAAGCAAAGAGGGCCTGGCGGGAAACAGCGTCCCACCCTGTGATTCCAGGCCCCAGTCTGATCGGTGACCATAAAAATTTTCTGTGCAGCAGCTTGAGCTGCGGTGCAGGAAACTGTGGTCAGGAAGCCTCGCTGCCTCCTGACAGGCCTCCTTTGTGTGAGCCCCACGAGAGGGAGGCCTGCTTCACAGCCAAGTCGGGTCAGAGTTGACATCACGGGGAGGTAGTAGTCATAGCTGGGGCTCAGACATCAGTCACGTGGCAGAGACACAGCCAGCAGGGCAGCGAGCAGGTAGGGGCGGTAGCTGTCCATTCCAGAAGTCTTGAACCTATTTCATGAGCAGCAGCACATTCCTGAGCTCAGGAGCCCTTCTGCGAAGCCAAGATGAGCTGGCAGGACACACCCTCTGCTCTAGGAGCCAGGCTTGCTCTGCCCAAGGGCTGAGATACTTATGTTTCTTCAGCTCCACGTTGAAGCTTGGAGATTCAACTTCTGGGGAAGGCCGCTGGGGTGTGGCTGAGCCTGTCCCTCAGTCGGCGGAGCCCTTTCCAGCGGCTCTCAGGCTGGCAGGGCACCCAGCGACATCTGCTCTGAAGCTGAAGAAGAGCCCTCTTCTCCCTCCCTGTCCTGTCTCCCACCACCTGGGTCCCACGAGCATGGTGAGAAGCCAGCAGGGATGCCGGGCTTCCCCGAGACCTGGAGCAGCACTTGCTTCCGTGTTTCCTACTGCTCGGGCAGCCATCTGGGACCCCATGGATAATGTGCTTCAAAATAAATGAGATTTGACATATAGCTAACACCACCTTGGTGGCACAGGATTGCCTGAAGGCTCTGTCCCACTCTGTAACTTCCAAGGAGGCAGCTTAGCTGACAGGGGATTTTGTTCTGGTATTTCCATGAATCCATGCCTCATCTGGGGGTAGGCAGAATAACAACTCCCTGAGATGTGCACATCCTCATCCCCGAACCTGGACCTAGGAAAACGAGCCTCTGCTGATATGATGAGGTTAAGGGTCTTGGGAGGGGAAGGTTATCCTGGGTTATCTGGTGAACTCCGTGTCATCCGAAGGGTCCTTACAAGAGGGAGGCAGGAAGGTCAGAGTCAGAGAAAGAGATGAAGTTGGAGTGACACGACCACACCCCAGGAAGTGCATGCAGCCTCCAGAAACTGGAAAAGACAAGGAATACATTCTCCCCTAGAGCCTCTAAAAGGAATGCAGCCTTTCATTTCAGCCTCATAAGGCCGCTTTGTGAGGTGATTTGTAATCCGGAATTGTCAGGTGATAAATTTGTGTTCTTTTAAGCCACTAAATCTGGGATTATTTGTTACTGCAGCAGTGGGAAACCAATGTAGACCCTGTTTGTTGCATTTTGAGGGGGATTCGTTTATCACACTGACCTTGATCAGTGGTTTCATGCAGGACATTGCTTTCAGTGAAGTTATTAATCTAACTACAATTTTCAACTTTGTACCTGAAATTTTTTTTTTTTAAAAGCTTAAGAACTGAGCCCTTAGTAAATATCAAGCATCTGTGGAGTACTTTTCATATGTGAACGCATTGAATTCCCATAGTCACCCTATGGGAGCAGTATCATTATTCGCCCATTCTACAGATGGGGAGACTGAGGCTCAGAACGCCCAAGGAATGTGCTCAAAGTCGTCTGCTGGGAAGTGGGGCAGGCCTGGCTACTCTGCCGTAATGTCTGCAGGGAGAGTTAGATCCCGAAGCTGATGTTAGTCACGTGGGGAGATCCACAAGCGAGCAGCCCCGTAGGGTCTGAGTGCCCTGCCCCACATTGCTCTCTACAGCCCTAAAATCTCTGCCTGAGGGTCCCAGAGACGAGGCCTCCTGAGGGGCAACAGAGGCCCTTTGGTCCAGTCACGAGCCTCCTTCTGGTTGCTCACGCCCAGTCTGGCGCTTGCTGTGCTTCCTGCTACAAGGGGACTCACTGGTCAAATAAAGAGCGTGGGAACTCAAAAGACACAGTCTGCGTCCAGGAGCCCCCACAGTTCCTGCACCCACTGCATCCACACAGATTGTCACCGGACACATAAGTACATTTTTTAAAGGCTCTGTCTTCCTCACGAACCAAACCAGACCCTGATTAGTGATGGGGCCTTTGGCGCTGGCCATGAGGTTAAAGCGAGCCCTTTTTTAAAAAGATTTTATTCATTTATTTGGAAGAGAGAGAGAGTGAGAGAGATAGAGCGCAAGAGGAGGGAGTCTGAGGGAGAAGCAGACTCCCAGCTCAGCAGAGAGCCCGATGTTGGGGCTCGATCCCCAGACTCTGGGATCATGACCTGAGCAGAAGGCAGCCACTTAACCGACTGAGCCACCCAGGCAACCAAGCAAGCCCTTTCTCATCAGGGAGCTCAAGATTTTGATTTTCTCCTGGACACTCTAGAAAGCTCAGCTGGGTTTCCAAGGCCAAGAGAGCAGAAAAGGAACCAGCCCAGGCCAGCAGTCCATGGGGGACGGCTTCATGTCTAGACAATATTGGGCTGTGTTGGCTCTGCGATTCTGCTTGGAAATCATGACACGCTGAGTGGTTTACCTTCTGTCGCGGGAAACTGGCATTCAGACCGCATTCCTCGCTCCACCTACTTCCAGAGTCTGGTTCGTCCCTAGACATTTACAGCCATGACAACCGGCAGGAGCTTTTGGAGTGTTTGGAGAGAGTGCTTGTTTTAACTTATTATATTAATTTCTTGGAAAGTCATTTTGGGGAAAGAACTAGCAATACTTCTGTCTGTGTCTGATGGTGAGTAATGCTCTGGAGGGCAATGGCGGAGAGCCTCCCAGCAACCTCTATCCTTAGATGCTGGATTGACGCTGTCTCTGCCTTCCTCCTTTAAAGGCACCTGCTTCCTCAAATGATTCTTCTGACCAGGGAAACCGGAACAAGGATATTTGTGTCTCCTCATCCTAGATGTAGTCTTTTTCTGACTGGGTTTTTTTTACTTATTGGACTGTGTTAGGTCAAGGAGAAGCCCGGAGCCTCTCATCAGAGCAGCTTTCCCTGATGTGATGCAATTCAGAGACCAGTAGATAGGTCCTCTCTGCACAGGGAGGCCAAGGAACTCGGGAGACAGACCTGAAGGCTCTTGTGGTTTCCATCCTTCCTGCCTTCATCCTAGAGAGAAGATATCAGACCCACCGCGCTGTGATGGCCCCAGCCCCATCTCCCCACAGCACCCATGTTCTCCTCAGGCCAAAGCCCAAGGGGAATGGCATGCTGGGCTGTGAACAGGAATCGCTAGTCCAGAAAGGTTTGGCCAAGATCATCTTAATGGGCTTGTCTTCTCAGTCTGCAATTTCCAGCTGCCTTTGCTTCTGTGGGGGCTGCGCAGACCGGTTCTGAGCAGACCTGGTTTTGTGGGAACAGTTGGGGGTACGGAAACCGTCAGCCCAGGAAGCATCTCAGCCCAGAAGGCTGCCAGGCCGTGGGGGTGAGAGGCATTGCTCATGCCTGAGCACCTAGGGAGTGCCAAGGATGCCAGACTGTGGCAGGAGGGGGCAGAAGAGGGAGAGGCCAGCAGGGCGGGAGGACGAGGAGAAAGCTTGCTGGAAGAGCCGCTCTTGGTT
>CM053607.1:106929782-106951147 GCA_028646535.1 Procyon lotor | reverse complement strand
ACAGGCCGTCTGGGTGGACAGACACCGCTTGTCTTCTGGGGAATGCTGTCCTCTCAGCTCCTTAGCAAAGTCTGGAGCTGACTTATTTATTCAGTTTAGCCAGTCACTGGTGAGCACGCAGTCTGCATGGGTTCCCTCTGACATGAGAAGTTGACACGGTTTCCAGCCTGCAGGAGGACCAACTGATGGAGAGACAGACAGATCCACAGACAAACACGAGACAGTATGAAAGATGCTTTGGTTCCCAGCTGGGGAACCAAAGAGAAGGCCACGATCTTTCCATTGGGTGCAAGGCCTTCAGGCAACCAAGTCAGGGAAAGCCACAGACAAGGAGCTTTTGGGATGTGTGCATTTCCCTCTCTTGCAACATCTCACAGCTATGAATTGTAAAAACAATTCTCCCCACTCTTGTCTTTCCCTCAAATATGGGTATAAGTGAGAGGCACCAGTGTGAGGTATTAGTCCTCAAAGAAGTACACCAAATACTAGGGAGAGCTTCTGATTATCTATTCTGTTTGCGTGTCAACAGCCAATTGTGCCCCACAAGTGAATTTCACATTAACCAGAGTATCTGTTTTTGATGGTGTTTTATAATCTGCTAAATTAGCTATCTGCCCCTCCTATGCTGTCTGGGCTAGGGAGCTCTCACAGGAGACACAGTGGATGGAAGCTGGGCCTCTTTCTCAGGAGGACAGCGAGCCAGCAGTGTCCCCATGGGAAGGACAGTCCCTGAGGCCCCAGGTCTTCTTCCCACTGCCCCAACGTGGCGGTTGGGGGGGCATGTCACCCCTAAGACCAGCCTCATCAGATAGCAGCCCCCTCCCTCCCTGCTCTTTATCATGGGTGCTGACTCCCCTCTGCCTGTCAGACACTCATAGAGAATACAGAATTCTGACTACAGGAAGGAAATCTACCTGGAGCAGAGGAGGCTCCAGGATGGGTCCTGAGGTCTTTGCACACCCTGATGTATCAGGGGTTACTCACTTGTGCCTGAGATCCCTTGTCTAAACACAGCTTCACAGAAGAGTCATGGCTCATCGTCAAAAAGAAACAACGCCCAACTCTTCATGGCTAAATTATGAATCAGTTATAAAAGGGAGAATAGACTCCTCACTTTTCAGAAGGGGCCTGACATCCATTTTCTGCTACATTGAAAGACGCATGCACGCAGGCAGGATGATTCAAATAGACAAGACCTTTGTAAACTGCACACTCATACCATTTACAGGCCATTCTGTGTAAGACGAAGAGACAGGCAAGAGAGGCTAGAGCTGAGTGCTCCTGGCAGGACACAGGGCACTCTCAGCATGGAGGCTGGACTCTGGAAGGGGTCTGTAGTTTCTCCTTCTTCGGCCCTTCCAGGTGATCCGTCTGCCCAAGGACAGCCCATCCCTCCTTTCTACAGAATTCCCACTGAATCACAGCAGCTGAAAAAAGATGATGAACATGAAAGCTAGAGGCATACTGGAAACTCTCTAGACCAGTCCCCTCATCTGTAAACAAGGCAAGAGAGCTCCAGAAGGGTGTCCGGCCTTGTCTGAGGTCACATAGCAAGCCCATGCCAGAGTCTGGGCCCCCTGCACTCCCAGTGCACGTGTCAAAACACATCATCTGGGATGGTGTCTTATTTTCCACATGTATCTGTTCTAGCTCCTCAATAAGACTCTAATCTCCATTGGCTACTTACAGTGCTTCATTCTTTTTGAGCCCGGAAAGCCCCTTAATTAGAAGCTTCCTTAGAACTTGACTTTCATTTTTTAAGATTTTATTTATTTATTTGACATAGAGAGAGAGATCACAAGTAGGCAGAGAGGCAGAGAGAGAGGGGGAAGCAGGGTCCTTGCTGAGCAGAGAGCCTGATGTGGGGCTCGATCCCAGGACCCAGAGATCATGACCTGAGCTGAAGGCAGAGGCTTTAACCCACTGAGCTATCCAGGCCCTCCAGAACTTGACTTTTTAAATGATGCTTGGTTAACAGCTCCCTCATGAGCCCATCTAAACTTCTCATGAAAATACCTACGGTGACACTGGAAATAGTAAAAACATGATTCTGTGAATCAGGATCATGTTCAACCAAATGCCAGGCAAGGAACTGGATTAAAAATGCCATTTCAGGGGTGCCTGGGTGGCTCAGACCTTAAGCATTTACCTTCAGCTCAGGTCATGATCTTGGGGTTTTGGGATCAAGTCCCACATCTGGCTTCCTGCTCAGTGGGTAGCCTGCTTCTCCCTCTGCCCCTCCTCCTGCTTGTGCTCTCTGTCAAACAAACAAACAAATAAATAAATAATTTTTTTTTTAAATGCCATTTCAGGACACCCCATTCTCTGAGCCAGGGAGTCAGTCCCTAAAACCAGAACCACAGGGCTGACCTATCCAAAACCCTGGGACATGGTCCAGAGTGTTCTCTGCATCTACAGGCAACCCTCTCCTCATGTCCTGGGTAAGGTGGATGGAGAGGAGCGAGGCTCCACGGTAGCCAGGAGGGGAGTCTTCACAGACATGACATGAGAGTCACAGCTCACAAACGGCCCAGCCCGGAGGCAGGCATGCCATGGCACTGTTCTTTCTACGATCCCCATTTCTTCCTGTTGTCAGAGAGCTCTCCGGTGGGACAGGAGAAGGATTTCAGTTAACGGACATTTAATCAAAGCAAAGCTGCTGGTCACTAGGAACCACAGTCTATGCCTCGACTACTGGACAGGGCTTTTGACAGACACCCCGCAATGACAGGCAGCAACAGGCATAAGCTGCCACGACCTTCTCTCAGGGAAATAACAGATTAGACTGACCTGTCACTGTGGAGGATGAGCAGCGGGGGAAACATGACAAGAAGAAAATACCATCTGAAAAAAAGTAAGCACTCAGGTTTGCCATTTAAATGTTTTTAATGTAATACCAGAAAAAAAACCAACCAATCAGCCCTCATTCAGGGCACAAGAAGTAGGGCTGACACCATACCAGAGTGAATGAGTAATGGGGAGGACAAGCATGAGACTCAGAGAGAAGGCAGAGAAGGGCAAGTGGATGGAAATGACAAGCAAGAAGAGCAGGCCTTGATTCCCCTTCACTATCTTTCTAAATTCAAGAATTATAGAACGACCAATGGGGCGCCTGGGTGGCTCAGTTGGTTAAGTGTCTAACTCCTGATTTTGGCTCAGTTCGTGACCTCAGAGTCATAGGACCGAGCCCCGTGACGGGATCCAAGCTCAGCACAGTCTGCTTGAGGCCTCTCCCTCTGCCTCTACCCTGGCTCCAGCCTGTACACACACTCTCTCCTCTTCTCCAAAATAAATAAATAAATAAATCTTAAAAAAAAAAAAAAAAAAAAAAGAATCCTAGACCATCCTAAGGAAGAAACTCACGCAACTGGAACAAAAGTGATAATGGAAGATATAATTAAAGAAAACTTCCTTTTGTATTCAACCTGAAGGGGCTCACCACATTTGAAGGCAAAATAAAGAGGGCCATTCAGAACAGAGTTCCTAAAGCAGGCCTGAAACTGCTACTCTTAGGGAGCCCTGCTGGCTGGCGTCTGGGAACTTGGCTGGTCAATAATTCCCGACGCCAACAGCAGACTTTGCCTAGGGGGCACCTGGGTGGCTCAGTGGTTAGGCATCTGCCTTTGGCTCAGGTCAAGATCCTGGGTTCTGGGATCAAGCCCCGCATCGGGCTCCCTGCTTGGTGGGAAGCCTGCTTTCCCCTCTCCCACTCCCCCTGCTTGTGTTCCCTCTCTTGCTCTGTCCTTCTCTGTCAAATAAATTTTAAAAATCTTAAAAAAAAAAATGACTTTGCCTAACTGGTAGGAGTGGCTCGTGGTGCCTAAACTGTTTCTCACAAATACTGCGGTTTATGCTGGACACCTGCTCTCCTTCTGGCTCTGGAATTTTGGTCCACACTCAGTGCAGTGCCTATATGATCAGACACCAATAAAAAAACTCGAGAATGGAGTCTCAAACAGGCTTCCCTGGGCAGACACCTTACACATATGTTGTTCCGTCTTCCTCGCCAGGGGAAGAGTGAGCTCTGTGTGACCCTTCACAGGAGGGAGAGAGTAAAAAGAAGCATGTGCCTGTATTCTGCCAGACTCGCGTGTGCTTTTCCCCTTAGAAGCTAGGGGCATACTGCCATGACTTCGCTGTAATAAATCTTAACCATGAGGACACTACATGTGGAGTTCTGTGAGTCAGTTTGGTGAATTTCCAAACCTAGTGACCTAGATGGCCTTCCAGACCCCTCAAAGAGGAGCTTCA
Source organism: Procyon lotor (assembly GCA_028646535.1). Classification (NCBI taxonomy): domain Eukaryota; kingdom Metazoa; phylum Chordata; class Mammalia; order Carnivora; family Procyonidae; genus Procyon; species Procyon lotor. The sequence goes on along the minus strand of CM053607.1, from coordinate 106,946,896 downwards.
CTTAAAATGCATTCTAGCAAAATATTTGAATTTTGAGAATAATTTACTTTTACGTTGTAAGCATCAAGGAAGAAAAACACAACTTCTTATAAAAAATATAAAAGCTGGCTGGTTTCAGACTCCCTACTCCCTTCACCCCTCTATGTGGAACAGCTTTCAGGGGGCTTTGAAGGGAAAGAATTGAGACCCAATAATTGTGCAGCCTCCAGAGTAAGACAATAGACAGATATTCTTAGATACATAAGCATGCACAATAGACTTCCACTAATTACTGAGATCCTAAACTCCAAGGATGTGAGAAGAGGGAATTCTGGATATGCACTTCTTCTTTTATGGAGATCCCAACTTCAAAATCCAGTTGTGTTGCTCTACTGGAGAATTCTGCAACTTTAGCCTCACGTCTTCATATTTTCCCCTAGTGTCTTTCTGCCTCTGCAGTTCTGCTGAGACCAAGAAATGAATTTTCTGGTGCCATATCCCACACTTCAAATTTAGGAGGAATCCTCTGCTATGGTTGATGGCCGTAGAAACAATCGGGCAGCATACTTCTAGTCTTAATGATTGCTAAACTTACAGGACATCAATAGTCCCCAGTTGATGAGACTCACTGGACTAAGGACTGCTGTGCTGGGTACCATCCTGAGTCATGGGGGCGCTCCACGGGGAAGAAGGAGGGATCAATGACAGTTGCCGGTCTGGGGGAAACAAAATGGAACATGGTGGTAAATACGTCACTCATTTATTATCCCTGATCACATACTCAGGATACTGTGATTTGAAAATTAATGAACAAAAAAAAAATCTTATTTTTTCCACAAAAGAATGGTTGCACAGTGTAAGAAAAAAAGAGCATTTGCAGTTCAAGAATCCTGAGTAATAGTTTTCTGCATTTGAAAAACTCACCCTGGGGGGGAAAAATACTCTCATTGAATGACTTGGGTAATTTTGTATGTGTATGTATGTCTGTGTGTATGTATGTACCAGTATAGTTAAAAAAAAATGCTCAAATGCAACGATTATCTGCCATCAAACCCTTCCTTGGTTTTTTTTCCCATTATGTTAGTCACCATGGAGTACATCAGTAGTTTTTGATGTCCTATTCCATGATTCAGTTTCTGTATAACTTGCAGTGCTCATCACAACATGTGCCCTTCTTAATACCCACCACTGGTCTATCCCATCCTCCACGCTCTTCCCCTCTGAAACCCTGTTTGTTTCCTGGAGTCCACAGTTTCTCATTGTTTGTCTCCCCCTCCGATTTCCCCCTTCATTTTTCCCTTCCTTCTCCTGATGTCTGCCATGCTATTCCTTATGTTCCACAAATAAGTGAAACCATATGATAATTGACTTTCTCTGCTTGACTTACTTCACTCAGCATAATCCCCTCCAGTTCCATCCGTGTTGATGCAAAAAGTTGGGTATTCATCCTTTCTGATGGCTGAGTAATATTCCATTGTGTGTATGGACCATCTTTATCTACCCGTGTGTTGGAGGGCATCTTTGCTCTTTTCACAGTCTGGCTATTGTGGACCTTGCTGCTATGAGCAATGGGGTGCATGCACCCCTTCTTTTCACTATGTCTGTGTCTTTGCGATAAACACCTAGTAGTACAATTGCTGGGTCATAGGGTAGCTCTAACCTTAATATCCTGAGGAACTTCCATACTGTTTTCCAGAGTAGCTGTACCAGCTTGCATTCCTACCAACAGTGTGAGAGGTTTCCCCTTTCTCCACATCTTCGCCAATGTTTGTTGATTCCTGTTTTGTTAAGTTTTGCCATTCTAACTAGTGTAAGGTGATATCTCATTGTGGTTTTGATTTGTATTTCCCTGATGGCTAGTGATGCTGAGCATTTTTTCACATGTCTGTTAGTTGTATGTCTGTTAGTGTCCTTTGCCCATTTTTTGACTGGGTTATTAGTTTTTTGAGTGTTGAGTTTGAGAAGTTCTTTATAGATCTTGGATATCAGTCCTTTATCTGTAATGTCATTTGTAAATATCTTCTCCCATTCTGGGGGCTGCCTCTTAGTTTTACTGTTTCCTTTGCAGAAGCTTTTTATCTTGATGAAGTTTCAAAAGTTCATTTTTGCTTTTGTTTCACTTGCCTTTGGAGACGTGCCTTGAAATAAGTTCCTGTGGCTGATGTCAAAGAAGTTACTGCCTATGTTCTCCTCTAGGATTTTGATACATTCCTGTCTCACATTGAGGTCTTTCACCCATTTTTAGTTTATCTTTGTATATGGTGTAAGGGAATGATCCAGTTTCATCTATACGTAGCTATCCAGTTTTCCCAGCACCACTTATTGAGGAGACTGTCTAAATATTTTTTGATGTGGACTTTTTTTTTAATTGAAGTGTTTCTACTTTTTTTTTTATTTTATTTTGATGTGGACTTCTAACTGTTCCCTGGATAACGATGCTTTAAAAAGCAACTGAGATCGAGTAGATCTCAGCTGTATAAAAGTCATGTATATTACAAAGTCATTGCAAACTTACCAAAGTATTAATCAAGATTACCTCTAGATGATGGATTTAAAAAAAATTATTTTTTTGAAAGAAGATAGAAAGAGAGAGGAAGAGAGAGAGAATGAGCAGGGGGAGGAACAGAGGGAGAGGGAGCTCTCGTTTGAGCAGGGAGTCCAACATGGGGCTCAATCCCAGGACCTTAAGATCACAACCTGAGCTGAAGGCACAGTTAACTCAATGAGCTGCCAAGGTGTCCCCCTGGCTGGTGGACTTTTGAAGGATTTTTAATTTTTTTCTATTATTTATCCTAGTTATTCTCTGTGCCCCTGCTTGCCATGGGATTCCTTCTCCACTTTTCTCTACTTTGTGCTGGGATCCTGGATCTCTAATCTCTATAAGCCACATTGCCCAGGCTCTCTTGCCCTCTGGCTTCTGGTTGGCTTTGCTCAATAGGGGTGTCTGGAATAGATCAAAGGAAAGAAACAGAGGCCAGGGAAATGTAACACTGGAATAATTCTGGCATTCAGTCATATTTCTCAACAGTACGGTGGATCGCTCATGTATATATTATATTGCTCCTTCCTGCCTTTTGCATACTCTTCCCCATGTATATAAATAAATTAGGTGACCTATAAAAGTCTCACAAGTTAGAATCTACCCCAAACTTGTTGGTCTATAAGATTTCTATTCCTTTCCACAGGGGAGATATTGAGACGGCATGGAGGCATCGGGCCTGGGCATGCTAGGCTGGTGTCAGGAAGGCACACCCTGTTTCTGAGCTCTGTGACAGAATAAAGATGACATCTGTAATCTGAACATGTAGACTGGGTGCAGTTCTATGCTAAAAAAAAAAAATGTTTAAAGCCACACAGTGTCAGCTTTTAAAAATTATGAAGAAAATTAAGTAACGCTCCTGAAATTTAAAGAAAACACCTACCAATTTCATCACTTAGGTAAGAAATGGTGAGATCTCCCCGATGAGTGTGAAATACCAGACCAAGAAATAAGCCTATAAACATTTCTTTCTCTCATATTTGTGTTACAAAATAAAACACTGTAACTGAGCCAGTCTACATCTCAGTTTCAGGACGGATGGGTTACTTAATTTCATTTTCCTGGGCGATCAGCTGATGGGGTTTCCATTCACTCACTTTCTTCCATCACTAAGCCACCCACTCTGACATCTCAGTTCTTTAGTTCATGCTGCGGCAAGTTCAGTTTCAAACAGCAGGGTAAAATCTACATTCAACGTGAATGTTTATGTCATATTGCCGAGGAGACAGAAGGAAGTTTTAAAATAAATAAACCAGTATAGGAAGGAGGTGCAAAGAAAAAAGATAGATCAGCTGAATCACATTTTGAAGCAAAAAACATCCCAAGATAAATCGAGTAGCATTTTATCTTATGATGCAACTGAATAAAACCAAGACAAACTGAGACATGTATTTGCAATCTGGGCAGCAGAGGATTAATATCCTTAATGTAATAAGTTTCTGTAAGTCGATCTGAAAATGAATCACATAGAAGAAAACTAGGCAAAGAGCATGAGCAGTAAACTCACAAAAGAATAAATTAACTTGACAATTAAATTGACAGTGAAGGAGTAAGAAAGTTCACTGCTTGATCACTATAAAAAGAGTTGAGTTTAGAAAGTGAGGTATAAATTTTAAAAAAATCCTTGCCAATTTGATAGATGGGAGATTATAATTCCCTGTGTTACACATATAATTTTTCTTAAAGGTGATTTGCCACATCTTTCAAAACTCTTTCAGGCATGCATGTCCATGCACAGAGAATTCCACTACTACCAAATCATGGGAGACAGGCTTAAAGATATCTGGACTGAGTGATTATCTCAGGATCATAATGGCAAAATGAGGAACAACTCGCAATCAGAGAAATGGCTACAAAGCTTAAGGTAAACCTATGCAATGGGATAGAGGCAGCTGAAGAATCATGTGCAGACAACTATTTAACCGAGTAGTCAACGCGGGGCTGGGTCCCACAACCACAGGATCATGATCTCGGCAGAAACCAAGAGTTGGAGGCTTAACTGACTGAGCCACCCAGGCGTCCCCTCCACTGGATCTGCTATTTAGTGAAAAATCAGGACACACATTGTCTGCATCGCACACAGGTGTGTGCTGTGGGGTGGCTTTGGGCTGCAGAATCTGGAGTTCCCAGCCTGCTAGTGAATCCGGGCCCCATTCACCTCCCTGGGGAGTCCTGGGCAGCTTCTCTGCCCCTTCTAAACTGCAGAATCTTCATTTGTAAAAATGGTGGTAATGAAAGTAATTACCTAGCTATATGCAGCCTGAGATCATCCAGACAAAGTACTTAGCACACTGCCTAACTCAGAAGAGTATGTTAGGTCATAGTTGTTTGTAAAAACAAGGCCGAAAATATTCATGGAAAATAGCCCAGCAGAACACACACTAACCTTAGTCGTGGGACTGTCACTAGTTTATGCTCCTTTTTCCTCTACTGGGTTTTCTGCACCGAATGCAGACTCAGTTACGATGTTAAAACACACATACAATAAATACCACTTTTGAGGAGGTTACCAGAGTCTTAAGGAAACAGCTGAAACCCATCTTTCTAGGAAGACAAGAAAGAAGAAATGGCCAGATGAGGGGGAACCACCCCCACACTCTAGGAAAAAGCTCTGAGCCTCTGGGGCCACGGGGCGGAGGAGGGCTACTCCCCAGCCTGCCAGGCAGCAGGCCTGGGGTCACTGCTGCGGCTGAGCTGGGTGCAGGCTGCACACTGGCCCATTGTCTCACCACAGCTCCACCGCGGTCAATGAGAAGCAGATGGCCCAGCCGCCGTGTGCACACTATGCTTTCCCTCCTCGCACACCTCTGATGCAGGGTCTGCTTGGAGCCCCCGGCAAGGCAATCTGCTTTTCATTTTATAGGCAGAGAAAAGCTGCACAGGAAGGAGGGCGGGAGGCCATAGTTTTCAAAGTGTCGGGGGAGTTGATGTAACAATAATTCAATTCTCTCCTACTCTGAAAGGCAAAGCTGTGCAACCTCGCTGGATGCCTGCACAGGCCCAGCTGCAAACTCAAGGCCATCTTGCACTACCTCAGGCAAAAGTGAGCCAACCTTGAACCTGTGGCATGGACCCGGAGGCTCTGAGATCTTAGGACCAGCAGGAGGAAGGATCCAAACTGGGGCTTCTTCAGTTTGTATTGTATAGATGAGCCTGGAAGGGAAGCTGAGGGGCTGGGGAGCAGCAGGCCTCACTGCCTGCAGCTGAGGGAATCATTATCAACACTGGCAACCAGCAGTAGCCATCCTGCCCACGGGGCTCCTCCTTCCCCTGGCCTTGAGGCACTCTGCTTTCCTGGACAGGGGCCTGGGCTCTGGAACCAGCAGTCCTATCCAGGATGTCATCCCAGCTCTCTTTTTCCTTGCTGTGTTACCTTAGGGTGGCTGCTTAAACTCTCTGAGTCTCTACTTCCTCACCAGACAGATGGGCACGGGACTTCCATTCTCTCAGAGAAGATAAGATGACCGCAGGAGATAAGGCACAGGAGGTGCCCATAGAATGCTTGGCACATAATAAGTGCTTGTGACAGTTGGCTATTATCATGGTTATAATGGCCACATTCTGTCTTCTTTTCCTCCTCTTTACACCATGGTGTAATTTATGCCTCAATAGGCTCTGGGGCCTTATTTCTTCTCATAGCAGTAACTGCATTCAGTCTCTAGGGGGTCCCTGCCTCTGCACCCTCCAGGGATATCTACCTGTAGTCACCCACGATTTATGTTGTCTTTGGGATGAGTCCAGATCATCGTATGTGATCCCTGTGTAACTGCTCAACAGAGCCTCAGGTTTCCCCCATCAGGCAGTTCTGTGGCAGGGACAATAGTCTTGAGAGCCAGAGAGTGGCTGGTAGGTAGTCCCAGTAGAGGGGTGTCCCCTGAAGCCCTAAAATATAGGTGAGCAGAAGAAGAAAGCTCAGAGCAGAGGGTTTGCTGAGGCAGGTCTAGGAAGAAAACACAGAAAGGGTCCCCAAGGAAAGGGAGCACACAGGAAGCATTTGAGAAGACAAATGCAATCTGAGAAGACATCAGAGAAGGCACAGAGTTTCAAAACATTCAGGAAGGAGAGACAGTTAAGTGGCCTTTTGGAGGTGGTAGCAGGAAAGTGGCCTTTTGGAGGTGGTAGCAGGAAAGAGAGACTTAAGACAGAGGCATCAATATGAAAGTCTATAAAAAAAAGATTTGTAAAGATGCCAACATGATGGACAAACAAATCATAGGCGCAGGAAAGAAAACAGTGAGGGTCTGTGTAGATTGCATGACAACTGAGACTTTCAGAAAGAGATGACAAGTAAACTGCATGGAGTGTGTCCAAATCAGGTGAGGGTGCGTCTGACCAGCGTCTGACCGGCGTCAGACCGGCAGCTTTCCCTGGATGTGCTAATTACAACGTATTTGTTCTCAAACAAAAATAGCTTATTTGTCATGAGGGCTGAGGTCCCACAGTATGAGAGATCATACTGGGTAGTTCTGTTTGAATGACAGAAAAAAAAAAAAACCACGACTACACAGTAATACAGTCACTTTTCATGCAGATTTTTGGGTTGGGTCCTATAGCTATATCTCACAGAAATAAATGGATCAGGGCCTGGCCAAGATGAGAAGTCCCAGAGAAAACAAATGTCCACTGACAGATGAATGTATGAGAAAACTGTGGTATATCCAGATACAATGGACTATTACTCAGCCATAAAAAAGAATGGCATCTTGCCATTTGGAACAACATGGATGAACCCTGAGGCCACTCCACGAAATGAAATGAGTCAGAGAAAGACAAATACCATATGATTGCTCTTATGTGTAGAATCTTAAGAGAAACAAAACACAAAACTAAGTTCATAGGTATACAAAATAGACTGGGGGGGGGGCAAAATGGGTAAAGTGCATCAACACGTACAAACTCCCAGTTATAAAATAAGTAAATGTAATATATAGCATGGAAACTAGGGTTAATAACATCGCACTGCATATTGGAAAGTGGTTAACAGAACAGATCTTAAAAGTTCTCATCACAAGAAAAAAATTGGTAACCATGTATGGCGACAAATGTTATATAGACTTACAGTGGTCATAATTCTATGAAATATGCAAATATTGAATCATGTTGTAATGAAACTAATATAATATTGCATTTTAATTCCAGTAAAAAAGAGAGAAGGTGGCAGCAAGATTAAAAGTCAAACTTTCTTTCAACCAGGGATAGGCTAAGTAATGCTGCAGTAACAACCAACCCCAACTCTCAGGATCTTTTTTTTTTTTTTAGATTATTTATTTATTTATGTATTTGACAGGGAGAGAGAGAGAGAACAAGCAGGGGGAGCAGCAGAGGGAGAGGGAAAAGCAGACTCCCTATTGAGCAGGGGGCCTGATGTGGGCTTAATCCCAGGACCCTGAGATTGTGACCTGAGCCGAAGGCAGACACTTAACAGACTGAGCTGCCCAGGTACCCCTCAGGGTCTTTAAACAACAAAGGTTTATTTTTCATTTATGCCACATTCCAGTGTGGGTTGGCTGGGACTTTGCTATGCATACCCTCCCTTAGGGACCCAGGATGATGGGGCAGCCACTATCTCAAATCATGTTCCCGTGGCAGAGGAAAAAAGAGACAAAACACACACTCTGGCTCTTACAGCTTCTGCTCGGAATCATACAAATCACAGCTGCTCACATTCCATTGGCCAAAGTAAGTCTCATGGCCATGGGGACTCTCGAAAGGGCTGGGAGGTACAGTCCTTCCATGTGCTCCTCAGAAGGAGAGGAAAGGGAGCCTAACAACTCCACTAACCACCCATTCCATGACACACCCACAGTCTACTGGCTGTCCCTTCCCTCAGCACACACCCCTCTCAATGACTGTCAGTCATCTCTGCCCAGCAGGTCACCACAATCTTTTAAGTCACACTTTGGAGGCCAGGATGGGTAACAGTGCTTCCACCGTGGCTCTATCACCATGAAATAAGGGGAAATACAGAATAGAACTTCTGAGAGGACCCAGTGTAGAATTCCTCAATTTAGAGGTGGGGAAACAGGTAAAAGAGAAACCAAACCATGTGTGGTAGGCAGAAATCTAAGATGGCTCCAAGATACGCTCTCCCTGGTATACATACTGCCTGATCCCTTCCCTTTGAGCATGAGTTGGACCTGTAAATACTATGAGGTATCACTCCAATGATTATGTTAATGTATATGGCAAAAGGGATTCTGCAGATGTAAGGTCCTTGGAGTCAATCGAAAGGGAGGCTATCCTGAGTGGGCCTGACTTAATCCGCAGTGCCCTTAAAAGAGATGAAGAAAGCAAACAGCTATGTTGTCACAACCTATGGCTAGAACCAGAGTGCAGTCCCTAGGTCAGCAAGGAAATGGGGACCTCAGCCCTACAAGTGCAGGACTTGAATGATGCCAATACCCTCAAGGAGCTTAGAAGAGGATCCTGAGCTCCAAAGGAGGACAGAGCCTTGGCCAACACCTTGACTTCAGCCTGGTGAGACTGTGAGCTAAGAATCCAACTAAACTATGTGCCAACTATGGACTCAAAGAAACTATGAGATTAAAAAAAAAAAAAGTGTTGTCTCAGTCCCTGAATCTGAAGTCATTGTCATGCAGCAGAAAGTTCTGTGACTACCAGCCCCCATGTATCTCCGCTCCACTCTATCACTGGGCATCCTTCTGTGGCTGGGGAGGCCACCCTTGAAGCTGGCAAGAAGACAAGCTCAAATAAATACCTACAGTTTGTTATCTCTTTTCTTGCTTTCTTTGCTCTATTCAAGCCAATTTGCACACCAATGATGGGGATCTTACACAACACTGCTTTTGCCCATGCCCCTCCCTGCTCAAACATTCAAATGCACCAACTCCATTCTGTTTGTTTGGGACATCAATTCTGAGCTTCTAATCCCAGTGTTTAAGGTCTTCCAGCCCTTTCTCCCTGTCTCACTGAACACAAGTTCTCTATTCCAGGTCCGATGGTATCTGCAGGGCCCTTCCCATCTGCCAGGATCGCTCCCTTCTGTATTCTGCTCCAGTCTGCTCCCAGGGGCACTTCCCCCTGCCCTTTGCCCCTGGGTCCCCATTCATCAGACAGGGCTTCAAAATGCCACCTCCCAAATCAAAGAACCCCCTCACCACAACTCCCACCCACTGTACCCTGGCACTCTCTGACTATTCCATCCACCCTGGCACAACTGTTAAGCATTCCTGCAGTTGATTACAACCAATAATAAACCACCATGAGTATCACATCATTTAAACCTCTTCCCTGCAGATTCCAAGCTCTCTCAGGGCAATAGCCATAACCACTCCGGAATCAGAAAAGGCGTCTGAAGTCATAATACCCTTAAACTGGAAACACAGATGTCTACCATCGGGTGAAGAGAACACATTGAGGGATTTCCATACAATGGAATACGGCTCAGCTAAAACAAGAAGTTACTAATAACATGCTACCACATGGATGGACCTCAGAGACATTGTGACAAGCCTAAGACAGGAAGGTATACATACTGTAAGATTCATGTCTATAAAAATCTGCATAAAGCAAAAACTAATATATGACAGCAAGTCGTTAAGTGGCTGCCTGGGCCTGGGGGCCGGGGGCATCCCTGGCAAGGGGCACAAGGAACGATTTAGGGTGATGGAAATGTTCTGTATCTTGATTGTGGTGCTGGCTACATGAAGTACACATTTGTCAAAACTCATTAAGTTGTATGTTTAAAATGGATGCATTTTACGATATGTAAATTATGCCACAAGGTTGACTTAAAATGAAAAAAAAATTTGTATATTCTGAATCAACTTTGTTGATAAGACTAAAGACTAAGACTTTGTTGGAAATATCACAGGCCCTTCCCTTCTAAAAGGGAGATGTGCACAGAATTTGTAAACGGTGAGCCCAGGGACATGCCTGCAGACTCACATCAGGCAGCCACCCCCTAGAACGCCGGGAGAGCCATCTCTACCTGACAGATGGGCTCCCAGGCTGAGACCAAAGACGTGGCTTACAAGGTGATTCAACCAACTTAAAGAGGGACTGCTCAGCAACTGAAGCCCAGAAAAAGGAGCGAGAGGAATGTGAAGAGGGGCTATGTATTCTGGAAGAGAGGTTCAAAGATGGTCTGGCGACCCAAGAGCTCTTCCCGTGCTGTCTAGTGGGGCGGGGCTCCTGCCAAGGCCTCACCATGACCCAGAGGAAGAGCTTTGAGGCCACAGTCTGCCGCTCTGAATCCACATGGGTGTGGGGCTTCCCACCAATGAAAGGCTTCCTCATCTGGATCAAGCAGCAGAGGGCCATGGGTCATGTTGCCTTGTGTGGCCTGTAGCTAGCTAGCCACTATGCCACTTCCCACCGTCACTCAGGACATGGCCCATGAGAGGAGGCTCAGCAAGGGCAGTGACTGGAAATCAAGGAGAAAGTATCAGGGTTCCAGAAGCGGAAAGAGCCAGATAAGAAGAAAACAGTTCCTGTCTTTGGAAGGAAAGGGCTCATATCTGAGCAACCAGCACCCCTCACTTAAAAGGCAGCAACCAAATCCCAAGGTTGGAAAAGAAAGTATAACATGGGCTGGTGCCTTGTGAGAAGTGGGGAGCCTTGGGACCTTGTGAGCACTGGGGCAGGAAAAGGAAGGAGGAGGCTGGGTGCTCAGCTGTGGTTAGGAGGAGCAGCAAAAACTAAAAGGGGAAGGGGAAGGGTGGGTGCTGATGAGGAAAGGCAAGTGGAGAGCAGCTCTGTGGTCTAGTGGAGACACAGGGCCTGTTTATACAAATGGCTGCCAGAGAGCCCCTCCACCTGACCACACCCAGAATGCTCTAGGCTCCTCTTCTCCCCCTGAATTCCTGAACATGATCAGCAGCACTTGCATCGGGCCTCCCAGCCCCACACTTGTCAGCCTGGCCCTGACCGCCCCCCGCCCACGCCCCATAACCCAGCAGTCTGGATTCTGCCCACCCCTCCCCACCCCTCTGCTGGAATTAACTTCTGGCTGCCCCACTTGTCGATCTGGACCAAGAGGTGCTCAGTCACAGAGAGGGGAACCAACACATAGGAAGTATTTAACATCCTAGACATTTTCATTACAGTTCTCGTAACGGCCCTGTTAGGAGGAAGGCAGTCCTATTTCCACTTTACTGACAAAGAACCTGGGGCTCATAGGGTTCAGTTAATTTGCCCAAATCTAAACAGCTGGAAAGGAACCCCTGCCATGATTCAAACCTCCTCCCTCTCTTCTCTCCCACTCTGAGGTAGATATAAATACAAATCTATCCCATTCATTTCCCTGATTGAAATTCTTTGGCAATTCCCCCATTGTCTACTGCAGTTTTTCAGTATTTTCTGTTAGTATTTTCCAGTATTTTCTGTGGTTAGAGACTGTTTTCTCCAAAAACTGTTTACTCAGAACGGGGGGGTGGGGGTTGAGGCCCAAACCTGACCTGCTTTCCCAGTGGCCTTTATGTGTGAAGCTACAACCTCATGTCAGTCTGTTAAAGATCGGACCCCTGGCCTCTTCCTGAACTTCTCATCTTAACGAATGGTCAGACCATCCACTCGGGAACCTGAGCAACACCTTACCACCTTCTTGTTCCCTCGTCTTCTATATGTGATCAGGAAGTCCACTTGATTGGCCTTCCACATCACTCTAGTACTAGCCTCCTGCTCTTCGTTCACAGGGCAAACACCCAAGCACCAAGGCCAAGCCATTACGGTCTCTCACTGGAGGAGTGGTAGGCCTCCCCACTTCCCCTTGCACCCCACAAGCGCAGTCCACTCCCCACCCAGCAGCCAGAGGAAGTAACACAAAATTCCCTGTCAAAGAAGGGGGTCACTCTGACACAGGAACTTGCTGACATTTGAGGGGCGCTGTCATCCCCCTCCATCAAATGTGCCCATCTATTTCTTCTTATTTTTATTTAAAATACTTTTACAACCGTGAGAGGAGACTACCAACCAAAAAGTAAGCTCAGAGTCAAAAGAATGGGGCGCTGGTAAGTTGATGTGTTGTGTGACCATCGAGTTTCACCAGCCATAGCGCAGAGTTGATAGAATCTGCTCCTTCTGGAAATAACTTGCCTAAAATATTCAGAATTAATTACATGGAACATATACATCTACAGCCTTCTTATGTTTCCCTGACATGAAATGATAAATGTGGTTGAAAATATGATGTTCTAAGATTTAAAACAAATTTGATGACGTAATTAAGTACCTATCTTCCCATTTTTACTCATGTTTAGAACAAGATCCCTCCCAGACTCTATATTTATACATGGCCTTGGCCACAGGGTCATATAAATCATGTGAAGATGTGGAGCAGATGTTACTGGGTAGCTGGAATTCTGTTAGGACTGCATTTGAATGGAAACACGACCACAAAGCAGACATCCTACATGCTTCACAAATACAGTAATAAAGCTACTTGGAATATTTATATTCTAGATAGGCCGATTTGTAATCAAGGAACATGACTGCTTCTTGTCTGCCCTTGGATGAGTCAGACAGCGGAGTTTTGTAGGCATTTCCGGGCAGGAGGGGAGAGGGCCACTGGGGAGAAGGTTTCCAGGATCTTCTCGGTCGGTGTGGTCTCATGCCCTTTCTCCTCTTGCTGGCTGACGGAGTGTTCTCCCAGGGCATGTTCATGGCAGTCCTCCATGAGCTTGTAGCTTGAAAGGAAAAGTGGTAAATGTGAGCTAAAACCGAAGCCCCACCAATGACAGAAAAGAGTTCCTTGGCTATGTGCATTTCAAAGATTTTAAAATCATATATTTTGTTGGTGTCGACTCCTTACAGCCTGTTTCCTCTGAAGTCTTTGTTTGGAATGGTTCCCTAGAAATGATTTTCTAGGAAGGTAGAATGTCCTTTTGAAGATCCCTGTGCTTCTCAGACAAAGCAGGTGATCTCCTGCTTCATGTGGACTCTGGTTTTCTGTGTTTTTATTCCTTCCTTTCTTGTTACTGAGTCGAGCATCACAGAGCCATAATCCAGATTCTTCTTTCTTCCTCTTTCTTCTTCTTCTCTCTTTCTCCTTCTTCCTTTTCTCCTCCTTCTCCTTCCCCTCCTCCTCCTACCCCTTCTTCTTTTTTCTCTCTCATAACATGGAACATGAAGAGGTAAAGCTACAACATTCATCGTGGGAGGTCTGATGGATAAATGGATTGGACAATGACTTAATCCAAATAATGACTCAGTCAGATTTTCCGAGACAGAAGAAGGTTGCTTAACTCTGCTGATCTCACCTTGGGTTAGGTATTCAGAATAACTTTACATACCATCGTCAGCTGGGTGGTTATCTGTGACTTTGGTTTGGGGTAGGTCTATACTGAGGACTATACTGAGGGCTCCCTAACTGCATGCTGGGCTTGGAGGAAGGGAGGATGCAGACATGCTTTCCTCCCTACACTGAGCCCCTAGGTGTAGAGGCCCCAAGGTCAGTGTTCTTCCACGGGAAGACTCAGGAGTTGGAAAGGCAGCCCTAGCACCTGGCTTGTGTCATGTCAGAGTAGCCTGGGTTCAGTCCGGCAAAGTGACTGATAGACAATAAAAGAATGACAAGAATGCCATAAGCCCAAAAAACACTTTTCCAGCTGAGGTAATTACCAGGTTGACCGAAAACAGAGTCGATGTTATCAACTTGTTTTATAGAGAGATCTGTGCATGCTTATTAAACTTGATGCCAAAGCTAAACCAACTGCCCTTGTCATTTTATTGTTTCAAAAATGTACTGAATGCTTACTATGAACTAAGCCCTGTGCAAAGCTCAGTGATCATGTGACATCCCAATGAAACAGATTTCCAGGTTTTCATCAACATAGAGTATTATTCGTAATATATTGCTAGTTAGAGAAAAAGTAGTTTGAATCACAAAAAGACACACAGGCTATAAGAACATAAGACAAAGTATTAGCTACACCTCTTAGGGTAATTGGATAATGGGCAATTTTTTTTTTGGCTGTATAGAGCATTTAAATATATATATTAGACACACACACACACACACACACACCACTACCTAGGATACATCTAACTCAGGCTATCAGGAAAAAGTCCTCTCAACAGTGACTCATCTACAATTAGCAAGGGAACCATGATATTTATTGCTGTAACTACCCAAATTGTTCTTAACTGCGTCACAATACTGCATTTGCCAATGGAAGCTGGTTGATCTAAGCTTCTACTTCTTACAAAGCCCCCAAACTTAAATCTTCTTAGGTTTCCGCATACCTTTGCAGTACGCAATTCCCTGGTGGGCAAGTTTGATTCAAGTTCCAGAGAACCCCCATGCCGATGCCTAATTTGTTTTGGCATATTTTATGTGGAAGAAAACAGAATTTATGTCGATTTCAAAGCCAACACAAAAACCAGACCTTCCATTTTCCTCCAGAAAACTGTATCACGCTACTGCTTTTCACCTTTTTTCACGGGCCAAATTCAGACAAGACATAGACTCTAGGCAATCTGGAGTGCGCTGAGGGAGGCAGAGACACCTGTTGCCGGGACATGGAGGACTTCAGTGAGTAGCTGTGGGGACACACACGCCGGTGAGTGACGGCAAGGACCTAACTCCTCATAAATACTGATTGCACTGAGTAAGCCTTTTTGGATTTCATGTAAATGTTTCTATCTCAACCTACTTGCAGAATCTGTAAGGAAACAACAACAAACATGAAATGTCTGGTCAAATAGGGACGATCAAAGGTCACCCTGCTGCAGGGAAAATGTGTGTGGACTTGCCCTAAAGGAAATCTGATGCGTTGTGAGTCCTGCATACACCCCAAAGTCACAGGACACCATGATGATTACCCATGATCAGAGAAAGCCTACCTTGCTAGTGCTATAAAGTTCAAGGCACAAACTGTATGAAAATGATTTTTGCTTTGTGGTCAACAGTGGAAAATGCCAGTTTTGAATCTGGACCTGCCTCTAAGTTATGCTTTAATTCTCTCAGCACGAAGTCTCTTAATATGTTTGTTCAACAGGGTAACATTGCCATGGATACTTCCCGCTGCCCCGCAACTTCCCTTACACACTCCGGCACCTTCTTGCAAAGCTACCACATATGATACCAATTGAACACGTTAGCATGTCACTTGTTCTCCCCGTGGACGGGAAATCCAGAGAAAAAGCTGCACAGAATTATGACGAAGAGAGAGGAAACATAAAATGGAAGAGAACGAGCAGGGAGGAGACGGGCAACTTGACTCAGAACCTGCATTGGGCCGACTTAACCCTTTCTGGGCTCATGCAGCCGCCAAGTCTAGGCCAGTCAAAACCCACTCCCACGTGAAAGAATGGAACAGATGGACACGAGGGACAGGGGTGCTATAGCACACAGACAAGATGGGAGAAGCCTTTCTCTCTCTAGCGGCTGCTGAGGGAGCTAAGAACCAGCAACCCCAGGTTCCCCAGGGTGCCACATGCCGAGGACCTGTGCCCCCCTCTCAGCTTCATACACCCACGCTGTGTCAGATGGGGAAGGCTTCGCTGCAGTCACTCTGGAAGGCGTGTGTGGGAACGGACCCTGCTGAATGATGTGTTGGGCTAATCCAGGAGGCTGACGGGTCTAGGGATCTTCATCCGGGGACTTTCTGCTGGGCGGTGACACGTCGCGGTGAGCACAGCGCCGCAGATGAGCCTTTCTATTCCCTCCTAAACGTCTCCAAACCGTCTGCTTCTCTCCACTTCCACTGCCAGCCAAGGCCCAGCCACTATTACAGCAATGTCCTCCCCAGTGCCCTTTCTCTGTCCCTCTTTTTCTTCTAATCCATTTCTCTCACTGCAGCCGGAGTCCTATTCTCAAACACAAATTTGATTATGGCTTTTACTCTGCGTAAACACCTTCAGGGGTTTCCCGTTTTATTTTGAGATGGAATCCAAAGTCCCTCATGTGGTCTGTGGGGTGGGCGTCTGCACTCCGGCCCCAACCAACACCTGCGGGCTCCTCTGGCACCACATTCCCCTCTCATCCCTGTTTAGGACACACAGGTCATCTTCATGTAGGGCACTGGCATGAGCTATGCCCTCTGCCTGGCTGCCCTCCTCTTTCCCACCCCTTGGCACTGCCCCAGCACCAGCACCCTGTTATCCGCCCCACTTCTTGCAGATCTTGGCTCAGGCCGTTACTTCCTCAGAGAAGCCTTCTCTGAGCCTCAGGCTAGGCCAGGCTCCCTTGTTATTCAGACTAAGAGAACCATGTTCTTGTTCTCCGTGGTACTTACTAAAGTTTGAAATGAGACATTAAGCAAGATGTTGCAAGAGAGGGAAATGCACACATCCCAAAGGCTCCTTGTCTGTGGCTTTCCCTGACTTGGTTGCCTGAAGGCCTTGCACCCAATGGAAAGATCGTGGCCTTCTCTTTGGTTCCCCCGCTGGGAACCAAAGCATCTTTCATACTGTCTCATGTTTGTCTGTGGATCCGTCTGTCTCTCCATCAGTTGGTCCTCCTGCAGGCTGGAAACCGTGTCAACTTCTCATGTCAGAGGGAACCCATGCAGACTGCGTGCTCACCAGTGACTGGCTAAACTGAATAAATAAGTCAGCTCCAGACTTTGCTAAGGAGCTGAGAGGACAGCATTCCCCAGAAGACAAGCGGTGTCTGTCCACCCAGACGGCCTGT
>CM053607.1:106906426-106929282 GCA_028646535.1 Procyon lotor | reverse complement strand
CATAAACATGGTCGATAACCTCACCAAAGATTCTCATGTGCACTGACATTTGAGAACCATATAGCTGGACTTAATTTTCTGCCTTGAAAGCTCACATCTTTTCCAATTTTATTCTTCAACCTGAATTTGAACCTTTTTAAGATAGGGAGAAAGATAGATGTAGAATAAAGCCCATGGTTTTCTTGAATCTCCCATTTGAAGTCACTGGTACTTGGGCTAAGTGAGGGACTTCCACATTATAAAGACTTAAGAGAGAAGGAGTTTATTGCTAACATTACAGGAATTATTTTGAATGAGAGAAAGGCATTCCTCTCAATGGCCCCTGGTTGAAGTGATGCAACCTACTGAATAGACATAGAGTCTAAACAAACTTTATGCAGCCTAGGGGATCAAGCAGTGGAATCCAGGGCCTGTCAACTAAAGGAAGACAGACATCACCCCCCACCCCGCTTTGGCCCAACACACTCACGAGCTGCACCAGAGGGAATGGGAGGGAAAGGAGGAGGTAGGCCTTGGCAGGGACTACACAGTTCATCTCCATCTTGGAGTTCTTTTGAGCTTATCCTGGCTTCTTTGGATGCTTTGGGAGCTGGCAAAAGCAAACATAATTCTTCTCTAGAATTATAACATCATCTCAGTCCTCTATTTCTACAAAAAAAAAATTGCATAAATACAATGTTTAACACAAGATGAAAAATAACCAGAGCCACTCTAAGACATGACAGCATGAGAGGAAAATAAGAAAAACAATAGAGAGAAGAAAACAAATCCACATGGGCTTCAGATGTTAGAGTTACAACACAGACCTCAAAGCAACTATGCTCATTACATTCAAAGAGGTAGGAGATAAGCTTGAGAATTTTTGTCAGAGAACCAAAAGTTATTAAAAGAATCAAAGTAAGTTTTGGAAATTAAAAATAGAATAGCAGGAATATGGGGCACCTGGGTGGCTCAGTGGTTAAGCGTCTGCCTTCAGCTCAGTTCATGATCCCAGGGTCCTGGGATCGAGCCCTGCATAGGGCTCCCTGATCCATGGAAAGCCTGTTCTCCCTCTCCCACTCCCCCTGCTTGTGTTCCCTCTCTTGCTGTCTCTCTCTGTCAAAAAAATAAATAAAATCTTAAAAAAAAAAAAAACCCAAAAGATGTGTTTAACAGTAGACTAAATACAACCAAAGAGAAAATTGGTAAGACAGACTAGAATATTATACTTAAAGTATGATTTGTGGACCGGCATTGTCGTAATCTTGGAGTGTTTTTTTTTTAAGTAGACTTTAAAATTTTAAAACACTTTCAGATTTCAGAAAAATTGCAAATATAGTACTGGAAGTTCTCATATAACTCACACCCAAATGCTACAGTCAGTAATACCTTATATTGATATGGTGTATTTGTCACAATTAATGAACCAATATTCATATGTTGTTACTAATGAAACCCCAGACTTTCTTCATACCTCCTGACAGTTTTTATTTAATGATATCTTTAAGTCTGGGAGCATTTTAGAAATGCACTATCTTGGGCCCCAGTATAGGCCTAGTGTGAATCAGAATCTCTATCTTAATGAGATCCCTAGGTGATTTTAAAGACACGGAACTTTGAGAAACGTTGGTCAGAAGAAGGAAATTTTTCAGAATGCAGCATGGGGAAAAAATAATGAAAACCACAGAAGGGAGTGTAAAGGGCAGAGTGAAGACAGTAAGGGCCCTGTCTTATAGAAGTCAACTGCAGTCTCCAAACAAGATTACAGAGAGACTGGACCCGAGGCAATATTTTAAGAGACAGTGGCTGAGAGCTTTCCAAAACTGACACATGATATCCAGCCACAGATTCTAGACACTCTAGGAACCCTACACAGGAAAAAAAAAAGGAAATCCATGCCAGGACCATCACAGAAAATCTGTTGAAAACCACAGACTGTGGACTCTGAGCAACAAACTGAGGGTTTTAGAGGGGAGGGGATGGGGGGTTGGGCGAGCCTGGTGGTGGGTATTGAGAAGGGCATGTATTGCATGGAGCACTGGGTGTGGTGCATGAACAAATAATCTTGTAACACTGAAAAAATAAAATAAATATATTTGGGGGAAAAAAAAAAGAAAACCATAGACAAAATAAGCAAACAAAAACAATAGTAAAAATAGCCCAAATAAGCACATGAAAACAGGTTCTCTGGAAAGGAGTACCTGTTGCACAAAGAGCAGCCTTCTAAACAGAAATAATGGGAGCCAAGAGGCACTGGAATACCTCCAGAGTGCTGAAAAAAGGTAAAAACTAACTAGAATCCTATATCCACAAAAAAAAATTCTTCAGAGATGGTGACATGTAAAAATGTAGACAAATAAAAAATGAGAGAATTTTTCTCCAGCAGGCTTGCACTGAAGTAAATATTAAAAAGTACCTTTTGGGTAGAAGAAAAAATGATCCCAGACAGAAGTTTGGAGATGCAGAGCAAAACAAAGAACAACGGAAATGAAAAATACATCAGTAAATCTAAATGACATTCAACTGTGTAAAATAATAATAATGTATTACGGGCTTAAAAGATATAAGAATTAAAATATAACCAATAGCAGAGAGTTAAAGCACTAAGTAAAATTACTGCATTGTCCAGAAAGAAATAGAAACATCAACTAATATCGGATTTTGATAAGTCATGCACATAGTCAATGCACACTATAATCTCTTGAATAAATATTAAAAGAATGGCTAATAATCTACAGATTCAATGCAATCTCTGTTAAAATACCAGTAGTATTTTTCAAAGAACTAGAACAAATGATCCTAAAATTTGTACCATAAAAGACCCTGGCCAACCAAAGCAATCTTGAGATAGAAGAACAAATGGAGGTATGACAATCCCAGGTTTGAAGATTTAGCACAAAGCTGCAGTGATCAAAACAGAATGGCACTGCCACAAGAACAGACACAAAGACCAGTAGAACAGCATAGAGAACCCAGAAACAAACCCACGATTATATGCTCAACTAATCTTCAACAAAGGAGGCAAGAATATGCAATGGCAAAAAGACAGTCTCTTCGACAAATGGTGTTGGGAAAACTGGACAGCCAAATGCAGAAGAATGAAACTGGACCATTTTCTATCCTACACAAAAATAAAATCAAAATGTATTAAAGACCTAAATGCAAGACCCAACATCATAAAACTCCTAAAAGAAAACACAGGCAGTAATTCTTCTAACATTGGCCTTAGCAACATTTTTCTGGATATGCCTCCTGAGGCAAGGGAAACAAAAGCAACAATAAACTACTGGGACTTCATCAAAATAAAGAGCTCCTGCATAGCGAAAGAAACCATCACCAAAATGAAAAGGCAACATACTGAATGGGGGAAGATATTTGCAAATGATATATTCAATAAGGAGTTAATATCCAAAATGTAGAAAGAACTCCTATGACTCAACAGCAAGAAACCTCAAATAATCCAATAAAAAATGGGTAGACGGGGGCACATGGGTGGTGCAGTCAAGCATTCAACTCTTGCTTTTGGCTCAGGTTGTGATCTCAGGGTGATGAGATTGACCCCCACACCAGGATCTGTGCTTAAGGTTTTCTTTTTCTCTCCCTCTCCCTGTGCTCTTCCCTACCCCCCAAGTAAATATATAAATCCTTAAAAAAAAATAGGGAGAGGGTCAAATAGATATTTTCCCAAAGAAGACGTATAGATAATGAAAAGACACATGAAAAGATGGTCAACAACACTAACCATTAGGAAAATGCAAATCAAAACCACAATGAGATATCACCCTACTCCTGTCAAAATGGCTGGCTGAAATAAGAAACACAAGAAACAAGTGTTGGCGAGGATATGGAGGAAAAGGAACCCTTGTGCACTGTTAGTGGGAATGCAAACTGGTGCAGCCACTGTGGAAAACAGGAGGGAGGTTCCTCAAAAAATCCAAAGTAGAAATACCATACAATCCAGTAGTTCCACTACTAGGTATTCACTCAAAGAAAACAAAAACACCAACTCGAAAAGATATATACACCCATATGCTTATCGTAGCATTATTTACAATAGCCAAGCTATGGAAACAATCTAAGTGTTCATCACTAGACGAATGAGTAAAGAAGATATGGTGTACATATGCAATGGAATACTATTCAGCCATTTTTAAAAGGGATGAATCTTGCAATTAGTGACATGGATAGACCTCAGCAGTACTATGCTAAGTGAAATAAGTCAGGCAAAGAAAGACAAATACCATGTGATTTCACTTACATGTGGAGTCTAAAACACAAAATAAATGAACAAACAGAAGCTGACTTATGAATACAGAGAACAAACCGGTGGTTGCCAAAGGGGAGACAGGTGGGGGGATGGACAAAATAGGAAGGGAGTTAAGAGGTACAAACTTCCAGTTATAAAATAAGTCATGAAGATGAAAACTATCACATAGGGAATACAGTCAATAATATCACAATAATGTATGGTGGCAGAGGGTAACTACACTTTCTGTGGTAAGTCCTACGTAATGTATAGAATAATCAAATCACTGTGTTGTACATCTGAAACCAATATAAAAGTGTATGTCACCTATACGTCAATAAAAAAGAAAAAAAAAACAATGACTAAAGTCATATAAAATGCTCAAGTTAACAGAGAAATTAATGTAAATAGAAAAATAGTCAAAAGGAAGGCAAGAGTGGAGAGAAAAGGTGACAGAGAACAGGCAAGAAAAACAGAAAGCAACTGAGTAAGATGGTGGATTTAAACTAAAGTATCAGTTTCTACACCCACTGTGTTGGTCTAGGTAATAAAGAGCGTCTGCCTCCATTTTTAGATATTTCACTGCTGACATTTCTTTTTCTTTTTTTTCTTTTTTTATTTATTTGACAGAGAGAAACACAGTGAGAGAGGGAACACAAGCAGAGGGAATGGTAGCGGGAGAAGCAGGCTTCCTGCCGAGCAGGGAGCCCGATGCGGGGCTCGATCCCAGGACCCTGGGATCATGACTGGGCCGAAGGCAGACGCTTAATGACTGAGCCACCCAGGCGCCCCTCACTGCTGACATTTCTTAAGCCTCATTCTTCTGTCTTCATCCCCTGTCTCACATCCAGGAGAACTGAGAAGCTGGTGCTCTCCCCTTTGGCACCAGGAGGAGATTCAAACCACAAAAGCCCCCAACTCAATCTCCTAACCACTGGAGGTGGTTTGGGGAGCATGACTTGTTTCCCCCAATAGCTTCAATTATTTAAGTAATAAACTTTTCCCTATCCTCTGGTATGTATATATGGTGTCATCAGCCTCATCCAACACATTTTGGGTAGGGCCCTATTGTGCTTCTGCCATGTAGCTAAAGCAGTATACATATTACAACTCATTAGACCTCTAATGGAGGCCTAAGGCGTGTGCCAAGATTATAAGATCTGATTTAAAAATACAAACCCCAACCATATACCATTTATTTTTTTATAAAGATTTTTTTAAAGATTTTATTTATTTATTTGACAGAGAGAGAGATCACAAGTAGGCAGAGAGAGAGGGGGAAGCAGGCTCCTTGCTGAGCAGAGAGCCCAACATGGGGCTCGATCCCAGGACCCTGATATCATGACCGAAGCTGAAGGCACAGGTTTTAACCCACTGAGCCACCCAGGCATCCCAACCACATACCATTTATAAGAGATATGTCTAAAACGCAGGGATCCAGAAAGGTCGAAAGTGAAGGACTGAAAGACGATTAACATGGAAGTCACTAAATACATTTGGTTTTGCTAGATTAATATCCAAAGACAAAAGGAGACTTTAAGGTAAAGGGCATTACCAGAGATAAACACTTTTTAAAAAAATAAATAATTCAATCCAGAGGATGATATAACTATTCTAGCACTGTACGCATCTAATAAAAGAGCATCAAAATATTAATGCCTGGATAAAGGGTCAAACACAATCACAGCGGGAGACCATGGCACGGGGTTTGGATAACTGAGAGAACTGGCAAACAGCCAGCAGAAACACAGAAAATGTAAACAACACAATTAGCAAAGTGATGCGATGGACATATCATCTTCATGCCAAATCATAAAAGATACATTGTTTTTTCGAGTCCACACGGAATATTTACAAAAAGTGACCAAGTGGTAGTTAAACGGAGCTTTCTTTTTTGATGAATCATTGAACTGTATATTTTTATTTTATTCACATTACTGTTTTTACACTATTTTTTCCATAGTAATCTGGAAATTCCCTGTCTAGGATGATTATGATCTTCCATCCTGTCAGAGTCTAAGCCTCTTTCTACTCTGTGCTTTTGCTACATATACCTCCCATTTTCAAGGCTACTTCTAGTTAAAAATGGCTGCGGAAATTCCAGCTATTGGAATCACATTCCAAACACATGAAGAAGATAAGAAAATGAGTGATGAAGAAGATAAGAAAAGGAATTACACGAGCTCATTTAAAAAAAAAACACACACCACTTTCTAGAATTTGCAAGCACTATTTCTACTTATATCTCATTGGCCAGAACTTGTAACTTTCACATCTAGCTTCACAGAAGGGTGGGAGTGGAGGCTTTATTTTGGTTGGCCATGTGGCCAGGAAAAAAAAAAAAAGGGATTCATTGCTACACAGGGAAAACTAAAATGACATCCAGATACTGAAACAGAGAGAGAGAAACAAAAGATTTCCATTTTGATCTTATCTTATTGAAGGGACTTTTTTTCCATCCTATCACTACACCCCTGCCCCCCAAAAAGGTTAAATTTTGCTCCCTAGGGTCCTCTTTGCCTCTATTCCTTTGGTGTGGTATAAGGTGGGAATGAATGCACCAGGGAGGAACAGGTAAGAAAACAATTTTAAAGTCCAAAGAGCTTTGCATCCGTACCCTAAACACAGTCGGTTTGACAAATAGCTATGGAAGTCCTACTTTTCAACTTAAAATGAGTGAACCGCATGGAAACTGAAGTCATTAATAAATACCGTCTCTATTTTATGTAGAATGTCCAAGGCTAAATCAAATGCAACTGTGGAAAGGCCAGATGTTATTCCCATTGCTACATTTCAGTGTTTTCCTGGAAGTGATCTCACCCTGATGGCAATGCTGTTGTCCAACCGTGCATACTATTTATATCTAGAACCCCGGCTTTCAGGTTTTATAATGCAACAAACTAAACACAGCTATTGCTTTGAATGCTGAGCCTGTCAAGAGAACTCAGGCAGAATCCTCAGTCTGGGATGCATTAACTCTGATGGCGGTCCAGAAGGCAGGAGCTTATGTAACTTGTAAACACGTGGGGATACTGGTAAGGGGCTCTGACGCACGGTTCAGACACGACCACATGAACCAGTGTGGGGAATCAAAGTCTCCACTGTCTGTCGCTGTCCCTTCCGTGAAGAAAAAAGTGAACCACCGTTATCTCCTACCAATTAAAAAGCATAAAGTCTCAAAGCCGAAAGGGACTTCCAGTCGGAGCCATAAACGGAGTGCCAATCATTAAAAGAAACAGAGAGAGAGAGAAACCGTCAGGAGGAAGTGCGAGGATGCCTTTGATGCCGAGCGTTCTCTTGTTTTTGTTTTGATCTCTTTAAATGTGAGGGTGAAGAGAGGCATCAGGAGGAAATAAAGTGGTTTTGAAGACTAGCATAGGGTTTTTAAATATTTATTTATTTATTTATTTATTTATTTATTTATTTATTTAGAACATGCATGCAAAGGGAGGAGAAGGAGAGTGAGTGTGGAGCCCTACATGGGGCTCGATCTCACAATCCTGAGATTGTGGCCTGCACTGAAACCAGCAGTCAGATGCTTAACTGACGGAGCCACACAGGTGCCCCTATTATAGATTTTTTTTTTCTTTTAGAATAATTATACCACTTTGGTTTTAATTATTCATCCATTTCCCAGTAACATTATTTGTAGGATGAAGGAGAAACAACACACTTATGAACACATTGATATCCATACACACTTTGAATACTTCATTTACATGATAAATGCGAAAGAGAACTTAGATAGTTCTTGTGCTGCTTATCAATAGGAAGGACATTAATGACTAAGAATAATAAAAACATGGGGCGCCTGGGTGGCTCAGTGGTTAAAGCCTCTGCCTTCGGCTCAGGTCATGATCTTAGGGTCTTGGGATCGAGCCCCGGATCGGGCTCTCTGCTCAGTGGGGAGTCTGCTTCCCCCTCTCTCTTTGCCTACTTGTGATCTCTCTTTCTCTGTCAAATAAATAAATAAATAAATAAATAAAATCTTAAAAAATAAAAAAAAGACTTATTTAAAAAAAAAAAAAAAGAATGATAGAAACAAAAGACAAACAAAACAACCCAAAACAAACAAACAAAAAAAGAGTGATAGAAACAATAGTTAACATTTCTGGGGTGCTTCCCATGGGCCAGGTCCCTGCTAAGTGACTTATACGTTTTATCTCATTGGATAGAAGGAGGTTCTATCATCATCCCCAGACTCAGCAGAGGCAAATGAGGTGCAGGGAGGGTATATCACTTACCCCAACCTGCATGGCTCTTGAGAAGTGGAGCTGGGACTTGAGCCCAGGTTGGAGGCTCCAGGGACCATTGTTGTGAACCCAGATTCCAATGGCCTGGGATTAAATGAGACATAATTCGTTTTGGGGGCTTAGCCTTGCAGTTGGCATATAACGAGCTGCGAATAAAGGCAGCATGAAGGACGTTTATACAAAAATAGACTAACACAAGCTGAAACTCACACACCGTCTATATCACTGAAGGTATCAGAAAGAAGAACCATGGAGTTGAGAATCCCTTTTTGGTTCTACTTCTGCTTTACAATCATCCCTGGGTCCCAGTCCTGCCTCACTCTCCGAAGGGTTGGGTGGCTTTGGACCAAACACTTCCCCTCTCTGGGTCTGACTTTCTGCTGTAAAACAAGAGGATGTGACGAGGACTCTTAAGCTTTCCCTCTGCTCTGAACCTCTACAAGGTAAGTCATCACTATGATTTTGCCTATGAGATTTCGTCCAGGAGCCCAAGGAGATTGATGCCTGCCTTCAATATGTAGAAAGAGATTAACTGCCTATTAAGAGAAAGAGTCAGCATTTTCCACAGAGGATGAACAGTTTCGATGGCAACGGGCTGTGGTGGCAAAACCGCAAGCTTCCAGTGTGGGCATGACTCAAAACCAGAGCTCCAGGGAAGACCTTTAGAAGAGCTGATGGAATCGAATTATGCCAATGACTTCCATAATCCTGTGCCATTGCAGAGCCAAATGCGTCAGCGAGGATGGGAAATGCTGCAGGCTTCTCTGGAGGACAGAGGCAGAGACCCTGAAGATTGCTCAATGGCGCCCACTAGTGGAAGGCCACAATGTGGCCATGAAGGCTAGCTGGTGGCAGGGGTTCCAAGAGCTCTGTATCTCATGGGTGGGGAACCTGAAGGAGAGAGAGGAGGGGCCTTGCCCAAGGTCACCAGTTACTTAGAGGTAGAGCTGACCTGTTGGCAGTCATTCTGGACCATGCAGAAAAGTCATCTTCCATACAGTGTACTAATTGTTCTCCTTCATCATACCCTATAATTTAATATTTATTTTTACTAGATACTAGTCACCATGTTAAAACAAAGTGCAAAGTTTCTCTCTACTTAGTCCAAGGAAATATAAACTATCTGGAGACAGTCTTCTCTTGATTCTATCATAATTTAATAACTGTGAGAACAGAGTGTTTGGGATCCTCTCTCCTGTGCACATCTTATTAGAATCAAATGGTTCACAGAGATAAACAATATCAGAAATAAGAATTATTTGACAGATAATCTGAATGTCTCATAAGTGACCAACCAGGACAGCATATTTCAAATTCTCAAACAGAAATGATATGACAAAATCCACCGGTCTCCAAATAAGTATATGTTACTAATGCCATTTACTGGATAATCAACCAATACTCTTTTATTACTAAGCATAGTTGTATGCAAATAGCATTTTATCATGTCGGAAAAATAAAAGCAGCATATGACTCAGTTCTTACACCAGGACAGTTGCAAATCTCTGCAGAGAAATAAGATATATACAAAGGATAAAATATATGACTATAATTCTGAAGTAATTTAGGGGTCCCAGAGAAAAGTTCTGAGGGAGTTTTGAGAAAGGGTGCTGACAAATCTAGAAATAGCTAGGAGAACTTCATGCAGCAGGTAGGACTTGACCCGAACCTTATGGATGAGAAGGGAAGAAAAAAAAGTGTTCAGGGAAGGCAAACTCACAATGATTCATGGTGGTGGTTGATGCAGGAAGGCGCTCCATAGACAGACAGTATCCAGACTAGTCCCACCAGGGCTTACCTCATGACTTTAGCTTCTCAAACTTCTTTCACATTTCCAGCTGGCCTCTTTCTTGCTTCCTGTCTAGCAGAGAACTCATGGTCAGCACTTCTACTCAAGCTTGTCAACCCTGGGCTTTGGCTACCTTCTGACCCCCTTCTGCTCATCACATCCTCTGCCCCCATTCTTGGGTAGTCACATACCACTGAAGAGTCCCAGTGCCTGGCTTCCCAGGCCCAGCCGCTTGGCAACCCTTTTCTTCATGTCTCATTTCTCAGCTACAGTGGCCAGTTCCAATTCAAGCTCATGGTTATTTTTTCACCATCTTCATATTGTCTACCTACCCCATCTCAGAAGACTGGGAAGCTATTCTACAGGAACTTTCCAACATACCTTATCACCCCTGTAAAGTGTTTCTTTATTGTCACATATTCTTCATCTGTGTTCCAGACCACTCCCTCACCTTCCCACATCACTGCCTCAGGTAACATGCGATAATTAGGTCCCTCGACTCTTATATTTTCAGCCTCCCTTGGAAGAGAGCACTGTCTTTACTTTTGGGTATTTTGTGCTTTAGGTGAATGTGAGATATACAAGAGATCTCTATCCTGCCTATTCAGACCCGGAGCTCCCATGGTTCCAAGAGAACAGGAATTAAAAGTCATTAGAGGACAATGTCCTCTTATCCAATATCCTCTTTAGAGGACAATGGATGCAGAAGAGAGCTTCCCAGGGGTCAAGATCAGACAGTCATCACGTAACGTGTCTGAGCCTCAGTTTTGGCACAAACCAGGAGCAAAAACAAAAGAGGTAGTAAACTCAAAAAAAGTGCTTCGTTCTTTTTAGAAGAAACACACCAAGGAATGAAGTCCTCTAAGTGGTAAAATGGGAGATTTGTGCGTAACTGTTCTAATTTGGGCAAAGCAACATTTTTTTTTTCTCTCTTCTTACAATACGGTTGGGGGAAGAGAGGGACAAACTGTAACTTCTGATGATGAAAAGATGTTTCAAAGTATCTAATAATGATCAACAAATGCACTAAGTCATGCAGTAGGTGATTTTTGTTTCAAAAACCCTGGCCAGAAATCCCCCTTCCAACTAACATTGCTCTTCAATGATGAGTTGGAACAGACTGTGCTATTTGCTCTTGAAAATGTGGGGGCCTCAGGCTAACCTGAATGCACGCTCCCTTGTGGGATTCTGTGTTTGCTCCAGCACACCACCCACTCTCCGCTCTACCCTGATAGCCCTTCTGTTTCTGTATGGTTTGGCACTGGTAAAACACAAAGGGAAGTGCAGAGTGCTCACAAAATGCAAAACATGCTAATGCAATGTGGGAATTAGGGAGACTTCCCTGGCTCAATCATTTTCATTATGTCTTACTTCTCCTCTTAACTCCTCATCAAAAGTCTTAAATTAGACAGACCATAAGGAAAGTTTTCAGTGACAACGTAATTAAGGACATAAAGCTTCCATAAATGAAAGCAGCAAAATGAAATTTCCTCAAGTCCCATGAAGGCTCCCACAGCCACAGGCTCCCACAGCATGCCAGGTTTGGTCTCTGTTCTAGTTCAGCTCTTGAAGTCGAAGTACATAGTTAAATTCTTATTTCTGAAGCAAAGGTGCTGGGATGGTTAATTTTATGGATCCACTTGGCCAGGCCATGGTAGCCAGACATTTGGTCAAACAATAGTTTAAATATCTCTGTAGACTTTTTTTTTTTACGATTTTATTTATTTATTTGATAGAGAGATCACAAGTAGGCAGAGAAGCAGGCAGGCGGGGGGTGGGGGGGGGAAAGCAGGCTCCCTGCTGAGCAGAGAGCCCAATGTGGGGCTCAATCCCAGGACCCTGAAATCATGACCTGAGCAGAAGACAGAGGCTTAACCCACTGAGCCACCCAGGTGCCCCAAATCTGTAGAATTTGAGTAAAGCAAATTACTTTCCACACTGTGGGTGAGCCTCATTCAATCAGTTGAAATCTTAAGAGAAAAAAGATGGAGGTTCCCCAAAGAAGAGGGAATTCTGCCTCCACTCTGCCTTCCCACTCCAAGCTCCAACACCAATTCTTCCCTGGGTCTTCCTTTTGCCTGCCTGTAGATTTGGGACCCACCAACCTTTATAATTCCATGGACCAATTTCTTAAATAACTCTTCTTGCATTTTCTCTCTCTTTATCATATAGAGAGTTATTTTGTATATATAGAATATATATATATTGAATATATATACACAAAAATAATAGTGTTATTTTGTATACACACACTCACACCCTATTGGTTCTGTTTCTGGGGAGAACCCTGATTAATACAAATGGATACTCTTTTGTCAAGTGCAAAAAGAAGACATCTCCAGAGGAAGGAAATTATAGTTGACCCTGGAACAAGGTGGTTAGAGGCACTGATGCCCTGGGCAGTCATATATGATTTTTTTTATTCCCCCAAGACTTAACTATGAACAGCCTGTTGATCAGAAGCCTTACTAATTACATAAACAGTCAAATGACATCTATTTTGTATCCTTTATATATATTGCATTCTTTAGTAAAGTAAGCTAGAGAAAAGACAATGTTATTAAGAAAGTCAAGGAAGAGAAAAAACATTTATAGTTTGTACCATATTGACTAAAAAAAAAAACCCAAATCTGCATTGTAAGTGAACCTGCAGAGTTCAAATCCCTATTGTTTAGGGAACAATCATATCTGAATGTGGAATTATGAAAGATACTTCCAGCCGAGAACTATCATATTTTCCCTGAAAACTTCTGTTTACCCTGCTGGCTGGCTAAGGTTCAGTTTAGGTGGGGTCATCTACTTTGAAGGTCATACTCTGCCTTTTATGTCCAAAAGGTCCAACTGCCTTTCTTTTGATAGTTTCTATTTAGCTACCACAAGAAAATTGTTTCATATCTCTGACATAACTTCTCATAAAACAATTTAAAAATAAACTGTGAAGGCAGAGAGAAATACAAATGTACCTTGTCTTTG
Source organism: Procyon lotor (assembly GCA_028646535.1). NCBI lineage: Eukaryota > Metazoa > Chordata > Mammalia > Carnivora > Procyonidae > Procyon > Procyon lotor. Next base: position 106,916,042 of record CM053607.1, on the reverse strand, counting down.
CACAAATGTATTCATGTATCCAAAAATTACTTCCCTATCCTTTCTCATAGCATCCAACACAAATATTCCTGGAACAGTTCCAGATCTCCCTGGAGTCAAATAAAATTCAAAAATTCCATCTCTACTGTTGGAAACAAGCAAACAGTTGGATTAGGCTTGATTTATAAGGTCCTCTGCAACCCTTCAGGGACTCGGGCAGCTACGGGACGATCAACACGCCCTTTATCTGTTTGGCTCATCCTGGCCCACTCTTACCCTCATTTCCACATGCAGGGTTGGCCCCTCTCAGGTTCTCAGTCTTTCCTGACCTGCTTGCCTCCAGCCTCATCGTCTATTCTCACAGCGCTACGTTCGGTGCCCTGCACACATTGCCCACTGAATGTGGGAATGCATGTGTCATGGAACAGGGAAGTAGTATTGTGACTTTGAAAGTCATTCGTACAGTTTCTTTTTTAGGGGCTATCAGTAGCTAGAGAGAGATTTTAATCCCTGAACAGAAGAGTATTATTCCTTCCACTGTTAGAATTAATTTATCCTTTAGCTTACGATGTTCAGCTGGTCTGAGTCAATCAGAACAATGGTGCCAAGAATGTGTGTGTTGTAACCTCTGGCGATGCTCTGACCATGTCTGTGTGTGGTGCAATTTCAGGGTTCAAAGCTCACTGGGCCAGTTACATCTGTTTACCATGATTTGAGGTAATCTATGTCTGTGTTTCCCTAGGTGGCCCTGGACTGTTTGCTCTCTGCTGGTCAAAGTACTAGCAGATGGTGAAAGTGGGTGAGGAAGTATGCCCACTGTGAGTCTGAAAGTATCTGATAGAGGGAGGGTTGTCTATTGACTGGGACTTAGTACATTCTGGAATCTTACAATCAAATGGTCAGTTGTAAGATTCTCATTTGAATCTCATAACCGATTCTCATTTGAAAAAAAAAAAAAGGTGGATTTAAATAAAGAGAAGGTGTAGAGTCTTTCTCGATTGTAAATTTATACCCATTGGGACAAAGAAAACTTTTATTAGGAAAAGTTCATGTATAATCCAATCTCACAGACTAGAGTGATCTTATTTTATCTTATGTAGATGACTACCAGTGTCTTCTAGCTATAAAGGTTTCTCAGAGATGAAGAATCGGTCAGTTTACAAGAGTTCCTGAGAGCAGTATCAGGTAAAATATTAATGGCTATAAGCCATGAAAGCAGACAATATAATCTGATGAGTTGTGAGGAGTAACCTCATTTTTGATCCTTTGTCCTTAGCACACAGTAGAAAGAGAGAGTACATTTACATTCTCTATAGGTAATAGGTAACCTCCCACGGGAATAGGACTCTGATGTCTAGATAAAACCACACAACTTTATGTGAGGACTCAGCACAGACAGCAGCCAATAGGTGTTGTCATTAGGAAGAACAGATATTGCACGGGCTAGACAAAGATTGCAAATCAACTACTTTACATATATTCAAAGAATTAAAGAAATTATATATAAAGAACTGAAGGAAAGTATGAAAACAATGTCTCACCAAATACAGAATTTCAATAAAAATATAGAAATTTAATATATATATTTTATATATTTATTTATATAATATATCATATATTGTAATATGTTATATATTAACTAATATATTATATACTGTAATGTATATTATAAAATATATATATTTACTTATATATAATTATATATATAAATTTTATATATGTGTGTGTATATATATGTAAACCAAGTAAAAATCCTAGAGTTGGAAAACACAATAACTGAAATAAAAAAAGTCTCTACAGAGTTTTAACATCAATTTGAGCAGAGAGAAGAACAAATCAGCAAACTTGAAGATTTGTTGAGTAAGATTATCTAGTCTCAGGAACAGAAAAAAAACAATGAAGAAAAATGAACAGAGGCTCAGAGATCCATGGGGCACCCTCAAGAACACCAATATATGCATAACAGAGTTCCAAAAGGAGGGAAGAGAGATAAAAAGGCAGAAAGAATATTTAAAGAAGGGCACCTGGATGGTTCAGACAGTCAAGCATCCAACTTCTGATTTTGGCTCAGGTCATGATCTCAGGGTCATGAGATCAAGGCCTGTGTTGGGCTCCAGACTGGGTGTGGAGCCTGCTTAAGATTTTCCCCCTCCCTCTTACTCTACCCTTCCCTGCTCCCAACTCGTGCTCATGCTGTCTCTCAAAAAAAAAAAAAAAACAAAAAAACAAAACAGGAACAAAACCAAAAAAACCCCACAACTTTTTAAAGAAAATTTCTTAAATTTGATGAAAAATATCAATCTACACAAATGAGAAGCTCAACAAAATTCAGGTAAACTCAAAAAAACTCAAAGACTAGACACATCAAAATCAAACAACCAAAAAGACAAAGGTAAAAAAACAATCTTGAAAGCAACCAGAGAGAAAATATTCATACATACAAGGAATTCTCAATGAGGTTAATGGCTGATTTATCATCAGAAATTGTGGAGGCCAAAAGGCAGTGGGATGACATAGTACAGAAAAACAAAACAAAACGAAACTGAAAGTACTGAAAGAAAAACACTTGCCAAATGAGAATTCTACATCTGGCAAAATTATCCTTCAAAAATGAAGAAGTTAAGCTATTTCCACATAATCAAAAGCTGAGAGAATGTGTTGTTAACACACATGCTCTACAGGAAGTGTTAAGAAAGCCCTTCGGGCTGAAATGAAAGGACACTAGAAAGCATCAGTAGAGGTAACTACACAGGTAAATAAAGCAATAATTATAAATCTGGGTGTTGATGAACACACAAATATACCGGTCTAATCTGTATGACAAAGCACAGAACAGGAATGACAAAATGAAGCTATATAGTGGGAAGCCTTTTGTATGCTATTGCAATTAAGTTCATATTAAACTGAACTAGATTGTTATAGGTTATAATCAGCCTAACTATTAAGAAAATAACTGAAAAATATATAGAAAAGAAATGACTAGGAAATAAAAGACACACTAGAAAATATCTACTGAACCCAAAAGAAGGAAGTTAGAGAGGAACAGAGGAACAAGAAAGCATATTTGCAGATGATATGAGTGTGTATATAAAAACTCTAAGGAATCCATCAACCAAGGAAAACTTTTTTTTATTAACATATATTATTTGTTTTAGGGGTACAAGTCTGTGATACATCAGCCTTACAAAATTCACAGCACTCACCATAGCACACACCGTCCCCAGTGTCCATCACCCAGCCACCCCATCCCTCCCACCCTCTCCCCTCTAGCAATTCTCAGTTTGTTTCCTGAGATTAACAGTCTCTTATGGTTTGTCTCCCTCTCTGGTTTTGTCTTGTTTCATTATTCCCTCCATTCCCCTATCATCCACTGTCGTGTTTCTCAGATTCCTCCTATCAGTGAGATCTTAGGATAGTCATCTTTCTTTGATTTATTTTGCTTAGCATAATACCCTCTAGTTCCATCCACGTCTTTGCAAATAGCAAGATTTCAGAGTTTTTTGATGGCTGCATAATATTCTACTGTGTGTATGTATGTATGTATGTATATGTATACACACACACACACGCGCGCGCACGCACACACACCTTCTTTATCCATCCATCTGCTGGATGGACATCTAGGCTCCTTCCACAGTTTGGCTATTATGGACATTACTGTTATAAACACTGGGGTGCACATGACCCTTTGGATCACAACATTTTTATCTTTGGAGTAAATACCCAGTAGTGCAATTGCTGGGTTGTAGGGTAGCTCTATTTTCAACTTTCTGAGGAAGTCTTTCTCTTGAAGTCTAGAATTGTGATGCTGCCAATTTTGGTTTTCTTTTTCAACATTCCTCTGGCTGTTTGGGGTCTCTTCTGGTTCCATATAAATTTTAGGATTATTTGTTCCCATTTCCTTGAAATAAATTGATGATATTTTGATAGGGATTGCGTTAAATGTGTAGATTGCTTTAGGTAGCATAGATATTTTCACAATATTTGTTCTTCCAATTCATGAGCATGGAACGTTTCTTCATTTCTATGGGTCTTCCTCAATTTCTTTCATCCGCACTTTGTAGTTTTCTGAGTACAGATTCTTTGCCTCTTTGGTTAGGTTTATTCCTAGGTATCTTATGATTTTGGGTGAAATTGTAAATGGGATTGACTCCTTAATTTCTCTTTCTTCTGTCTTGCTGTTGGTGTATAGAAATGCAAGTGATTTCTGTGCATTGATTTCATATCCTGACACTTTACTGAATTCCTGTATGAGTTCTAGCAGTTTTGGAGTAGAGTCTTTTGGGTTTTCCACATAAAGTATCATATCATCTGCAAAGAGTGAGAGTTTGACTTCTTCTTTGCCAATTTGGATGTTTTTATTTCTTTTTGTTGTCTGATTGCTGAGGCTAAGACTTCTAGTACTATGTTGAATAGCAGTGGAGATAGTGGACATTCTTGCCGTGTTTCTGACTATAGGGGAAAAAGCTCTCAGTTTTTCCCCACTGAGGATGAATTTGCTATGGGTTTTTCATAGATGGCTTTGATGATATTGAGGTATGTACCTTCTATGCCTACACTTTGAAGAGTTTTGATCAAGAAAGGATGCTGTCCTTTGTCAAATGCTTTCTCGGCATCCAGAGAGTATCATATGGTTCTTGTTCTTTCCTTTATTAATGTATTGTATCATATTGATTGGTTTGTGGATGTTGAACCAATCTTGCAGCCCAAGAATAAATCCCACTTGGTCGTGGTGAATAATCTTTTTAATATACTGTTGGATCCTACTGGCTAGTATTTTGGTGAGAATTTTTGCATCTGTGTTTGTCAAGGATATTGGTCTGTAATTCTCCTTTTTGATGGGGTTTTTGTCTGCTTTTGGGATCAAGGTTATGCTGGCCTCATAAAAAGAGTTTGGAAGTTTTGCTACCATTTCTATTTTTTGGAACAGTTTCAGAATAGGTATTGATTCTTCTTTAAATGTTTGGTAGAATTCCCCTGGGAAGATGTCTGGCCCTGGGCTCTTGTTTGTTGGGAGATTTTTGATGACTACTTCAATCTCCTTACTGGTCATAGGTCTGTTCAGATTTTCTATTTCTTTCTGGTCCAGTTTTCACAGTTTATATGTCTCTAGGAATGCACCCATTTCTTCCACATTGTCAAATTTGCTGGTGTATAGTTGCTCATAATATGTTCTAATAATTGTTTGTATTTCTTTGGTGTTGGTTGTAAGCTCTCCTCTTTCATTCATGATTTTATTAATTTGAGTCCTTTCTCTTTTCCTTTTGATAAGTCTGGCCAGGGGTTTATCCATCTTATTAATTCTTTCAAAGAACCAGCTCCTACTTTCGTTGATCTGTTCTACTATTCTTTTGGTTTCTATTTCATTGATTTGAGGTACATAGTTACTCTGGTTCTAACATCTTACTAATGTCTGTATGGATTAGGTCCCTGGCTTTCCATACTGCCTCTTGGTCTTTTTTTTGAGGTCAGTTTTTCTGTTTTGTTGTTTTGTGCAGAGAAGAATAGATGAGAGAACAAAATGCTAAAAGGGAAACACTAATCCCAGAAAAATATACACTAAATGAATCAGAAGAGACCCAAAACTGGAGGGAGGGGGGAGAAAGGAAAAAAAACCCCAAATATATCATCAGGCTGGTGAATAGAACAGAGCCACACATTAGATTTTGGGTATGTTTTGGTCTGTTAGAAGAAACTGCCTCCCAAAATTTTAAAGAAAGAAAAACTTACATATGAACAAAAATAAGGGTAAATACGAGGAAGGGATGGAATGTAACTGGAAAGATGAACATTGAAAACAAATTTTTTTTAAAGATTTTTTTTATTTGACAGAGAGAAACACAGTGAGAGAGGGAACACAAGCAGAGGGAATGGTAGCGGGAGAAGCAGGCTTCCTGCAGAGCAAGGAGCCCAATGCAGGGCTCGATCCCAGGATGTTGGGATCATGACCTGGGCTGAAGGCAGACGCTCAATGACTGAACCACCCAGGCGCCCCGAAAAATATTTTTAAAAAGGAATTAATAAGTTAGTTGAAAAAAGGAAGAAAAAATTAAAAAGAGAGAGAGAGAATGTGATCAGGAGGGAGACTAGAACATAAGCCATATACTAGATTTCGGGTGTATTTTGGTCTACTAGAAGAAACTGTATCTCAAAATTTTAAAGAAAGAAAAACTCATATATATACAAAAAATAAGGTTAAACACAATGAAAGGATAGAATATGACTGTCAAAAATTAAAAAAGATTTTAAAAAAGGAATTGATAAGATGTTGGTTGAAAAAGAAGAAAAATATTTAAAAAATAGAAAAAGAAAAAAAAATCAAGAAAATTATAAAAATTAACTCTGTAAAACTAAAGAATGATGGGGGAAAAAACATGAATTCTATGTGTTGCATTGTCCTAGTGCTGGAGTTTTGCAGTTCTCATTGATGAGTAAACTTGGTCTTGGCTGGATGTTCTTGCTGATCTTCAGGGGGAAGGGGCCCGTTGCAGTGATTCTTAAATGTCTTTGCCTGAGGTGGAATTGCACTGCCCTTGCCGGGGGCCAGTCTAAGTAATCTGCTGAGGTTCACTCTCGGTAGCCTTTGTTCGCTGAAGGCTTTCCGTATGGCTTTGGAGGAGGAGAATGAAGATGATGGCCTCCTAATCTCTGGCCCAGGGGAGCCGAGAGCTCAGGGCCCCACTCTTCAGTTCACACTCAGAGAAAAGCAGTCAGTCACACCCATATCCCAGGTCTCCAGACAAACTCCATGCTCACTCAGCCTGTGACTGAGCATTTCTATCTCTGGCACGTGACCCCATTTGGAATTTCCAAACCCAGCAGACTCCCACAGTGTGCTCCTAAGCCATTCCTCCTGGGGAAGGATAGGGGGGGTCTCCCCAGATCTGTTGCTTGTTGGGTCCCTGCTTGAAGAGCAGTGGCCCTACTGTACCTTGGATCACAGTTTAAGGTAATCCTGAGCTGAGAGCCCCTCCTCAGCTCCATCTCTGTAGCCAGCTTCCCTGGTTCAATACCTGGGGGCTCTGCCACACTCAGATACCCCAGTCTTTCTGTGACTCCAAGGGTCCTGAGACCACACTGTCCCAGGAAGGGTTCCACCCCCTGCTTAGCCACTGGAGCAACGTCCCTCAGCAGTGCAGACTTCTAAACGTTCCAATTTTGTGCTCTGCTGCTCTATCACTTACTGGGAGCCAGCCTCTCCCTCTGCGGTCTATCTTCCCAAATAACACCTCAGAGTCACTTCTTTGGACGTCCTGCCTTCCAGAAAGTGGTAGCTTTTCTGTTCACAGAATTGCTGCTATTCTTTTCTTCAATCTCCTGTGGAGTTCGTAGGTGTTCAGAATGGTTTGATAACTATCTAGCTGAATTCCTGGGACCAGATGAAATTTAGGGCCCCTACTCCTCCGCCATCTTGCTCCTCCCCCTCAACAAATGAAAACTCTTAAATAAATGGATTTGGCAAGACTGTAGGATATAAGATATATATACAAAAAGCAGTTGTATTTCTATACCCCAGGAAGAATAATATAAAAATGCAATTAAGAAAGTAATCCCATTTATAACATCAAAAAACCCTGAAATACTTAGTAACACATTTAACAAATGAAGTGCATGATGTGTATCTTGAAAACTACCAAACTTACTAAAGAGGACCTAAATAAATTGAAAAGTATTCCATGTTCAAAAACTTGGGGAGTTAACATCATTAAAATGGCAACACTCCCCAGATGGATCTAAAGAGTCAATTAATCCCCTATCAGAATTCCAGTTGCCTTTCAGTTTTTCCAGAAACCAACAAGGTAATTCTAAAATTCATATTAAAGTGCAAAGAATCCAGAATAACCAAAACAATTTTGAAAAAGAAGAAAAAGTTGGAAGACTCACACTTCCTGATTTCAAAATTTACTAGAAAGCTATAGGAATCAAGTCTGTGTGGTAGTGACATGGGACAGACATATAAATCAATGAAACAGAATTGACAGTACAGAATTCCAACAAGAGTGCCAAAAAAAAAAAATAATCAAATGAGGGAAATATAAGTCTTCTTAACAAAGGGTGCTGGGAAAACTGGATATCTACATACAAAAAACATAAATTTGGACTCCCTGCTCCACACCAGTGGATCAAAGTCCTAAACAAAAAATTCTAAAACTCTCATTAAAATAAAACAAAGGCATAACTCTTCATGACTTTGGATCAGACAAAGATTTTTCAGATATGACACCTAAAACACAAGAGCCGAAGGGAGAAATTACAGTAAACGTCATTAAAATTAACAACTTCTGTGCTTCAAAGAACACCATCAAAGAAAGTGAAAAGACAACATATGTGGTGAGACAAAATATTTGCAAATCATGTATCTGACAAAGACTAGTACCTAGAATATGAAAAGAACTCTTACAACTCAACAATAAAAGGATAAATAACTCGATTAAAAATTGGGCAGAACATGGGGCGCCTGGGTGGCTCAGTTGGTTAAGCAGCTGCCTTCGGCCCAGGTCATGATCCTGGAGTCCCGAGATCGAGTCCCACATCGGGCTCCCAGCTCCTCGGGGAGTCTGCTTCTCCCTCTGACCTTCGCTCCTCTCAGCCTCTCACTTTCTCTCTCTCAAATAAATAAATAAAATCTTTAAAAAAAAAAAAATTGGGCAGAACATTTAAAAAGACATTTCTCCAAGGAAGAAATACAAATGGGCAATAAGCACATGCGAAGACGTTCAACCTCAATGCTCATAAGAGAAATTCAAATCAAAACCACAATGAGATACCACTACATGTCTCCTTGCATAGTTATAATTAAAAAGAAAAATAATAACAACTGTTGGAGAAAATGGAATTTTCATGCATTGCTGTTACAAAAATATAAACTGATGTAGCTGTTTTGGAAAAACAGTTTAACAGTTTCTCAAAAAAGTTAAACACACAGCAATTCCACTCCTAGAGACAGACCCAGGGAACTGAAGATATATGTCCACACAAAACTTGTAGCTGAATGTTCATAACAGCCATATTCATTATAGCCAAAAGTGAAGACCATCCAAATGTCCATCAACTACAAAATGTAGAATATTCATGCAATGGACTATTTATTATCCAATCATAAAAAGGAATAAAATAGTGATACATGTTACAACATGGATGAACCTTGAAAACATTATGCTAAGTGAGAGAAGCCAGACAGAAAAGGCCACATATTGTATGATTTCATTTACATGAAATGTCCAGAATAAGCAAATCCATAAAGAGGAAAAGTAGATTAATAGCTGCTAGGTGCTAGAGATAGTAGGAATTGGAATGATTACTAAAGTGAAAGATTTTTCCTTTTGCAGTGATAAAAGTATTCTCGAATTAAACAGTGGTAATGACTGCATGATTTTGTAAATATACTAAAACCACTGAATTATGTTACAAGGGTAAATTTTATGTGAATTAAATGTTAATTTTAAGAAGATTTAATATGTTCGCAGATATAAAAAACATACACATTTACTACACACAGTAGTAATTCCTCTTGGTTCATTCCCAAATCCTGAAAAAACACTGATATCAGTGTCACCTCTCCTAGCTTCAGGTACTCCTGGTTGAGAACCATGTGCCTAGGGTGCCAGAGAGGGAATCAATAAGACAGAGGTTCATG
>CM053607.1:106885981-106905926 GCA_028646535.1 Procyon lotor | reverse complement strand
ACTTAGGGATGAACATGACGAACAATGTCATGATCCGTGGACTGAAAACTATACTTTGCTGAGACAAATTTTAAAAACCTAAATAAATGGGGGGCACCTGGGTGGCTCAGTGGGTTAAAGCCTCTGCCTTCAGCTCAGGTCATGATCTCAGGGTCCTGGGATCGAGCCCCGCATCGGGCTCTCTCCTCAGCAGGGAGCCTGCTTCCCCTCCTCTGCCTCCTCTGCCTGCTTGTGATCTCTCTCTCTCTCTCTGTGTCAAAAATAAATAAATAAAATATTAAAAAAAAAAAAACACCTAAATAAATGGAAAAAAACAGTGGGTCAGAAGACACATTATCGTCAGTTCTCACCAAATTGTTCTGTAGATTTATTATACTCCCAATCAAAAATCCCATCGGCTGAAAAAAAAAAAAAATCCCATCGGCTGTACTTTAAGTTAAATGAGCTCATGCAAAAATTCACATAAAAAGTAATAAACCTGTATTAGCCCAAACAGCTTTGAAAAAGAAGAGTAAAATAGGAAAGGTAATACTACCTTATTGGAAGACTACACTCATCAAGACGATGAGATTGGCCTAGCGATAGACAAACAGATCGATGGAACAGAACAGAGATACCAAAAATAGACCCTAATTCTTGACAAATTTACAAAGGCGATTTGGTGAAGAAGGTGTATTCTTTTCCACAAATAGGGCTGAAACAGTTGGTAATCCATATGCAAAGAGAAATTAGACCAGACTTCCCACCATGTATAAAACGGAATCTTAAAAAAAAATTTTAGACCTAAATGGGAGACCCCGAACCCATAAAGCTTCCAGGAAAAAATCCTTATGACCTTGAGCTAGGCAAAAAGTTCTTAGATACAAGATCAAAAAGCATGATTCATAAAAGAAAAAAAAATGATTTGAATTTCCCTGGAATTTAAAGCTCTGCTCTTTGAAAGATGCCGTTAAGAGAATAAATAGACAAGCCATGGACTGAGAGGAAAATCTTTGCAAATTACACAACTGATGAAGAGTCCAGAATATACAGAATAGAAAACCTCTCAAAACTCCTTATCAAGAAAACAACCAGCTCATTTTTCAGTAAAGGGCCAAAGGTTTGCACAGACCCTTAAGCACAGCAGATACACAGATGACAAAGAAGCACATGATAAAAAGTTCTCAGAGTCATTATTCTTGAGGGAAAGGCAAATTAAAATCCCAGTAAGATTCCACTACACGTTTGTCAGAATGGCTAGAACGGAAAAGACCGTTCCAAGCGTTAGTCACACCCAAGGGTGGGAAGGAGCTGGAACGCTCTATGCACTGCTGGTGGGAGTGGAAAAGGGTAGAGCCCCGTGTAAGGACTAAGTTGAACAGTTTCTTAAAAAGTAAATGTGCACATAACCTATCCAGCTACTCCAGTACTAGGTGTTTCCTCCGGAGAAACGAAAGCATATATAGAAACCAAATCTTGGGGGCGCCTGGGTGGCTCAGTCGTTAAGCGTCTGCCTTCGGCTCAGGTCATGATCCCGGGGTCCTGGGATCGAGCCCCGCATCGGGCTCCTTGCTCGGCAGGGAGCCTGCTTCTCCCGCTATTCCCTCTGCTTGTGTTCCCTCTCTCGCTGTGTTTCTCTCTGTCAAATAAATAAAATCTTAAAAAAAGAAAGAAACCAAATCTTGTACATGAACATTCCTAACAGCATTTTTCATAATAGCCCCAAATAAGAAACAAATAGTCAAAAACCAGTCGATGGATAAACAGTCTGTGTTACGTCTATGTGGTGGAATGCTACTCAACAATAAAGGGGAGTTTGCATGTATGCAAATGGTATTTGCCTCAGCACAGATGAATCTAAAAGAAGGATGCTAAGATGCAAAAGCCGAACGAAAGGAGAATATACTATATGGATCCATTTACGTGAAACTCTGAAACATGCAGATCGATCCCTTTCGGCAGAAAGCAGAACATGGGTTGCCTGGGGATGGGAGAGGTGGGCTGGGGGGTATGGCAGGGTGGAATTATGCAGGGGGAGGGGTCTTTGGGGAGCATTACCTGGGTTCCCTCTCTGCTTGCAGAGATGGCCGTGTGGGTGTGCACCTATGTTAAATCTGTGGTGGAAGGTTTGATCGTCAATTACACCTCCAGAAAGCTGTTCAGTATATAGGCTCGAGCAACGTTCGCCTCTCTGCTCTTCTGCCTTTTGTTCCACAGATGTTAGGAACGAGCTTCATGATGGGGCATTAGAAAGAGTTAAACATTAAGAAAAAGCAAATAGACCTTTCTGGGTATCCACGTGAGTGTGGTGTTCGTGAGACACAAAAGGAGAAGACCTTCTTCTCAACTGCCCAGATACCTAGAGCCTTCCAACGTCACTGCATAGCTAATAAACAGCAAGTAACTCAAGTAACTCCTCGAGTCAGATTCTTGACATAGACGTATACGCTAATCCTCTGGCCGGTCCAAATCTCTAGTAGTTTGCTGACTTCAAAAAGGAGTCTCAGAGTCGTCAAGTCAGCTATCCAGAAGTGCACAGTGAAGAAGAGGCGGGGCCCGGCCAGGTCAAGCCTGAGGGGGCTGCACTTGATCCCTCTCTGTGTGCGCGCGCGCGCGCTCACACACACACACACACACACCCTGCACACTCCAGCTCCCGGCTGGGCGGGGGCCTTTGGGTGCACACGGGCGGGTGTTGAAACAATAGGTCAGCCCTGTCCAAGTCTCCAGCCCTCCAAGGTTAGCTCTTGCGCCTGGAGCTATATATAGCTGACTAGGGGGGAAGAAAGAGAAAATAAGATTTACTTTTTGGAGACTCGGAGGATTGCAGCAACTTGAAAGGTCCGAAAGGCGTTTGCAGACCAGGACTGAAATGTCGTTGGCTAAGCACAGTTGGAGTGTGGTTTCTTGGCAGAGGAGGACGTGTCCTGGCCCGGGGAGGTGTGACACGTTCCTCTGCTCAAAATAGAGACCGTCCATTTCCTGAGTGGGAGTCCGCTGGGGGTGGGAAGGCCGACCCAGCCATTTAGCCTTGGACCATCGGAGGGTCTGGCCACCCTGCTGGAAAGTGGGATACGCAGCACAAGGTCAGGGACCCTCAGGCTCTCACGCTGGGCTGGCATGGAGGGCGACAGACAGGACAGTGAGGCGGCCGCTAGTTTGCTGGCTGGGGAAGGGCGGCCCCCACCTCTGCCTGGTGTCGGGGTGGGGAGGGAGGAGATCTTGGGCTGAGGCCACTCCTTGCAAAGAACAGCCCGGGAGGTGCTGAGGCTCTGGGCGTGGCCGTTGTTCATGGTTCCTGGGCAGGAAGTCACTGAAGAAGAGGGGTCCAGAAAAGGAGACTGAGGCCTGGCAATGCCCTGGTGGCATGTGTGAGCTCCGAGATGTGACTTTCTCATTGAGTGAGAATCAGTCCTGCCCTCGAGTTCGGATCCTGCTCTGGCTCCCGCTGAGTACCTGGTCCAGGCCAGACGTGGGTTGGTTTGCCCTGGCGCGGCCACACTGGGGGTTCCCGGCAGAATCACTTCCGCTCTGGCTGCTAATGAGCCACTGCCCAAATCCCCCAAAATGACTCTTCACCGTCACAACCGTCCCCGCACTCCCTCATCCCCGTGTCCCATGGTACCCACTCCTCGCCAGAACTCCAACCACCCGAAGGTCAAAGCCCTGCTTCCCTCTGATTGGCTTGTGCCAGGGTTGTTGGCATGTCACCTATGCCGGACCCAAAGGAGTAACACTAGACCATTGATATTTGCTATGTGCCAGTCACCCCCTCCATTCCAGATGCTTTACTTGCAACAATACAATAATATGCTTTACCAGATGCTTTACCTACAACAATAGCGATAACAATCACAGCAAAACCACTAACAACCACAGCTCGTGAGGCACCAGGCGCGGTGCTAAGGACTCTGCCTTGATTATGTTATTTCGATGCCCACCGGCTCGCTATAACCTTATGTGGGAGGTTCCGATAGTATCCTCCAGTTTCAGAAGAAAAACCTCCAAAGCCCAGAGAGGTTAAGCAACTTGCCTTGGGTCACACAGCTAGCAAGTAGCACAGCCCAGTTAAAACGTAGGTCTTTCTGACTCCAAAGCCTTTGCTCTGATGTTACTCAACGCTGTGAGAAATAATACCAAGTAATACAAAAATGGTCCTGAGATTTAAAAACATTCTCATTGTAAAAGCACTTTCCTCCCTTCTGGTCAGAGTGTCTGATACCTGCATTAGCCTAATTCCTTCACCTTGGCTGATTGAGTGTTTGCATTTGATGGATACATTCTCATGCTGTGGAAATAAATTTGATTGTGCTGGGAGTTTCCTAGTTAACCTGACTGAACAGAGGCCCCCGAAATACCCTGTAAAGAGGACTCAGGTGAGTCCTGACTGATGTCTGGAAGAGACAAATGGAAACAAGGAGCTCCGTGCCCTCCATTTGCTCTCCAGACTCCAGAACCTTTCCTGGAAACTCTCCATCCTGATTTTTTTTTTTTTTTTTAATTGTGTTGAAGTCAGTGCTAAGGCGTTTAATCTATGCAGTGTTTTGTGGGCAAAGCTCTTAAGAAATGCCCTGTTGCTGAAAGCAGGCCTCCTTCTGTGTTCAAGGAACTATGCAGTTTGTGCAAGGCCGACTGTGGGCCTACAGGCCCCCCCTTCAGCAGCTACCCGGGGGGCCAACCGCGGGTCAGGCATTCTTCCAGATACTGAGGAGGGAGTCATGGATGAAATGGACCCAGACCCTGCCTTCGTGGGGCTTGTTGTCTTTGGAAAGAGAGAGCTATTTGACGCCTGGCTGCAGAAATTATGGCCAGGTGTCAAATACAGAAATGACACAGCTAACTGGGTAATTACATTTTCTGATAAATGAGAGAAAAGCAAAGACTAAAGTAAGAGCTGAAACCAGATCTTAGATTCGATTGCTGAAGAAGCAGGAAGAAGGAATAAGGGCTATCCCAGCCGACTCTCAGGAAGAGGCAGCCGAGTGCGGGAAGGAGAAGGTTTCAGCTCAAAGTCGTAGGCCGGAGGGGAAGCATGGGGAAGGGCCTGGTGTTGGGTGACAGGTTGGCATTTTTGAGGTCACGAAGGAGAAAACCTGTTGTCTGGAGTTGAGTGAACAGGGGGAGGGTGAAAAGGGAGGCTGGTGGGAGTGGGCCCAGTTTTGTAGGAATGAGGGTTTCTGTTAGGCAAGTGTAGATGAGGATTTAGGGCATGGGGAGGGCAGTGGAAATACTCCAACACGATACCCCTTGGCAGAAGAGACAAACTGCTTGATCATAGCAAGACAAGGCTCCCAAAGCCTTCTATATTCATGGGGCAGTGGCTTTCACAGAAAATGTTTTCTGGGCTAAAATCACATCACCTTGACTGTGGGAAAGCATTCTCGATTAAAGTAGGCCCAGACAGCCCATGTCCGTAAACGGGTCCTGAACTTTTAGGGGCTGAGATGCTGCCTTAGAATTCCTGTGGTAATCACTGACGGAAACCAACCCAAACTGACTAGACGAGGAAGAGAGATGTATTGATTCGGATAGTAAGCAGTCACCTGGCGGGGAGGAGAGCCTCAAACTTGTCATCTGCCGTCTCTCTCCCTCTCCTCGTCTTCCCGGCTCTCTCTGGTCTCGCCTTCCTTCTCCTTACTGGCTTACTCTGATGTGGCTTCCTTCCGGGCCTGGCAAAGATGAGGCCACACGGTTTCAGACAGAACAGCTGCACTGTCATGTGAAATCCGAGTCTCCCCTTGGCTCACACAGCCCTCTCTCAGCCGATTGCCGGAGGACAGGCCGTCTGCTGGCCTGGGGTCACTGGCACCCGGCCGCATGGATTGGACAGGAGCGTGTGGGTTTCAGGACGGGTCGTTCCCCTGACGGGTATGCACAGACCAGAATGGACCCCTCGTTCCTAAGGGGTATGAAACTGGTCCTACCTCCACGTGTCGAATTTTACCGTTGCATCATTTTTGTAAATTCAAAAAGTGATTCATAAAGCTATTGATGCAACGTTACTGTTTCACTGCGTAACCTTTAATGTCACACATGAACATAAGTATATACATATTTTATAGGCTTTTTTTTTTTTGGTAGTCCTTTGGTAGAAGAGTTTTACTCCAATATTATTAACTTCTAATTTTTTCCAAAGAAATATAAACCTCTAGTCTTATAATCAGTGATGCCCTGAGTGAAACTTTTTGCTCGTACTTCTCTATTTAAACTTCATTTGCTCCTTCATGTCTTTCTTTCTTTTTTTTTTTTTTTTTTTTAAGATTTTATTTATTTGTCAGAGGGAGAGAGTGAGCACAGGCAGGGGAACCAGCAGAGGTGGAGGAAGAAGCAGGTTCCCCTCTGAACAAGGAGCCTGATGTGGGGCTCAATCCAAGGACCCTGGGATCATGACCTGAGCCGAAGGCAGCTGCTCAACCAACTGAGCCTTCCAGGCGCTCCTCCTCCATGTCTTTCTTAACATTGAACATGGATGTCAGTATCCCTGGGACATTCTTGGATTGACTTTAGATTCAACCATGAAGGTTAAAAAGTTCCAAGTGTATGAATGAAGAGACAGGGTTGAGAAGTCCTGACTCATTTCCTGCTTTTTACTTAGAGTCCTTGGACTCAAGCTCTAGGCTAAAATTCCGCCCCGTGTCCAGTGCAATGTCTGTTTGCTCAAATGACAACAAATCCTGTCAATAGAACACTTAGCAGCACTTACCACTACTGCTACCTGGGGCGCCTGGGTGGCTCAGTGAGTTGAGCGTCTGCCTTCAGCTCAGGTCATGGTCTCAGGGTCCTGGGATCGAGTCCTGCATTGGGCTCCCTGCTCAGTGGGGAGCCTGCTTCTCCTCTCCCTCTGCCCACCACTCTCCCTGCTCTCTGTGTCAAACAAATTAAAACAAACAAACAAACAAAAAACCCAATCCTGCTACCCATTTCCACAGACTCACATGGACACCACCCAAGAGGTACTGAGAGAAAAAAATCAAACTGCAAAAGAGTGTTACAGTTTGATTTCTTGACCTGCTAGAACTAGCATAAGTATTTAATGAGTGTCTACCACCTGTCAGGCTTTCTTTGTCCCATTGTTAAGAATTTCATCCGTCGTGTTTCCCGGGTGTGTTTTACTTTGAAAAGTGACCTCTCTTCCGAAAGTACCCAAAGAAGAGAAAAGTAGGATTCAGGGCGACTTTTGAAAACTGCTTAGAGTTCCTAGTTCGAAGAACTCAGAGAAGCGCTTCCCCCATTTCTTTTCATAAAAGAACTCCTTGGAAGATGAACGCTATATATGAACACGTGCATACGTACATACACTTGGTTTTCTGACAGTTACCAAACCAGGATCACTCACTCTCTTCGGCACCGTTTGCATTTTTACCCTCAGGGGGAATTACTTTTTGAACATAAACAAGTACTAATTCGTTAAAAATTTCAGACACACACACACACACACATGCACGTGTGCACATGCGTACACGTGTGTGCAATGCGCCCCCGCAGTTGTTCTCCCTGGCAAGTCTCTCTCATGAGTGACTTTCCACTCTTGGGAAGAGCTAGCCCTTGTCACCGTCAGGGGCTTCTGTGACTCCCTCCGGACTCCCTGCCCTTTTGGGTCTAGGAGCCACATCCAGCCATCCCGTTGTGCCGTTTCCTGTTTTCCCAGTGACCCAACTCTTGGATCTCCTACAAAGGTATTCACAGAGGATGAGGAAGAGTGCAAGGGAGCCTTTCAGAACTATTGGGATTATAGCTTGGATACCTTCATAAAAGCATTAAGAAGTCTTTTCTCAGAGAAGAGAAATGTGTCATATTTTCCCCGAGCCCCACCCTGAGCATGAGTGACTTAAAGCATTGCTCATTGTAAAGCAATTGGTTATTCTAACTCTTTCCTCAAATTAATTTACCTCAGGAAGCCACGTCCCTCCATAAAGGGGAGCGGGAAACAATGGGGTCTTTTACGTTCTCAGTAATATGGTGCTCATTAGCTAAATGCCGACTTTGTTGGGCTCTGGAACAGAATGAAATATCCTAAAGCAAGGTCATAGCTGTAGCAAACTGGGAAGAAAGGGGACCCTCACACCTGCGTCTGAGCTCCGGGTGGGGAAGGAGCCTGGTGGGGGCTTCTGGGGCAAGAGGCCTGCTGCCCCGGTGGCCTCCTCCCCCTCTCCTGGGGTCTGGGCTCACAGGGGAGGATGAAGGAGCCCCCGAGGTTGGCATTCCAATCTCTTGGGCCAGAGGCGCCAGAATATCCACCCCCCACCCCGGCCCCGCCGGTCACACATATTCTCCATCTGTCCAGAGACTGCAAATTGCAGAACGGAGGAGGGCAGGGAGTTTGGGGGTGGGCAAGAAAGAACGAGATGATCCAGAGCCTTTCGAAGCACTGAGGATCCGAGGTCAACGCTTGGACCGTACGAGGGAAGAAAGCTTTAAAACGGCACCTGGCGAGGGGTGGCCTTGCTCGTGGATTCCGTCGGTTCAATGTGTCAGAGAGCCAGGGTCTTGGAAGGAGGAGCAGATCCACCTGAGGAGAAGAGCAGCATATGACAGAGTGATAGTCTCTCTGGGCCTCTATCCTTTGCTTCTGTCAAGTCTTTTATGATTTTAGAGGTGTTTATGTTGGAGGTCCAAGAAAGATTTTTTTTTTTTTTTTTTCCCGAAAAAAGGATTCTGCTGAAAACCATGGCAGTCCCTCCTACTGGACTTTGGGAATTGGGTCACGAGCTGTCACGGCCACGAGAAGAGGAACTGGGCCACACACCCACAACTGTCCTGTGGTGAGATCGCCCTCCGTGCAGAAGCAAACCGAGAGGGAGGAACCCGCCAAGGGGCATCTACAGCCCTCATGAGGAATACCGGAGTACAAACAGCATCTCACGAGCTCACGGGAAGAACGTATAATGATGGAAGCGATGTATGGCAAAAGCCCGAAGAACAGTTTTGAACACTGTGTGGCCTCATTGCTAAAAATAGCTTCCATTAATACAAGTAGAAAGTCAGGAGAGGGGCGCCTGGGTGGCTCAGTCGTTGAGCGTCTGCCTTCGGCTCAGGTCATCATCCCAGAGTCCTGGGGTCGAGCCCCGCATCGGGCTCCTTGCTCTACAGGAAGCCTGCTTCTCCCCACTACCATTCCCTCTGCTTGTGTTCCCTCTCTCGCTGTGTTTCTCTCTGTCAAATAAATAAAATCTTTAAAAAAAAAAAAAAAAAAAAGAAAGTCAAGAGAAAAAAACACAAGATGAAAAGGGATATCAAGAAGGCAAGGAAACTCGGGTATTAACGGTAAGATTAAAATCATCAGGATGGGAGGCTATTCAGAACTCAGTGGCCAGAAAATTAAATCACTAACACGGAGATTGAACTTCATGAGTCTTTACAGAACACAGAGGAAATGGGAAAAGCAATGAAGATTATGAGAAAGGAAGTGATCTACATGGAGGATAAATAGTAGACCCTAATTCCAATGAGTAAGACTCAAAACAAGTGGGTGTAGGGAATTTAAAAAATCTTATGAGTATGTAAATCAAAAATAAAACCATCAAAAAGGAAGAAAATATAGGTGAGTCTCTGATGTTAGGAAGGATAAGAACACTTTTTTTTTTTTAAAGATTTTATTTTTTTGACAGAGAGAAACACAGCGAGAGAGGGAACACAAGCAGAGGGAATGGTAGCGGGAGAAGCAGGCTTCCCGCCGAGCAGGGAGCCCGATGCGGGGCTCGATCCCAGGACCCTGGGATCATGACCCGAGCCGAAGGCAGACGCCCAACGACTGAGCCACCCAGGTGCCCCAGGAAGGACAAGAACTCTTAACAGGGAGCATCAACAATCGCAAATGTACTCAAAATATTAATGCGCTTGCATATATACTTTGAAGAGCATCACAAAACTCAGATAAGTTACAAATTTAGAAAACTATCTACGATAAATATGACAAAGTTAATATACTTAATATACACATAGCCTTTAAAAACAAAAAGAAAAACACAGTTCCCCTTCAATAACAAAGTTAGGTAAAGATCATTAAAAAAAAAAGACTCAAATGACCAACAAACATTTGAAAGCATTCAATCTCATTCATAATCAGATATGTAAATAAAAAACAATACTAACATATAAGTGCTTTTCACATTCGCAGTCTTTGAAAGTTAGTGTATACACTGTAGTTGGTTTCTGAAAAACGTGGTTGGAATAGTCCTGGCTTCTCCCACATGAAGGATTCTTCTTACCCTTTAGGTTTCAGAATACTTCCACTTCTTTGAAGTTCTCTCTCACCTCCCAAGCTAGGTTACAGCCTCTCATTATCATTTCCATTGTGCCTTATACTTTGTGGCATTTATCTGATCCCTAGTGTGGCAACTGGTGTGATTTGTTGATTCAGTATTTGGCGCCTCACTGAGACTCTAGCAGTAACTGAAGTTTCTATGGGGGAATTTACTTTGTGCTATGAAATCTTCAAGTCCTTCTACTTGTTTTATTTCCTGTCATCCTCCCAATAACCTTATGCCATAGATTCTTTAATTGTGCTTGTTTTTTTTGTTTTTGTTTTTTAAAGATTTTAGGTATTTTGAGAGGGAGAGGGAAAGGAACAGAGAGAGGGAGAAGTAGGCTGCCTGCTGAGCCGTGAGCCCCGTGCGGGGCTGGATACCAGGACCCCAAGGCAGATGCTTAACCAACTGAGCCAGCGGGCATCCTTGATTGTGCTTGTTTTATAGAGAAGCAAGTTGAGAGAGGTTTAACGCTCGGGTGCTGCCTGATGAGGCTGGGACCCACCTCCACTGGCTGGCTACTGTCCCTCCTCTGACAGTCCGCAGCTTCTCTTTGCAGATGGGTCATCCTAAAGCCAAGCTTCCTCCCTCCCTCCCTCCCTCCCTCCCTCCCTCCCTCCTTCTGTCCTTCCCTCCAGGGACTCTGAGGCAGCACCAAAACCCCTTCTGGGAGGACACCAGCAGATCAAGGTTACATCTCAAAGCTGAAAAGCAAGTGGTTTTATTAGAAAATGCTAAAATTCACCTTCTTTTGTTTGTTCGTTTCAGTAATCACAACTTTTACCCCTGACAAACATCTCCATCTTTCAAAATGTCGCATTCCATCATAAAGATACAAAGCAAAACCGGGGCCCTTGGAGAATTCACGGCTCAAGTGTCCAAATCCTTTTTTGAATCCAAAGGAAAATACCTTTTCACTTTCATATGCTCCTTTGTAAATGTCAAATAGATGGCAAGATAAACAACCTTTTTCGAGGATACAGGGCACATAGGAATTATTAAGTTAAGTCACCGAACATGGGGTTATTGCCCTTTCTTTGCAAGGAGACAGCCCTCAGTTCTTGGGAAGGGTGAGCCAGTGCTAGGTGCTAGGGGCTTCGGGTTTGGGGGACTGGGGGATGGAGGGGGTGGGCAGCTGGAAGAGAGGGAGGGTTTCCTCATTAACATCTGTAACCAGCAGGGAGCAGGGAAAGGCCTGCTATTTTGTAGAATGGAGACACTCCTCTGAACCTCTCACCTGCCACAACCCCCTTAATACAGGATTCACTCGAAAAAACAAAGCAGCTCTGATTGTAGAACCTGAGCTTTGGTGTTGAAATGGTCTGCATCTGAGTCCGAGCTCTGTTGCTTGCCTCCCTGCAAGGTTCTTAATCTTAGGAGCCCAGCTCTCCCATAAATGCAGGGTAATAAAAGGGTTGTGACGAGAGCTACATGAGTAAGCAGAATGCTTAGCATAGAGCCTGTCATGTCACGGGCTTTCCATATTTACTCTGCATTATTATTTCATAGTGACAACTCGGCCTGCCAGTAAAAATGATCTGGTCCTTTATATCTTAATTATTTTTCTTTAGACCTTAATTATGTTTATGGAAACATTCTACATCAAAGTGCATGATTTCCAGGCCTATTAAATAGAATATACTGAAGACGGTGAATTCCTTTGCCTTTGGTGGGCTTTTGTTGTGCTTGACACACAAACATCAACAGTGCAAGGGTCCGTAAGGTCAAAATTGGAAATCGGCCCAGGGTGCTCCAATTAGAGTTCATGGCATGTCCTTCCCAACTTGGAATCGCCCCGGAAGTTCCTTTAAATCCTGGGATGCTGGGATGCTCTCATCTAGAGCTATGACGACGTGTGGTGTGTTTTGTCCGTGGGCTGAATGGCCCCAGCCAACCAACGTCTTGGAGCTGCAGGCCTGCTCCTCGGTCTTTCTTTTGGCCTCTCCCTTGATATTAGCTCGTGGCCTTCTTTCTGTCCTGCTCCTTCCCTCTTTCGTTGGAGTTTCTAATCTCCTTTGTTGAGGAAACAAAACACCACGTTGATTAGAAGAGTGAGCTCTTTAGGACTGTGAGCTCAGGTATCTGAGATATGTGGTAATATATTTCATATATTCCTGAGCTTATAGTTATACCATAGAAAGAGGGGTAATATTCAGAAAGAATCCTAGACGAGAAATGCAAAGATCTGATTTCTCATCCTGGCCCTACCATTTAAGACCTGTGTGAACCTGGAAAAGTCACTGAAACTTGCTAAGCCTCGGTTGCTCTATCTGTAAAATGAGACCCATTAATTAATTCACCAAACTCCTCGTTACCAAGTGCCTCCTGGGGGCCAGGTACATTTCTAGATGCTCTGCACATGGCAGTGAACAAGACGGGTATCCTCAAGTTTACATTCTAGAAGTGGGAAAAGAGGTCATAAACAAAATGCATTCACCAGTTAAAACCCTCCATCAGATACAAGTGCCAATAGAAAGTGCCACGAAGACAATTAAGCAGGGAGAGTGGCTGAACATGTTAGGTCGCCTGCCTCCCAGGGTTGCTAGGCCTTCAAATAAGTTTCATCAAAGGGGTTTGTGAGCTATAAAACACTATATAAAATATAATTCTTAGAAAACAAGAAAGCACCTGTATATTTATAATACCAACCACCCAAGTTGTCTGTGATTCTCAGAGATGGGGTGGGTGCCTCAAAGGAGAAGGGACATCCGGTATTGAGAAATACCATTTTACAGTAAGCAGAATAGTTATCTGAATTTATTTCATCTGTCCCCTAAGTTTTCAAAGTCTCGCAAATACATGGCAGGGCTAAAAGAATGGGAAGAATTTTTTTTCTATGTGCTCAGGCCATCTTTGTATGTTACTTAGGCTAGACCCTGCCATTAGCCCTGGACTCACCAATGGGAGGGTGAAACAGTGCCGAACCGGCACTCTGCAGCTTCTTTTTTGTGGTCCCAAACTCTCACGGGTGTCCTTACAGATCATTCAACACTCTAAGGGTAGGAGAAACCCAAAGCAAAGTGCTCCAACCGCCGCCAAGGAAGACCCATGAGACATTATGATGAAGCGGATCTGGTAGTATGATAAGGACACGTTTATATGTCTCGGTTTAGAATTCCCATCATTGGGGTTTCCATCATTGTCTTAAAGAGCCAGTGAGGCTGGTCTCACTTCCCATACTTTACAGATGAGGAAACTGAGGTTCTCAGTGAAAATACCCTCCCCCAGGGGCTCAGGCCATACCAGGTTTCTTCTCAAGCTCCTGGGCCCTTCACAGTCCAGGTTATCTGGGGGCCCTTCCTGTTGGCCTCCCTTTGCCCACCCTGCTCTCCTGTCTGGTCTTCTACCTCCTTCACCATCTTAAATACGGGTCCTCCTTTCTGTTTTCTCTACCATAGCACTTCCTTTTCTTCTAGGCATGTATGACGAGAGA
This sequence comes from Procyon lotor, assembly GCA_028646535.1. Lineage (NCBI taxonomy): Eukaryota > Metazoa > Chordata > Mammalia > Carnivora > Procyonidae > Procyon > Procyon lotor. The sequence continues at coordinate 106,892,267 of CM053607.1, read as the reverse complement.
TGATATTTTCTTTTTTTTTTAAATATTTTATTTATTTATTTGACAGAGAGAGACAGAGAGGGAACACAAGCAGGGGGAGCGGAAGAGGGAGAAGGAGAAGCAGGCTTCCCATTGAGCAGAGAGCCCGATGCGGGGCTCGATCCCAGACCCTGGCATCATGACCTGAATAAAGCAGAGGCTTAACCCACTGAGCCACCCAGGCGCCCCGAGAGATGACATTTTCAAACGTGCTACTGTGTGTGTTTTTGGTTCTCTCCACCATGAAGTCAAAGTCTATGCCCGTTCAGTTCACTGCTGTATTCTCAGCCCTCGCATGGCGCTCATTAAGTATTTGTGGAATGATGAAGGAGGGAAGGCAGGCAGGCCAAGCCCTCACTTGTATTTGAAGGGTCAAATGTAAAATTAGAACTATTTGCCCTGATATTCTATCCCGAAAATGTTAAAACAGAAAGGTGAAGGAATTGTGTTGCATCGATTCAACAGTTGTTAACGTAAGAGCTATGGACTGAAGTTTGTGTGAAGGAAAACTATTTTTTTTAAAGATGTTATTTTAGGGGCACCTGGGTGGCTCAGTCAGTTAAGCGGCTGCCTTTGGCTCAGGTCCTGATCTCAGGGTCCTGGGATCGAGCCCCGCATTGGGCTCCCTGCTCAGCGGGGAGCCTGATTCTCCCTCTCCCTCTGCCTGCCTCTCTGCCTACTTGTAATCTCTGTCTCTGTCAAATAAATAAATGAAATCTTTTAATAAAAAAATAAAGATGTTAGTTTACTAGAGAGAGAGGAAGGGTGAGGGAAGGAACACAAGGAGGGGTACAGCAGAGGGAGAGGGAAGCAGGCTCCCCACGGAGCAGGGAGCCCGACATGAGGCTCGATCCCAGGACCCTGGGATCATGACCTGAGCCAAAGCAGATGCTTAACTGACTGAGCCCCCCAGGGCCCCTGAAGAACTGAATTTAAAGTTGGGTTGCTTGGTTGTGACACACTAGGCATGAGACCCGCGCTCACTGCCGAATGCTCTGTGAATCCTTAGTTCCGAGGAACATGTTCTACACAACAGGGCTCAGAAGCAGCACCTTGGACAGAAAGCTGCCTGTCCCCACACACAGGGCTGAGGCCTTCCTCCCAGTTTCCGGTGACACAGGGGGTTTTGGGGGGACAAGAACACATCCGGGGGTGGTGTCTGATCAAGGCCTCCTGAGGCTCTGTGGCGTCGGTCCAATGACTTTTCCTTTTTCATCCGATTTCTTGTTCTGTGAAATGGGGATTAATATCCTGGGCCCGACCCCGTCATGGCTCACCAAGGTGGGATGTTGGGAATCAGATGTAGACACTGTCCTTTACACAAATACGAAGTACAAAGAGCTGTCTAAATGTCAGGCCTTATTGCCGTCAGGGGCGCCCACACACACGCAGCATCTGGGTCTCTGTTTACTTTCCTTCTCGCCCATTTGCACTGTTAATGAAGAATTCCGGGTTACCTCCCCGGCTTCTGTTATCTGGCTGGACTTTGGATCTCAGCCCTGAGGCTCCTCCTGAAAACCAGCCGTTGAACCGAGGGCGAACCTGTAAGGGCCCCCGAGACGCTGCTCACTCCCCGGAAGCTGGATTGCTTTGAATATTCTGCCAAACCTCCCTTCCCACTCTTGGAAGAACACTTGGAAGTGCCAAGAATACAGGATCAGTTGTTCCCCCTGGCTCCCCCCACCCCGACCGCTGCCCCTTCCCCTGGCTACAGGATTTCTGGCTCACATCTACCCTCCTGCTCCTTTTCTTCTCCTCCTACCCAGATCCAAACTTGCAGGGGACCTTTTGCCCTGATTTTCAGCAGGAAACACAACCAGCAACCAGATGTCTGACTTTTCCACTCCCTTGGCAAGGATTAGCCATCTTCCCTGTAAACTTCCGGCCTTTCCTCTCCCTTAGATCTTTCAGCTTCTTCACGCTCCATCTCCTTTAGCTCACGCTCATGAACACCCTCCAGAGGAGAAACAAAAGGTAGCCTGCACACGGCTGCAAACATGCCAAGGATTTACACACCGCGCTCAATGGTGGACGGTGCGGGGGCTGGCGGTGGGTCGGGGAGCCCATCGGCTCTCCCCTTCATTTGCTCTATGGCTCAAGTCAGGTCCCACAAATTCAGAATAGGTGTCCTTGATCAAAGACAGAGATGAATCAGCTCACAACTTAAGATAACACCTAAAGGGGAATAAATGCAAAATCTGTCACCGTCCAAGTAAGTGGGTGTGAAAAAATAATAAGGAAGGCCACTTTGTCAGCTTCTGGAGTAATGAGGCCTGGATCCTCTCCAACACATAGCAGGGGACTTCGCAACTGGGAGAGCCTCGGAAGGCAGCTCGTCCCGTTCTCACGCTTTCCAGGTGGGGAAGCTGAGGCTCTGCCGAGGCGGGATGGGCTTATCCCAGGTCTCTTGGTGGATGGCACTTGACCTCCCTTGAGACAGTTCTGGACAAGCAGGGTGTCAGGCGCAGGTGCGGGCTTGGCCTTCCTACTGTCTCTGCCTTCTCCTGTCCTCCCACTCTGGGAATGGCCGTCTGGGTCTCCTTCTTAGGGCTCGCTCTGCCCTACAGGTCCCCATGGCGCTGCCGCAGCAACACGGACCAATGATGGCCTTAAAGGGGAGGAAAACCAGAAGCCTGCCTTTCTTCTCCTCCTCCTCCTTTTCCTCCTCCTCTTCCTCCTCTTCCCCCTCCACTCCTCTTCCCCCTCTCCCCCCCTCTCCCTCCTCCTTTTAAACATAAGAGAAAACCCCCCCAAGAGACTCTGGTTTTCAAGTGAGCACTCTTAGTCCTGCACCCCTCCCATCCCCCACACTCGCTTTCCCCACATTTGTTCCTGTTTGCAGGTATAAATCTTCACTCCACCATTCCTAGATGTATGGCTTTGGCCAAGTTGCCGTCCCTGTCTGTGCCCTAGTGTCTTCACCTGTAGAAGGCAGATGCTAGTTCTTAGTTGAGGATTATGTGACACGAAGGCGATCATACTTTGCACGTAGTAATTATTTAATAACATGCTGTCCTCTGCCGGTTTTCTTCCTTCTTTGGCGGACGACTGAATGCTTCGCTGAGGGAGTGTGTCCGGACGGGGTAGGAGGGGGCCCTCCTCAAGTTCCAGAGCACTTTGCCTCCTCACCCACCCGCATCTTCATCCTGCAGCCTCAGCTGCGTCCGAGAAGGACCGACCCGGGCCTCGCAGGGTGTGTCCAGTGTGTCTGAGTGGCTGGGGCACCTCGTCCTGGCAGGGCCCCGTGGGAAATGTGTGCCTCCTCTGTCCCGGACCCACAACTGGGGCCTCTACCCCTGATGTTTCTAATTGTTCACTTCACAAAACCCGAGTTTTTCTTCTAGGAAAAAAAAAAGAAAGAAAGAAAGAAACCAGGGCCCCAACACTAATGTAAATGAATCCCAAGGGGGGCTGTTAGCTTGCACTCAGAACAATGAGTTAATTGAAAGCGGTAATGAGAAAAAGCAGCTGACACTCATAAACCCACGGGCCAATGAGCAGTTCAATTCCTGGGCAGCGGGTGAGAGCCAGGCTCGATAGCCAACCACGATGTCAATGGCTTCTGAAAATAATTGCCCGAGGAATAGCAGGCTACGGGCAGGAACCAAGCTTGTCTGCAGATCCTGTCACCTTGGCTGGGAGCCACCTGTGCTGGCTCGGAGCCCAGTGCTTCAAGCCCTGGGAACACCCTGTGCTTTAGACCCGAGGACAGACGCTTTACTGGGGTGTCACGTTCGAGCACGGGGACGGGGTCTGATGCAAAGCACATCTCTAGGCCTCAGTGTTCCCACCTGTCAAATGAGCACACTAATACCTTTTCCCCCTAGCCTCTCAGCCTTGCTTTGTTTGAACATCAGATGAAATCCGTCTGGAAGGCTCTATAAGATAAGACAGGTGTGAAGAGAAAAGCTCTGCGTCAGGAAGGGTCAGGCTGCCTAGTTAACTCCGGTTAGACTCAGAAAATAATAATCCCTTCATCATAAGATCAATAAGAGGCTTAAAAATGTATCTTGTCTATAACACTAGATCGTATTTAGAATGGTGGCTAGTATATGGTAAGCACTAAATACATGTCAACCATTCCTTCCGGTGAGTTGTTATTTTCAGGGGTGCCTTGTCTTGTAGTGACTAATCCAAGCTTATAGCCAGAAGTCCTGTCTGGGCTTGTACTTTGCTGCTTTCTCCAAGCACCTCTGGTCACAAAGCCCAAAGGCCCATCCTTCCCCGCAGCAGTCCTGCATCATACAAAGAGGAGCAGACTGAGTCGACAGAGCGATGGGAAATTTGAAAGACAGAATGAATGACAACATAGCGGAGATCTAACCTCTTAAAGTGCCGTCTCTTCCCGGAACCTGGCAATCACACTGCCCTGGGAGCTCATCGCACGCCTGTCCACCTGCAGGGCCAAGCGAGGATGGAATGGAATCTGCTGTGAGCCTTGGATCATTTATCCGGACAAGGGATGGAGTCCAGAGTTTAGGAAACTGGGAAACATGATTGTGTGTGTCTGTGGGTAGGGGAAGTGGCAGAACATCCTTGAAGGAAAAATGCTGGGCTTCTTGGATTAGAACGAGGACACGGCATCTCCCCGGCTATCTGTCCACCTCCATTCCACCTCTGTCTCTCAGACCTTCCCGGAAGTTTCCTTGGACCGTCTTATTACTCACGTGCAACCTTGAGTGGAACTTCACGGCAGGGACTGAGTGCAGCCGCCCATACCATGCTGAGCACGAATCCCATGGCCAGTGCACGAATCCACGGGGCTGTGCCTTAGTGCACGCTTCATTAGAGCCGAGGACAGCATTAAAACATAACCAAGTGACTCACACATTGCCAGTAGGAGTACAAATTGGCACAACTTCTTCGGAGCACAGTTTGGCAGCATTTGTCAAAACTGAAGATGCGCCTGCCCTTTCACCCAGCTTTTTACTTGGAGAAATCTGTCCTACGGAAACAGGCACAGACCTGTTTCCTGCAGCATGCCAGGAGTAGAAAGGATTTAGCATTAACCCAGGTGCCCGTCCCAATGCACGAACACGCAAAGATGCTCACTTTCCCCTAGGCTTGTAATCCCAGGGGGAAAAAAAAAAAGACCATGGAAAATTCATTTATACGAGGTATTTAAAATATTGAGGTGACTTAGTGCAGAGACTACGGTGACATGGAAAGATTCCAAATAATAGGAAAGGTAGATCGCAAGATAGTAAATGTAGTGAAATCCTTTTCGTTAGTCTGTGTACACAAAACAAGATCCAGATGAAGAGACTGGATTGTTGACCTAATTGTTACCTTGATGGGGTCGGGGAGTTCGAGGGGTTCTAGGGGGAATACAGGAGACTTATATTATACAGGAGACTATATTATTTATTTGTATAGTGCTGGACTTTTTCATGATGGAAATGTATCAAGTTTGAATGTAAAACAAGCAAACAAACAAAAAGTAAAGGGGCTCCTGGGTGGTTCAGTTGGTTAAGCCTCTGCCTTTGGGCTCAAGTCATGATCCCAGGGTCCTGGGATCCAGTCCCGCTCAGCGGGGAGCCCGCTTCTCCATCGCCCCCTGCCCCTCCCCCTGCTTGTGCTCTCTCTCTTTCTCTCTGGTCTCAAATACATAAATAAAATCTTTTTAAAGAGGCAGCGAAGATGATGAAAACGTACATAAACGAAGGTGAGTGTAAATAAGCCCAAGGGGCTAAGCTCCACCCTTGGCCTTCGGGGCATTCGGCCAGGTTGGAGGGTGTCCTTCCAAGGATGCAGACAGCTGGATCCTCCAGCAACATCAGCTGGCCATGCTGAAGAGCAGATGTGGGATGGGAGGACTCGGGTCGCCCTAAGGCAGCTGAGGCAGGCATTTTCTGCCTCATCTGAGAGCTTCCACTCTTTTAATGTTATTCCTGCAGAAAGGCCGGGACCCTTGTCGGAGCTTTCTTTGACATTGAGAAGGTTTACAGGGGAGTCACGCGAACTACATTTGACTGTTTACAAAGTCACCCCCTGGAAAAAGACCTTTGGCCCAATCTGGGGGTTTCCAGAGCATTTACTTCCCCATCAATAATGGGTGAGAGCTCCTGGGGAAGAGAAGTGGGGGGCACCCGCCGAGGACCCTTGTGCGCTCTCGGGATATGCTGCTGAGCATCAGCAGGCACGCCTGTCTTCACGGGTGTTACCATCCGGTGAGGGAGGTGATGACCTGCAATCAGGTAATGACCGGCCTGGTATGCAGTAGCCAAGGGACACGGTGCCCTGAAAAATCAAACAAGTTTCCATAGAA
>CM053607.1:106863124-106885481 GCA_028646535.1 Procyon lotor | reverse complement strand
GGTACAGCCACTCTGGAAAACAGTATGGAGGTTCCTCAAAAAGTTGAAATTAGAGCTACCCTGTGACCCAGCAATCGCACTACTGGGTATTTGCCCTCAAGATACAAATGTAGTGATACAAAGAGGCATGTGCACCTAAATGTTTATAGCAGCAATGTCCACAATAGCCAAACTATGGAAAGAACCTAGATACCCAACAACAGATGAATGGATAATGGAATACTATGTAGCCATCAAGAGAAACGAAATCTTGCCATTTGCAATGATATGGATGGAACTAGAGGGTATTATGCTAAGTGAAATAAGTCAGTCAGAGAAAGACAATTATCGTATGATTGCTCTTATATGAAGAATTTGAGAGGCAAGGTGGGGAGTCCTAGGGGGTGGGGGAGGGAAATGAAATAAGATGGGATCAGGAAGGAGACGAACCATAAGAGACTCCTAAACTCATGAAACAAACTGAGGGTGGCTGGGAGGTGGGAGGGTATGGATGGGGTGGCTGGGTTGTGGACAGTGGGGAGGGTATGTGCTATGGTAAGTGCTGTGACATGTGTAAGCCTGACGATTCACAGACATGTACCTTGGGGCAAATAATACATTATATGTTAATTAAAAAATAAATTAAAAAAAGATATACAAATAGCTGATAACCACATGAAAAGATGCTCAGCATTGCTCATCATTAGGGAATGAAATGAAATCAAAGCCACATCCATTAGAATGGGTGTTACAAAAACAGAAAACAGCAAGGCAAAGATGACATGGAGAAACTGGAGCCCTGTGCACCTTTGGTGGGAAATAAAATAGCACAACCACTGTGGAAGTGGTATAGCAGTTCCTCAAAGCCTTAAATATTTTATTTATTTGAGAGAGAGAGAGAGCACATGCATGTGTGAGAATGGGGGAAGGGGCAGAAGCAGAGGTATAAGCAGGCTTCCTGTTGACCACAGGACCCAACACTGGGGCTCCATTCCAGGACCCTGAGATCATGACCTGAGCCCAAATCAAGAGTTAGGTGCTCAACTGACTGAGCCACCAAGGAGCCCCATTTCCTCAAAAAATTAAAGACGGGATTACCATGTGATCCAGCAATTCCATTTTTGGATATATACCCAATATAATTGAAAATGGACTCAAATATTTGTACACCCACATTCATAGCAGCATTATTCACAACAGCCTGAACGTGGGAGCAACCCATCCTCTATCCATGGATGAATCGTTAAACCAAATGTGGCGTATGAGCAATGGAATATTCCTCAGCCTTGAAAAAGGACATTCAGACACATGCTATCATGTGGATGAACCCAGAGGGTATCCTAAGGAAAAAAGCCAGTCACCCAAGAACAAGTACTGTATGATTCCATTTATATGAGGTACCCAGAGTGGTCAAATTCATAGGGACAGAAGGTCAAACAGTGGTGACCAAGGCCCAGGGGAGGAGGGGAAATGAGAATGTGGAGCTTGTGTTTAGTGGGTTTCAGTTTTGTCTGGTGAGATGAAAAGAATCCTGGAGAGATTGCACAATAGTGGGAATGTACTTAATGTCACTGAACTATACACTCTTAAAAATGGTTGGAAAGGAGCACCTGGGTGGTTCAGTTCATTGAGCAACTGGCTCTGGGTTTCCACTCAGGTTGTGGGATCGAGCCCCACATCGGGCCTCCCACTCAGCTCAAAGTCCGCTTGAAAGTCTCCCCTCTGCCCCTCCCCCCACTCATGTGTGCTTGCTTTCTCTCTCTCTCTCTCTCTCTCTCTCTCAAATAAATGAACAGTCTTTAAAAAATGATTTTAAAAAAATGTTTAAAAAGTTTGATTCCATGCTGTATTTTACCACAATGAAAATCTGATCAGGGCACACCCCTCCTCACCCCTGTCCCCAGGTAAACCCTGCAGTGGCTTCTTGTCCTAAAGATAGCACAACTTCTCACCACGGCCTCCAAGGCCAGGTGGGCTGGCTCCCAGGCACCTCCCTTGCCAGAGGAATGTTCTCGGCTCTCCCACTGCAGGTACGGGACTCTAGCACATGCCTCAGAGACTTCATGCACACCATTTTCAGCCCAGAGCCCCCTCCCTGGCCCCCGCATTCTTCAGGTCCCGGGGTGCTCACCCCACCATCTCTCTCACCGATGAGAGCTTCCAGATGGCAAGGGCGACCTCCTGCTCTGGATGGCCCGTGTGGCCTGTTTCCCACAAGCCTGAGGCCACAGCCCGAAGGTTCCTGGGGAGCAACGGTGGCCCTGCCTCCTCCCCCAGGTCCCAGAGTCCTCTCCCCACCAGAAACTACCTGTGCCCGAGGCTCTGTCTGGGGCCCTTTAGGCCTGCAGAGGGGTGTGTGTGTAGGGGGGGTGTGAATGTGAGTGTGTGACTGTGTGAGAGGGTGTGCATTCGAGTGTCTGAGCACTTGGGAGTGTGAGTACTTCCCTGAACCACTCGGTCTGGGGTTTCGCCACAGGATCCCACAGAGGGGATGTGTTTCTTTCCTTGCCAGGCAGGCAAGGCCAGAAGTGGCCTCATTTGACTTCTCAGGAGAGGGCACTGGGCCCATCCCTCATTCCGTGGCCTTCTCTCCTGGCTTTGGAAAGATTTCTGAGCACAGTATTCCGGGCAGCTCCTCTCAGACCGTGACACTGAATTATGGCTTCAAGCACAGAGGGAATTTTCCTCTGTCAGGGCCCCCGTGCTCAAGGTCTTTGCATTGCTCTCTATCCCAAGCACCTGCCAGCTGCCCAGTGACAGCAGAGAGAGAGAAGGGAACTAGCAGACGCTTGGGTCTTTCTCGCTCTCCTTCCTTTTCCTCACTGGGGCTCAAGAGGCACGGATCAGCCCAGCACTGGGCGGCCTCCTGGCTTGGGCTGCCCTCTGGCCTTCTGGCAGAGGGGGACACAGGGCAGGCACACGCCTCCCTCCAGCAGTCCCCCCAAACATCCAGGGCAACCCCTCAGCCCTGGGCACCCATTCCCAGGTAGGAGCCCCTAATCCAGGGTTCTCCAAGAACAACATAGGTGAGGATGAGGGGTATTCAGGACCCAAAAAACAGAGCTCGATCCTTTTTGGCTGGGAAGGGAAGGCAGGGCCAGGCTGTGTGTGGTGCTCAGTCCATAGGAAGGACAATTCAGCTGAAAGAGTGGAGCCCCTTGTCGAGGAGGCTGGGCTGGAGACCGGGCAGCAATCGCAGGCACAAAAGGAAGGGTTTGGGCATTTTAAAGGGACTTGTGCTGGTTTTTATTTTAAATTAAGGGATCTTTAAAAGTGACACTAACCACTTCTTAGGATTCTGATGTTTTCTTGGAAAGTCCAGGGTATGCATCTCGGGTGGTTAAGTGAAGTATGGCAACAGCATATCCGGCAAGAACTAGCCGTCACTGGCAGCCTGGCCGGCACGGCCCCTGGGGCCGGGTGAGCAGGGCAGAGCTGTGGAGCAGGACTGGGAGCTGCAGAAGGCTAACTGTCACCTCTCGGGACACCCTTCCCTGGCCCTTCCCCTCCAGGAGAGCTCCTACACCCGCTCCCATCTCCTCCCACTTCCAAGAGCTCCCAGCATCCCTTCCTCTATCCCTACTTCTTCAGATTCTTCCTCATCTGTCACAGAAACACAGGCCATTAGCCAACTCACAGTCCCCTTCCCCCACGAACATGGAAGCTCCACGAGATCGAGGCCTCACACAGAAGTCTGTGAAGTGACCGAGGAGGGCTATGCAGCGGTGGATGAGTGACTGGAGGTATGACAGATAGTGTCCGTCTGCCCCGGACTGGGCAGGAGGGCTTCCATCTGGGCCCCCACCACTCTGTTCCCAGCCGTGGTGCTGAGTTCGGTGTGGGTCTCCCCACCGGGTCCCGGAGGTGGAATGAGCTATCTCCAGGTAAGGGGCTGTCTTTGGCAGAGACACCAAAGAAGGGCTCTCGGTTGCATAGACCCTGAGCAAGCCCACATAGTGGGATAGGAATCAGGACACACCTAATGCCACGCTAGACATCTTGTGAGGATCATCTCGTTTCTTCTGCAGGACGGACCTAGGATGGAGACACTCTGGTCAGCCCCCTGGGACGGTTCAGGGAGCTGACCCCGAGAGTGTATGGCCGCACAGGCAGGGAACAGGGATGGCCCAGCTGCACTAGTCCATCAGGGCTGAGGACATTTCAAAATGCAGAAGACAAAGGGAAACAGGGAAAGGATTTGTGTGGGCGGTTGGCACACGGGGTACGGGCCTGGAAAACCTGGACTGACTCCCAGGTCGAATGGTTGTCCCCGGGAGGCAGGATGCCTGGGGGTCGGTCCCAGCTCAGCTACCTGCTGGGCTGCCAGGGGCTCTCCCTTTCCTGAGCCTCGGTCTCATCTGTGTAATAGGACCATGCAGGAACCTCTTCACACGGTAGTGCCGAGCATTCAAAAGTCTGACACCGAGGCGGGGCTCACGAGGCTGGAAGGGAGATGGGCACTTCCGGCCAATGAGAGGAGTCTAGGGAATACAGAGGACGCGAGCCCCCAGGGCCCATGGAGGCTGAAAGGAAAACGAGTTCAACAAAGACAGAGCATGTCCCACAGACCATCCCCTTGGGGCTCCCTGTCCTGCAGCTCCTGGGTGCAATCTCCGTAGGAAGGACCAGCACAGCCCCAAGAAACAGACAGACCCCAGGCCTTGCGAATAACCAGGCCGGCCCGTACTTCCCATCCACACAGGCATACGTTTCTTTGGTTTTATTATTACAAACACACAATGGCTCTGCCACACCTGGGAAATTCTGGGCTCTGCCTGCTCTACCTACCCTCCCTTTCCTACCTGGACAGGGCCACCAAGAAGAGTCCGAGCCGCGTGCAGGCACAAGATACGTCTGACAGAGCAGTTCAACTCATAGCTTATAACAATGCCATTTCTCCAGTTGTAAAAGAGCTTTACGAAAACTGTGCCAGGACTTCCCCCCTCCCCCACTCCATGATGCTGGACTCCCTGATCTGTGTTCTGTGAGCACCACAAAACTTCAGCCCCCATTTCCAGAGCACTTGGCACGGGCGGGAAAGTCCATGATGGGGACAGGTCCCTTTTAGAAGCGACTATCAGGCAGGGACATCCAGGCCTCTGCAAGCAGTGGGTTAACAGCCATGTTTGGGGGGAAAAACAAATAAAAGGACATTTCTTTCCCTCCTCCCTCCACCCACCCAGGGCTCCGATCTCATGCTGGTGCAGCCCAGGTACACTGAAGTGTGATATTTGGTTTCAGAAACATTCAGTCTCTTTGGTAAACTCAGAGAAAGTGGCGGTGAGCTGCCGAAGTGCGTTCTTCCCACGTCCTCCGCGCTAATGTTTCATCCTCTCTAGTAACCGCTGATACACAGGGGCTGGAAGAGAGACGTTTCCAAAGTGGAAAGGATGCAGACTGGCCCGGATCTGTCTAGGACACTGTCAAGAGTCACGAGTGCAGGGCTGGCGGGCCCCCCTCCTGCTACTCTCGCCTGCCCCTGCTTTTTGGTTTGGGAGACTTCCTGTCTTACTCCGCAATGTAACAAAGCTCATGATGTCTCACTCCATGATGTCGCGAGAACTGGGACTTCCTCCATCTACCAGCTTCAGCCCAAACCACCCTGTGCTCCTGCCAAGGGCACGTGCAGTATTCCTGGGTTCCCAAAGCCAAAAATTCAGAGCAACCTTCAAAGGCTGGTGCTTTTAGTATCTCCATCTTACAGAGAAGGGAACTGGGTGTTCTGCGTCTGACCGCAAAGGCCGCACTTGTTTTACTGCACCATGACGTTCTGATCTATATACAGCCGATGGCAGGTTTGGGCCTGCTCGGGGGAAAGGCGGGAAAGGCCCAGGCACACGGATGAAGGACTTTAAGCCCAGGTCAGACTTACCTAGTTTCACAGAGGTCTGGGCAGCCTGAAAGAAAACACCAGGTGTCAGGTTTCTAGTGAAAGTTGTACCCACCCCTGCTCCTGGCAGTGGCTTTACCCACGGCCACCCCTACTCAGAAAAAATGCTGGGGGTGAGGAAGAGGAAGGGGAATGTGTAGCTGCTGGGTCCTAGGGAGCCCTCAGTGGATCTTGGCAGCCCCAAGCAAAGTGTAAGCCCCAACCAAGTAGAGTCTGGGGTGGATATTCCTGGGACACCCCAAAGACAGGCTTCTACCGAGACAACAGCCTAGAGTTTGGGGAGCTGGGACAGCATAGCGGGTGGCCCTCAAGAGTAGGAGCTCAAGGCCAAGAACCCTTTTCAAGGGCATGAAGGAAACTCCTCTGTCCAAAAGTAAAGGTCATATTCCAGCTCCAGGACTCTGGGTGAGAACTACCTGTAGCAGCCTCTTTTCTTGAAATGCCAACTTTCTATAAGGTGTCCAGGTTCCTGAAGGGCTCCACCTCATGCGAAGAAGCAAAGGAGACTGCGTGGGGCTTCTAGGCCCCAGGCAAGCCGGGGAACAGGAAGAGAAGAGCAGGAAGAATTGGAGAGGGTCTAAGGGGGAAGCAGAGCTGACGCAAGCAAGGGAAGTCCCACCCAACACCTGCCCTGAATCTAGATCTCACAGCCTGCCCCACAAAGCCCCAGCATTCCCCCAACACAGGCCACGTCATGAAAAACAGAGGGTGACTTAGAGGCCCAGGTTCGGGCCAGGCAAAGGCCACGGTAAGGCAAATTCGGGATGGGCTGCCTTCTTTGGACAGATGGACTCCAGAGTTTATCTGTCCTCACCAGCAGTGGCTTCCCCACGGAATGAGCGTCAGAGGCCTTGGTTTCAAGGCCTGGGCTTTTGCTCACAGAGGAAATAGGGGCTGCCTGGGTTCTTTCCTTGGAACTCCACTCAGGTCGGTGTTAAGGCTGCCTGCATGGGAGTGGGGAGAAGTTTCACAGGAGCCCAGAAAGAGCAGCCAAGGAAGGAAGACAGGAACCCGCAGAACCCCCTGAATGGGCCCAAGCAGAGGACCCACAGCCGCTCAGACCAGAGGCAAACCTAGCAGCATCTCACCCTGGAATATGCTGATGCCTGTTTGAAGATTTCCAGTGCAGAGTCTGCAAGTTCATCCCCTCGCTCCTGAGGTCTGATGGCTAGAGACAAAAGAAGGTGCAACATTGGTGAGAGCGAAACTCTTAGCACAGCACTGACAGCAAGCATGGCTGAGGGGCACCGTTGGGCTTGCTGGCTCACGTTCTCCCCTGAAGTTTTCCTTCATAAGTTTTCCTAGCTCACGGTGGAACGTGGCCCATGGGGAAAGAATGCAAAGAAAGGTGAGTACACAGTGCAGACAGAGGCTGGACCCAGGTTCCATCTTGCTGGAGGTAAAGAGAATTCCCATGAGGCACGATGCTGTAAGACATGGGCTGGAAGCTTCGTTCACCGCGTCCACGTGTGACAAATAAGTGGGCTGTGTCTGAGTGGGGGCTAAGACATGCAATTCAGCAAAGGGAAACGTGTTCTCGAGTTTCTGGTGCAGCACACTGGAAATCCACATTCCCTAATTCACTCTTCAATGAGCCCCAGCGATGCCATCCTTGGAGGCCCGGGTGGCATGTCGCACGCTCTTCCTATCTTCGTGTTTTTCTGTCGAGCACCAGCTGCTGTGCATGGAGAAGGATCAGTTGCAGGCTGAGGGGGGATGGGCTACGTGAGGGCCTTACCTGGAGGCTGCAGGACACTGGAGATGGCATAGACCACGCCATTCGTGGCCATGATGTCAGCTTCCGCAACCGGCTCCTTATTGACATTCACTACGTTGTTTTTCTGGGAGAAAGAGAGACAACACAGACCATACGGATCTTGCTCACTAGGTGAGTATATACTGAGCACTTCCAGATGCCAGGTTGTGTGTCTGGCGTGAGGGACACACTGGGGAAATGGAACAGCCCCCGCCAGCCACACGCCTTTAGTCCGGTGGTCACGTTCTAACGCTGGCGTGGGGCTCAGAGCAATGTCATCTATGGAAGAGCCTCGCGCACTGGGCACGTTGTCCTCCCAGAAGTGTGGGCTGAAGAGGCAGGTATTCCTGCCCCACTTAGCAGAAGAAGAAACCAAGACCCAGGATGGGCCCGATGTCTCCTTTAAGCCAAGTAGGTGAGATGGCAGGGAACAGAGGCCAGGCCTCCAGCCCCAGGTGCGGGGCTCCTTCCACTTGTCCTCAGTGGCCCACCTTTCTCACAAGAAATGCACCCAGCTGTCTCCCTCAGTCCTTCCTGAATGACTCATGGGTCAGACCCAAGGGGGGAGGGGGGACGGAAAGCTATGATGGGACCCCGACACCCAAAACTAGGAGTCAACGAGTCACCACGTTCTGCCTCCCTCCGTGCTGCCTCAGGCTCCAGAGGGAAAGTGGTAAGCAAAGGGATGGCTGAAGGTCAGGAGAGAGGAGCCTGGAGCCGAGGCTGAGCCAGCCACATTCTGGAAGGTCGGTGGCTCCACAGGGGAGCCAGTGATCTTGGCTGGTGCAGCCGGGGAGGCCACAGGCAGCTTCCCTGAGCTCGGCTGCCTATCTGTTCTCTCTCTTCATCGAGGGAATCCCCTCAGGCAGCTTCAAAGTGGAATACATGTCATCAAGGTGCAGAGCAAGGGAAGGCTTGCAGACCGCGCGTCTGACCAAAAAGCCTGTTGGGATGGTCTAGCTCATGGTGGGGCTCAGTGGGCCCCCCAGATTTGAAGGGATGGTGTGGGAAGGGGGCTGGGATCAATCCCTCATGATGCATGAGTAATTGCCTATCATCTCCTTCAGGGAAGGAAGACCTCACGGCCTCTCCCCTCTGCCAGTCGGATGCTTGAGTCCCCAGCAAATCTGCAAGTTCTTATTCGTGTCTAATCATGATCTTGCCTGATTTCCCCAAAGACCCTTCTCTCTTTTCTGTCTTTGGACAGAATGCCCTCAGAGATCCAAGGTGCACCTTCGAGACTGTGTGTGTGTGTACGCGTGTGACCGTGGCCCAGGGGCTGGGAGGTGCCCTGGGGCCCCAGCGGCAGTGCACTGCTGGCCTCTTAGTTCTTAGGCACACTCACCGAGCTGACTTCCAGCTTGTCCCCCTGGAGAGACTTAAGCCGCACCAGGGCCCCGATGCCCCCACTGACCAGGATCTCATCGCCAATGTGGTATTTCAGGATGTTGGCCAGCTCTTTGGCGTTGCCTGAGGGTTTGTGGGAAAGAAGGGAGAGCAGATTTAATTGTAACGCTGGTAACTGGCGTTACAATTACCATCCACAGCTGAGAAGAGCCAAGAGGGGATGCAAGTGGTGAGGCCTGAGACAGAGAACTCCCCCACCAGGTGAGGAGCACACAGTGGGTGCGCTCAGCCTTCTGACCTGTCACCTATGAGAGGCTCAGGGGATGGAGGTACGCGTCTGTGGCCATGAATGTGCCTCTAGCGGGGGGAGGGAGACTGCTGGGTTCAGCAAGAGCTCTCTGTGCTGCTGAGAAGGAGTTAATCCATACTCCTCTGTGAGTATGACTCATTTTTCCATGAGCTAAATATTTGCTTGGAAAGGCAGGAACCTTTCCAGCACCGACATCTGGGACATTTCATCATCAGCGTGGCTCCCGATGGTTATAACACAGTAGTGAAATATTTACACATTCTGCCCTCAAATGCATATTCTGGGGCAGCCGTTTCCTGCAGGGAGAACTTAAAAGAGTCAACAGCTGCCGTCTGGGGGGGCCGTGGAGCCGATGAGGTCAGGGCCGAGGGGGGCATTCCCTCCGCGGCGTCCCCCCTTCGCATCTCGGCATTCCTTCCAGACCACATCAGCTTCTCTGCCGGCTGGGGAGAACATCCGATTGCTCGTAAAGGTGCACAGGCATTTTCCAAATTAAGTGTGGGAGGCAATGCTTAAAGCTGCCAGCTGTCCTCTCATCTCCATCATGGCCGCCCCGATGCTCACATTTCCAGCCAAGCGGCTAGATTTCCCCCAGGGCGACTGGATGCCTATTTCCAGCATCTCGAAACCGAGAACGGAGGAAGTTTGAAAGCGTTTTGGAGAGTTCGCTTGGGTATGGACAAATCCACATTAGTGCCGTGGGACTCAGCCACCAGGTACCAAGTGGTTTCCAAACATCCACAGCTTGGCAGACGGGAATTCCCATTCCACAGAAATCCTGCCTCGAAGTGCTGAGCCATGCCAGCCCCCAGGGTGCAAGGGGCCTCCTTCTTCCAAGACATCTAATACCTGGATTGACCTCTTGGACCTGGCTGGCCCTCCGTCTCCCAGAAGCGCTGGGGGCTTCTCCTGCCTGCCGGCCTGGCCAAGGGTGTGTTTGGGAAGCTTTGCCCCAGCCTCCTCCTGCACAACTGAAAACGAGAGGGAAGCAGGCTCAAGGCCATCTGGGGAATATTCCATTCCTGCTGGACCAGGAGAGGCTAGAAAGTTTATGTTCAGAATGAACTTCTCTCCTCTTCTCAGGAACATACGTCAGCATCAAAGACACAGGCATTCGTTTGCAATAAAGAATATTAAACAGGACGCAAATTCAGCCCACAGCTGCTTGCAACCTGAACTTTCTGAATAGAAGGTTCCTTCCTGCCCTGGGGCTGGAATGAAGGTATAGATGAGGCCGGCCCCAAGGTGTGGCCAAGGTCCTTCCTCCTCCTCCTCCTCCTCCTCCTCAGGCTCACCTTTGTGTGAGGGCGAAAGTGTGCCCCACAGGCGAGCACCAGAGCTCAACACTACATCCCACCCCCACGCCCCCCCATCGCAGCCATCACTGAGGGGACGTTGGGGAGGACGTCAGCCCAGCACGGCCAGCAACACCTCATTTATCCCCCAAAACACACAGCAAGGCATTCTCCATTTCCTAATGGGAAAACTGAAGCTCAGAGAGGTTAAAAGACTTGCTACATGTCACTCACCTGGTGAATGCCAGAGCCAGGAATTAAAACTGCTTTTAGGTGACCTGGGAATCCAAGCCCTTAACCACTGGGATTATCTCTCAAACATCCTCAGCTAAATTTCTCAGGGCCAGGAATAGCTTTGGCCCCGAGGGCCATTTCATGCAGGTAAAATGGCTTCATTGTGGCTGTCCTCACAGGTTCTCACGGGGAAGACACGTGTCGGTGACGGGGCTGGTTGTTACCCACTCAGTGTCTCTCTACCCTTCCCTGCCTTGCGTGGTACCAGGGGGAGGCTGAGCGCTGTGAAGCACGTCATCCAGGCTCCCTTGTCCCCTTCTCAGAGCTGACAGAAGGCCCACGCAACGGGCCTGTGGGAGGAGATGGAGGCCGAGGGGGTCCTGGCCCCCTTGGCTCTGTCCACAGCTGTGTGTGGGCCGTCCAGTGCCCCTCCCCTGAGCTCCTGTTCTCGCCGTCCCTCCTCCCCCAGCCTCCCCTGGCCTGCGGTGGGAAACACTTTTCCCTGGGTGTCATCATCCTTTGCTGGTCCCTTATTCCTGCCCACACTTCGGCAGTCTCCTCATTAAGCTCCTTGCGGTCAAACCCTTGGTAATGAGCCCCCCCGATTCCTGCTGGTCCCCTGACCACTCCAGTCATGTTAGAAACTGTGCAACATATACTTCGCTTGGTCTTTACCCAAGAGTTTGTTCAGCTCTTCTGGCGGCATGGCTTGGAAGGCCTCGTTCGTAGGTGCAAATACTGTGTAGACCCCTTCCCTGTTGAGCATCTCCGTCAGCCCCGCAGACTGGATGGCGGCCACCAGCATGCTGGGGAGATGCACAGAGAAAATGTCACCTGCCTGAGGTGGGGAGGGGACGCCCACCTTCCCAAATATCTCCCCGCCGCCGCCGGGAGGTGGAGCCCAGAACTAGAATTCACACTCCTTGCTGGTTTTCACCCCTGCTCCTGCGCAAGGAGGGAAGATTCCAATCTGCACCTTTTCTCCATAAATGCTCAGCTCTGTCAAACAGCCAGAGGTCAGAGGCCAGACGGGGGCACAGGAAGGAAGAGGCCACGCCCCTGGGGCTCTGAGGATGGGATTCAGGGGAGTGCAGGGCAGGGGGGTCCCCCAAGGCTCTGGTGTCACAGCACCCAGGGGTGAGCGAGCAGGTCAGAAATGGAGAGAGGGGGCAAGAGAACAGAGTGACACAGAAAGCCTGAGAAGGAGCGACAAGGAGTCTTCCGGGGCCCTAAGAAGATATTGCGCTGAGACTCATCCCACACTCAAAACCGGGTGTTGTGAGCTTACATGCAACTTCAAGATGGGAGTATGGTATCTTTCTTACCTATGAAAATGCAGCCCCCTTCCTATTCCCAAGGATGTAGGGATTACAGTCCCAGAATAACCCTTCTTCTCAACATAAGCTTCCAGCGTGACCCTCGTCCTTCCCAGACCCCCAGCCTGAAAGGTCACCGGGACACCACCAGTGTTAACCGAACCCCCGAGGCAGTGGGGAGCTTGACAGAGACCTGAGACCCAGCATCCTGAGCCTGCACGGCCACTTGAAGTCTACTGTGGTATGAGGCTGGTTACCTGAAGCGATTGTCCCCCTTCAGGACGTCCATGACGGTCCCCATCGGGGGCGTGAGCATCCGGTCCATGGTGAAGAGCGTCCCGTACCTCCCCCTCTTGTCGTGGGCAGCAATGCAGCTGTTCTCGATACACAGGCTCTGTACCAAAGAGGGGAGACACAGGTCATCCACTCGTATGAGGCCTTCTGACGCGCTCAGGGCACACGCTGGTGTCTTTATCCACAGAGATCAGCGAATATATACGAGATTGGGTCATTACGACTAGGATAAAATGTGTTTTCTCCACGAAAGGAGAAATAAAAATAGTGTACTCTAAGGAGAAAGGGCCATTGGACCCCACTAGAGTTATAGAGAGGCCCCACGATGAGACTATCCCATTACACGTGAGGGCCATTGACAATGATGAAATCAATAGATCAACTCTACTGAATCATTTATTTTAACAGACGAGGACCATCTTTAGTCAACGGTACTGGCTGGTCCCAAGGAATACAACTGTTGTTGTATTACGCTTTCCGGCTGATAATTCCAGCGTAACTGTTGGGTTTGGAGACAGAAAAGAGACAGGAGGAGGGAAAAGAGAACCCTTTGGAGTAGGGAGAGATGTGTTTCAGTTCAGAAGGCTTCTCTCCGCATAAGCTAAGGATTCAAAATCCCCATCTCCCCTCTCGTTTATCACGCAGAGCTCAATGTGGACCACTGCCTATTTCGCCAGCTGTACACTATATACACAAATGTAAATTTCTTTTCCTCTAATACAGTTTCCATTTCTTAGAGCTAAGACAAAGAAAGAGCATGATTTAGGAGCGAGGACTTACATTGCGATAAACAAAAACTCTCAGTTTTTTGCCACCCAGAGTGTCCAGGGTCTGTCCATGATACAGATACTTGGAGGCTAGCTGGTCTTTAATCATGTGATTCAGAAGCAAATTCCTTGTATGTGCATCAATGTTAGGAGTTCCATCTACAAGAGAAGGTGGGTTCCATCCACAGGTATGTTCCAGAAAGGAAGAGAATGAGAGACAGATGCAGTGGGAAGCCCAACCCTCCTTGCGTTTGGAAATGGGAGATTGAGAAATCCAGTGAGGCTGCCAATATTCCTTAACATCTGGCATCTTCTGCAAATCAGCCAAACAAAAGAAGGTCTAGATAATCCAGGGTGTCTGGAGTGTTGCCTGTGGAGGGAGGGGAAGGCACGGACACCACTTGGCCCCCTCCTCCGCCTTCCCTGCGGCCAAGGCTCAGCCGTATCCTCACTCTGACCTTCTGCCGATCACATGAGTGGTCGACTGGGCAAATAAAAAGGCGAGAGAGCGCTCTGCTCTCTGGCCAGATGCAAACTCTTGGATTCTGAGGACCAGACCCCCAAATGCATTCTCTGGGGGTTTCAGGTGAGCCGGGAGGAAGTGCTAACACTCGTAGGGTGCTGTCCCTCCAGGAGGGTGCTGTGGAGGTGACCCGCTCCTGGGACTGCCCTCACATTACCTTTGAATACGGAATTCAGGGGGGCCAGGAGGGTCACCCGTTCCTTTCCAGAGAGATGGGTGCCGAGGCCAGCCTGTCTGAAAAGGTCAATGGCTGTAGAAACATCAGACTCCGCAGCCAACTCAAACAGCGTCTTGGCTGCAAAGAAAGAGAAGGCAAGTTCAAAAGTTTCAAGTATTGTTTTCATTTATCCTCCGTCCACCCCATAGCATGACGCACACCAGCAGGAATGTCATCTCGTGAGTCAACAGCCCTCTCAGCCCCGCGGCGGCACAGCGGGCTCATGTCATCGGGCCCCCGGTCCCCCAGGTCTCCCTGGGCAGGGGAGTGAGGTGAGGAGCAGGAGGCAGAGGCTGGCCTCCATCCCCGCCCTCGGCCAGGGCACCGTCTAAGGCCTGCGGCAAGGCAGCATAGTCTGTGTCGTGGCTTCTGAGGGGCCCATGATGCCAGCGACCACACCCACAGAAAGCTGTCTTCTGGTTCGGTTTTCTCCTGTGAAACTGCTTCACTCCTTGGCAACGGATCTCCCTGGAATTCCAGAATTGGGCTAGCCTGCTGCATGAAGCCCAAGCCAAACTCCACTCAGTCATTTCTCCCAGGCTCGGCGAGATGGCAGGTGCTCAGAGGTCAGCAAATGGCCCTCTGTGCCCACCCAGAGCAGGCCGATCTCCTGAACGGCTTTTGGGACTGAGTCAGTCCCTCACCAACTCCCCTCAACAGCTCTCTGATTCCCTCAAAGTGACGCCTGGACTCCCAGGCCTGCAGCTCAAGATTCTTCACAGTCTGGCCACAACCTACCAGGTGCCCACGCCCTCCCCCGGAGAGGCTGTGAGCTGGGTGCCTGCAAGGAAATGACCCCCAAGATCCCCGAATTCGCTAAGGGCCCCCACTGCAGATGGGAGAGGGGCCAGCAGACCTGGCAGGATCACGGCCCCAGAGGCGTGGCTCACCTGAGTCCGGGATGAGCAGCTCATCGATGAAGTGGATTACACCATTGGTGGCCAGGATGTCTTTATTGGAGATAATGGCCTTCCCGTTGATGGTGAGCATGTCCCCGCTGCAGCCCACTTCCAATGTGGTGCCCTCCAGGGTCTCCATGGACATCCCTGCAACGATGGCTTCCGCACACATGGCCGACTTCAGGATGTGGTTGTTCAGCAGGTCTGGGGGCCGAACAGGACACACGTCAAGGCAGTGCTGGCTCTAGGCTAATCTCAGAGGCCAGTTCACAGGCTCTGTGGCTGTGAGGATACCGTTCTTTCTGATACTGACCAGTAGATGAGGCTGGGGGACTACGTAGCCCAGGGCCTCCTCTCCTGCTGCTGCCCTCTGAGTCAGCAGCCAGACTGCCTGAGTCGGAATCCCAGCTCGGCCACTTACCCGCTGTGGGGCCCTGGGCAAGTCATTGAGCCTCTGAGAGCCTCAACTTCCTCATTGGGTCGAGATAAGCCTAGCATTCATCTCCTGGGGATGGTGTAAGGAGGACATGAAGCCCGGAATGTGAAGCACCCAGCACGGTGCCTGACGACAGAGTCAACACTCAAGCAACATTAGTGACAAGCTTGTTAGCACCTGAACTTGAGATTGAATTCTATTAGTGTCTGACCCTCAAAATGAGTTTACCCTGAGACTTTTTACCTACAGACCTTTAGAAAAATGTAAAATTTGATAGGGAAAGATGGGAACTATAGCAAATAAGAGTTCTAGATTATTTGCACATTTGATCTGTTGTTTTTTTTTTTTTTTAAAGATTTTATTTATTTGACAGAGAGAAACACAGTGAGAGAGGGAACACAACCAGAGTTGGAATGGTAGTGGGAGAAGCAGGCTTCCTGCTAAGCAAGGAGCCCGATGCGGGGCTCAATCCCAGGACCCTGGGATCATAACCTGAGCCAAAGGCAGACGCTCAATGACTGAGCCACCCAGGCGCCCCTTGATCTGTTTTTTGTTCATTTTACCTAAGGGCTCACCAGCTGCCAGGATCTTTCTTTGGGTTCAGGGATGGTGATCAATAAGACACTGTCTTGACCACTCCCTTCACCCCACCCGTAAGTCACAAGTAGAATCATTTATTTCCTTGTCCAAGTGGCCCTCAGGGACAGGGCAGAGGCTGGGGGGTCCTGAGGAAGCTGCAAGGAGCAACGGGGGGACGTGATTCCTGGCAGGCAGGGCAGGTTCCCAGACGGCCGCTCCCCCAGGTCACCGGGGCCCTTTCCCTTACAGTCTCACCGCAGAGGCGAGTTTCAATCTGTGCTGAGTGTGGGAACCAAAACCGCACCGTCAGGGACAGGAGGAAGCTCAGAGGGCCGGCAGGGGCCCAGGGCTCCCACAGGAGCCTTGAAAGCCATTCAGCTGGCAGGAAGGGGAAGGACAGCCAGGCTGCCATGGAATGAGGTCTCAGGGATTTAGCTTCTAAGGGAAGGAAAGTGAAGGCTGGGTGGGGTAAAGGTGAACTTCTAGGGCCACGGGGAGGGAGAGCAGGGCCAGGGCTGGAAGCCAGTCTTCAAACAAGGCACGCCAGCTCAAGGCTGTTTCTTGCCTCTCTGCCAACCCACCAGAAACTGCTGAGCCTATGAGGCTGGACCCCTGTCCCTCTGTCTTTGAGCCAGCCAGCGACAGCCCCGTACCGAGGGCCTGTGCTAACAGCAGACGGGTTACTGAGCAGGAAAAGGCCCGTGTGCAAAAGGAATATATTAGGGCTCCCTTTTTCTTGCAGTAAGAGTTCTGATAGCTTCAAAGATGAGAATGTGCTCAGTACAAAAGTGGTTTTAGGGAGAACATGGCTCTAAATAGAAAGTTCAATATGCGGAGATGCGCCCACGTCTCAGCTCCTTCAGGAAGCCTCGGGACCCCTTCCGAGGCACGTGCTCCACCCCCGCCCTCATGCCCACCACCTCGGGGGCACCTGTGTCATAGCGCTCACCCCTTCAGATCCCACGACCTGTTTTTAATCCCAACCAGGCTTAAACTTCCTTGCAGACAAGTCTGTATCATGTCGCCTTTTGGGGCCTCGGTTCCTGCCACTGGCCAGGCATGGTGGCACCACCACATCTGGACACAACGGATCCCCATCTGTGATTTTAGAAAAGCACCCTTGCCAGCCCTGTGTGGCTGCAGGGAGATCATTTTACGTTTATCGGGCCTCTGAAATGCAGTATGGATTTTTAGATCATACATTTTGAAGGTGGGTTGAATAGACTCCAAAGAGACAAAGTCACCCCTGCATAGTATCTGGGAGGAATCAGTGTGTTTGGGGTACATAGAGGGCCAGGGGGCTGCTCCTCTCTGCAGGAGACGCAGGGGTCAGTGGCCAAGCCTGGCCTTTGCTCTCCTCCCCTCTCACACGTGCTGCGTCTTTGCCTCTCCTCTAGCAATAATCAATGCACCGTTAACCGAGTAGCTCACTGAGGAGGCATGGAAGGTCCCAGCTATGAAGAGTCAAGAGTCAACCATAACTGGTTATTAATTTTCATTTTGGATTATCCGCGAGATCCCAGGCCAGACGGGAAGAGTTCAAGGGTCAGCACGATGGCCCCATTCCAAGGATGCCGGGACCGGTCATCTCCTCCCCACACCTCCAAGCTGCTGCCTGCTTGGTAGACTTACTCTGTGTTTGAGCATTTTAGCTCTTTCTGAGTCTGCCCAGGGCCTGCTTTGGACCTCCGGCCCTGCCTTGCTCCTCAGCACAACTGCTGCCGGGTAAAGGCTGCTGGGTTCTCTCCTTGTCCCTCTGGCCAGTACTCTGCTCTGGCCTCCGCAGGGACAGGACCAGTGGGGAGCAATGGGACAGGATGGCGGGTGGGGTGTCCATCTTGTGCAAGAGCAGGCCTCAGGCTCAGTCTGGCCCTCCAGTAGGCGGCAGCAGGCACTCAGGGTGCTTACCTCTCAGGGCTTCTGGGTCACCCAGGATCCTGTTCAAGGTTTCAGCGGGGATCTTCTCGAAGGCCTCATTGGTAGGGGCCAAGAGCGTGAACTGGCCATCCCCTTCTAGCACGGTGTTGAGCCCCGATGCGGCCACGGCAGCCTGAGGGGCAGGCAGAGGATAGAGAGCTGCCTGAAGGCTCTGAGAGGCTCTGCAGACAAGGGGCACACGTGGCCTCGCCAGGCCTCCCTCAAAGGGCTCCAGACTCTTGTAGAACCCAAGAAGAAATGACAAGACCCCAAAGCCTACCTCTCACCGTGGCCTCTGGGGACCCCGTCAGGCCTGAGTTCCCACCACTTTGGCCATCTCTCAATGACTTCCTCTGCATTTGGCCTTCCCCCCACCAGGCTTTGGCCTTGCCATGCCCTCTGCCCTTCCTCCTTTCTTTGCTTCTCTGACTCCTACCCCTTCACTGGGACTTGACTACAGTGTCCCTTCTCTGGTAGCTAACTTGGCGTTACCCCCACTGAGTAATGTTACCCCTGCCCACTGTCCCCAGACAAAAACGAGTCTGTTGTATGAATTTCCACAGCTTGCATCCTCCTTGCATTATACTTAAACAGCTCCGGGCAATGCGACTTCTGTGCGGTGCAGGAGTGGAAGGATGGCATTGCCCGTTTCTACAGAGCAGTCCAAGGATCTTCTAAAAGCAGAAGGGGCCTGAGCCTTTGCTCTTGCTCTCTGCTCTGCTCCAACCCCTGTGTTTCACAGAACTGGCCATTCTCATCTTTGTCCTAAGATCCAAAGTCACCTCTTCCAGAGAGACCTTCCCTGACCACCCAGTGCCAACCGGCCCCCTCGGCTCACCACTCTCTGACTTCCCATTCAAGGCTACCCCTGTGCGTCTGGTCTGTCTCCCCGGGAAGAACAAAAGTGCCACTGAGGACAGAAATTCGTCTTATCTCGTTCACCTGTATACCCCCAGCACGTAGAACACTGGGCCAGGAGCGGGTGTTAATAAGTATGTGTCAGCAGAAGGAAAGATGGGTGTAGGGAGGCCCCAAGGGGAGGGAGAAAAGAGGGAACATTTGTCAGACCTAAACAGTAAGAGGACATTACTCAGTGGGGGTCAAGCATGGTTAATCAAGACGTGCCACCAACTTCTAGGGGACAACATTTCCTCACAGACTCTGACCTTGAAGTGACCCAGAAGGAAAGCAGGGGGAGAGCTGAGAGAGCAGGGGCCCCTGGCAGAGCCACTCCCTGAGGCCACATCCCTGCCTGGGCCGGCCTGAGGGTGTTTGTCTCTCTGTGTTGGAGATATCCAGGGGAGGAGCCTCCGCACCCCCCTTCAGTATCCTTTGTGGTCAGGAAGTTCTCCTTGAATCAAGGCAAAAACCCTGACGGGGCAGCTTGTGTTCACTTCCTCTGAGCAACCATTGCCAAGAGCAATGCTGGCTTGTTGCTCCAGTGCGAAGACAAACGCCCGCTGGGCAGGGCCGAAGGAATGGTGTTCTGTCGCCGCAGAGCAAGCAGAAGCCAATCCAGAGGTCAAACTCAGACTCCCGTGGCCTCTCTGCTGGTCTGGGATGCAAGGCAACCTGGGGGTGGCTAGGGCAGGGGTACACTGGCCCCCTGGAGACTCACAGTCCAGAAGATCATGAAGCCTGACACTATTCTAGTCCCACATATGGGAACTGCCCCCCCGGGGGGGAGGAAGGGCCCTCTCACCTCTGCAGCTCAGAGGTGCAGGCCCCGGTAGCCCAGGGCTCAAAGGGACCCACAGTGCTACAGCTACAGACTATGGGACTTTTCAGGGGAGTCAGGAAAGGACAGCTTTCCAGAGGAGAGGACAGGCAGAGGGAATTTCCTAGCAGAGGATTAAGATGTTTCCTTGTGGTCAAGCTCAGTGATGAGTGGATCCTCCGTGTTCATGGGCTCTTAGAAGAACTTGCTACACATCTCTTCATCCCATGAAGAGACACCCTCTGCTTCTCCCGCAGAAGGCCCTTTTGAGATGTCATGTGTCCCCAGGCCGGGCCCCCTCCCACGGCAGTCCCTCACCCGAAGGGTCTCGAAGGTGTCTTCGATCTCGATGATCTGCTGGATGTTGTTGGTGACGGTGGAGATGACCTTATCGATGAGGTGCACCACACCGTTGGTGGCGTGGTGGTCAGCTTTCAGCAGCCGTGCACAGTTCACGGTCACGATCTGTGCAGAGAAGAAACGAGGGTGAGCAGTTCACCTACCAGAGGTGTGGGCTCGAAGCCCAAGCAGGGGGAAAACACAGGGCAGCATGTGGGTTCACAGCCACGGAACCGGAGGGTCTGGGGAGAAGCAGGTGCGGGAAGCTGGGATGACCTCCAGCCTACCTCCTCCCCAGAACGAAACCCCAGAGCCCAGCCCCACGTGCAGAGCGGGCCTGGGCTCAGGGTGGACACGGGGCAGTGCTGGGTCCCTGGGGACTCCCTACCCCGTTGGGATAGTGGTGGATTTGGATGCCCGAGTTCTGGTACATGGAGGTGAGGGCCATGCCGTGTTTCAGCTCATCCGTCAGGACCCGTCTGTTGACCATGTGGTAGCGAAGGGCATTGAGCAGCTCGATGTTGACGTTGCTCACCAGGGAGTCCAGCACTTCCTAGAAGGAAGGCCAGAGCAGCAGTTAGGGGGCTGCAGGCCCCGGGGGCAAGAGGTGGCTTCTTGCTACCCAGGGAAAGGTGTTTCGGAAACCAGGGACCCCTCCTCCACGAACATAATGTCTGTCTGCTCAGTTGGGCGGGTGGGGCACTGGAAGCCACCTAGTGAGGTGCATTTTCACTCAAGGTCCCGGACTTGATCTGAGGGCTCAAGGAAGATGCTTTGTGCAACAGTGGGAAATCACTGCAGAGTGCCTTGCTTCCTGCCCACCAGCCACCCCTCTGGGAAGTAAGGCAGTCATCTCACAGCTGGCAAGGAGGCCCAGGCCTCGTTGCTGGGGGCGAAGATGGTGAAGCTGCCGGGCCCTTCCATCTCGGGCCTCAGCTTCTCCGTGCGGTCCGTGTACAGCTGAGTCGTGGTGGATCCAACGACGCCCAGGGTCTCGTAAAGGTTCGAGAGAGGTAGGGCTGCAGGGGCAGAGGACAGAGGAGGGACGGACCTGTGGAGCCCGCCCCAACCAGCCTGCACCTTCCCTGGCCTGCAGAGCTCGCCAGACCTCCACAGGGCAGGTGTGTGGGAAAGCCTAGGGCCAGCCGAAAGCTTTATGAGTGGCAAGCTGCTGCTTCTTCTCCCTTTTTTTTTTTTAATTAAAGATTTTATTTATTTATTTGACAGGAGGAGCAGCAGAGGGAGAGGGAGAAGCAGGGAGCCCGAAGTGGGACTCGATCCCAGGACCCCGAGACCGTGACCTGAGCCGAAGGCAGACACCCAACCAACCGAGCCGCCCAGGTGCCCTTGTCACATACTCCTTAAAGCAGCTCCGCAGGCCAAATGCCTCCCTGCTCAAATCCTATTAACTGGTCATTTGTCATTATTTCAGCCACAGGAAAATGCAGCTTCTGTTCACAGACATATAAAGATTTGAAAGGGAGAGTGCAAGCAGGGGGAGAGGCAGACGGAGAGAGGATCACAAGCAGACTCCCTGCTGAGTGCGGAGCCTGACGTTTGCTCTCGGGACCGGGAGAGCATGACCTGAGCCCAAATCAAGAGTCAGTTGCGGGGCGCCTGGGTGGCTCAGTCGTTAAGCGTCTGCCTTCGGCCCAGGACAGATCCCAGGGGTCTGGGATCGAGCCCCGCATCGGGCTCTCTGCTCTGCAGGAAGCCTGCTTCTCCTGCTACCATTCCCTCTGCTTGTGTTCCCTCTCTCGCTGTGTTTCTCTCTGTCAAATAAATAAAATCTTTAAAAAAAAAAAAAAGAGTCAGTTGCTTCACCAACTGAGCCACCCAGGCGCCCCTGTTCATAGACGTTTACATAATACCAGCAGGAATATGCACCCAAAATAGATACCCTAGTGACAAACTGGGCTTTCTGATTTATCTAGTTGTTGAAACTGGCTTCCTAATGGCCTCTACTGGAATGAAAGAACATTACAAATCTTCCAGGTTTTTTGTCAATTTACAAGCAATAAAATGTTACCTCCTAAAAACCCAAAAGCAGCCGGAAGCTTAGGAGGCCTTCCCCTCTCACAGAGCATGAGCTTCCCTGCTAAGCCCATTCTCCTCTCCCAACTGCTTAATTCCCATTTGCCCTCTCACCTAAGCCCCCTACCCGCATGCCAGCCACATTCCTCTTTTGACCTTGGCACCAACCAAACTGTCCTTTCAAGTCCGTCCCACATTCTCGAGGAATAAATAGCAAATTTCAAAGTTTAAACTCCCCCTCTGCATAGTCATTGGGGGTTCTGCTTGAAGGAAAGCCTCTGATAAAATTCATAGGTGCCACGGTCTTTGGTTCCTGTGGCCGGGCGTGGTTCCCTGTGCTGGTTCTGGGTGAGCCTGCGCGGTCTGCCACCCTCCTCCCAGTGGACTCCGAAGAGGGAGGAGGGGGTGGTTCAGTGCCCCAGCCCCGCTTTCCAGCTGAGCGGATCAGAAATGCCGGGTGTGGTTAGAATCCCTCCCGGCCCGACACAACAAGGCCGGCAGCCCAGGC
>CM053607.1:106809116-106862624 GCA_028646535.1 Procyon lotor | reverse complement strand
GGACTTTGGTTTGAAATCCTTTTTTTCCGCTGACTATACAGGAAGTACGTTTGCTTTAAGAAGTACAGAATTGTATGAAGCAGAAAGTGAGAAGTACCCCAACCCTTCAGCTAAGGTTCTTTCAAAAGCTTTTTAGCGCATTCTCTCTCATTCATTAAAATAAATATTTCTTGAGCATATGTATCACAGGACTTAGTGATAACTGAAAATAGGTATGGTTCCTCTCATTAATAGTCTTGCAGAATTTGTACTCTTTCGGAGTTGGACAGTTAAATGTAAAAATATAGGTATGTTAAGTGCTACAAAGTAGAGGTATGTGATGCCTGCATTAAGAGTGTACAGTGGGGGGGCGCCTGGGTGGCTCAGTCGTTAAGTGTCTGCCTTCAGCCCAGGTCATGATCTCAGAGTCCTGGGATCGAGCCCCACATTGGACTCCTTGCTCCGCAGGAAGCCTGCTTCTCCCCGCTACCATTCCCTCTGCTTGTGTTCCCTCTCTCACTGTGTTTCTCTCTGTCAAATAAATAAAATCTTTAAAAAAAAAAAAAAAAGTGTACAATAGGGGAATTCTATCTATGCAAGAGTGTCTAGGAAGGCTTCCCTGAAGAAGGGACACTTGAACTGAAGTAGAATTAATGTGTGTGTATATTTTGTAATGCATGATGTTTCTTAGTTTTATAGTGTTTTCATTTATAGCTAGGTACTACTGCTTTTCTTGTGCTTATTAGGTTCCCTGCATTATTATCTAATCGAGAGTTTGCAGTTTCTTGGAAGAATTTCAGGAAGCTTAACACAAAAAGATTTCTTGGTTTTGTTATCCTGGTTTTCTTTCTAGCTCTGAGGTTGTTTCTTTGAGAAATGACAAAATACTTGAATTGAGAGGGTTATATAGTCAGGTCCTCATAAACCAGATGTAGACTATAAAAGACCAAGGGGATAGCAGGTAATAGGTTCATAGTTATATTCTTAAGAACCTCCAGGTTCTGACATAAATAGCACACATTCCTACCTGCTCAATTACTGGCCTTCTGTGCTTGCTGTATATATATTTTACTCTGATTATTTTATTTCTTATTTTGAGAGAGAGCACGCATGAGCTAGTGGGGAATGGGGCACAGAGGGAGAGAGGAGGGAATGTGAAGCAGGCTCCAGCATGGAGCCCAACGCGGGGTTCAATCTCAGGACCCTGAGACCATGACTTGAGCCGAAATCAAGAGTTGGACTCTTAACTGACTGAGCCATCCAGGTACCCCTTTTTCCCCCAACTCTGTTTTAATGCCCCATCTTTGTTGGTTATCATATGGAAACAGATCTAGAAGAAAATTAAGTGGTGTGCTAACTAGCGTATGAAGTTCTTCGTGGCACCTTCTCTTTTTTTTGAGATTACAGATAGTGTTTTTTTCAGCCTGAGTTCCTGGTCTAAAAAGATGCAATAAACTGTGAATAAATGAAACATCTACTTTCAAGAGTCATCTCACTTCTGTTCATTTGTCCTTCAAATCTACATATTCTGTCTCTCTTGAGCTTTAATGTCACATCTCCTTGGCAGCGTATCAGTGCTTCTACTCCCTTAAAGCCAGCCCTTCACCAGCCCTTTCTTGCCTTGTCTTGGCTGTAACTAGAATCGCCCTTTTTAGGTAAGTGATGTCTTTACTTTTTAGCTTTTAAACTTTTATCTTTCTTGCTTGCCGTTGTTTCTCTTGTGGGTGGTCACCAAGTCCTATTGTTTATTTGTAATGCCCATCACATCACTTCGTTTCTTTCTCTCCTGCCATCGCTGTCATGGTCTTCTTACCCCTGAGCTGGTGTCTTCCTGTCATAGTTGGATTTCTACTGTGTTTTCCATCTACCTTCTCTGCCCCGAGTTAAGTCTCTTCCTTGGTTATTTCTGACTTTTCGAAATTCCTCTTGGAACATATCTTTCAGCTTAGAACTCTGCACTGCACATAGCGTTTCTTCTAGCAGCCTGACTGTAGCCTCATACTCGTTCTTCCCTGTTTGGCATCCGTTCTGTGGTGGCGCCTTTCCCTTTTGTTTCACAAACTGGCTAAGTGTCTTCTTGCCTCATTTGGCTTAATGATACTTGCTTTTCCTTATTCTTCCCTTTATTACCAACTGTATTGTGAATGACAGATTGTCATAGTCCTGTTTTGATCTTGTGATAATTGTTCCCAAAGTTCGTGCTAAAATGATCCGAACCTCATCCTTAAGGCTTTTCTTCACCTTAGAGCAATGCCTGTGGTTGCAGGGGAGGGACCATGAGCTAGGCCGAGCTCTGTTTTTTTGTACACTGACTAAGCCTTCCACTTTGTCTATCCCTAGCCATTTGCAGCCCACTTATTTTTTTCTTCAGTAGTCTTATTCACAAGTGTGTAATCTTTTCACCTTTACCCTCTCACCCCTGTTGTCAAGTACTTTGGGATAATTCCCCTTCTCTTCTATTTATGGTCCCCCTAAATCTCAGTTTGAAAGTGTTTGATCACTAGATTTAATTATATTTGCTCAAACTACAATGGTGATGAGAATTAACTGGCTCACCTTACACAGGTTATCCTGTGTATTTCCTGATAGGATTTTAGATTTTGGGGGAATCTTTGGTTTTAAAGCCAAAAATAGAAATTCCCTGGAAGGTATCTTGGGCCTGCTTAGTTTAGTTTGTATTTTTTGTTTTATTGACTTGGTTAGCCCACTCTGCGTTACTGTAACAAGACATGGCTTTTAAGGAAAAGGCTCATTTTGACACTTAGAATTGTAGAAGGTTGGTTTAGTATGGCCTCAGTAAGAGCAAAAAAAGAGAAAACAGACTTTGTCTTCTGTCCCTGATTATGGTATTGAAATAAGGCTTCACTATTTATAAATAAATATTAAAATGTTAAATATGTTAAATAATGTTACATGTTACATATTTGAAATAGCTTTTTAGGATGTTTATTGCAAAAGAAAATAATTTCCTCTTAAGTTCCTTGAAGTGTCCTTTTTTCTTAGGAATTAAATATATCACCTTTAAAAAATAACAAATATGTATTGTTCTCGGTGCTTTAGGTGAGGACAGCTTCAGTGTGTTAGATGGCCCAGGATGAGGATGGCAGAGGCACAGGTAGAATCTGCTCAGAAGCCAGGGGTTCATGTGGGGCATTGTCCCACGTCCGTGAACTGTCAAATGGCATTTCCGTTCTACTTGGAGGAGAGCACAGAGGGAAGCAGTGAAGAATGTGGGAGAAGCTGTGAGGAATGAAGAAAGCGGAGGCAGGAAAGAAGATTCAAAGGATTGAGAACAAAAGAGAGAGGAGAGCAACAGAAGTGATGGGAAACTTCTGAGAAGGGACTTTGGGAGAGGCCAAAAGAAAAAGCTGCATCTTTTCCTTATTTCTTCTAAGGTGTAGTTACATTTTGTTCACCTTAGGACGTTTCTGAAATTGGGATGTGTCTTACATTTGATGGGATTTGAGTGTTGGTTTTGGCCAAGTGATAGTTGTGATGTAGTTGTCATTGCTTGGGCCTAGACTCTGCCCTTCTCTTTATGTTGTCGTTTCTTCCATTTATTCCATTCCCACCTTGGGCAAGATGAGGCAAACGTCAGTATCAGAGCTTGCAGGATGGGTGTCTTCCTTGAACGACAGTCCTGGAGTAATATTGGGGCAGAAGGATGATAATGTGAAGAAAAATTTTAAGTGATAGCACTGTGTGATAGTGTAATTTGCAGCTTGTTCTTCCTTCAAGGTGAATAGAATAATGGTACCATTTAAATAGATGGCTTTTTGTATTTGTTGAAATAAAGTAGCTCAGCATGTTTTTAAAAATCTTTGGCCTAATAGCAAGCTGTTCATGATTATTACAACGACAGTAACTATAGTCCTGAGAATACACCATGCCAGGCACCGAGTTAAGTGTTGATCTCATTTAATTCTCAGAACTGATATTTATTACGTAAAACAGGAAAAAATAGAGGTTTAGGTGTACATACTAGGTGTCAAATCCGATTAGACTTCAAATCTGGTGTTTTTATGGGTTACAATGCATATATTATTATCCCTGTCTAGATTAGCCTTATTGTATATTTCTGGCCAGTTCTTTAATTCTACTGCCTATATTCTAGCAAACTGAATTTAGTATTTTCCCATCCAGGTAGATAAAAACTTGGATTTTGTGTCTTTACCCACCATCACTTTTATGCCTGTGATAAAGCTACTTCATCCATCTTGTCTTTCCCCCTCCATCCTTCCCCAAAGAGCAATCCCCTGAATTTCTTTTAGCACTTTATGTACCCTTAGGGCATCTGCCATTCTCCATTGTGTATTGTAGATAAGTACGGCATGTTTTAATTATCACTTTGTTATTCTTTTAAGTTTGGGTCTGGACCTGATTGATTTTTTTTAACCTTTTAGCTTCTGGCTTAGTGGTTTGCCCTTTTCAGGTGCACCCAGTGAATTTGTGCTGTATAAGTTAAGACTCTTAAGTCCAAGATGAAGGTTAGCACTGGTTATGTAAGGTGCCTCATTAGACTCTTCAAGCGTTGTAGAAAGGGAGCGCAGAGGAGGACCGCATTTAACTGCCCAGCAATATGTAACCTCTACAGACTGAAGGTACTAAATATAGCCTTTTGGACCTTTTCTCTATTACTAGGATAAATTTAGAGATACTATGGAAAGAATCATATGAATGGTTATGTACACAGCTGACTGAACTGAGAATGGGTATTCATTTTATATAGTGGAAGGCAAAAGGGGTAGGAGAAATTGAACCAACTTTTCGATAAGAGATTCAGCATGAAACCTTTTGGTCACTAGAAAACCCATTTTCAAAGGTATTGCGTGTTTTCTTGGAGTTCACAGAACATATGCTAATAATATATGCAAATTGGAAAAAGTATAGTATCTTACGCTGTTTTTTTGTGTATAAAATGAGAAATTCTCTCATAACCAAGGACTACAGTGAAGATAGTGAAATGATCTATTGCTGTATCCCAAGCACTCTGATGCTTTCATTTCAGTGTGGATCAAGGTGTGATTTTGAATCTGATACATTCTACAGGAAAGTTTACAGGAGAAAATTGATCTGTCTATCATATGGGTGCAGTAAAACAGTTTTAATCCTAACATAACAATTTTATTTAGAAATCTAAATGTTCAATATTAAGGAAGTGGTTAAGTGAAATAGAGTTGGGCTGGTTAAAAGTGTGTATATGGTATACACATACATGCACACACACACAGGCATATACACACACTTACTGTGTTCTAGTGATTAGTGTGGCAAAAATGTCCTAATGAAAATTTAAAAAGCTTTGGAGTAAGGCTACCATAATAGACGTAAATTTTTTTTACGATGGTAGTAAACCCTTAGTCTTTCATACCTGTTGACTTGACTTAGCTCAGTTGAGAGAGGAGAGGGTTAAAAATAGATGAAGTTAGGGGCGTGTGGGTGGCTCAGTCCTTAGGTGCCTGCCTTTGGCTCAGGTCATGATCCCAGGGTCCTGGGGTCAAGCCCCGCATCAGGGCTCCCTGCTCAGCAGGAAACCTGCTTCTCCTGCTACCATCCCCTCTGCTTGTGTTCCCTCTCTCGCTGTGTTTCTCTCTGTCAAATAAATAAAATCTTAAAAAAAAAAAATAGATGAAGTTAATAAGATATGTTAAGTGGTACAAAAAATCAGTTTGAAAATGAGCATATTGAACAGGATTATCCTTGGTCTCTGAAACTGCATAATCTTGTGATAACATAATGATTTGAATATTTTGGAGAAGTCAGAGATATGGAGAATAATAGAAAAGATCTTTAAGGGAGGAATATTCCTTTGGAGGGAAGCTTTCTTTTTAGGAGGCAGTATGTACAGTGTTCAGGAGTGTGAGTAGAGCTGGACTGCTAGGGTTCAGTTCCTGGCTCTATTTCTTATCTATTGAAATAAGCAAGTCACATTTAATTTCCCTTTGCCTGTTCTGTCATCTGTAAAATGAGAATAATGTAATGTACCTGATGTGGCAGTCTTGAGATTTTAATCATTTTTGGTCTCTCAGTGTAAGGTCCTTAACTGAGCTTGACATAGTGTTGAATAAATGTTAGTAGTTTATTACTATTACCATCATTTTCATCATCATCGAAGGAACTGATTTTGTAGAAAGGAAGTTGTTGGGTTCATTGAAATAGGTACATTCTTTTAAGAAAGCCAGATGTCCAAAAGTCTATCTCTGTAAGTAACTTTTCGAGATCATTGATGTACTTTTGTCTGTTAGTTGGTGACAATGCAGACCATGTCCTGTGCTTTGTACAGAGAATTTCCAGCACAGCATAGCACAGCGGTGGAGAGGTTCGTAAGGATAACTAAGTCATCAAGAACAGCTCATGCTGCATGTAGGTTTTCCTGAATAATTGGTTCTGAGAAAGTCCATTTAAAATGAAACCATTTAGGGACACCTGAGTGGCTTGGTTAAGCAGATCCTTCTGCTGAGGTCATGATCACAGGATCCTGGGATCGAGTTCCTTGTTGGGCTCCCTGCTCAGTGGGGAGCCTGCTTCTCCCTCTCCCTCTGCCACTCCTCCCTCTGGTTCTCTCTCTCATATGCTCACTTTCCTCTCTCTCTGAAATAAATAAAATCTTAAAAAAAAAGTAAACCATTTAAAATTTGATCAATATTTTAAACTAAATTGTGAATAAAAGGTCTGATTGGGACTTTATCTTCAAAAATTAAAATTTTAGAAAAACATTAGGTCATAATTGTAAACATGTGTTCTTACAATGAACAAAGAATGAATCAAGTCTGATGGATAGGCTTATTTTTAAATTTTTTTTCTAAGAGAGAGCACATGAGCCGGAGGTGGAGGCAGTGGGGGTGCAGTGGACAGAGGGAGAGAGTCCTAAGCAGGCAGGCTTCATGCATAGTGCAGATGCTGACACGGTCGTGAGATCAAGCATCTCATGATCTGAGCCAAAATTAAGAGTCGGATGCTCGACCAACTGAACCACCCAGGTGCCCCTAATAAGTATAATTTTTCTCACAATAATTTAATAGCATGATAGGGCATCCTTTGTGTTTGTCATTTGTGCTACTAACATAAAGAACATTTTATTTCTATACAAAAACATCCATAAAAAATAAACCTTGATTTTACTAAGGACCAGTGTTGATCCTTTGAGAGTGAAGGTGTTCTCTTTCCACAAAGAGAGACTTGATTAATGTAACTGTAAAAGTGGTGAATTCCCCAAGCTCATTTTTCCTCATCAGTGCAAACTCAGTACAGGAGTACCGTCCATCTTGGCCATATTTCATCACTCACTCCTGTGCCTGTGGGTCTCTTGGAGGCAAAGGGAACTGCAAATCTGAGGCTTACACTGCTTGCTGTGCCTTGAGTGATCAAGTCCTTTGTCTCTGGCTCAGGAGTCTTGTGGCCTTTGTCAGAATCCATGAAACAGTTAACAAATTAATTTACTTGCTTGGGGGGCTGGTAGGGTAAAATTAAATCCCAGATCCTACATTGTTGGGCACTATTTTAATAAACTGTGTGAAATCTTACCGTATTTTGTAAACTTTGCCCTTTCACTGGTGGTTTTTAAGTCATTATGGTGAAGGAGATGGTAGTGAATGGGAACCAGATTTTAAGTGATCAGCTCACCAACAAGTTTTTTAAAGACTTTTTTTTATAAATCTTAATGTGTATAGCTCAGTGAACTTTTACTTAGCTGTACATCTGTGTCATCATCACCCAAATCAAGGTGTAGAATATTTCTTTCTCCCCACAAGGGTCTCTTGTCCCACTTAGTAACCTTCTTGTCTCTGATGACATAGGTTAGTTTTGCCTGGTTTTGAGAAGGAATGATGAAATGTGTAATCTTTTATATCTGATTTCTGCATAATTATACCTCTGTGATATCATGTCTGTGCGATTTATCCATGCTTTTCATATGTTAGTTCTTTCTTTGACATTGCTATGAAGTAGTCTGCATTTATTACTATGATTTATTGTCCCACTCCACTTTTGATGGATATTTGGGCTATTTCCAATGTGGGGCTAGTAAAAATAAAGTTGCTTCGAACATGTACTTGTCTTTTGATGACAACAGCACTTGTTTTTATTGGATATATATCTAGGGATGGAATTGCTGGGTCAAAGGGATTTATGTGTAACATAGAGTGATATTTCACTGTTATCTTTAAAATTTTTTTTCTGATAACTAATAATGTTGAGCCCATTTTACCATCTATGGCCACTGTGATATTTTCTTATGTAAAATGCCTGATCAGTTCTTTTGCTTATTCATCAGTAAATTTTTATGATGAATTTTGTTCTCTTTTTAACTTTGTAAGATGAGACTTAGATAATGAGTACTTGGATTATTTGCTCATGCCACTCACAGTTTGAAAGTTATAAATATTTTTTGGAAAGAATACCGTGAGAGATGTTTCTAAAATTTTTCATCATTTAATATTTAAAGATTTGAGTACCTGGTTTGTCCCTACTACTTTCCCAGTGCTAATTTTAAGAAAACACCAATATTGAGTCTTAGGTTTTTGGAATCTGACACCCATTCTTTTTTCTGAAAAGGGTCTCTGGGGTCTTTTCTTTGTTCTCATTCTTTTTAAACTCTGCTTTGTGTATGATATTCTGCAATACCATTGTATCTAATTCTAAGCTCCTCCTTTTAATGATACTTCATTGGTAACTTTTTTCTCTTCCCTATCAATGTTCCCTAATATGCACATGTTAACATGCCGCCCTTTTCTTTCTGTTGAAAACCTGTTTTTTATTACTGTTTCAGATGTTTGTGCAAAATCTTAAATCTCTTTCTCATCTTCTCCTTGCTAAACCTGTATCTCCGATCATGACCCTTTGCCAGTAGAGTAACCATCTTCTTTACTGACTAAACTACTTTCTGAGTGTCCTTCATTCTGCTAATGGAGTTATCATTATCTTAGTCACCTGGGTTAAAATTTGAAGTTATCTTTAATTTCAAGGTACAGTTGATAGAAAAATCAATGACCGTTTGTTCATTAAATACACTTTAATATGTGGTATGATGTGTGGAATGGTGCCAGGTGCTAAAGACTTCCTCCTGGAAGGATTTTGTATTCCATTCGGAAAGTTAAGATCTGTTCTTAACACTGTCCTATTAATTTTGATGATATTCAATAGCCTCTTTAGAATTGGGTGGTGAAGGAATTCTTCACCAAAGGGGGTGGCCTTAGGCTCATTATTAAGGATGACTGAAATTTCTCTTGGAAGACACAGATGGGCAAAAGTATAGGAATTTGGGCTGGATCACAAAGTGTATATAGTGGTGGGTATGTTAAGGTGGTACTAGATCCAGCCTTTTTTTTTTTTAAGAGAGGAAGTGGAGAGGGTCAGAGGGAGTGGGGGAAAAAGAGATAATGTCAAACAGGCCCCATGAGCTGCATGGAGCCCAACACGGGGCTAGATTCCACAATCCTGAGATGAGGACTTGAGCTAAAATCCAGAGTTGGACGCTTAACCCACCCAGGTGCCCCAGATCCAGCCATTTTTTTGAGTCTTGATTCTTCTTCCTTTGAACTAATTCATGTTTGAAGAGCACTTTTTAGTTTATCTAACTAATTATCTATCTAACTAAAGCATCTATTGTGTGTGTGTGTTTATACATATCTAGTGCACGCATATTTTATTATTTTTTTTAAATATTTATTTTAGAGAGGATGTGCATGTGTGCAACAGGGATGGGGCAGAGGGAGAAGGACAGAGAATCTTAGGTGGACTCCATGCTCAGTGAGGAGCCTGACATGGGTCTCCATTCCATGACCCTGAGATCATGACCTGAGCTGTGAAAGCAGAAGTTGGATGTTTGACTGAGCCACGCAGGCAAACCTGCATATTTTATTACTTCAACATTTCAGTCACTTAGGAACCATCATCCCTTTTTACAGAAGAATTAGTGGACTTAGAAAGAGTGATACCTGGTCATGGTCTTATATCTTGTCAAGGACAGAATCTGATCATTTTCTGTTTTTAATCACACTACTTTTTTAAAATTAAAAATTGCAAATATTTTGAGTTACGAAATATTTTAACATAGAGAAAAAGAGAGAATCTAACATATCCTGACTTTGCCAGATTTTTAATCTGGTTTTAAACATCTGAAGCTTTTCCATTTTTCATCCTTCTTTCCTTTTAGCAGTGGCAACCAGTACTCATTGTCCTGACATTGGTTTGTATTATTTTTATCCATGCTTTTTTTCTCTTACCATAATATCTGTACATATCCATAAATACAGTGTTTTGTTTTAACTATCATACAGTTGCTGTGGTAAGGGAATGTATATTTTTCCAAGTTGCTTTTCTTTAGCTTGCTCACTCACTACTTCCTTGCTCATTCATTTAATGAATGGGCACTCTACTCAGTCCAGGTGAATTTGATGATGGGTAAGGAAGAGGAAGCTACCTGCCTAGTAACATTTCATTGAGGAAGACATAAATATGTAAATAAAATTGATATGTTGATCAGGTTAGGATAAATACCATGAAAGAAAAGTGAGCAGGGTCAGGGAGTAGAGAATGATGTGTGAGTGTGATGTATGCTATTTTAGAAAAAGTGGCCAGGGAAGTCCTTTTTCAGGAAGTGACATTTGAGCAGTTGAATTAATTGAAAGAGTAACCGTGTTAAATAAGATCAGGGAGAATTCCAGGGGAGGAAACATCAAGTGCAAAGACCTTAAGGTAAAGATGACTTTGGAGCACTTGAGAAATGGAAAGGAGTTAAGTTAGTTAAGTAAGGTTAAGTTCAAAGTTAGGTAGGAGAATGGTAAGAAATGACTTTGAAGGAAAGTCTAAAGGCCAGATCATGTAGGCCCTATAAAGTGATGTTAAGCAATTTGGATACCGAATGTAATGGGAAGCCACTGAATTATCTTTGAGCAGAGGAAGGACATAGTTTGACATACTTGTAAGATGACATAGAAGAGAATGTGGAAGCACTTTCTATATTGGAATGGGAAGATCCTGAGCATATATTATTCATATGTTCTTCTGTACCTGTTCCGTTTTAGACTACAACTATGTAAAAAAAGTGTTTTCTGTATATATTTGTATTTCTTTGTATTTGTGTTAAATTTCTCTGTAAGGGCATGAAAGACAAATACAAAAGGGTTACCTGTGAGAAGGGGAATTGATTGGTGATGGGGAGAAAAATGGGAAGGAAACTGAGTACTTTATACTTTTTTGTATGTCCAGAAAATTTTTAAAAATCATACAGAAGTGGGTACACATCTTAAGTATGCTGCCAGCTGGATTTTCACAAACTGAGCTCTCCCATATAATCACCCATAGGAGAACCAGAACTTCACCAGGATGGCCGAAACTCAGGTTTCCTTCTAGTTAATACCCTTCCTTTGAAAGGGAAACCACCTTCCTGACCTCTAATAAAGCATGCATTAGTTTTACCTCATTGTCTCGGCACTCGTAACTCTGTTCTCTTCACAACAATTTGTTTTAGATTATTTACTATTTTTATTTTAGTAATCTGCAAGTAATGTGTTAATAGATTCCCTTGGTGAAAAGGCTAAAACAATGCAGAAATACATAAAACAAATCACAAGGACCCCTTTCTCTTTCTTGCCTTTCCCCCATTCCATACCTCTCCCCAAAGGTAACTGCAATGATGAATTTAGTATATAGCCTTCTAGTCCTTGTTCTTTGTATACAAACAGAAGTAACTTTTCTTTATCTTTTTTTTGGTTAATACATAATATAGTTAGTACTTGATAATGATGACGATGACAATGATGTGAGATTAGTAGTTAAAATTTATTAAGAACCTTGTAGTGGTTAACTAGAGTCTGGTATCTGGTCTTCGAGCTTCTCTCCTCTTGTCCCTTTCCTCAACTTAATCTCTACATTGTTCATATATTCTCTCTCCCACACACAAGCACTACCCTGTCTGGTCTCCATTATGTTCCAGTGTTACTGGATAAGATCTCATTTAGCCAGACCTATCTATTCTCTGTTTTAGGAAATGCTCTATTCATGTCTGCCCACAGATTTTTTTGTTGTTGTTGTTTGTGTCCCTGTGCCTTGGAAATTTCTCTTGTCTTAGACAAGTCAGTGGTATTTTGGCTTACTCTGTTACCACATGGCTTTGATCCTTATTCTTGATGTAGCTGTAGCTGAGCTCAGCTCTTTTAGCAGGAACACTTCACAGTCTGTGACCTGTTACTGACACTTTCAGTCTTTCCTTATATTTCTTTAGTTAAGTATAGCCAGTTTTGCCTACCTGGGAAAATTATCCCTTGTAGGGTTGGAAAGTCCGTCCATGCAGGAAGAGTATTACCTTACTTCTGTGCACCTTTGTACCTGTGGTTCTAGGTTTAACTGTGGTTCATAGCAGTCTGGATAGCCACCAGGGCTGGTTGATTGGCATCCAGAACAGTGCTTGGCACGTAACTACATCTCAGTAAGTGCTTGTTGAATGAATGAATCAGTTGGCTCTTAAGATGAAACATAATTTGGTGTGACTTTTTTTATTTTTTTATTTTTAAGCACCATCATGGCAGTTCACAGTGTACAGCACAAAGCAAGCAATTAGTTATTATTTGTTGAATTCAATTCAGTTTTATTTTAATTTATTTGCCTGGGTTTTAACTGAACACACGTATTCTTTTCTGGGAAGATGGATCCCGATCCAGAATGGTCTTGATGCCAGAGTCTGGTAGAAATTGTCAAAGGCAGAACTGCAGCATTATTGGCAATTTTAGGCACAAGAAAAGGAGCCTCTTGGCTTCCAATTTGTTACTGACATCCTTTTTCCAAACATTACTCCTGCTGTTTCGCTAGCTACTCATTGTCTGTAGTTGGCTGTTAGTGACCCCAGGGAATTGTACCCATTCTTATCAGTGCACTGCCACTGCACATCACTTCCTCTTGTCATCATCTCCAAGAGCTTCATAAAGGTGCAGTGGGGTGGTCTGCCCAGAGCCGGTTCTTTAACTTAGCATGCCTGAAAGATCACAGAAGGCAGTAGGAATTATACAATTATAAACTATCATTTTCTGGGTTAAACTTTGAATTTATTCTTTTTATTCAGCATTTTTAGTTTTAAAAATAGATACTTCCCATTTTTCTGGCAGTTATGTGTGTTATGATTTATCTGAGGATTTGTAATCTCTTACGAAAAAACTAATGCAAAATTTGATAAAATTTCCATCTAGTAATATGACTTAAATAGGATGATAGCTTTTGCCCAAACCTTATATAAGCCTGTGAAACATTTTATGGAGAATAATGGCCTTAGGAAAGAGATTTCTGAAGACTATTGTGGACATTAGGACATACTGTATTCAGAATTGACATGGCATGACATGGGTTTCAATGAAAGAAAGTACTTCAGAATTAAACTTTAGAAGGGCATTTGGGGGCTTACTGGCCTGAGGAAAGGAAGTGAAAGTCTAGAGGCTTATTTGTTTGGAAAGTACATAGGAGAGGAGGTAGAGCAATCTGTTTTTGCTTTTGGTTGTTGTTTGGCATTGCCTGTGAGTTATTTATTCGTGTTATGAAGAAAGGAAATGAGTGGTCACAGGACTTTAGGGAAAATTTCTCTTTCTAGACGTGGATTTTTTTGTAATAATGCTTTTCTGCTCTTATTTAAAAATAACATACTTTCCAATTATATTGATTTAGATATATGTTAATTGCATTCATTTAAGTTGAGGGTCTTATCTTTTTCCCTCTTTCTCTTTCAGGACTTGAACCAATGAAAAGACTCT
The DNA here is from genome assembly GCA_028646535.1 of Procyon lotor. Classification (NCBI taxonomy): domain Eukaryota; kingdom Metazoa; phylum Chordata; class Mammalia; order Carnivora; family Procyonidae; genus Procyon; species Procyon lotor. The sequence continues at coordinate 106,848,909 of CM053607.1, read as the reverse complement.
TATGGCACTTATGAAGATAGATGTCACTCCCTTTTTAATTGGAATCTCTGCTTAGAACTTGTATGTGATTTTTCACCTGTGAGCTGTTCTTTGAGTAGCCACTGACTTTGAGTTGCAGGAAGGTCTCTGAAGATTTATATCAAATGACGTCAATGGCCAGCTTGTTTTCCTTTACTAGTCCAGCAGTAAAGCGATTGTTGGGCTGGAAGCAAGGGGATGAAGAAGAGAAATGGGCAGAAAAGGCTGTCGATGCTTTGGTGAAAAAGCTAAAAAAGAAAAAGGGTGCCATGGAAGAACTGGAGAAAGCCTTGAGCAGTCCAGGACAGCCGAGCAAGTGTGTCACTATTCCCAGATCTTTAGATGGACGCCTGCAGGTTTCCCACAGAAAAGGCTTACCCCATGTTATATATTGTCGTGTTTGGCGCTGGCCCGATTTGCAGAGTCATCATGAGCTAAAGCCATTGGATATTTGTGAATTTCCTTTTGGATCTAAGCAGAAAGAAGTTTGTATCAACCCATACCACTATAAGAGAGTGGAGAGTCCAGGTAGGTTTTACTTTCAGAAGATTTACAAAAACTTGTCTCTTCCTGATGTACATTTCAGTGGATTTAAAAGGCCATATTAGCCTTGTGTTTCCTTCCTAAAGATTTTAATCTTGGAAGAAATAGAGGATTTTGAATTTAGCTTTTTATATATAGATAAAATAGCTCCCAAGAAGCTGATTCTTTTTTTTTTTTTTTTAAGATTTTATTTATATTATTGACAGAAAAAGAGAGATCACAAGTAGGCAGAGAGGCAGGCAGAGAGAGAGAGGGGGAAGCAGGCTCCCTGCTGAGCAAAGAGCCTGATGCGGGGCTCGATCCCAGGACCCTGAGATCATGACCTGAGCCGAAGACAGAGGCTTAACCCACTGAGCCACCCAGGTGCCCCAAGAAGCTGATTCTAATTCATGTTCACTGTAAGCAGTCAGTCATATGTACATGAATCAGAGTCAGTCGTATGCATGCTCTACCTTTCCCGTAGATGACATGTCTCTGTTTTATCTAAAACCTAAGTCCATATGTGTACTACATCCCATCCCTTTTTGTCTACTCAAGAAAGGAGTTATCATAGAGTTATTGCCCCTCTCCCCAGGATTACATTTTCCCTCTCTATTAGACTTTCTTTCAGCACATAAGCATGTCATGCTACTGCCCATCCCAAAACAGAAATTATAAAAGAATTTTGGTCCCGAATTCATTCACATCCCCTTACCCCCAGTCTCTTGTACTGTTTCTTTGAGTCCTTTTATAGGAGTCTCTATTTTTTTCTCTATGTTACTTTCTTCCCATTCTTTCTGGACACTCCCTCCGCTTGGTCTGTCTTTCCTTCCGTTTGACTTTCAAGATATCACTGGTGACTGCCTTCTGGTTGGAGAGGTCTTTCTCATTCCTCATCTCACTTGCCTTTTCAACATCATTTGAGGTACTTGCTCTCCTTCCCTCCTACTCACAACTTTTTCTTTATTGGCTTCTGAAACAGGACACTCTTCCGGTTCTCCTACTTCACTGGCTCTTTTTGCTTAGTCTCCTTTACTAGCTTATTTTCCTGTTTTCACACAACTCAGTCCCTAGATCTTTTCTACATCCGTGTTTTTCCTCTATGGGCTCTCATGTGGTCACGTGTCAAAAAACCGTAGGCTCATTCTCATATTTTGAACTCCAGAGTGAACTTCTCCTTTGAGTTTTAGACTTCTCTATTCACTTGCCCATTTGACATCTCCACTTGAATGTCTCATAAACATGTCAGATTTAATATGTCTAAATAGGACTTCTGATTTTTTTTTTCCCTCCAGTTTTCCCTGTTGAAGTAAATGGTACCAGCATTCATGTAATTGCTACCTAAAAGTCATTTTTTATTTCTCTTGCCTGAAGTCCTCATTTAAGTTATGAGCGAATGCTTCTTGCTATACCTTCAGAATATATCTTAATAATGCCCCCTTTTACCATTTCTTAAGCACCATTATCCTAGGACAGATCATCATCATCTTCCGTCTTAAGCAGTGTCCTAATTGGTCTCTGCCTCTCCCCCCCCCCCCCCAACCTGTTCTGTTTTTTGCACAGCAGCCAATGTGATCTTTAACAAATAGCAAATCATGGAGTGCCTGGGTGGCTCAGTCAGTTAAGTATCCAACTCTTGGTTTCAACTCAGGTCATGATCTCAAGAGTTGTGAAATTGAGCCCCTTGTTGGGCTCTGTGCTCGGTGAGGAGTCTGCTTGAGATTCTCTCTCTGTATATCTAAAATAAATCAGTCTTTTTTTTTTTCTGTAAGAATTTATTTATTTATTTGTCAGAGAGAGAAAGAGAGAGATAGCACAAGCAGGGAGGCGGCAGGCAGAGCAGGCAGAGGGGAAAGCACTCTCCCCACTGAGCAAGGAGCCTGATGCGGGACTTGATCCCAGCACCCTGGAATCATGACCTGAGCTGGAGGCAGATGCTTAACTGACTGAGCCACTCAGGTATCCCTAAAATAAATCAGTCTTTTAAAAAAAATACCAAATTACATCTGTGCATGCTTAAAACACTTAAGACTTTTATCACACTTAGAACAGATTTCTACAAGACCCTACATAACCTCTCTTCACACTTCCTCTGTTCCATGGACTTGGCCTATTCCTGCATGTAGACTTTTTTTTTCCTTCTCTATTTCTTCTGCTTAACTCTCTCAGAGAACATGATCTTTTCATGATACATTTTCTCACTTCATTCAGTCCTTGCTCATATACCACCATCACTACTTGATGCTGTGTTAGATATATATTTTCTTTATTGACTGATATAAGCAGGAACTTCCTGTCTCATACTGTACGGCATCACCAGTGCCTAGAATGGTGGTAGTACCTGGCACTTAGTAGGTGGTGCACAGTAAATATATTTTTTAATGAATGAATTATATAAGCTGAGATACTAGTTGGGAGCATTAGTTACCTTTCACTGCATAACAGATTAAGTAAGTGACTTAATACACTTTTATTATCTCACATTTTCTGTGAGACAGGAGTCCAGATGTGGCTTACCTTGAGTCCTTTGCTAGTATATTTAAGGTGTTGGGTCTCATGTAAGGCTCAGCTGGGGAAGGATTTGCTTCCCAGTTCATGTGACTGTTGATGGGGTTCATTTCCTTGTGGGCTGTTGGACTCTTGTTTCTGGTTGTTGACTAGAGGCTGCCTTCATTTGTTTGCCACCTTTTTCATAGGAAGCTTACATTCATGGCAGCTTACTTTTTCAAAGACAGTAAGAAGAGAGAGGGTTTTCTTGATAGAAGGGCATTATATTCTGAAATTGTGTCACACATAACTTCCTATCACCTTTGCCATGTTCTGTTGGTGAGCAGCAAGTCAGAGATAACACCTTGAAAGGTAGAGGATTTTGCAAGGGTGAATACCGAGAGGTAGGAAACATGGTGGCCACCTTAGAGGCGGTCTCCCATGCTGGATTTCACATGGAGATAATAAAAGCCTCGTATGGAAATAACATTGGGTATAGAGACTAGCTAAAAGAATGGCATTTGTAGTGCTGTTAGGGATAAAAGACCCATGCATGAAATTTTACTCTATCATGGTTAAAAAAGAAGATTCTGAAAGCTTCCAGAGAGAAAAGACGGGACATCTAGAAAGGACTGGAAGTGAGAATGTTGGTCTCTCAGAGCAGTTCTGGATTCTGGAAGACAGTGAAGCAGTGCCCCTAAAATTCAGGGAGAAGTTGTTTATTTTGGAATCTGCAGACAAAAAAGAGAAGACATTTTCATATATGCAAGGACTAAAAATTTATCTTCTTTTTACCCCCCCTTTTTTAAAAAATTCTTAATTATTAGAGAGAGAGAATGAGCAGGGGGAGAGGCAGATGGAGAGGGAGAAGCAGATTCTCCATTGAGCAGAGAGCCGATGTGGGGCTGTATTCCAGGACCCTGGAATCATGACCTGAGCTGAAGGCAGATGCTTAACCATCTGAGCCACCCGGGTGCCCCCTTCCTTTTACCTTTCTTAGGAAACTAATAGAGCATGAGGTCCAGGAAATGGGTTCCAACAGAAGAGATGAGAAGTCTAAGGACTTGAGATCTCTAGACGGAGTTAGCAATATAGATCGTAGAAGGATGAAGGGTCCAGGGGAAAAAATGAGTTAACAGATTACTTATTTGTGGCATCTGGAAAATGGTATTGATAGGGATTTAACAAATGTGTTAGACTTCTGGAACTCTTAGTGGTGTATACTTAAGATTAAGCAAATGAAGTAAGTCAATAATCAGCTTTACTTAAAGCACTGTTAAAGAAAAAATAATCATGGTACATACTTGGCTCAGGAATGAATAATATTTGTACATATAATAAACACCAGATGTTGATTTAACCAGCATTTTTTGTGTAACTTTATTGACGCGAACAGGTACGGGAGTGGGGTAGAATAATGTAAGAAAGCTATTTCATTTGCCACAATAGCAAACCAGCAAATGATATCTTGGCAAATTAATAATAGCAATACAAGCATATTATTTAGCAATGCACAAAGTAAATGTTAGAAGAGGTTTAAGGGTTTAAATTTGTTGTCTTGAAGCAGTAAGGCTTAGAAATTGCTGTTTGTTATCTCTTGTAGCATCTGTCTTTTTAAACTATATATTTGGAGGAAAAGTCTTTAAAAAGTGATGTGTACAGATAATAGACAAGAGAGAAGTCAGTGATTTTAGCTCTGCCTTGAAAAAAAAAAAGTAAAGGACTTCTTACTGGATTGAATTCCCCATTAGTTATTTCACTTAGTCTTTCAGCTTGCTGGCCAGCTAAACATAGAAATTCTTATTGTCTAATGCCCTACTCTCCAATGGCAGCTGTCCCATCATTCTGTAAAGGGAACAGCGGTTGGTAATACACAGTAGAACGAAACAATTGTCATCGGATGTTAACCACATAATTACAACACTGATTCGGTACAAAGAAAAGAGACAAAAAACAGTATGAATACTGAGTTACAGAGCCTCTTGTTCCTCAAGTACATCCCTAGTTCAGGCAGGGAAGTGTGATCTAGTTAACTTAAAGACAGATTGATTTTGTTGCTGTTGAATGATGTCAGAGTCAAAGTGAGATTTTTGGAAGTAAAATTACTTTGACAGATATAAGAAAGTTGTATAAGAGATGAACTGATACAATAAGAGTCTAAAGAAATCACGTTTGTTTCAATTTCCTATAGGGAAGGGTAGTCAGACATTTCTTTGTGATTGGTCATTTGGGTCTTCAGAGAAAGTAAATGTTTGAATAAAGTTAACTTTTTTTTTAATTTATTAATTTTCAGTGTTACAAGATTTATTGTTTAAAGTTAAGTTTTTAAAAAATAGATCTCTTAAACTAAGGCTTTGTTGGATATATTTTATTGTGATCACATGTAGAAAACTGATTTTTGAGTGGAAGACAGGAAATGTTACTATTTTCATTAGGGAAGACTTGACTGAAGAACATAAAATGTAAAATCTCTCAAACTAAGAAAGTTGAAATGTTGAAAATTGGAAACACAGAGGCTTTCGGGGCATCATAATAGCTGACCTCAGCATCACACTCTAATCTCAGCTCCTAGTTCAGTGCTTAGGCCAACTGTTAATAGGCTTTCTTATTCCCCTCCTGGAGTCTCCCCATCTCCTTCTCTGCTGTCCCTGCACCTGGCACTCCCTGTTCTGTAATGTCCAGTCAGATGTAATCTTTTCCAAAGCGTTTTGTTTGATTATTGCTAGCTGGAAGTACTCACCTCTGTTGAACTCTCACTACATTAAATTCTCTGTGTTAGGATTGTTTTTAAAAATGCCTTCTCTCCTGTAGAACAGGAGTGGTATCTTGCCTGGATTTTCTGTTTTCCAGAGCTCTTTATACAGGCCTAAATCCTTAGAGTGCTTTTGGTTTAGTTATTATGTAAATATACATTCAAGGTTCTACAAAGCAGCCCTTCCTGAAAGTAAATTGTTTTAATAGGTTTACAATTTTACTGAATCCTTTCTATCTATCCTTTAATATGTATGGGATATTTGCTTTAGCGTTTGCTGACAGATGACTTTTGATTTTTGTCTTTCAGTCTTACCTCCAGTATTAGTGCCTCGTCACAATGAATTCAATCCACAACACAGCCTTTTGGTTCAGTTTAGAAACCTGAGCCACAATGAGCCACACATGCCACAAAATGCAACGTTTCCAGATTCTTTCCACCAGCCCAACAACACTCCTTTCCCCTTATCTCCAAATAGCCCTTATCCCCCTTCCCCTGCTAGCAGCACATATCCCAATTCCCCAGCAAGTTCTGGACCAGGAAGTCCATTTCAGCTCCCAGGTAAGAATTTATTTTATTGATTAAAAAGATGACCCTTGAGAATCAGCACTTGTTATACTGCCGGCCCTCTGGGTGAATTACAATATGCTAAGAGGTGGCTATTTTTGACTCTGTGTTCTTTGATAATTATTTGATTTCCAGAAGAGTTTTGGGTTTTATTTTGCTGTGTACCGTATGTTTTTTGAAAGCAGAAGTGGCCCTATTTTTCACAGCAATAGAAAAAACAGTCCTGAAATTTGTATACAACCATAAAAGACTCAAGAATAGCCAACAGAATCTTAAGAAAGAAGAATCACGCTGGAGGCATCACGCTACCTGATTTCAAACTATATTACAAAGCTATAGTAATTTTTCAAACAATTTTTTAGAAATTGAAGTATAATTAGTTTGTGGTTTTAAAGATACCATAATTAAAACAATGTGGGATTGGCATCAAAACAGACCTGTAGGTCAGTGGAGCAGAAGAGAGAGCCCGTAAATAAACCCACACTTAGATGGACAGTTAATTTATGACAGAGGAGCAAAGAATCTGTAGTGGGGAAAGGAGAGTCTACAGTAAATGATGTTGGGAAAATTGGACAGCCACATGCAAAAGAATGAAGCTGGACCGCTATCTGACACTATACACAAAATTAAGCCAAAAGGGATTAAAGACTTGAACATAAGACCTAAAACCGTTAAACTCCTAGCAGAAAAAACATAGGCAGGCAGCTCCTTGACATTGGTCTTGGCACTGATTTTTTGAATTGACCCCAAAAGTAAAAGAAGCAAAAAGATAAACAAGGACTACATCAAACAAAAAATTTTCTGCACTGCAAAGGAAACCATTAACAAAATGAAAAGGCAACCTACTGAATGGGAGAAAATACTTGAAAATCATATATCTGATGAGGGGATAATATGCAAAATAGGTAACCCCTACAGCTCAATAGCACAAGGCCCTGAATAGGCCTTCTTCCCAAGAAGATATACACACGACCAACAGGTACATGAAAAGGTGCTCTGCATCATGAATCATCAGGGAAATACAAATTGAAACTACAATGAGTATATATCTATCACCTTATACCTATTAGGGCAGCTGTTATCAGAAAGACTAGAGATAACAAGCGGTGTGGCAGGGATATGGGAAAGAGGGAAACTTCATGTGGGGTTGGTAGGAATGCAGATTGCTTCAGCTACTAAAAAACAATATGGAATTTCCCAAACTGAAGGTTGCTGGTGGGGAGGGGATTGGCAGAATGGGGTAACTGAGTGATGGACATCAAAGAAGTCACATGATGTAACGAACACTGGGTATTGTATAAGACTGATGAATCACTGACGTCTCCCTCTGGAACCAATACTCTATGTTGATTAATTGGATTTAAATTAAAAAGAAAAGAAAAATAATTTGGCATTTCCTCAGAAAATTAAAAGTAGAAGTGCTATGTGATCCAGTAATTCCATTTTTTCTTACTTACCTGAAGGAAACAAAAACACTAACTTGAAAACATATGCAGTCCCAGGTTCATTGCAGCATGATTTATAATAGTCAGGACACAGAAGCAACCTAAATGTCCATCGATGGATGAATGGATAAAGAAAATTATGGTATATTCAGCCATAAAAAAGAATGAAATCTTGTCATTTGTGACAGCATGGCTGGACCTTGAGGGTATTAAGCTAAATGAAGTTAAGTCAGGAAAAGACAAATACCATATGATTTTTCTTATATGTGGAATCTAAGAAAAAACAAAAACATAAACAAAAAACCCAGATCATAGGTAATGAGAACAGGTTGGTAGTTGCCAGAGGCAAGGGGTAGGAGAAATGGATGAACTGGTTTTGGGTTTTTTTTTTTTAGTTGAAATAAATTGAACATTGTAAAAAAAAAAAAAGCAGACAGTTTTGGAGAGATGATCCTTTAAGAACAATGAAAAAAAATTCACTTTCTCCTTTCATCCTATCTTCTTTCTCTTACTGCTTGATTTTTCTTGATAGCCTATATTACAGTCCAACAGATCGTCTGTATTTATATTCTGTCCTTTCCTCCTCTCCCTTTCTTGACTATAAATTCCACGAAAAAAGGAATTTTAGCCTTTTTTTTTTTTTTTTTTTTTAAATTATTACATCTCCAGTCCCTGTATCAGGGCCTGGGATATAGTAGACCCTCAATAAATATTTGTGAAACGAATGGGTAAACTTGCAGAAATACATACATATATTTATAACTAGCTATGCAAAGTGGCTGCCACTGCAACCTGAGAGTGAGGCCAAATGATGCTAACTTGAAAGACTTCATAGGGAGTCTATATACATGGAAGCAGAGTATTCTAACAGGTTATCAAAAACCTGAAGACAGAAAAAGACTATGTGTTTGATGACTGTGATGTGGAGTAGGTAATCTGGAAAACTGGGAGTGTATTTAGGTATCATTGGATCATTTATTGGCCCAAACACTCAAATTATGTATTTCTGGGCATTAAAAATAAAAGTTCTACCCCCCAAAAAAGAAGTAGCCCTATTTGACTTAAATATTTTCGTGTAATTTATAATACAAAGTACCATTTATTGAGTGCCTTTTGTATAACTGGTACTGTGATGAAAGATACTGCATTAAATTTAATCTTCAGAACAACCATGTGAGATAGATAGTACTCTAATCATAGAGTTGGGGAAAGAAATTGATACTCGCTTCAAGAGTTTAAATACCTTGCCTGAGTTTTCCGACCTAAGTTTCTCTTACTCTAAAGTGTGTGTGTGTGTTGTTTTTTGTTTTTTTTTTTTTTTAATAAACATATAATGTATTAATTTGCTTCAGGGGTAGAGTTCTGAATTAAAGTCTGTGCTTTTTTAACTTTACTGCTTGTCATATCATTATAGACATTGGAAAGTTAAAAGCCACCCCAGTTATCTTTGATTAGGCAACTGATGAACTGGTTTGCCTGGGGAAAGTTCCTAAGTAGATTTTATAAAGTGCCTAGGTATTGTTAACAGCATGTCACGTATGGATGCATCATTATGTCACTTTGTCAAGAAATGTTTGAATGCCTACTGTTGCAGGTGGAGTCACATGTAAGTATATTATTTTCTGGTTTCTTTGTTGCATCAGTTGATGTGGCTTTTTATTTTTTCAAGAAGAATTAAGTATCAGCTGTTTAACTTGCTGTTAGGTTTTTGTCCCAGAACTAATTTTCATACTTTGCCCTAGATTCAGTTTGATTACAGTTCTGTGTCAAAATATATCTTGTACAAACCGTGGAGTGAAAGACAGAATATAGCTGTAGCTTCTGCCAAGATTTTTAACTACGAGTGCTGAAATTCAAAAGATTGTCTAGTTCACATTCAGATGTCCTAAGAATCATCTGATCATTTAGTAAGGCATGACAGCCATTTCAGGATATTGAAAAGAATTAGATGTCTAGCTGCTGTTCATGGTGGTACATTTTATAGGAGTATAGTTTTAATTTTTGGTATTAATTAACAACATACAGATTGTGATCTTGGTAATTTAAAAGTGTCTCTGTAGAGATATACTCAAACTAGGTTAGTCTGCGTCCTTCACAGTGGTTTGTGGTTGTCGCAGTTCCTCCCAGCGTGGTTCTAAGCACATAAAGACAAAATTTGTGACCTTGAATTCTATTTTAGTGAATTTTAGCACTGATGCTACTATCCTGGATTGGACCGAATACAGGTGGACCTCTAGCAGGTTTTCAGTAACTAATGAGTGTGCTGTCTTTTCTCATTTTCTCTTGCCTCAGATAGAATCCTCCATTTTTGTTTGTCTATAATGTTCAGTGACAAACCCTGCTGTTAATCTTAGGAACTTTTTAATGCTTTTAGAATACATTTAAGCATAACAAATCTTTTGGGACTTTAACTTGTCTGCTTTTCTTCTTAGCTGATACCCCTCCTCCTGCGTATATGCCACCAGATGATCAAATGGGTCAAGATAATTCCCAGCCAATGGATACAAGCAATAATATGATTCCTCAGATTATGCCCAGTATATCCAGCAGAGGTAAGAGAAATTCTCATCATAGTTTCTTCTTGTTGCTATTTTGTTTGTTTTTAACTTCTTACCACTTTTTAAAAACAACTTTATTGAAGTATAATTGATAAACCATAACTTTTATCCATTACAAGTGTGTGATTCAATGATTTGTATAACGTTTTGCACCATTACCACAGTCTAGTTTTAGAACACTTTCTAGTTTAGGACACTTTCATAATCCTTTAAAAAGATAACCTCGTGCACATTTGCAGTCTTTCCTGTCCTCAGCTCCAGACACCATCTAATCTGCTGTCTGTATATATAGATTTACCTTTTCTAAATATTTCATGTAAGTAGAATTGCATAATGTGTAGTCGTTTGCATCTGGCTTCTTTCACTTATCGTAATGTTTTCAAGGTTCTTTCATGTTGAAACATGTATCAGTAGTTTTTTCCTTTTTATTGCTGAACAGTTTTCCATTGTATGGATGTACCATATTTTTTTTAGCCGTTCACCACGTGGTGGACATTTGAATTATTTCTAGTTTTTGGCTAGTATGACCACTACTGTTAGGAACGTTTGCATATAACTTTTTATGTGGATTTTGTTTTTATTTTTCTTGGGTAAATACCTAAGAATGGAATTTCTGAGTCAGTATGGTGAATTTAACTATTTAAGAAAAAGTGCCAAATTTCTCCAAAGTAGGAGTGCTGTTTTATATTCTTACCACTAACACATGAGGGTTCCAGTTTCTCCACATGCTCTTCTTTATTTATTTTTTAAACATTAATTTGTTTATTCGAGAGAGAGAGAGAAAGAGAGAGCACAAGCAGGGGGAACAGCAGAGGGAGAGGGAGTCCAACAAGGTGTTCTATCCCAGGACCCTGGAATCATGACCTGAGCCAAAGGCAGATGCTTAACTGACGTAGTCACCCAGACGCCGCATCTCCACATGCTATTGACGCTTGTTTCTGTCAGTCTTTTTGGATCTACCCGTTCTGGTGGGTATGAGGTAGTGTCTCATTGTGGTTTTAATTTGCATTTCCGTTTAATTTGCATTTAATTTTCCATCATTTCCATAATCAGTGATGATGAGCATTTTTTATGTATTTACTAGCTGTTCATATATATTTTTTTTCATGAAATATTTAAATCTCTTGCCTATTTTTAGTTGGGTTGTTTGTTTTACTCTTGAGTTGTATGAGTTCTTTATATATTCTGGTTAGAAGTCCTTTATTAGATGTATGATTTGCAGATATTTTCGCTCACTCTGGATTGTTGTTGCATTTTCTTAATGTCTTTTCAAACACAAAAGTTTTCAACCTTTTTTTTGGTACAACTTTATTTTCTCTTCAGTAAGTTGAAATCCTTGAGAGGTGAGGTATCACATGGATTCTGTGGCAAATGACTTAACAGGAAGGTTGCCTGAGAATTTGGCACAAATCATGCTACTGTTTCCATGAGCACGAGTTAGTTTTCCCCAGATTACTCTGGTTTTGTACAGTTTGCCACCAGGAGTCACTGTGGTGTTCTTTGATTTGTACCCAGAAGCACATCTCTTGTCTCCATAGGAGTTCAGTTTCATTTCAAGCATAAACACCTTCAATTTTAAGAGGAGCTGTGTGCTCCCTCTAGTTCTGAAGACCTCACCAAGAGCCAGCAAAAGTGGCCCTGGACCACAGTCTTCCAGACATACTTGTCATTTTAGGAGTCCTGTTCCCAGCAGGTTGCAAAATGGCAGAAAGAGCTGAAAGTTTTTAATTTTGATGGAGTCTAGTTTATCACTTTTTTCTTCCCTTGTTTATGTTTTTGGTGTGTGTCTGGGAAATCTTTGTCCCAAAGTCATGAAAATTTTCTGTTTTGTCTTCTAGAAATTCTGTAGCCTTAGCTTTTACATTTAGGTCTGTGATTTATTTTGTGTTAAGCTTTTTGTATGATAGAGATCTAAATTCGTTTTTGTGCATGTAGACATACATTTGGTTCTAGCACTGTTTTGTTGAAAAGAGTATCTGCCATTTCTCCACTGAATTGCCTTGGCATGTTTTTCAGAAATCAGTGGAATAAATGTAAGAGTTTATTACAGGACTCAATTTGTTCATTGATTTTTATATCTATACTTCATAGTCTTAAAATACATACTAAAGCTTCATAGTAAGTTGTGAAAACAAAAAGTGTTATTCCTCCAGCTTTGTTCTTCTTCAAAGTTGTTTAGCACTTCTGCATTCTTTGCATTTACCTATCATTTTAGTACCGGTTTAATTTCTGCCTCTCAAAAATCCCCTCCTTGGATTGTGATAGAGGTCACGTTGAATCTCTAACTCAGTGGGGGAGGTTTTCCATCATCTTCCAGTGCATAGATGCGGTATGTCTTGCCATTTATTTAGATCTTCCAGTGTTCAGTGTAAATTTTTTTACTTTTGTGTCTCTTTGTAGATACATTTCAAAGTGAATGGAGTTTGGTTTCTTCTTAACGAAATATATTGCAATACAGTTGGTTTTTCATATATTAATCTTGTAACCTGCAACCTTGCTGAATTCACTTATTAATTTTGGTTGGGTTTTGTGTGTGTGTGTGTGTGTGTGTGCTTGTATATCTGGATTCCTTAGGGTCTTCTAACTATAAGAATATGTCAATGACAACGTTTTTTTTCCCCCGCTATCCAATCTGGTTCCCTTTAATTTTTTTTTTTTTCTTCTCTCTCTCTCTCATTATTAGAGGGCATGTCTGAAAAACCTATAGCTGTCATCATCCTTAATGGTAAAAGACTGAATTACTATTCCCCTATATTTGGGTACAAGAGAAGGATGCCTGCTCTCACTACTTCTGTTCACCATTGTTCTGGAGGGTCTAGCCATAAACTGTTAGTTCTGTTCCTAGTTTTCTGAGAATTTTTACCATGGGTGGATGTTGGATTTTGTCAGAAATTTTTCCGCATCTATTGAGATGATCAGATGAGGTTTTTTTCTTTTTTCTAGTTAATGTATATTATATGAACTTATTTTCTGATGTGAAACCAGGCTTTTATTCCTGGGATATTCCCGTGTGGTCTTGGTATATAATTCTTTTTAATACATTTCTAGATTAGATTTACTGATGTTTTGTTGAATATTTTTGCTTGTATATTCGTGAGGCCGGGATAGTGGTATGTAGTTTTGTTGTGATGTCTTTATTTAGCATTGGTATCGGGGTAATAATGACCTCATGGAGTGAGTTGGGTAGTGTTCCCTCCTATTTTTGGAAGAGCTTATTTATATGATTTCTTTTTTAAATATTTGATAGAACTTAACAGTGAAACCATTTGGGCTTGGACTTTTCTTTATGGGGAAATTTTTAATACTGATTCAGTTTCCTTGTTGGATCAGTCTATTCAGAGTCTCCGTTTTTTCTTGAGTCAGCTTGATAATTTGTGTCTTGCTAGGAGTTTTTCCATTTTGTCTAAATTAGTTTTTCATAGTATATTTTATAATATTTCTAATTTCTTTAGGGGTTAGTGGTGATGTCTTTCATTCCTGGTTTTAGTATTTTGTGTCTTGGTTGGTTTAGCTAAAGGATTGTTAATTTTGTTGATCTTTTGAAAGAACCAATTTTTCTCTCTTTCATTGATTTCCAAATCCATTTGCTATTACTTTCTTTATTCTGCTTACCCTACTTTTAGTTTGCTTTTTTTTTTATAGTTTCTTACGGTGAAATCTTAGGTTATTGGTTTCAGTTGTTTCTACTTTTTTAGTGTAGGAATTCATGATCACTCCTTTAGTTGTATCCCATCATTTTAGTATGTTTGGTTTTCATACTTATTTAGTTCAAAATATTTTTCAATTTCCCTTGTGATGTCTTACTTTGACCCTTGGATTATTTAGTAACACGTTAGTCAATTTCCACATATTTTGGGATTACCTTAGTTTTTCCTGTTGATTCCTAATCTAATTCCATTGTGGGATTACAAAGCATTGAACATACTTTGTATGATTCTAGTTCTTTTTAAAATTTATTGAGAATTTATGTATGTTTTGTGTAGCCTGTGATCTAAGAATGGTTTTTGATTATTAAAGAGTTGTTAAAGAAGAATATGTGACAAGATAGTATGTGGCTTTGCAAAACCTAAAATATTTACATCTCACTTGGTCATGGTATTTAATCCTTTTTATATGTTCCTGGATTTGGTGGACAGGAAAGATTTGCCAACGCCTGGCACAGTTCTGGTCTCTTTTAGAGACTATTCCGTGCGCGTTTGAAAAAAAACAAAACACCTATACATTTTGATACTGTAGGGTGTCCTAAGTTCTGTGGATTTTAGTTAGATGAGGTAGATTGATCTTGTTGTTTAAGTCTTCTATATCCTTGCTTATTTTCTTTCTCATTGTTGTATTAGTCATTGAGAGTGTGAGATTGCAAGTTGGGATATCCCCAGCTGTTATTGTTGGATCATTTATTTCTGCTTTCATTCATGTTGGTTTTTGCTTTTGCTTCATATGCTTTGGGGACTCTGTTGGTAAAGTGAACAACTCAGTATAATTAAGTATATCCACAGTGTCAGGCAACCATCACCACTGTCCATTTGCAGAACTTTTCATGATCTCAAATGGAATGCTCTACCCATTAAACAGTAACCTCTCTCCCCTTAGCCCCTTGGTAACCACCATTCTACCTTCTGTCTCTCTGAATTTGCCTATTTAAGTGGAATCATATAATATTTGTCCTTTTTGACTGGCTTTTTTTCTTTTTTTTTTTTTTAAAGATTTTATTTATTTGACAGAGAGAAACAAGCGAGAGAGGGAACACAAGCAGAGGGAATGGTAGCGGGAGAAGCAGGCTTCCCGCAGAGCGGAGAGCCTGATGCGGGGCTTGATCCCAGGCCGCTGGGATCTGACCTGGGCCGAAGGCAGACGCTTAACGACTGAGCCACCCAGGCGCCCCTTGACTGGCTTTTTTTTCACTTAGCTTAATCTTTTCAAGGTTTATTCATGTTACAGCATGTATCAGAATTTGATTTCTTTCCAAGATTGAATGTGTTCTCTTGTGTGCCTCTACCACATTTTGTTAACCCATTTATCAGTTGGTGGACATTTGGGTTGTTTCTACCTTTCGGTAGAATAGTGAATAATGCCAGCGTGAACATTTATTGTATAGGTATTTGTTGGACTCCACTTTTTAAATCATTTGGTATCCTATGCTTGGGAGAATTGCTGGATTTTATGGTAATTCTGTTTAACTTTTTGAGGAGCTGCCAGTTTTCCACAGCAGCTATATCATTTACACATTAACGCTAGCCTTGCTTTAGAGTTCTGATTTCTCTATATTTTGCCAATGCTTAATTAATTTCCATTTTTTTTTAAAAATACGATAGCCATCCTAATGGATGTGAAGTGATATCTCATTGTTTTTCTAAAGTCACTTTTTTTTAAAGATTTTATTTATTTGAGAGAGAGAGCGTGAGAGCATGTGGGGGGAGGGGGAGAAGGAGAGGGAGAAGCAGACTCCTCACTGAGCAGGGAACCAGATTTGGGGCTGATCCCAGGACCCCAAGATCATGGAAGGCAGACGCTTAACTGAGCCACCCAAGTGCCCCTAAAGTCACTTTGTTTTGAGACTTTAATCTTAGTTCATAACAAGTTTAGGAGAAGTAAGGTACTGCCATTTTATACATTTCTTAAAAGAATGATACTTTTGTGTGCTTTGTATGTGTTTGTGATAATACTGAAAGAGTGAGTGTATGTCCATACTAATTTTCTTGTAATTCATAGAATCTACCTTCATATAGAGCAAAATGTCTCTGGATGTGAATTCCTGTACTGCTCCTTACTTGCTTTGTAGCCTCAGGTAGCATTTAAAGTCTCTCCACTTCTCTTTCTCCATTTGTACATTAAACAGAAAATATTTACACAGGAATTATTGGTTGTTGATTGAATTAGACACTATGTTTAATGGCCATAACATACTGTGTCAGGGGATGACCAGTAAATGGTGTTCTCATTCTTCTTCTGAAACTTCGGACTAGATTTACCTCCCTTGCCATCTTCCTTCCCTTCTTTGTCCTGGCTGTCCAGAGATCAGCGCGGAGCTCCATGGTATGGTCTGTTTCATAATCTTTGCACTATCGTTTGTCGCAGCCAAACACCTGAGTCCCCGTAGGGGGACTTGGAACTCAAGTCTTCTCACCGTGGTTGATGTCTTTTTTTCACCAAAGTTTCCTGTCATTTCAGTCCTGTTTTGTGTTTTTTTCTGTTTTATTTTGACAGAGAGCTGACAGAAGGGACATCAGAGTTAAACTGCAGCGCCTTGAATTGCCAGTTGACAATATGTCCTTCGCCTTGAGCAGAGCTCTTCTTTTTCTTTTCTCTGAACCAAAATTGTCTTTTTAGTTTTGCTTAGCAATTTTTTCTCTACAAGCGTCTGTTCATTCTTGGCTCTAACTTTCCTGACACTATTCTTATAACTGCTTACAAGTCATTTATATGTGTCTTTGGTTGTGGGCCTCTCCCTGTTCCATCTTTTATATAAACTTCTTTATATTCTGAGCCCTTAGGACTTCTCTTTATGGGTCCGTGTTGATTTATTTTTTTCTGTTCCTCCTCATCTGATTTCTTTGCAATTGAATAATCAAAACTGAGTCTTAAAAGTTAAGCAGTTATTTTGTACTGCCTACCTAGGCCACATTGCCACTCTCGAGGGTTTTTTGGACATTTTTAATTTGTGCCTTTTTTGAAAGGGAATTTGAGAGTTCCTGACTTCTCTTTTTTTTTTTTATAAGTTTTTTTTTTTTTTTTTTTAAGATTTTATTTATTTGACAGAAACACAGTGTGAGAGGGAACGCAAGCAGAGGGAATGGTAGCAGGAGAAGCAGGCTTCCTGCTGAGCAGGGAGCCCAATGCAGGGCTTCATCCCAAGACCCTGGGATCATGACCTGAGCCGAAGGCAGACGCTTAACGACTGAGCCATCCAGGCGCCCCCTGACTTCTCTTTCTGATTTCAGCCCCAAGAAGGATAATCTACCAGCACTGGGTGAAAAACTTACATGTGTCCTTCCCATCCATTACATCCATTATGATTGTTGACTTCTTCAGTAATAAGAGTTTGGCTGGTAATTTATTTTGTGTTTATCTGTCTCCATAGGCAGTTCTGGCGTTTAACATTAGATTGTATACCACCTTTGACCCAAAGTTCATGCTCACTTAGTTGTGTTTTTTTTTTTTCTCTTTCTTTTCTTTTAGTTGTTTTTTTTTTTTTTAAACAGACTTTATTTTTTATATGAGTTTTAGGTTCACGGCAAATTAAGAGTGGAAAGTACAGAGAGTTCCCACATACCCCCTACCTCCACAATGCACAGCCTTGCCAGCTACTAAAACTATACTGGAGTGGTACATTTTTACAAACTTACCTATCTTCACACATCATTATTACCCCAAACCGATGGTTTACATTAGGGTTCATTTTTGGTGTTGTACATTTTGTGGATTATAACAAATAAATAATGAGAGGTGTGTATCGCTATTGTACTGATAGTATACAGAAATATATCTACAGTATACAGAATAGTTTTATTGCTCTAACAATCGTCTGTGCTCTGACTGTTCATTCCTCACTCCTTCTGACCTACAACCACTGATGTTTTTACTCTCTCCATAGGTTTGCCTTTTCCAAATGTCATTTAGTTAGAATCATACAGTATGTAGCCTGTCAGATTGTTTTCTTTCACTAGTAACATGCACTGAAGTTCCCTCATCCCTTTTCATGCCTTGATAACTCATTTCTTTGTAGAGCTGAATAATACTCCATCATCTGGAAAATACCACAGTTTATCCATTCACCTGCAAAAGGACATCTTGGTTGCTTTCAAGTTTTGGCAATCATGGATAAAGCTGCTATAAACATCTGTGTGTAGGTTTTTATGTGGACGTAAGTTTTTAGCTCCTTTGTGTAAGTACTGAGGAGCATGTTTGTGGCTTTTATGGTAAGAGTATGTTTAGTTTTGTAAGAAACCACCAACTGGGCGCGCCTTGGTGGCTCAGTGGTTAAGCTTCTGCCTTCCGCTCAGGTCATGATCCCAGGACCCTGGGATCGAGCCCCTCGTCGGACTCCCTGCTTGGCAGGAAGCCTGCTTCTCCCTCTCCTGTTCCCCCTGCTTGTATTTCCTCTCTCGCTGTGTTTCTGTGAAATAAATAAAAATCTTAAAAAAAAAGAAAAGAAAAGAAAAATCACCAGATGTCTTCCAAAGTGGCTGTACCATTTTATATTCCAACTAGCAGTGAATGCGAATTCCTATTGCTCCACATCCTCACCAGCTTTTGGTCTTGTCTCTCTTTTGAATTTAGGCCATTCTTATTATGGGCATATCATGGTATTTTATTGTTGTCTTAATTTGCATTTACTAATGACACATGAGGTGGAGCATATTTTTATATGCTTATTTGTTATGTATGTATCTTCTTTGATGAGGTGGCTGGTTATGTCTTTGACACATTTTTTGAATTGGGTTACTTACTTTTTTAAATTTTGAGAGTTCTTTGTATATTTTGGATAATAGTCCTTTACCAGATATGTCTTTTGTATATATTTTCTCCCAGTCTGTGGCTTGTCTTCTTATTCTTTTGAATAAGAAATCTTTTGTATAGCAGAAGTTTTAATTTTTAATACAATCTGGCTTAGTGGTTCTTTCACGCTTCATGCCTTGGTGTTGTCATTAACATATTCATGGGTCATCTAGATTTTCTGCTTTGTTACCTTCTAGAACTCTTACAGTTTTGTATTGTACATTTAGGTCTGTGATCAACCTTAAGGTAATTTTTGTGAATCTTTGTGAAGGGTATGATGTCTGTGTGTACATTAATTTTTTTGCATGTGATTATCAGTTGTTCTTGTATTTGTTGAAAAGACTTTTTTCCCATTATTGCCTTTGTTTCTTCATCAGAAATCAGTTAACTGTATTTATATAGGTCTTTTTCTGGGCTCTCTCTTCTCTTCCTTTGATCTGTTTGTGTATTCTTTTTGCCAGTACCATACTGTCTTGATAACGGGAGCTTTATGGTAAGTTGGATAGCATCAGTCTTCTGATTTTGTTCTTCTTCAGTATTGTGTTGGGTATTCTGGATCTTTTGCTGCCCCAAATAAACTTTAGGATCGGTTTGTTGATATCCTCAAAATAATTTGCTGGGATCTTGATTGGGATTGCATTGATTATCCATAGATCATATTGGGGAGAACTGACTTTCTGGCAGTATTAAGTCTTCCTTTCCATGAATGTGGGCTATCTCTGCATTTATTTAGTTCCTCTTTGATGTCTGTCTTTGGGGTTTTATGGTTTCTTCATCTAGATCTTGTACCTATTTTGATTTTTACGTATTTCTTCTTTTGAATGCTAATATAAGTGGTGATGAATTTTTAATTTCAAATTTCATGTGTTCATTGCTGGTATATAGCAAAGTGATTTACTTTTGTATATTACCCTTGCATTTTCAATCTTGATATAATAGCTTAATTAGTTGCAGGAGGGTTTTTTTGGTTGTCTTTTTTTTTTGGTCAGGTTTTCTGTGTAGACAGTCATATCATTTGTGAACAAAGACAATTTTACTTCTTCCTTTACAATTTGTATACCTTCTATGACCCTTTCTCTTACTGTATTAGCTAGGATTTCTAGTGCCGTGTTGGAAAAGGAGTGGTGAGAACATCCTTAACTTGTTACTGATCTTGGCAGGAAGTCTTCTAGTTTCTCACCATTAAGTATGAAGTTAGGCATAAGTTTCCTGTAAATGTGCTTTATCAAATTGTAGAAGTTACATTCTATTCCTAGCTTGCTAAGAATCTCACTTGGTTTTTTTAGTTCATATTTTTGTTTAGAATATTTTTACATATACAATTAAGTCTTTCAGGTTGCTGATACAGACAGAGGCTTGTTTTATAAATTTAAACCTTGATTGGATTGTAAAACAGTAAAACAGTTTGAAATGTTGAAACACATCTGTTGAAAAACTTTAGAGTGCAGCATAAGCAGTTCTAAGAGGGAAGTTTATAGTAGTGCAGGCCTGCTTTAAGAAACAAGAAAAACCTGAAATAAACCATCTAACTGTACACCTAAAAGATCTAGTAAAAGAAGAACAAACAAAGCTCAACATTAGTAGAAGGAAGGAAATAATAAAGATCAGAGTGAAAATAAATGAAATAGAGACTTCAAAAACAGTAGAAAATATTGAAAGCAAGAGTTGGTTCTTTGAAAAGATAAACAAAATTGACAAACCTTTGGACTCATCAAGAAAAAAAGAGAAAAGGCCCAAATAAATAAAATCAGAAACCAGAGAGAAATAACAGCTAAAACCACAGAAATACAAAGAAATATGAGTGACTACTGTGAAAAATGGTGTGCCAACAAATTGGACAACCTAGAAGAAATGGCTAAATTCCTAGGAACATGTAAATGGCATGTTTCTGAAACTAAATCAAGAGAAAGTAGAAAATCTGAACAAACTGATTACTAATAATGAAATTGAATCGGTAATCAAAAAAATTCCCCCAGCAAACAAAAGCTCAGGGCTAGATGGCTTCATAGGTGAATTCTATCAAACATTTAAAGAAGAGGTAATACCTTTTTTTTCTCAAATTACTAACAAAAATAGAAGAGGAAGGAAAGCTTCCAGATTAATTGTACAAGGCCAGCCTTTCCCTTGCACCAAAACCAGACGGGAGACACCACAAAAAAAGAAAACTATAAGCCAATATCCCTGATGAACTTAGATGCACAAATGCTAAATAAAATATTAACAAACCAGATTGAACAGTAAATTAAAAAGATCATTCATCACAGTCAAGTGGAATTTATTCCACAGGTGCAAGGGTGATTTAGTATCTGTAAATCAACCAATGTGTTATATAATACATTAGTAAAATATGAAGGATAAAAGCCATATAATCATCTCAGTAGATGCAGAAGCATTTGACAAATCATTTGTTTATGATGAAAACTCTCAACAAAGTGGATTTAGAGGAAACATACCTCAATATAGTTAAGACGATGTATGATAGACCCACAACTAACATCATACTCAGTGGTGAAAAGCTGAAAGTTTTAAGCTCAGGAACAAGACAAAGATGTCTATTCTTACCACTTACTTGTGTTCAACATAGTACTGTTGAATAGTACTATTCAACTATTGAATAGGAGTTAGACAAGAAAAAGAAATAAAGAAATAAGAAAAATAAGAAAAAGAAATAAAAGCCACCCATATTGGAAAGGAAGAAGTAAAACTATCATTATTTGCAAATTACGTGGTATATATACCATGTTTTATATATATAAATGTATATACATGCACACACACATATAATAAAAATATATAAAATATACATAATATATATATAAAATCCTAAGACTTCACCAAAAAAAAAAAAACTACTAGAACTAAGAAATGAAATCAGTAAAGTTGCAGGATCAACTTTAGATCAATTGAACAGGATAGACAGCCCAGAAGTAAGCTCACATTTATATGGTCAGTTAATCTGTGACAAAAGAGGAAAGATTATACAATAGGGAAAAGACAGTCTCCTCAGTAAATGGTGTTGGGGAAACTGGGCGGCTATATGTGAAAAAATGAAACCGGACCACTTTCTTAAACCATACACCAAAATAAACTCAGACTAAGGACCTAAATATGATACCTGAAACCATAAAACTTCTCAAAACACAGGGCATTGATCACTTGGACATCAGCCTTAGCAACATATTTATGGGGTATGTCTTCTCAGGAAAGGAAAACAAAGACAAAAGTTAACTATTAGGACTACACCAAAGTAAAAAGCTTTGTAACAGTTGTGGAAACCTTCAACAAAAGGAAAAAGTAGTCTGCTGGATGTGAGAATATATTTGTAAATGGTATATTTGATAAAGGGTACTATCCAAAATAAAGAACTTATACAACTCAACACCAAAAAAACAAAAACAAAAAACCCAAACCAAACAAACAGTTAGATTAGAAAAATGGGCAAAGAATCTGAATGGGTATTTTTCTGAAGAAGACATACAGAGAACCAACAGACACATGAAAAGATGTTCAGCATCACTAATCATCAGGGAAATGCAAATCAAATAGCAGTGAGATGCCACCTCACACCAGTCTGAATGACTAGTATCAAAGGACAAAGTGTTGACAAGGATGTGGAGAAAAGATAATCCTTGTGCACTGTTGTGGGAGTATATATTGGTGCAGCCACTTTGGAAAACAGTATGCAGATTCCTAAGAAAATTAAAAATAGAAATATCGTATCATCCCGTAATACCACTACTAGGTATTTACCCAAAGAAAGCAAAAACACTTAATTTTTTTTTTCGAAAACACGAATTTGGAAAGATAAATGCACCCCTGTTTTGTTGTAGCATTTGTTACAATAGCCAAGATATGGGAGTAACCTAAGTGTCCATCGATAGATAAGTGAAAAAGGAGACATATACACAATGGAATATTACTCAACTATAAAAATGAATGAGATCTTCCTATTTTGGAGCTAGATGGTTG
Source organism: Procyon lotor (assembly GCA_028646535.1). Lineage (NCBI taxonomy): Eukaryota > Metazoa > Chordata > Mammalia > Carnivora > Procyonidae > Procyon > Procyon lotor. The sequence continues at coordinate 106,826,095 of CM053607.1, read as the reverse complement.
GACCTAGAGGGTGTTATGCTAAAAATTAAATAAGCCCGACAGATACTGAATGATTTCACACATATAGAATCTAAAAAACCAAGCAAATAAATAAAAAACCAGAAACAGACTCATAAATACATAGAACAAACTGGTGGTTACTGGAGGGGGTGGAGTACAAAATAGGAGAAGAGGATTAAAAGGTACAAAATCCTAGTTACACATTAAATAAGTTATAGAGATAAAAAGTACAGCAAAGGGAATAATAATACAATAATATTGTATAGTGTTGTTGGTGACAGATGGCAACTATGTTTATCATGGTGAGTGAGCACTGGGTAAGGTATAGGAGTGTCTAGTCACTATGTTGTACACCTGAAACCATTGTGATGTTGTATGTCAACTCTACTTCAATAATAAAAAATTTAAAAAAAAAAATGTGATGTTATCCATCCTTATATTTGTATTTGGATAAGTTTTAAAATCATTGTATTCAAGGCATTACTGATTTTTTTTTGTGTGTGTGTGTGTGTGTTTTTTTTTTTAAGATACAGATTCAAAGCCCGGGAGGATAGTGGGACTTATGTGAAATATGTGAAAATATTTTTCATGGAGTGCTTGGGTTCGCATTAAAGGGAAACACATAAAGAATCCGGGGTTTCTAATTCACTCATTAATCACTTTTTCTGTCTGGTTTGTTTACAGACGTTCAGCCTGTTGCCTATGAAGAGCCCAAACATTGGTGTTCAATTGTCTACTATGAGTTAAACAATCGTGTTGGGGAGGCTTTTCATGCATCTTCTACTAGTGTGTTAGTAGATGGATTCACAGACCCTTCGAATAACAAAAGTAGATTCTGCTTGGGATTGTTGTCAAATGTTAATCGTAATTCAACAATTGAAAACACTAGGCGACATATTGGAAAAGGTAATTTTGTCATTTCCCTACGGTCAGTTGAAATTAGTCATTTGTTGTGCTCGCTGTGTACCTTGAGTCGTGTAAAACGCCGGCATATACCGGGAGCCTGAGGCATGGGCTCTGCCCTCAAGTTGCAGATGCTAGAGACTGTGTTAAGTCAAGACCTAATCAGTCCTCTTTTCCTTATCCTTATTGTCAGAGTACTTGGGATCTGAAATCATACTATTTCTATACTTAGTTTTTGAGTGCCTTTTTGACTGGAATATAAGCTTTACAGAAGTTTGCTTTTTGTTCTTAGCATTATTTTCTGCAGCTAGAACAGTGCCTGGCTCATAGTAAATGCAGACAAATATTTGTGAAATACATGAATGCTGGTGAAGGATTCGAATTTTTTAATTATGGTATTTTGAGTCGAGGTGCCTTGTAACAAATTTTGTTATGTTGGAGGAGCTGGGTTACAGGTAAGAAGTCCAGTTGGAATGATAACAAGTCTCCAGTGGCTTTACCACCTCCCCTCCACCTTTTAAATTCAGGTAACTAGGTTTTATTTATATTTCATCCCACAAGACAGTTGCCACAACAAACAAGGAACTTTTCCCACCTCCATGAAATGTCCGAGTCTCATGCATCAAGTGGTCAGGGAGGAAGCCTGTCCAGGTAGAGTGTATTGCCTGTCTCGTAAGCTTAGTTTTTGCCACTAGCTCTGTTTTGTTTCTTGGATTTGAGAAAGTCTTAGTCCAAGTTAGAACAAAAGGTACACTTACACCCTTTACCTACAAACGGTGAACTGTACTTGTACCTACAAAAGGTACAATTATAATTGTAATGTGATTTCTTAGAGAAGAGATTCAGCAAAATACTATGGCCAAAAATAAGTTGAAAAGAAAGTTTTTGTTCTTTTTTGACTCCGTTGCTAACTTGGCATTGATTTTGTAGGTGAAATGCCTCACTTCTATCTATTGGTTTTCCCACTACAGTAGAATGATTTAAGAGAAATCTAGCTGGTGAATTCTTAAATTCTAGAATCAGTTTTCCCATTTTTCCCAGTATCCAGTTCTAGGATCCCTCCCTCCATGGGTCATTTTATTTGCTCAGAAACAAAACATAGTTTTTTGTACCATAGCATAATATAAGTCTTTGACTCACGTGTGTATGAGGTATGAGTGTACAGGGATGGTCTTTTTAAATCTGCCATTTAAAGTCTCTTCCTGTGACCTGAAATTACATACGTGATTTAGGGTATTTTTTAATGCTTCTGTATTCTCCATTAGTAAAAAAGAATGCAGAACATCTTGCCGGTCGACTATTTTGTGGTAGTTAAATTACCTTAGCACCAAATGTTCCTTTGAAAAGACTGATCACGGGTGCTTTTTTGTCTTTTTGCCTTGACTTTCTCTCACAGAGATAATAAATGATTATTGGCAAAGAGAAAAGAACCTAAAAACTGATAAACCTAATGAGTTGCCAACCTGAGGCTTAAGTCTTAGTTATTTAAGGATCATTGTAGACCTCTTGATTCTCTTTGGCAGTGTAAGGCCCTCTAGTGGTAGCTTCTGTCTGCAGACTGTTGGGCGTTTGCTGTAGGTTCCTGGGTATTCTTGGTTGCACCTTCTGCTACCTCTTTGGTTTCATTATACTGCTATATTAAGGTGATTCTTGTAATGCTCATCTTTTTAAGGTGTTCACCTGTACTATGTTGGTGGAGAGGTGTATGCGGAGTGCCTCAGTGACAGCAGCATATTTGTTCAGAGTAGGAACTGCAACTTTCATCACGGCTTTCATCCTACCACTGTCTGTAAGATTCCCAGCAGTTGCAGCCTCAAAATTTTTAACAACCAAGAGTTTGCTCAGCTTCTGGCTCAGTCTGTCAACCATGGATTTGAGGCAGTGTATGAGCTCACCAAAATGTGTACTATTCGAATGAGTTTTGTCAAGGTGAGTGAGTTGTAGCCTGTAGCTTAGAGTCACTGTAAATATGTATATTATATTTCTCTAGGTTATAATTTTAAAATGTCTTTGTGAAATGAAAGTCAGTATTTACTTTTGACCTGAGTTAATAGGTTTTTAAATGATATTCTGGAATTCAAAGCTTTAAAACCACGATAGGTCTAAGTTTTAATTTTAGAGTATAGACATTATATAATCCATGATACTGATACTGATTTTGATATTGAATAGGGGCTGAGTTTATAAAGAGCTTCGGTTAAAGACTGAATTGCTAGAAAACATTTAATCTTAAAATTGCTTTTGAAGTTCCTTAGCTTCAGCAGTTTCAATTATTATTAGATCCCACTGAAGTGACTTAAAAAATTCTTTAGAAGACTAAAATTATCTTCCTTGCATTTAACCTCTGTTATTAAGGATTTGCAAAGTTGAAAGAACTTTTCAAATTTATCATTTGCTCTTGGCCTGATTTTACTGGCCTTCCAAAAATGATGGCTTGTGAGTAAAACTAGGGAAGAATTTTAGTGACACATAAGCATCTTGTACTCTATTGATTTGGTCCTTAAGGATTTAGCCAAAGAAGAACAACTGAAATGCTCTGAGTGGGCTTTTTCTTTTTGGCATTCAGACCCACACTGCAGTGTTGCCTTGCTGCTTTGCTATTGGTCTTTTTTATGCTTAAGTAGCCCTAAAGGCATTCCCCCTCCATAGAAACACAACTTTTTTTTTTTTTTTTTTTAAGATTTATTCATTTGATTGAGAGAGAGTATGAGGGGTGGGGAGGAGCAGAGGGAGAGTGAAAAGCGGTCTCCTCACTGAGCAGGGGGCCTGACTATGCAGGGATGTAGGGCAGTGATGCGAGGCTCAATCCCAGGCCTCTTACCAACTGTGCCACCCAGGCACCCCAGAAACATAACTTTTATATGTTTAATCTCCACCCCTCCATCTCCCCCTCCCAAGCTTAATTCCTGGGCCAGCACTACCGTAAGCTGTAAAGCAGAGAACTTGGTGAATCCCGGCAAATAAAAGTGAAAAAAAATTCTGCTTTAATATTTATCTAGAATTTTAGGCTAAAGTGTTCCAGTTTAATTCGTCCCAGCTACTTTAATTACAGTTGCATGCATTGATCAGATCTATAGTGTCTTACCTCATAGTTAAATAAGAAAAAATCCCAAACCCGAAAATCCAAAACTTTTTCATAGCAAAATCTTTTTTTGAACTTAGATGAGTCTCTTTTTGGGTTTTATTTATCCCACTAAGTGAGAATGTATCTCACTGCAGAAATAATTGTGTTTTAATTATGAGATATTGTACTATTCTAAAGTACAAAACTTTCTAAACTTCAAAAAGAAAGAATTCTGAAACATATCTTGCTCCAAGGGTTTCTATTAAGGGAATCCTATCTCAGCACTGCAACTCTGTTGCTTTTAATGCCATGGTGAATCCTAAGATTGGTTTTATGGTCTCTGCTGTTAAAGTATCTCTTTGTTAGTATGTTAAAATTGTTTTAGGCTGGTTGACAGTTTAAAGAGGGATTCGCTATGATATCTTTTCATTTTCTTAGGGCTGGGGAGCTGAGTATCACCGGCAGGATGTTACCAGCACCCCATGTTGGATTGAGATTCATCTTCATGGGCCTCTTCAGTGGCTGGATAAAGTCCTGACTCAGATGGGCTCCCCTCTGAACCCCATATCTTCTGTCTCATAGTGCAGAAGTAGTCTTTTCAATTATTTTATTAGTGGACTTGTTTTAATTTTAGGGAAACTTTCAGTACAGATACTGTGAGCTTACATGGAAAACAGATATTACAGCTTATTTTTTTTTCTACATAATTGTGACCAATACCGTTGTATTTTGTGATGAAAATTTGTTTGTTATTCATGTTTATGTGATTAACTCTCAAAAGTGTTGTGAGAAATGCAAAGTAAGTGTTGTACCCCAGTTCACAAGTTTGGCATTGATCTTAAACTGGGACATAATTTTGCCTTCTTGTCCCAACTGACTTGTTATTTGTTTTTTTTTGTTTTGTTTTGTTTTTGAAAAAGTAATACATCACATGATGACAAATGAAAATAGTGTAAGAAGGTATGCCGTGAAAAGTCTTCCCTCCTCCTCTTAGCCCTACAGAAGCTCTACTTTTACCAGTTTCTTTGACCTACCAGTGTGAAGAACGTGTAATTCATTGTTTCATAAAAGCATATGGTAGGGGCTGAAAAGAAACTATAAAACAACAACAACACCCTTTTATTTGAAGGAACACTATGCACTGCTCTAACAAGTAGTGTTCAGTAAAAGCAAGTGATAGTTTTCTAGGTGATGTCTTAAAATTTACATTTAATACAGCTAAGTGTTTGTCAGTCTGTTGTGACTTCACTCAGTATATCTTTTGTAAAACATTTCCTTTTTAAAAAAAAAAATTACTGTAAACAACAGATCTCCAGTATATGTCATGTACTCAGAATCTGTCGTAAGTTCTACTTTATAGCTAGTGACAGTGCACGCGCGGCCTTGTCCAGCTCTGCTGCTTTTGGCCAATGTTGCAAGAACTCTAACTTTGACATGCATTCATCTTTTATTTTGCACTTTGATGGGTGACAGTTTTTAGTATAACCTTTTGTGAAACACAAGTGGCTTGGACTTGGATGCTTATCCTTACTTCCTTGGTACTCCTTTTGTATTAACAAACACTGCAGTTTATAGACGACAATTGTAGGAAGTTATACTTTTTCTAGCTTTTGTTGTATTTTCAACCTAGATTATAATTATTCTGTAGCTTCGACTTAAGGTGCCTTTTTAATTCCCTACTGCTTTATGGGTGTTACTCGTGTTGGAAGATCCCATGCTTAACCCCATTGCTCTTAGTGGCGTCAGTTGCCCTGAGCAAGGGAAGGACCTGTGTACTGTAGCCAGAAGAGCCTCTTCAGTGTGGCCCCGAGTCGAGGCTACTGCTCTGGTGCTCAAATGAATACGCAGTGGTTGTGGATAGTTGACTTTCAAATAGTCACATGTGAAAGACTGCGGACTGTTCTCTTTGTTAACATGCATGCTGGTTTTTTCCTTACTTCTGTGGGTGCTAGTCTCTCGGAACACCGTCCTCAAGAGCGGAAAGACAGGAACACTCTAAAATACCCGTTCAGTCAGTCATGCGGGAGGGCTTTGGGTAAAGAACTTTTAACCTCATTTTCTAGAGAGCAGTCAAATGGACACTTTGCTATGGCGTGAGAACAGAGACATTATTTAAAAAAAATGACCTAATGTACCAATGGGAGAAAGCTATTTTCTGGTGCCTTTTGAAAGTATATGGAGCCATGTCAGTCTTCTATTTAAAATGTTAGTTTGGTTTGACTTTCTACTTTGCCCTTTCTGCTTTTAAGAGAAGAAAAAAATGCATTTTTTGAGGAAAGGAGAATGCGGATCATTTTGTCTTCTGTGCCGTTATTTATTGCTTTTACAAAGTGCGGCCAGTGGGTGGCTGTAGTTCTTTCGGGTGAGGAACCATATGTGTTTCAGCTCCTGGTCCTTTGTTGGGTAAAAGGATCCTTTCTGACCCTCACCAGTGCCTTAAACGTAAGTTCTACATGACATGCATTCTTCATCTTCCAGAGTTGTGTCAGCCTCAGGAAAGAGAATTATTTGCTTCGTGTTCGAACCTAGCTACTCACATTATTCTTTTACTTACCAGGCGTATGGCACAATCTTTGGAACAAATGTATAGGAAAGAAACCACCCAGGTTGAATGACAGGTACATGTAATGAACTTCAGTGGGCTTGACCTGGTGGAAACTATTGAATTGTTTTATCGATGTTTTCCATTGAATTAATTAAAAATTGTTTTTATTCATGCTATAGCCTTTAGAGTTGGCAGGGTTTTATGTGATTGGCCTTTTCTGTGTTTTCCCCAAGGAATTTTATCTCATGGACAGTACCGAAACCCTTAACTATTGAGAGTTTCATGGAAAAGTATAAGCCTGTTGTATTTCCTAAAAGTGATTAACTCCGTACCCCTGGATTATAAGTAAAAATTGTACTCAGTGTACCTGCTTCTCTAATTCCCAAGGGTGCCCAAAATCTATGGATGGGAAATAAAAATCGCCAGTGACCAATGAAAAGAAGACACTTCTGAAAGAAACCTTTTCAGAAAAATGCAGTTTTAAATTTTTATTTAATTTGTAAAATGGGTTTATAGTCAATTTTATGGAAACCTCAACACGACTGGAACAATCACATTTTATGGGTTGTACAACAATTAACATGTGAGCTGAAAAAACTGGAGTCTGGAAATAATAAAATGACAGCTGGTTTGGTAAATGTAAAAAGAGACATAGAATCAAAATTAATCTGAGTAATGAATTAATGCAACAGAAGGATGGTTGGGAAAGAAAATTAAGAGTTGCATTTGATCAGCATCTCTTTATAATAAAGTATTATGGTCTTTTTGGTATTGCTTGGCTTAAGTTATGGAATGTCAGCTAGTAGGCATGTTATTGATCTACTGAAGCTAACACTTTTTCTTTCAAGATTGAAGAAGACATCAATCAAAATGTCAAGTCATATACATCAGAATATAAATCATTTTTCACATTTTATTGTTATATAAGGAAACTGTGGTAATAGAATTGGCTGGGTTTCTGAGTTGAAATCCGCAGTAAGATTACTAGGTAGTTCAGTGAGCCGTATACCTCATAGTACAGAAAGAGGATGTAGCTACTTTATACTTTTCATAACATTTGAGAGTAAGATATCCTTTTAAGATGTAAAATGATCAATAAGTGTTCAGATTGAAATCTCTTGTCAAGATAAGAACTGGGGCTCACATTATAAAATCCTCAAGGGTACCTGTGGGAAACAGTTTTCCTGTAATAGTATTCTGTTGAGGGAGAAGGATTATGCAAAAAATAAAGTCCTACCAGTAGCAGAGAACCTCCAGAAAGTCAGAGGGCCCTGTTTTATTAGTACTGTCTTCCTGTTGCAGAGAGCATCTGTCTATATGTCACCTTAGATCCATTTCTTTATACTCTTTGTGGTTGTTTGTTCAGTAGTACTTTGGATTATTATCACTTTCCCACTTGAAATACATGAATATCTTTTCATAATTGAGAAGGAAGGCTCTTCTGATAATTTTGAATTCATCATCCAGTGATGACTTCAAGTTTGGATCTGTTAACTTTTCAAGGGGTCCGAGCCCTTCTTTGTCATATTAGGTAAATCCTCACTCCCTCTCTCAGACAGGAATATAAATATGTGTCCTCATTATGCCAATGAGCTAGATAAGCAAGGATCTTTTAAAGTAGTAGATAGGGTGGTTTCAGGCACGTTTGGTGATTTTTATGGGAGGGAGTTTTCCTGAACATTGGTTTGTGGGTGGTCTCTTGAGATACTAATTAGGGCAGCTTTCTGGGGGTGCTCTCAGGTTTGAGGCCTGTTTCCTCCGGAACAGCAGCCATTTTCCTTGATGATACAAGTGGGATTTGGGGGAGGTTTTCTTCTCATAGAAGATGCATGTATGGAAAGTGATGATTCAAGGCTTTTCTTCTGCAGAAACAGTTGTGCCTGCCCGACAGTTCTTTGGAATTCACTGGATTACAGTTTAGCATTTCCTGATTACGAGAGGTAACAGTATTTATCAAGCCTTTATTGTATTGGATTATTCATAATAGAAACTGACCTTCTAAAATACAAGTGTATTATAACGGAAGTGTTAACCCGAAATTGGATGGTGTACAAAAACTAATAGGAGCGATTTTGTGTAGCAAAAAAGATTTTTTTTTAAGTAAGAGCTTATGATACAATACTTGCTGGTTAGCACTTGCTATAAAACAGGTGATGGGATGTTTTGGTGAAAAGATCCAAGAGCAGGATTCTTCTGTCATTCATGGCAGAGTGAAAAAGATCTCTGTGGTTCTTGTCCAAATAATTCACTTCTGAAAATTCTTGCAGTCATCGTAAACCGTTGTCCTTCAAGGAGTCATTTGAAGATAGTGTTCATAAAAAGTTCAGAATTTTGTGTACAGGTAGGTTCTTTTCCCTCATTACTAAGTAGTGCCTTGTTGATAACTAGCTGGTATTAACTATAATAAAACTACAGTGAGGCCAAACAATTCCACATTCCTTACTTTTATAAGGAATTTTTTAGAATCAGATTTTCCCTTCTCATGTCATTAGAGCTGATGCAGCTTTGATTTATTCATGAAGTATTTTATGTGTAGGGACTCTTGAAGATAATAGTTGGGCAAGTGATTTTCTTCTTAATTTACATTTTGAAAATCGCTTATTTTGAAATTGGATAGGATTGTAATCAAGAAAACTGGATGTTTGTATGCACCTGCCCATCTTCTCTTAGAAAGGTGTTTCCTATGCAGATGAGAAAGACCAAACCAGTGGCTGCACTATAGATCTGCTGCTTATTTGTACTTGTTCTGCTTCTGTTTATGTTGTAGAAAATGAAATTCTAGCAACATGCTTCAATTCTGTTGCCTTTTTGATACTTATAAAAACGTACTAGGTTTTACTATATTGTGCTTTTCAAAGCCATAACTCTTAAGAACTTTGTTTTTGCGTATTGTTTGCTAATACTTTATTTTAATAAATCTTGAAACCTGATTAATGTGTGTGTGTGTGTGTGTGTTTATTGTTTGTTTTTTGGACTGTCTTTTGACTTACCGTGTCTCACTGGGTGGAGTTGTAGAAAGGATGAGACGACTGGCAGCTGTGACCAGCGGGCTTTGTGTGCGCACGGGCAATCGAACATGGAAATGCCGTGCCTTCCCGCTCAGCAGGAGACTTGCTCAGGGTGGTCGGTGCTTTGCCATTCTGTTTGTAAGAGAGTTGATATATTTTTCTTTGTTGGTTGAGTTTAATTTAGTTGTGTTCTGAAGAAGTATTTACATCTAGTCGGGTATTTTCGTTTAAATACTAATTCCCCTTCTCTCGGTCTTTCTGTAAATGAATGGTGTTGACCTGATGTTTAGGAGAGAGAGAGTAGCTCTTGGCAGCAGTGGCTCTGGGTTCTGCCTTCCTCCACGTGGGGCCTGGGCTTCATGGTTCTCTTAGCTCTGTACCCCACCTACTTCATAGTATTTGGTGGAAGATTAAATAAAGTCATACAAAAGTACTTAAAACTGTGCCTGGCACACAAGAAGCCGTATTTATTCCCACTGTCTCTTGCATTTCTTCTGCTTCTTTGGTCGAGAGGAATTATTTCTGATGCTACTTGACTTTAGGAGATCCACCCTTGATTAGTTTTATTTTCTTCTTTAAAAAGATTTTTTTTAAGTCACAGATTAGTTTTATCAGCCCCACCAAGTACATACTTTTACCACTGCTGTGCTGTGTATAGCACATTCTCATTAGGAAGGGATGGTGTAAATCTGTGTGCTCCCCACTAGAAAAAGGAGGAAGACCCAAACTAAACATTTTAAGCCAAAAGAATAAATATAAAAGCTCTTACTGTTCTTTTTGGAGACAAGACTTCATCAAAAGAATCCATTTCTGCAAATCAGCTCCTTCTTACACCTTTTTATTTTAAGTGTAAAGTGTTTAGTAGTGACTTCAGTGGCTATTTTCGAAGGATATTTTTTAAAAAAAATTTGTTCTGGCACAAGATTTCAGTAAACCAGAGATGTTGGCTTCTCTCTCTCTGATTAGTTTTCAGGTTGCTGTAGCCCAAACAGTTCAGGTGATGTGGGGATCAGCTGTGACAGCTGCTTTGATTTTCTTTCAGACAAGAGACTCAGTAGCTAATGCTCCTTCACATCACAGCAATTTTGATGTAGCTAAGATTTTATACATATTTCTAAGAAGGCTGTCGGCAGGCTAGGGCAAGCTTTTAAGAAAGTACCCCTTGAGAGCTCTGTAGTACATATGGTTCAAAGAAGGAAGAATTTTTTTAAAAAGTTCCTCCGTTTAACATGTTAAATATTACCATATTTTTGTTGAATTTGTAAGCCTTTCGTTAATGAAAACTTGATTTTTTTTTTTAAAAAAGGTGTATTCTTCTAATCCGAATCACTTCGTGATCGTAGTTTAAAGAGAGGATGAGGGTATTGATGAGAGGAAGAATTGTTGCTAGCTTCCTTAACCATCCTTGTCTTAAAGTACGTGGGATGAATGGTAGAAGGGGCATTGTAGACTCGGATCATTCATGTCCTATCAAGTAGGTATGTGTAGAATGTCTGTGCGAGGTAGTTCCTGGGGCAGGGTTTTGATGTTCAGGGATGGATTTTGAAAGCATCCTTGTACTTGTGTTTTAATCTCTTACCTCCTTCCCTATCCAATAAAAACCGCACATATTATTTTATTTTATTAATTTTTTTAATTTGCAAAAGACTTTTTTATTCACATATATGATTTGTTTTAGGGGTACAGGCCTGTGCTTCGTCAGTCTTAACACAATTCACAGCGCTCACCGTAGCACATTTTAAATAAGACTTTATTGGAGCTAAATGCTGAGAATTCTAACAGTACAGAAGAAGATAAACAATGACAACAACAACAGAAAACCCCAAGCCACGAGCTAATCATTAAACATTTCCATGTAGCATGTGTTCCCTTCTAACCTGGTGGGGTAATTGCTCTACATTAGTCCTTTCCTTTCTCTGACAAAAATGTAGCTGGTTAGTAGGAATGGAGTTAAAGCTCCTTTTTTGAAAGCACTCAGAGAAATTGGTGCCAAGTGTTTCTTAGATTTTTATATACCCAAGAGAACGCTGTCCTCTCTTCAGGATCTTCTTTTGTTGAATGGCAGACTTTCCAAAATGTACAACATCAAGCCTTGCTATCCAGATGTTTTAATGAGAATGCTGAAGTGACAAAGCCAGTTGGGATTAATCTGAGAAGGCTTTCAGAAAGGAGGAAGAGAAGAGCTTGGAAACTAAGAAGAAAGAAAAGGTTTCCATTTTTCATGGCATTTATCCCCATCTGACACACTATAGATTTATTTCTTTACCTTGTTTACTGACTGTCTCGTCTACTGGGAATGTAAGGTCTCTGAGGCCAGACCTGTGTTCTCACTGCTAGAGCAGTTCTTGATAAATTGTAAGCACACCAGTATTTGTGGAATGAATGAAATGACAGAAGTCAGATGTTATTTTTTTAATACTAGAATTCCTCTTTTGAATTATGTAATATGATAGTTCTTAGTTGAGTAGTTTATAGCTCAGCACTTTAAATATTAGATCTCTATTGGATGTCTCACCAGAGAAGAAGGGGAGACTCAACTAAGAAATTAGGAGAACAGTATCTATTCTTTCTCTTTGAACTTTGAGATCTTTGCCCCGAGGTTATCAGGTTCCTGGAATTGTTGGTCAGAGAACCTACAAAATTGACAATCAAGTTGGAGATTTAGCCTGTTGATTGATGTTTAATATTTTCCTCAGAGAAAGTCGAAGGGCAGTTTACTTGATGTATTTGACCAGAAAAATAACCAAAGAGTGCTTCTTATTTCGTAGCTTGCAGGGGTGGTGGTGGTAAGAACCCTGCAGTTAGACTTTACCTCCCTGGTTTTCGTCTCCTAACTGCATCCCCAGGTGTCGTATGAGGGACAAGCCTTTAACCGCATTCAGGTAGGGCAAGTAACACCTTTGAGAGACAGAGCATAGTGGCCATGTTTGTACTTCCAAATGCAAGATTAGTTTTGCTGAAGAGTGCGTGTGGGATTGCTGTGGGTAAAAAAAAAGCACAGAGGAGTTTGAAGGGCTGTCCCAACGTTTGTTAAGATTAGTAGTCGACATTCCCTGATTGCTTTCTCTTCACATAAAATTCTTTGTTTTACAAAATTTGCTTCAGCCTACATAGTGATAGCAGTGAGGGTGAAGATGACGAATGCAAACACAAACTAGTTGCGTACAGATGGTGAGACTAGAAATGAAAAACAAGGTGTTTTGCTTTTATTGTCTATGTAATAAACTGTTAGCATTTGACCAATACCCACCCTCCCCTTCCTTAATTATAGAACACCTATGGCCAGCTGTATACCATGCCTCCCGGCCTCCCTTTCAGCTAGGTAATGGTCATGGGACTAAGGATAGGAACAGAAATGTATCCGATTTATGTAAGGCCCCAAAGAGGAATGTTCTGGCCCCTTGCTCCTTCCCCATGGCTAGAATGCAAATATGGCAGCAGGAACTGGAGTAGCCACTTTGAAATGGACGTAGAAGCCCAGGGATGAGGGTGACAAAGCTGTGCTACACCGGGAAGGTTGTGTGAAAAAGAAACTCGGAACGAGGAGTGTTCTTTGTTAGGACAGTTCAGACTTCTTTCACTTACCTCTCACCGTATCTGCCGTGAGTGCTTATCACAGGTCACGCTTTATGCCAGGCAGACGCTAGAGCTGCATGTAGCAGGGGCATCCGCTGTCCTTGCAGAAGGCAAAGCTGTTACAGTGGAGTGTTTTCGACCACTAGCTAGTTAGAGTGATCCCGTCAGCTTGGGAAGGTGGAGAAGCAGAAATGGAGAATGAAGGAGACTTGAAGAAATAGACTCTGCTCTTACTTTCCTGAATGTTTTTGTTTTGTTTTTGGTATGGAACAGGATCCAGGTAGTTTGCTCATTCATTCAACTAATATTAGATGTCAGGCTTAGGGGAAATTGAATAAAACAAAAGTTCTTTCCTTCAAGGATCTTGATTCTGGTTGATGGAGACGCAAAACATGAACAGTAAAATATAAAGGCGGTGGGGAGTTTTGAGGAGAAAACGTAGGAAAGGGAGTTCTGAAACATCCAGGTTTGGGAGGGGGGAAGATAGTTGGAAGTTTTAGATCAAGGACCCAGAGAAGGTTACATTGAGAAGGAAGTCTTTGATCCAGGTTCAGGAAGAGGTGAGGAAGTCAATGTGTGGAGCAGTGGTTTAACTAACTGATACTTAGGGCAGTCCAGAAAGCATGAACGATGCTACAGAGGTCTCTGCTTCCCTGCAGGAAAGAGAGTGATTCAAGCAGAAATAGCTAAGTGTACAAACTCAAATTGCATGTTCTTTAGTCTCTGTGGGAGACACAATAATAACCGACGTGTTACCTAGATGGAGACAGGAAGTGTCAGTTGCCAACAACTTTGTGGATTACCACCTCCAGGAAAGTGGCCACTTGAACGGCCAATCAATACGGAGAGTTCAGCTCAGTGTTTTATCTGACACAAGTTTAGTTTAAGGCAGAAAATCAAAGGCAAAGAGCTCAGATGAAGAACCCACAGGCAAATTCACCTTAAACCTCTAGCTCTGTCTTTCGACTCTGTTTCATTGAACAAAGACTCAATGTCTCTTTTGTGTTTAACACTTTGCTAGACATTGGGAAAGCAGCAGTGAACAGGGCAGATGTTGTCCCTGACCTCATACGACTTACGTGGTAGTAGGAAGAGAGGCATCAGGCTCTGAATTGCACAGTCATTTAATAGCTATGATAAGGGAGCCGATTGGGGGCTATGAGCGAAGAGAACTGGTCTCTGAGGACTCAGCCAAGTCCTTTTGAGGAGGAGATCTGTCAGTTACACCTGAAGGATGAGAAGGCACTAGCAAGACAAGGGACGGGAGACGAATAGCTCAGGCAGGAGACCTTAAGGCTTGAAAGGCCACCGTGAGGAGAGCCTGGAGTACAAAGGAGTGTGAGGAGATGAGGCTGGAGCGGTTGGTGGGGGCCACATGGTGCTAGGTCTTGAAGGCCAAGGTTAAGTTTTTGTTTTAAATCCTGATGACATTGAGAAGCCATTGGAGTGTAAGCTGGAGCTTATGCACTGGTGATGGAGTAGATGGAGTGGTCTGGACGTTGATGGATTGCATGTGGGAGGATGAAGAGTTTGGGGTCAAGAAGGACCCCTGTGGCTTTCACTGGCGGCCACCCTATGCTGGGGCAGTGTACCGAGCTGGAAGAGACTGGAGGAAGATGTGCTGTTTCTCGAAGGACGATGATTCTCGGACCTGTGGAGTCCGAGGTTCCCTGTGAGCTGTCCCAATGGAGATAGCGAGTGGGCCCAGGGATAAGGTCTGGAGCGAATCATTTGAAAAGCCCCCGAAGCTGTGAGAGTAGATGAGCTAGTTTAGTGAGAATGTGCAGAGAGAGAAAGGACCCAGGACAGCTGCCCTCTGACTCCGCGCAGGCCTGCCCGAGAGGGACAGGCTTAGGGACTGCAGGTCCTTGAGGGAGAGCAGTTTTGTTAATGCTGCTGCAAACGCCTCCGGCACGCTCATCCTGGTTATCAGTAAGGGTAGCTCACATCCAGAGCCCTTGCTCTGTGTCACACACGAGCTGAGCACATCACCTGCGGTGTCTCACGCCATGCTGAAAACCCTGTGAGCCAGGTGCCATTATGATTGCCATTTTACGGGTGAGCAAAGTGAGGCTCCCAGAAATCCAGGAGTACAATCAAGGCACCAACTAGTGGCAGGACTAAGGGTCTCCGTCCCTACACTCTGCTGCTTCTCCTTGGTTCCTGGCCTCTGCAACCACCTTCCCTCATTTCCACCCTACCACCCCCTAAGTCCCCATCAGGGAGGTGTGCTCGGCCCTCTTGCCTGCTCCCAGTGGCTGGTTATGGCAGGGCAGCCCCATCAGCAACGTCATGGATTCTGTTCTTTAGGCTGCCCCGTCCATCTCCAGAGATGGTTCCAAGGTTTTATGGAATTGATGGAAGAGCAAAGGGCAGAAGGACGTGTGTGTATGGACCAACCTCCCTGATACCTGTGTACATGTCCAATTGGCATATTGTAGTCCACTCACCCTTCCCATCAGTAGAGGGTGGACATGAACTCAGCCACATCCCTGCTTTCCAGGGAAGGCTCTGGGGCCAGGTCCAACATGAGAAAGGCCCGTTACTGCTCATCTAGTCCAACACTAGCCTGGAGAAGGGAACGGGAGTATTTGGGGTCACAGTGCTGATAAAAGCAGAATCTCAGTCTAGTTCTTCTCATGGACCCTGCCCGGTTCCTAGATTCCATCTCTGCATAGGCCCTATTACCTAAGAGTTTATTGCAAGAGGATCTGTGTATTTGAAGTGGCCAAGCCTTTGGCTTAAGTGGCTGACACAGCTGCAAGCCTACAGACACGGCTGGTTGCTCTCCGGGCTGTCTGCATCTCAGCCTTTTTTGGTTTCCACCTCTTGAGGCTTTGGGCCAGTATTGTATCAAGGGATCCCAAGAGCCTCCTGGATCGCCCTGGCTCTAGCCGATTCTGGCCCAGGAACTGCAGGTGACCTCTAAGCCAGTCATATTCCCCCCTGCAGGGACCAGCCTTTGCACTGGTTTGTGGTCATGAGATGGTGAGCCCTAGCGACCGCACATCCTGTTCAGGGGTCAGTTTCACCATTCCGCACTGCCGCCTCCAGCCCAAGGCTGGGTTGGAGTAAGAGCTAACGTCTGGGGGCTGGCTAGCCAGCATGTTCCATGTGGAACCACGTTTCAAACCTGTAGAGCTGGGAGACGGAATACCCATTTCACAGAGGAGGAAGCAGCCTGAAACAGATTAAATAATGTGCCTAGAGTTGCACTGCCAGTGAGCAGGGGCGCTGGGGTTTAAAGCCAGTCAGACTGGAGAGCTTGTGCTCTACTTCACATACCGCCTTTCGATCTACCTTCTGGGAGATGTGTACAAGGAGGACTCTGTCTCTTTATAGTCTCCTAATCCTCAAAGCCCCCAGATCAAGGCCAAAAAAGGGTCCCCCTTATCAACAGTGTGCGGTCTCATTACACCAGGCAGGAGGCCTCATATTTCCTTACATTTATTTCATTGAATCTTCTGTGCAACCAGAGGTCACGCGGATTAGCTGGGTTACCGTTACTATAAGCTGGAGCAGTTTGGCTCTGTTTCCAAAGACCCGACTAAAACGCCTCTGAGGTCTTCATAGAATTAGCACCATTAGCACGGGATGACCACCACTGGTGGTAGCTTTCCACGACCTGGTTAATCCAGCCCAACGTGAGACCTTGTCTCCTGCTCATCTGCTTCCTGTGATAGGAGCCAGGAGGGAATCTTGGGCATTCTCTGGCTGAGGCAAAACACGCGTGGGGAGCCCTGGCCCAAGACTCCAGCCCTAGCAAATCTTACCCCCCCCCCCCCGCCCCCGCCACAGACATCCCTTACAAAAGGTTTGCAGAATTGTAGCCGTCTGCCTTTTGCCTGATGCAACATCCAGGCATTCTTCAGGTTCTCGAAAC
>CM053607.1:106774858-106808616 GCA_028646535.1 Procyon lotor | reverse complement strand
GAATTCCTCCCTTTGTTGGAGAAACTGTAGAAGCTCCCCAGACTAGACTAGGAACTGCTTCCTGGGCTGGCATAGCCCCTGCTCCTCTCTGGGAGCACTGACCGCCAGGGACCGTCACTGTCTGACCCGGCCAGAGCCTGGGGGGGGGGGGGGGGGGGGGGGGGGAGCGGCGCCTGAGAAGCCCCGTGCAGGAAACCACGGAGGCCCTCACCTTTGGGGTCCTGCATGTGTGTAGGCAGCACTGAGCGTACCTGCTTCTGCTTTGCACCCTAGATACCTCGCCCCTCACCGTAGTCTCAGTTCCGTTGCCCGGTCACTTGCCTGAGATCCCTAGGTCAGCCACGTTCGTGGCTGTGTCTCTCATCGTGTCCTGGGGTGCAGTGCCTGGGGAGGGTTTGGTGAGCCCTGGCTGCTTGAACCGGAGAGGTTGGTTCCTCCCCTTGTCCTCACCACACCTGGCCACAAGCCTAACATGAACAGCCGAGGTGGGCAAGGCCGATCTTGGCCAGAGCTCATTCCCACAAATCCCATCTCAGCCCGGGAGCAACACCTCTGCAACCTCTTTGTCTGACATTGAAGTTGGGGTCCAAGGCCTGACTCTCCAGACTGTTCGACTGCTTACCGCGTGAGGCCTCTGGCTCTGCAGGCCCTCAGCAGGGCTTTCCTCTTGGTCACGCAGATGGGCTGACGGGGGCCTCCCTGGGGAGAACTGGGTGCAGATGGCGTGGACAGCAGGACCTGGCAGGATGGCCAGCTCACCTCCCCACCTTGGTTCTGGGGAGCTGCCCGAGGTGCTCCTAGGGTATAGGACGCTGGGGGCCGAGGCCGGGCTGATGCTTACTTAGGCCAACCCCTCATTTTCCGGTGGGGGGAGCTGGCTCTGAGAGGAGCAAGGCTTACCCATATTAGCACAAGACAGCCCCCACGCAAGAGTGCTGTGGTAGCCATGGAGGGGAGGTGGTCCCTTTCTCTGAAGGAGGCCACGTGAATTGGGGGAGGTGGTCCCTTTCTCTGAAGGCCTGACCTATTTTGGATGGCAGTGTCCTCAGCCAGCAGGATCCCGGGGATGTGCTGTGAAATCGGAGCAGGCTTCCTCAGGGACACCTGGGGCCTGGGGGAGGGTCGGCATGCGGAGTGGGTGGAAGAGATTTTGTCCAGGTGAAGCCCCTGCTGTTGTGGTTCCCTGGGTCTTGGTGAAGCTCGAATGGTGGGGCTCTTGAGTAGGTCGGTTTGGGATTTTGCCTGGGTTTTCCTCCCTGCTCTCTATGGGGAGCATGGCCCTGCTCGCTCTGCTTCATCTCTGCCCCACGCGTGAGGTCAGGTAAGATGCTAGGTGATGGCCGGAGGCTGGGACAACTCCCCCGGGAGGTCCTCAGTGTTGTCTGGGGTGAGCTCCAGCCCCGTGGGCTGTAAGATGAGGGATTGTGGTATGTAATTCCTGGTTGTGCTCTGGAAACATTCCGGAAGTGGGCACGGAGCAGGGAGTCTGCAAAGGGTTTGGTGGGGATGCAGGGTCCCTGCAGTGCCATTGCTCATGAACAGGGGAGGGGAATTCTCTAAACCTGGGGTCCCTGGCGCTCTGATTCCTTCCCTGCAACTGGGGCTCTTCAGTGTCAAGATTGCATTTTGCAGAAGTGACCCCCGCAAGGCCTTAGAGCCTGTGAGTGGTGGAACTGAGGCTGGAACCTAGGCAGCCAAGGCTCCAGAGGCCACGTCCTTCGCCACGGCCATGACAGCCTCCAAGGGCAGAGCAGCGCTGGCAGCTGCCACTCACGGGCCCCTTCCCCCAGGCCAAGCTCCTGCCGGGGCCTCAGCACATGGTCTCTCTCCTCGCAGGGACCTGGGAGATAGGTTCTGCCGTGTCCTCCCTTTCCCCACGGAGGAAGCTGCAGTCCCTCAGAATAGGGTCACTCGCCAAGTCCCCCAGGACTGGGTCAGGATGCACGGGAGCCGAGGTTGTGCAGCCTGTACTTGTCCACCCCGTCTCCGGCTGCTGCTCCTCACGAGGAGCTCAGCAAACAGCATGTGGGCCGACCGCCTGGCATTGCGGTCAAGTTGGAGAAGGTATCTTGCCCTTTTTTGGGGGTCTTTTGGTCTCGAAGCGGCGAGGGCACTGTTTCTTTTCTGAAAGATGTTCGGAGCCCTGGGAGGGCAGTCACGTTCCCGAACCCGTCCCCGGGCAGGAAAGTAAACAAGGCCGGTGCTGAGTGAATGCAGAGATGAAGTTTACACAGCTTGTTACACAAGCCAGAGCGACCTTCCATTAAGGGAGCTTTGTGTACTCGTACACTTAAGTCTCGGGAAAGATTATAAAGGGGCTCCGAGTTGGCTTTGACAGGCAGGGGTCACAGGGCCGGGACCCCAGAGCGCCCTCTTCCCCATTACGTGGTTGCTGAGCGACGCGCCCTGCTCCCTCCTCCCGGGCCTGTCTGTGCCGAGGGGGCCTCTCCTGCCACCCTCTGGCCATTTGGCAGCTGCTTAATGGCAGCCGGGGAGACAGGAGCAGCAGAGCCCCAGGATTCCATAAATTGTGCTGTGCCGGAGCTGGGTGAAGCTATTTCTGTTTCTCCTGCAAGTGAGGGGCTTTATTATCAAACTGTTCTGCCTCCCCAAGAGGCTGGGGTGCAGGTCAGGGGTGAAATGTTGCGGTCCGGGGTTCGCTGCTTCTGGAGTGGTTTTCCATGTGCATTGTGTGCTGTGACTACTGTGGCGGGCCCCTCTGTGAATGTTGATGGTGATGCCCCAGCTTGCTGACCTCTTCCTTTTAACCATGGCCGCTGGCCGTGGTTTAGCGGTTCTTTGTTTTTGTTGCTGTTGTTTTGTTTTGTTTCGTTTTGTTTTGTTTTTTACAGATGGCCTCAGCAACCGCAGTGGCCGGTGGCTTAAGGTTGCATTTTAGAAGGACCGTTTGAAAGAACTAAACAGCAAGGAGGCTAAGCCCGGCTCTGAAATGCAATGTTTTTCCCAGAGGGAAACAAGCAGTCGTGGGCTTGGGGAGTCGGCAGGCCAGATCTCGTGGGGGACTGCAGCTTGGTCCATGGCGTGGGACACCTGGGGAAAGGATGGGGTGTGAGCGGGGGGCCAGCTTCGAGGAGAGTGCTGGCCGACTCCTTCTCCCAGAAAGGGCTTCTCCGCCTCTGTCCTCTGATGCCAGGGGCCTGTGGCTTCCCTTGCCTGCACCAGAGGGTGGGCCTGGCTGAGGCTGGGTGTGGAGACAACTGGAAGGAGGTGTAAGTAAACTTGGTCTGCAGGTCGTGGCTGTCTCTGACTGGTCATGGGTTACCCTGGGTGCACCAGTTTTCGGACAGAGTCTCACTGCTAGGTGCCTCGATACCCTTCTCTTTGGTTCCAACAACATGGGACCTCAGCTGCCTCTCTGAGCCCCCAGCTGAGCAGGCCACAGAGACACAAATCTTCCAAGGCTGCTGAGAGTGATCAGGAGCGCTTGCCGCCCCCTGAGCTGGATGACCGAGACTTTTCTGGAAAGGGCAGAGGCTTGCATGCTGCTGAAGCTTGCACTCCGCCTGCTGCCTGGACCCAACCGGTGTGGGCGGTGCGGAGTTGTGAGTGGGGTCGCGGAATGCTAGGGAGCAGGCCACCGTTCTGGCCAAGAATGGGGAAGAGGCCGAAGCTGGGACAGAGCCAGCATGTGCGGAAAGGAGCAGCAGGGCTTGGAGCAGGGCTGGTGTTGGGAATCAGCAGCCAGGCTCAGGGGCACCTGGGAGTCTGGCTGGGTCCTCTGGTCTTGCCCTTGTATTTCCAGGGGAGGGGGTGCCTGGCTCGGGAGGTTATACTTGGGGAGAGATTGGGCACCGGAGAGGGTGTCTCTGCTCAGAAGTAGAGACAGGAGGCAAGGTGAGGCAGAAGATCCGTTCAGCCAATTAGGAGGCCCCTCAGCCTGTCCCATCTGCGGCATTGAGGAAGGGCATGGGAAGGTCTGGAACTCAGTGGTGATGCCAGGGCGCAAGAACTCATTCAGGAAGAGGTGATTCTTTTCTAGGGTTGTATTTCCCAAGACTGAGTACGCTTCCATCAGGTGAGATGCCGTCATATTTCAGATAGCCCACTGGTAAAGCGTGAAACATCACTGAATCACACGATGCAAGAATTCTTGGCTTCTAATCTCCTCTAATCTATTCTGCCTGTGGCAAGAAGCAGAACCCAGCTGGACCCTGTGTCACTTCGGGTCCACCACGAAGCACGAGCCAGAGATGAACTGGCGGAAATGCCTGTGGTGGACGGGAGGTGCAGGGGGCAAGGCAGGCTTCCCAATCGAGGTGCAGCCCGGGGCTCGTGAGAACAGAGGGGAAGGAAGGACTTGGCAGGGAGGGCCTCCAGCTCAAACCGCCTCTGCCAGGCCAGGGGGCGCCTGCCAGGCAGGATGTGTGCGGCCGCGGGCAGGTCTGGCTCCGTGGGGCGCCAAGAGTAGAGTCTCTTTTCCCCTGCCTGGGCTGGGCTGGAGGCCTTTTGCAGAGGGCTGTGGAGGCCGGGAGGCAGGGGCGGGTGCCAGGGGTTCGAGTCCCAGCGGGACTCCCCTCTCCTCAGAAGCCCCCTCTGCTAGCCCTGGCCCCGGCTCACCCTTCCTTTTCCGGGGTACCCGGTGTGACTCAGGTGGCCTCCCACTGTTGGTGGCTGCTTTAGATGGCGTGCCTCACATTCGGTGTCTTCCAAGCCCGAGAGGGCTGAGAGCCACAGCCTTGGGTTTTGGTCCGCAAGTCTGGGCCAAGGTCAGAGCCCAGTGTGTCCCCTGCCCACCTCCCACGGCCCCGTGCCGTGTGTCTGTAGCCCCGGGCTGTGTGTCGTGGCTGGGTCTCTTCTCTCTCTCTCTCTCTCTCTCTCTCTCTCTCTCTCACTCTCCCCCGCCCCCCTCCTCCCCATTGGCATTTCCGTCTGGACTGCTCCTGCTCGGGGGCAGAGCCCCACTGCCAGACTCTGCCATTAGAGCAGCCCCCTACCCTTCCCCGTCCCTCTGCAGCCCATCCTCATGGGGAGAGTGAGGTTTGGTGCGGCCCTGGTGCATCCTTGGGGCCCTCTTGGAGTATAACGCCACAGCATGAGGTTTTCAAGGGAGTATTTATGTAGAAAGAGAAACAGAATCAAAATCAATTACAGATTTTCAAAAGCTGACAAAGATCCAAAAAGTAGGAGAACAGTCCAGACAGGCTTCTGGTGGCCCATGCTTCCTCACTTCCGTAGCCACGTTACCTGCTAGCAGGGGTTCAGGAACACGTCAGCAGGGGGTCCCCCATCCCTGACCCTGCACCTCCTGGCACCAGGAAGCCCGGAGAGCGGGTGCAGGCATGTTCCTGGGAATGACCAGGGTGGCACAGGGGGCGCTGTGGGGGAAGACAGTAGTCTCTCCTGATCAAATGTCTTACCCTTGCAGATTATACAAAAACACCAGACCAGAGGAACATGAGCCGGGACGCAGAAGCTCAGGCTTTGTTGACCTCACGGTAAACCCACCTCCGTCCTCCCCAGGTATGCTCCCAGCCGGCACGAGCCCGGATCACCTTCAGGTGACTGCCTGAGTCAACGACTTCCAGGGGCTCCTGCTGACCTTCTTAAAGTAAAACTCATTTCCTCTTATTTTTATCCTGGTTGTAAGAATAGTACTTGGTCATTATCTGGAAAATGTAGACAAGGGTAAAGAAGGAAATAAAAGTCATCCTGGAGACAAGCAGTAGCAATTTAGAATTCTAGTCTTCTCCCATCCCCTGCTAGGAAGGGGACAGGACACCGATGGCAGGAAGGTTGGAATGCGCAGCGTCAGCAGTGGGCGCGCATTATGTTCCTCCCTTCAGTCTGGCGGATTGTTCTAGAACATTCCCGTTTATCAGCCTCCGTGACTGTTTCTACCCAGAGCCCTTTAGAGCTCAGGTGAGGACCTGGCCAGTAGATGCAGCGCCTTTGAGGCCTTGATGAGTGAGACGCAGGCTCCAGCATATTTGAGGCAGTGGGAAGGGTGTTTCCATGTTTGCTGACCGAGATCGGTGAGGCTGAGCATCCCCAAGGACAGACAAACTGAGGAACTGGCTCTGCTTCCAGCTGGCTCAGGGCTGCCTGAGGTCTGGGGTGTGGGAAATAGGAGAGGCAGAGGGCCGGCCCCAAAGGAAGGACTGGGAAGGGCCATTAGGTCAACCTGCTGAGAGTTCAGGTATGGCTGGACCCCTAGCTGGGGGTACAGGGAATGGCCCAGGTGGCCTGTCGCCCGACCTATGGGGGGATTGGGGAAGCTCTGAGACGGGGGACCTACGTGCAGGAAGGGGGGTCACCAGCTCCTGCCATCACTACGTCCTTCCCTTAGCTGCCTCTAGAGCGAGCACTCTGGGCAGGCCTTGGGGAGCTGGGCCAGGTCAGGGAGCTGCAGCAGGCACGGGCTCAAGATCTGCCTCCAGATCCTCTCCCGAGCCAAGTCCTGGGTGGACAGTTAGAGGCCGGACTTCGATCTTAGGGGATTAGTCCAGGCCCTGCAAGGACAGGTCCCCCTTTCCTACTCACCTCCCTCCCCCAAGACCAGGCCAAGCCTGCAAACCCCGTCCCTGACAGCTGGTCCGGGCCTTCTGCAGACCCTGTCTTCACGGGCGCAAGTCCTCAAGCCGCTGTTCTCAGTTAATGGGAAGCTGGGGTAGGAGAGACAGCCTTCCGACACTACGCAAGTTTCATGCCCCTCCCCCCACCTACACTTAAAATAGAGGGAAGGGTTTCCATCCTTGATGAGAAAGAGGGAGAAAACTCCAAGTTTACAGACTTTGGGATCTTATTCCTTCAGGCTTTGAAATTATGTTTTCTTTTCCCCCCGAGGTTTCTTTGTTTTAAACAACTCGGTTTTTCCCCACAGCAGTGTTAGGGGTCCTGATAATTTTAATTTTGGATAAGCTCCTCTGGGCTGCCAGTCGCCCCTGCTCCCAACCTGCCCCTTGGCCAGTGTCTGGGGAAGGGCTGTCTCTTCCGTCCTGGTCATTACTGCACCTCTGCCCCTGGGGGCGCCATCTGCCCCCACAGGGGGGTGGCTGGGTCCAGGTGGATCCAGAGACCCCTGGCAGAAGGGACCACGGATGTGGGGAAGGAGCAGGGAAGGCCTCCCAACCAAAAAAAGGGCAACTGGTTAGGAAAAAAAAAAATAGGACATTTTCTGAGAAAATAAAAAGAAAATAGGATATTTTCTGAGAAAAAAAATAGGATATTTTCTGAGAAAAAAAGGATATTTTCTGAGAAAATACCCTTTTTGCTTTGGCAGTTCCTGACAGGGAAGGAAGGACAGATATGCCCACAGCCTGATTCATGAGGAAATGTGATTATTTAAAAAAAGTTTTAAGTGAGAGAACTGAAGCTGTCCTTTAAGTGGCATTTTAAAACCTAAATTGGAAACTACATTAGCATTGCCATTTTGTGCTGAGGCCACAGAAATCCGACCTGCTCTTCTACTGCGGTGGGTTTTCAGGTCTGAATTTCGGGAGACTCCATCCCGGAAGGTGTCCTCTAGGGAGGCATGCGTGGGCCCCGCCGCCTGTCGCTCCTGGGGAAGGGGCTGCTCCCACCCCACACCCCTCCCCGAGGAGGCTGCCCGTGGGCTCACTCTGCTGGGTAGGAGAAGTGGGCTGAATGACTCGAACCGTTTGGTCCTTCTTTATGAAAGCCTTTAAGATGCTGCTCCCCCAGAAATGGTGTTGTGTGGATTTTCTCAGCATCTCAACTGGGACCAAATAGGGAGAGAAAGGAGATGCTTGGGGGTGTCAGGAGCATTCTGAGATAGGACCTCCACCATCGCTCAAGCTGGGCCCTGAATTCGCCCTCCTGAGCAAGAAGGGCAAGGGCCTGCACCCCACCCCGCCCCTGCGCCAAGGGGAGCTGAGGGCTGTGGGGCAGGGGTGCTCCAGGGACTGGGTCTCAGTTTCTCCTCCCGGTACCTCTCCTCACCCACCCCCTGCAGGCCCACCTGAGAGAGCTTTTAAAATTCACCTTCTGGCCCCAGACCCGAAGATTCAAATGCACCTTTGGAGCTGGGGGTGTGTACAGGTGAGATACCGTCAGGCAACTCCGGGCACTCATGACGCGTCCTTGCAGACGGACGGCGGTCACACAGCCCCACATGAACTACCTCAGGGAAGGGACAGCCGTGCAGGACTCATTCACGCAAGAGTCAGGTGACG
This sequence comes from Procyon lotor, assembly GCA_028646535.1. Classification (NCBI taxonomy): domain Eukaryota; kingdom Metazoa; phylum Chordata; class Mammalia; order Carnivora; family Procyonidae; genus Procyon; species Procyon lotor. The sequence continues at coordinate 106,800,463 of CM053607.1, read as the reverse complement.
GGCTTTTGCGTCTCCAAGTCTCCAAAAGTGTAAGGTCCGGAACAAGGCATCCTGAGTGAGGGCAGGGCTGGCCCGACGCGTACAGCACCTTCACGGGCATCAGAAAAAGCCGCTTTTCTCCCTGGCAGGGCCGGTGTTGGCCTGTCGTGTCCTCCGCACTCAGCAGGGTCTGCGGTAGCCCTGGGTCGGGGGCCAAGTTTTCCCACCCCCGACATTCTGGGAGACCTTCCTGCTCTCAGCGCAGGGAGATGCGGGACGTGGCCTGGGACGTAAGGAGACCTCTCTGCCTGGAGAGGGCCGCCGGGAACATGGATAGTTCTGGGGGCCAGGCTGTGGGACATAATCCATCCCTGTCTCGCGTAGAGCCCCCCAGGGCGGCAGAAGCCGCGGGAGGTTGGGTGGTTCCGCCAGCCGTGCACAGGGCGTGAGAAGGCGGAGTGATTCCCGCTCGCCCGCCCGTGCAAGTGCCGAGGGCCACGGCGGCCTTCCTCCAGCTCCAAAGTGCTTTGGGGTCGGAAGAAGAGCTTCGGAACCAGCGCTCCAAGAAGGGCGTGCAAGCGCGTGGAGGTGTCTGAGGGTGTCTTTTGGATGGGGTTTGGGACCCAGGTAACAGCGCCCTCCAGGCCTGAGCTCTAGGAAGCAGAGAGGACAGCACGTGCTGGGAAGACCGCGCACTCGCAGCCCGCAGAATTCAGCACAGTGCCAGGGGAGTGGGTGTGGGCAGGGGAACGGTAGGGCCGCTTCTCACGGAGACTGGCTAATGAAAAAATAACCCTACGGTCCTTGAGTCACTTGAGTTTGTGGATTAGCACTGAGAGAAGTATGCCAAGAAATCCACAGATACCCCCAAGAAGTATCTCTGTGCAGTAGGATTAAAGACAATTTTCATTTGCTTCTGAGGGCTGAGGTTTCTGCACATTTCTCCAGGGACTACCGTTTACTTTTATAATGAGAATAATATATTTTTTTAAAGATTTTATTTATTTATTTGACAGAGAGAGAGAGAGATCACAAGTAGGCAGAGAGGCAGGCGGGGGGGGGGGGGGGTGGGAAGCAGGCTCCCCGCTGAGCAGAGAGCCCGATGCGGGGCTCCATCCCAGGACCCTGAGACCATGACCTGAGCCGAAGGCAGAGGCTTTAACCCACTGAGCCACCCAGGTGCCCCGAGAATAATATTTTTTTTTTTTAAAAACAATATAAAACGAAACAGCAAAAGTAATTTGCTTTTTTAATTTCTCTGCCCTCTCAGGGCTCCCCTCTCTGGGCTCATCTGGCACGGTTCCCTCAGCCCCTCAGGAGCCCCCCTTGGCCCCCACCCTGCAGGGGCAGGCTGGAGGTGTGGTTGGGCCCCTGGAGAGAAGAAGGGAGTAGGCCCTGCCAGCATTCCTGGGCACCCAAAGCTCTGATTCACAACAACACGGACAATGATGTCACCAGGGACAGTTTTCCATCCTCTCTGCACCCACTGGAGAAGTCAGCCAGGAGGGGAGAGACATTCGCCATTTTTGGCTTCAGGGAAAATGTCTTTCCTCCTCCACAGGCTGGAGGGTCCTGGCTGGGCTCTGCTGAGCCGGAGTGTGAGTAGGCTGGGCCTTTCCACTGTCCAAGCTCCCAAAATAGCATCCTCTCTGGGAGTTGGCTTCTCCGGCCCCTCTGAGCCCCTGATCAGAACCTCAGTCTGAATCACGAGGAAGATAAGGCCCACCCTTGAGGTCTTTTAAGGCCATTCGGAAAGAAAGGGAAAAGACAGCAGACGCTCTGGGCCCCTTTCAGGAGTCTCCACCTGAGAAGGCCACAACGAAAATAGAACAGAGGCAGGAGGGGCCTTGCCGAGCTGAGCTGAGCGGGAACCACGCTGATCATTAAGGAGCAAATTACTAGCTCCGTTACTGAGTGCCCTTAGACAACGTACTTCCTCCTGATACAGATAGGAAGTGGCTGCGGTTCCAGCACAAAGAGAAGGAACGGTGACAGAAGTAAGAGAGGGGTCTCAAATATGAGGACCCTAGTTGTGATGGCAAGAGGAGAGGGTGTCCCTATGCCCACCCTGTGCGCACTCGCTCAGCCTGCAGGAGCTTTTCTCCTGCATCTCTGTCTCCACGGGCAGAACCTGCCCACATGGAGGACAAGCAGGCCCCCCGAGAAGGTCTAATGCCGGGGTGTCCGGGAAATGTGCAGTCCCACCCCGGCAGGCTGTCCGTCTGAGGGCTCTGCTCTCTGACTTCCGGTGAGCCCCGAGATCCCAGGATGGAGTGGGCAGGGACCGAGCCCATGCCCTGGTGTAAGAATGACATCGCCCCACCTCCAGCAAACAGGAGACAAGATCCTAGAGAACGTCATTACCCTGGACCCGTGTTTGTGTTTCCGTCCCTTTACTGTGAGTCTTTGCTTCCCAGTCATGGTGTTTAATAATGGCTATGCGGTACAGGGGAGAGCGGCAGTGGATTGTTCCCCCACTGTTTTCTTCTCCTGTGCTTTATCCTCCCATCTTTCCTGCGTGCCTGGACCTCAGAGAACCTTCCCAAAGTGGAGCAGTCCCACCTCCTGGGTGAAGACCAGACTGTTAGCTCGAGCCTTGGGTCATGGGGCCCCAGTCCCGTTTCCGCTCTTACCGCTCAAGTGACCTGATAACCACGCCATACAGCAAAGGGATCTCTGGGGCAAGAGTTCAAATGTGGTTGACCACAGCAGTCATCTCAGGGTTACTTGAACACCGATTCCCAGGCCCCAGCCCTGTCTGTAGATCTACATTACTACTGAGCGTCCCTGGGCAGGAGGACAAGTGTCCTCCCCAGGCAGGAGGTGCTAGGACCACAGTGAGAAAGACTCAGCAAGGGGCCTGCCTCCTCCCGCAGGCCGTCTCCCAGGATATTGCTCCCACCCCTGGCGTCCAGCCCAAGGGCAGCATTCCCATTCATCTGTGTTCTCGGCACCCCCCCCACCCCCACCCGGCCCCCAGGCCACTTCATGGGACTCAGGGGCCCAGGGCCTGATCTTTTGGTTTATGGGGGTTCTATGACAGGCCCCCCAGCGATACTTAAATTCTTTCTTTGCAAAAGCAGTAATGAATCCTGTTTGGCCCTCTTTGCTGGGTTGTTGTGTTAATTAAAAGAGGTCAGGGACACGGAAGGAAGCAGAAGCGCTCTGACACCTGTATGCTTGGGGACCTCAGGGCGCGTTCTCATTGTCTGAGGGGCAGTGATTCACTGACTGCTTTGTGACAGCACCTCGGGTTGTCCATCGCCTTTATTAAAGCCTCACCGATCCACTTAACTGTTGCCGGGCTCCCCGCCTTTCTCTCCAGCGAGCCCACAGCCTGCCCAGCGCCCCAGACTCCACGGCCTCCTTTCCGTGCACCGCGCGGCCACGCATGAGCCGAGCGGATGGCTGTGTCCACGGGCAGCATCCTTCCGCCAAGAGGCCGGAGCTGCTTTGGGGTTTTCTTTCTTTCTTTTTTTTCCCCCTAAGATTTTGTTTATTTATTTGAGAGAGAGAGAGAGGGGGAGGGAGAGAGCATGAGCCGGGGGAGAGGGAGAAGGAGAGAGAGAGGCAGGCTCCCTGCTGAGCAGAGAGCAGAGGTGGGGCTCAATCCCAGCACCCTGAGATCCTACAGGAGCCCAAGGCAGACGCTTACCCAACTGAGCCACCCTGGTGCCCCTGTTTGGGGGTTTCTGTTGGTGCATAAGGATAGGGTTTCTCTCCAGGTGAAGCCAAGCTGGCCTAGGTCCCTGGGCACCCTGCCTTGATTAACACCAATCATCAATCACCAATCATCCATGGCTTGATTAATACCAGTGGAGTCGCACTGCTAAGGCACCTGGTGTTAAGTCTCCCTCTTGGGGCAAATAGATGACAGTCCTCTCTTGTGGTCGGCTGCGCGCGGTGTGCCAAGTTCCCAGACCGCCCTGAAGTCCCTCTGTGACTCTATGGCGTGGGTCACATACCGCCCCAAACCTTCGCTCCCACCATTCCGTGGTTGACGGGCTTCCGCTGGGCGGCCCTTCCCCCAGGGTCTCCCATGGCTGCCCTCAGCGGGGAGCTGGGCGAGGCTGCAATGGTCTAGAGGCTTCTCGTGCTCCACGGCTCCTTCCCTCGTGGCCTCAAACACTCGGTAGCCCAGCTTCCTAGAAGTCAAGCCCCAGGGGCCACGTGCCTATGAAGCCTCTGCTGGCCCCAGGCTCGCTCTGTCCCCCTGGCTCACGCCGGCCGCCTGACCAAGCCAGCGTGGACGTGAGCCGGGAATAAGCAAGGGCTGGAGAGCCAGGCGCATGTTTCCTTCGGGCCCTGATGTGTTAACTCATAGACACCTCCTTTTCCTTTCTTTCTTAGGAGGTCACCCAAACACTTCATAGAAAGGACAATGGCCATGCATGGCCTTGGTGCGCCCTTGCTCTCAGCGCACTGGCCCTGCCAGGTCCTAGTTTCGGGAGGCCTGCGGTGTGACTCGGGGAGCTTCTGCAGACCCCCACTCCTCTGCTCTGTGCCGATGGAGGTTTCTGCCCCTGGATGTTGGAGGAGACTCCGAGGCTTGGCAGGTAAGTGGGTTCTCTTTTCTTTTTTCTCTGCAGCAGTGAGGCATCACAGAGATGCTGACTCTTACATGTCGGCTCGGGCCTCTTCTTTCTGGGGGTGGCCTCCGGAGAGCCTCGGGGAGTCCCCACACGTGGCTACAGCTGGGTCTCCCTCCTCATCTGCCCATGTGGCCTCGTGGGGGGCTCTGCCTCCTCTTGCCTCTTGCCGGAGGCTTGGGCCTGGGTGCCGTTCTCACCTGCAGGTCCCTGTCCTCCTCTCTGACCGTGTGGTGGGTGCTGGGGGTGACCGGCAGCGCGCTCGGGCTTGGCACACCTTGGGTCTCTTCACCGTTCCGTGGGCCCCTGCCCCATGACCCGTGGGCAACACACACCTGGGCTGCGTGTGAATGGACAGTCCCGTGGTTTCCTCTCACACACCTGTGCTCCTGCCTCGGACCGTCAGCTCCATCTTCCCGAAGAGGTCCCTTAGGCTTCACCTCAGGCAGAATCTTTCCTGCCATGTGTCTGTAGGGGGAGGACAGACCAGGACGTCTTTAAGAATCAGGAGCACGGTATTTGTCCCCTCTGGGAGAAGAACGGAAAATCTGCCTACAGTGACTAGAATACCGATCTCTACCATCCTGTCCCTGCAGCCTCAGGAGGGTGGAAATCTGTCGCCCCGAGCGGGTGCTTGGGGACTTCGGGGTTGAGGAGCCCCAGGACTGGGCCAGCACGGCTGCGTATCTTTGGAGGGGAAACGTCACGAGCACCAGCGGGGCCCTAGCCCCCATGGCCTTTGCCAAAGCACCGAATATACATTCCGTTCACGCTGTCGGTGACAGACAGCGATGCTTTTCTGCGCGTCCTTATGTAAAGATGTGTCTAAAAAAACAGCTCGGCTCGCGGCAATGTTCACCTTCAGCCAGGCTCAACAGGCTCTGGGGGCTTCTAATTTAGTTCTGCCGACTGGGAAAGCACCAGACGCTCTGTTTTGCTGGGTTGTCTCTCCTGTGATTGACTGGAGCTAAGCAAGAAACCCGGGGGCTCTGTTCTCTTCTGTCCCTGGAATGATCCAGAGTCACTTCCCCTCTGTCAGAGGCTGCTCACGTCTGCTCCCCCACCCACCGCCCCTCCGGCACCACCAGCCTGAAAACCGTCCGAGTCCGTGGTAACGCTGCTGGGATTCATGCGCCTCTCCGTGCTCTGTGCTCCTAGAAGGCACAAGAAGCCCCTCACGTCCAATACTGAGTTGCATTTAGGGAACTTGGACAGTCTCCTTCACTGTGTGTACCTACAAAATCAGGCTTTTTATTTTCTCTCTGTAGCAGGAGCCTCCCCTGCAGAAATTGGCCGTCCTCAGCATGCCTTCTGGTTATTTCTAGAGTCTCTGAGTAGTGACCCCTGCCCCCAACAGGAATGATATGTCTAGTCACCAGCCAGCTGCCTTGTCCCTCCTGTCTGACTCCCCACTGCTTGCTGCGGGTACAGCTGGCTGTGGACAGGTGCCTCGCTGGGGGCCGCTGTCCGTCCCTCAGGTGCCCAGGGTGCTGGTTCTGGGGCCTTCAGAGCTGGAGCCTGGGCAGAGTAGGGAGCACGCGTCCCCTGGGTCCCCGGTAGCCGTCCTGTCCGGTGTCTTGTAGCTTTGCCCTCGACTGGCTTCACCGGCTCGAGGCCATCACCTGCTGTGAGGACCTCGTTGAGTCTCGAGAAAAGCAGGATCCTCAGTTTTTGGCCCTGCCCTTCTAACCACAGAAACAGTCAACAGCCCCTGGGGGAAGGGTAGGGCAAAGGAGTCCTGTGTCATTTCTGGATCTCGTAGGACTCCGGGAATGTAAAAGATGTCTAGAAACCCAAGGCACACTAGCTGTGTCGACAGCCGGGTTTATTTGCCGGCAAAGCTGAGAAGGCTTCTGGAACAGGTCCCCGCCCTAAGGAAGAGCTGTAGGAAGAAGGGCCCAGGCTTGAGACTGCACACTGCTCCCTCCTCCTCCCTTCTCCCACCTCTCCTCACCGCCCCCTGCCTCTCTCTTCCTCTCCCTCCCCTCCTGCCTTGGCTTCTCCCCTGTCCTCTCTCCCTTACCTCTGTCTGGCTTCCTTCCTGGACAGTCCCCGTCTGTAAGGTAAGGGGGGCGGGGGGGCGGTCTCTTGGTGTCTCACATTCACATTCTCTTGTTCAGCAACCCCAGGAGGAAAAACGACTTCTCTTTCCCAGTGTCCACAGGTCTGTACATTCTACAGCGGGAATGTGATTGCCCTGCTTGGGGCCATGTTGGTTTCTGGGGTGCTGGGCACTCTGGTCGATTAAGTCAGGGGCCAGCCCGTGCCTGGGCGGTGGTGGGGAGACGTTTCCAGCCATGGGGCGGTTCGCGGCCAGTACAAGTCCTTTGTGTCCCGTGGCCTCCCCTCTGCTTTATCCGTGCATACACACAGCCAGGGTGGGCGTGGAGGTGGCCAAGCTGGAAACATCTAGTCGGTGAGGGTCTGTATCTGTGCTCGGATGCCCGGAAGTGCTGCGATAAACTTTTATTTATGTAAGTCGCTTTTTTCGGCCTCCTACTTCCAAGTACGCCACTGGGGCCGGGGGGCCATTGGCCCGGGTGTGTGTGGGGTCAAGACCGCAGCACCCACGGGCCTCTTTGCTCAGTCGGCACAGCTGACGCTGCGTCCCTGTCCAGACACAACAGGCCCTGTTGGACCGTTATCTCTACCTCAGTCCGCGGACGCGGAATCCACACGATTTAACTGTCTCCCTGAGAGTGCACTTGGCTCTTGCCTGGGCTGAGGGAGCCGGTCCTTCTTCCTCCTCCTGCCTCCCTGGGTGTGGACGGGGCTGCAGCCGGGCTAGGCGAGGATGCGGCCTTCCAGTTGAGGCCCCCATGCCTCTGGGCATGGATTGCTTTTGCTCCCCGGGCAGGGCCCGGCTGCCTTGACCTTCATTTCTCAGGCCCCAGCCTCCTTCCCTGTCCCGCCCGCCGGTCGCAGGGAGGCATTTCTGGGTAGGGGAGAGCCCTGTGCTGCTCAAACCCCATTTCTTTCCAACTCTCTGATTCTTCCCTCAGTCCCTTTCCTTTCCTTAGAGACGCAGGGCTCAGGAGACCCCAGCCCTGGACACCGTAATTCTTTTCCTGGGTCTGTGTCCTTCCTCCCCTGAAGCAAAGGGAGAACTCCCCAGCAAAGAGACGGTGGGGCTTCCTCTGGGAAGACCCGGCTCCGAGGGCCGGGGGGAGGTTGGGTCAGCCTGGGTCCTTGGCTCATCTGCAGGGGCTTTGCCGCCTGAGGTGGGGTGCTTTCCCTGTGTCTCTCCTGGGGGCCCTTCCCTCTGGCGTGCTCACTCTCCAAGGGGTGAGGCGAAGACCGGATAAACATAGCACGGGGGCGTCGCCTCTCTCTGCCTCGGATGATCCAGCTCTAATTCCTGTCAGCCTCTGGGAGCCTTGAGCTCACACTTTACATAAGCCTTAATGAACCCTTTGAGGAGTGACGGCCCGAGGCTGCTTATTTTTAACCAGACTCCGCGTGCTCTGAGCAGGGCAAGGTGTCTCGGCGTCCTGGGGGCCCGCGGACCTGAAGACATCTCCCACGGCCTGCCCCTCCTGGGGGAGCTTTCACACAGCTGCCCTCGCACGAGGGAATGTCCCTGAGCCCCGGGGTTTGGGGTTTGGTAGTCGGTCCCTATTTTGTCTCCCAGCGTCTGTGGGAAGGAGGGAGATACTCTGTGACTGCCGGGCACAGGCCGGCCGTGCTTTCTCAAGTGTGTGAGCACACGTCCTTTAGGAACAGCTCTGGGGCCTAATTGGGGGTTTTTGCCCAGGAAGTGTCACTAGGATTTATCGAGTCGTCTCTGGAGCCACCAGAAGGTGACAAGTCGAGGGAGAACTGGCTGCTTTAACCGCTGGTTCCCCGGAGCCATGGCCAGGGCCGCCGTGCCCAAGTCCCCTCCACGGGGCTGCGCTGTGGTTGCCCGTGCTCCCGGCCTCGTCTGAGGCAGCTACGCGGTGACAGAGGGTGCCGGAGCGGGGGCTCCCTCCACGCCGTGGCCAGGAGTGAAACGTGTGTTTCCTACAAACTCACCAGATTTTCGGAGCCTCGGGGGTGCCATCTGAAGGAATTCTAGAAAACTGGGCCCCAGCCGTGTTCACTCAGGGGCTACTCTGGGGCCCGGCGCCAGCGCACAGTGGGAATGAAACAGACCCAGACCCCCTCATGGAGCTTCCGGCCTGCAAGCAGTGAAGACAGATGTTACAAGCACAGGGGAACGTGGCAGACGGACACATGGACCGCTGAGCGGCCTGTTCCAAGGGGACGGACAGAGTGCCCGGGGAAGCGGGCAAGGCTGCGGGTCTGGGGACTTTTCAGGGAGGGGCTGGGCCCTCCCTCCTCCCTCCTCCCCCTCTGTCTGTGAGCCCCTCTCAGACTCCACTCTTCACTCTCCTGCTGTGTTTTCTCCAAGAATCGCTTCTCTCACGGGGTTAATTCAACAGGAGGCACGGAGATGGGGGTGAGGGAGGGCGGCTGTCAGTGCCTGGGGGAGCACAACGGCCTTGCCTCAGCTCCAGCTGGTGGCTCTGCCAGCCCACAGTTCCAAGGCCTTTGCAACAGCTTTCCAAGAAAGAGGGTTCCCTCTCTGCCCTTTGTCCCTCTGGCAGCCCCGAGTCCACTCCTGGGCCGTGAGTCCAGTCCGTTACCTCCCAGACCTGGCATCCAAAGCCCAATGGGTGGTGCCTGGTTTCCTTTTCAGTTTTTAATTACTCAGTGGTACTTGTTTTCTTTTATCGTCCTTAGAGGGAAAATCTGGGGCTGAGGTTTGGAAGGAAAAGGGCACCCCAGGATTTGGAGATGGGGTTGCCACCTGCCTCTGGCGGAAGGCAGATAGGGAAATTGAATAATGCATCTTCGCAGTGTTTATTAGCATTCTGATGAAGATAAGTGAGGGATCTGAAAGGAAATCTTCCAGAAGTGCTGGTAATTTGTCCCCTGGACAAATCAGTCACTCTTTCTGCAAAGCTACAAAGCACATCAGCCTTCTTATGCAGAGTCCAGGCTTAAAGGGGAGCCCCCCCCCGATTCTTGTGTGTGTCATCCTCAGCACTTGGCAAGGGATTCGGTAAATATCTGCTGAATGAATGCTGTCATCATCCGCAGGCTTTGGGGGGCCATGGATGAGTGTTTGGGGTGACCCAGAACAACATACCATCACGAAGACAAGCACACGGTTTGAGGGGCACTTGAGGATTTACAGGGTTTTTTGGCAGTTCATCCATGGCCCCTCACGAGGACCCCAGGTGAAAACCTCCCAGCTGGCGAGCACACGGCGTCTCCCTGGCACCCGTCGGGCAGCTCTGTTTCCCTCTTACTGGAGCTCTGGATGGTGGCGCCAGGGCAGCCCAGGTGCAAAGCCATGTTTCTTGGCCTCCAGGGACCCAAGAGATATGCCCCCCCACCCCCCACCCCGGAAATTGGGAAGAGCTGGCAAAGCTGGGCCTGTCTTCTTTACAGCAACGGCTGCCTGGGCCGAGCGTCTGTGCGGCGCGTGGGGTAGGGCCCAGCTGCCCTGTGGGCCGTGGCTCTCCCCGCTGCCTCCGAGCCAGCACCAGCTTCGCAGTTTGTTACCCTGTCTCGCCTGCTCTGCTCTTAGAGCAGCGTGAAGCACAAATAGTCAGTCTCTGGACATGCACTGTGTATGGTGAAACACAAGCCCCCTCGTACATATACACGTATAAGGCACACGTGTGTGCGTGCACACACACACACAGTCATGCACACGGACACACACACACACACGCACGCACGCACTTTGCCCTTCCAGGTGTCTGCAGGGCGTCTGAATTTGTGACTCTGAGCCTCTTTCTCTTCCCAGGGATGCTGTGAGGGCTCAGTGGACAGGTGCGGGCAGAGACTTCAGCATCGTGCCTGGTACCCAGCACGTGCTCTCTGGATCCGTCCGGCTGGTGTTACTAGTAAGTGTCTCCTTGGGGCCAGGGGCCTCGCCCTGAAGCCAATGGCATCTTCTCCATCCTGCTCTGAATGGGTGTTGTTTGGGACTGGGGCTCCCTCTGGTGGCCGCGCTCCTCACTCACATGCAGGTTGCTCCTTGAGCACCTGGTACCCAACAGCGGGTGGGAGATGCTTTGCTTCCCTCACCTTTTTCTGGACCTCCTCCCTGACCTCAGTGAGGTTGGGCTTGGTAGGTCTGGGGATAGGAGGAGAGCTGGAAGGTTGAGGTCCTGGCTACAGGATCTCGGCGGGGCCGGGGGTGGGGTGGGGGGGGTTGGTACCTTCCCCCTCCCCCACCCCACACCCGCCCCATTCTCTTCCCAGAGAAGCTCCGGCCCGTGGGCTTCTGAGGCCACCTCCAGACAGGCCACAGGACAGCAGGAGGGCAGCGCACTGACAGAGGCTCCCCAGACTATCATGAGGTAATTTTATTTCTTTGCGTTTTAGGTAAAAATAGTAAATACAAGATAATCATAATAAAGGTAAAAATACATCATTTGGATTTTGTTGTTGTGGTTCTCTAAACAATGCTACCTACAGTACAATTTTTGATTTAACATTTTTAAATTTTTTTTTTTTTTATAAACAAATAGAACTATTTTGCTATTAGGCTATCTGTGTTCTCGTCTGGCACTTAAGAATAGATCACAGGTCACCTCCCGGTTCTGTTGGGATGTGGGTGGGCGGCGGGGAGGGAGTGAGAAGGGACGCATGGGCTGAGGTGGTCTGTCTTCCTGGGACGCAGACAGAGCTGGGTGCGGTCCGTGTGCCGTGGGAGGGCACGTGTGTGCATCCAAGAAGGCCTCTTCCTGCGCTGACCCCAGGGACACAAGTCCCTGCGACTGGACCAGAGGTCTCACATGTGCCCGAGGGACATAGCCTCTCCTCCTCCTATGCTGGCCTTTCTTACCCAACAGCCTAGATTCACAACAGTTCTGGGTCAAGGCAGGCCACGACGCTGCCCACGTCAGCACGTCTGCTCAGGACGGAGCCCGTGGGTCCCCTTAGTGTCCTGGAGGAGTGGGCCCCGGCCCCTTCCCTGCCAGGCCTGGCGGCTAGGATATCCATCCTGGCCTGGGAATGCTGGTAGAAGTCACAGATGCCCAGGAGGGCGGCTAAATGTCTTTGCCCTTGTTTACCCTCAGGTGGTCTTTGTTTAAATTCTTTCCAAATTTCTCGCTGAGCTGTTGGATCAGGTCTGCCAGCTCCCCGGTAGCTTGAGATTTCTCTTCCAGAAGCTCATAGCGCAGGCTGGAGATATCTTGCTTGATTTCCTTCAGTTCACCTGCAAGGACAGATGAGCTTGTGCTGAGCATGAGCAGGCAGAAGGGGCTCCTCCTACATGTATTTGGGGCGTGCCTCTTTCCAGCACAGCGTCAGGGGGCGGGGCCGGCCCCCCGTGATGGGTAGAGGTGAGGGGACAGGAGTTGTGTCTTGACCTAAGTTCCACCCAGCTCCTAGCACTGAAGGACTCATCGGTCCATTTAAAACCCTCCTCCTCCCATTCCTGGTGAAGCTCTTTGTGAAGATTTTCAGACAGATGGGGAGTCGGGAGCCGGGTTGTGCCTTCCTAGTGCTTATTTTGTACCGTTAGAAGGTTGGACTCAGAGTCCCTAAGGGAGAGTTCAAGACTCCGAGCAACACTGTCATTAATTGGAACTGTCCTCCTCAGGGTGCTCCCTGTTGTGTTCTGGGTTTGTCATTTGCAGAGGAGAAACTCCCACGCAGGAAGGGACGGGCTGGGCACAGGGCACGCGGCAGCAAGGGTCCGCCCTGACCCCGCGCCCCGTGCTCTGTCCCAGAGGCCGCCGCCTCCTTCCCTAGCAAGGAGCCGCCAGGAGGGAACTTGCCCTGGTTTCTACAGTGAACCACGTGGGTCGAAATCCTCCTGGGCCTGGGCAGTGCAAAGAGAACTGAAAAACATTCTTTTCTGATATCATGGGTATTGGACTTGCCCTCAAACGGGAGTCTGGTGCCGGGAAGAACCCAGGAGTGAGTCCCGCTGCCGGTGATCTTCAGGCTGCCTGCTGGAGATTCCAGGAGGAAGCAGAGGGTCACTAAGTGACCAGGCTCTCCCAGTAGGCCCCTGTGGCCCGAGCGAGGGGGACACTGAGTGCCTTCGTTCATGGAGGAGGCTGTTTTGAGGTAGCAAATATTTGTCCTGTGTGTCTCATGAAGATTAATGACCTAGTGTAAGGTAATTTGCTTTTCGCTTAAGAGTAACTGCTTAAAATGGACTGGAAAATCACCCAGGCAGTGAAAATGATGTCGTCTGCAAACTTCAGTGTGCATCAGAATGACCTGGGGCTTTTATCAAAATGCACAGCCCACAGGCACCACCCCGCAGATGCCGACGCCTTGGGTCTAGTGCCGTGTGGGGTGGGCGTTTTTAACACATGATTGGGTGGGGGGGCATTTCTCCCGGAAACACTGTGGACTGTCAGGTTTCTGAGGGCCTGGAAGTGAGACAGGGCAGTGGCAGGATCTGGAAGAGGGGTCCGGTCTGCCTGCGGCTCTCTGTATCTCTCTCTCTCACCCGCGGAATGAGGAATTCTGGGCGGTCCTGCGCCCGTGGGACATGATGGGGAATCAAGGCAGCCATCGCTGGGCTAGGCAGGAGTATTACCAGCCCCCTGCCCCCTGAGAGATGACCCTGGGGTCTGGTCTGAGTATGGTCATGTCACATGGCCGCAGGGAAACCAGGGTCGCAAATGGAATGAAGGTTGTGCATCGGCAGACTTTGAGCAGGGAGATGATTCTGGATTATCCAGTCTAACCGTGAGTCTTGAGAAGCGGAAGAGGAAAGCGTGAGAGGGTCAGAGAGACATGAGGACAGACCAGGAAGGAACGGGGAAGTGACAGAAGGGTTCGGGGCTGGGGGGCTGGTTCTGAGATGAGGTGGCTGGAGGCAGCTGGGGGGGGGTGGGGGGTGGGGAGGTGTGTGGAGTGGGTAGAGGTCCCAGCCCACAGTCAGCGCGGGGACAGAGACCTCTGCCCCACAGCTGCAGGGCACCTCCTTTTGCCCAAACCGGAACCAGCAAGGGAAGTGAGCGCCCCTAGGGCCTCCGGACGGGAACACAGCCCTGCCCACACCACCTCGATTTTAGGATTTTAGCTTGGTAAGCCAGGGCACCCCCACTGCCCCCCTTCAGGAAAAGAACTCATCGCTCACCTTCGTTGACTTCGTCACTTTCTCTGTCCACCTGGGCTTTCAGGACGTATCTTTTTATGAGCCGCTTCATGATTTTCTGAAATGGGAGCACAAGGAAGTGGGTCAGGCAAGCCTGGCCGAGGACAGAAGGAGCAGCCCACACGGTGGGTGTATGTGTGCTTCCCCCACTCTGCGGAACTCCCGGTCAGCGGCTGGGGGTGCCCCCATGCCTGGTGCCTCTCTTCTCAGGGGGCCTCTCCTGTTGCAGGAACCTGGGCCTGTGTCTGTTTAACCTCTCCCCTAGGATGATCCTGCCCCGGGAACGGGAGAACCGGACACTCAAGGGTGGGAGGCCAAGCCAGGGAGAACGAGGGACCATCATGTAGGGCTGTTGGGGGGGTCCTACGCCTGACTCCACCCTGACCTATTTTCTCCCCTTAGCCGGTCATGTCCTCTCTTCTGGACCAGGCTGGACAAGTCCACTCTACCTTGGGAAACTCCTACCAGAGACAGAAAAACAGCGACCTTCGGGTCCGGGAGGTTTTGCCAGGATCCCACTTCCCTGAAAGCCCTTGGGCCAGTCTTGCTGGAGGGGAAGGGCTGGGCCTGTGGCTTCCGTGCATTATGCAGATATAGGCTCTTTAAGCAAATGAGGAGGTAGGAGGAAACACTTAAGAGACACCAAGAATAGAGCCAAGTGTGAGAAAGCCGGCAGGAGGTGAACTTTGGATTTTGCCAGCTGGTCGTTGGAGGGATCCTGGGCAGTCACAGGATTTAGAAGCACTCGGATAGCTGAGATTTCTGAATCTCACCAGGGCTGAGCAGCTGGCAAGAGGGAGGGATTCCCTGCTCCTCGCTCACCCCTTCCTGTCGCTTACTCACACCTGGGGACTCAGGGGACAGAAGCCGCGTTTTCTAGATGGGAAGGACCTGAATTCTGTCCCTGGCTGTGCTGTGTGTGGTCAGGCAGGTTACTGGGTTCTCTCCAACAAGATGGGCTCAGGACAGGCTTTTTGTAAGCCAAGGGAAGGGGATGGCTGGGTGGCAAAGAGAAGGACTGAGCACATTCTTGTCATCCACTGCGGGTTGTCTCAGTGCCTTTGATGGCAAAGTCCTCAGCCCGGTGTATCCAGGCTCTGTGACTCTGGGATTCTAACCGAACCCGGCAAAGGCTGTCTGAGGTGAGCCCTGTGTCACCTCTAGGCTTCTGTCCCTCCCTCCGCCCCCCTCGGGCTGCTGGTCTCCGTGTCTCTGTGCTTTGAGTCGTGATCTTATTTCTGGTGAACTCTGAGCGAGCGAGTTGTCTTCATGCTGCCCTCTGTCAGAGGGGCCTGCGTCTTGCCATGTCGGTGGTTACACTGCACTGCTAGATTTCTCCTTGACATTCTCCCAGTCCCTAAGGCAAGTTACCCAAGTGGTAAGTAAGCAGAGATGCCTCTCCTGGCACTCAGTGATGCTCTTTCCACTCTGAGAACTCTGAGACCCACCCCAAACCAACTTTGTCCCGAGCAAGTTCTCAGGGAAGAAGCACAAAACCCCAAAAACCCACACACCCAGCTATCTGAAATTCTTCCCGGATGTAGCATTTGGAAGTATTCTGAAAATTTTCGGGGTGAGGCAAGTCAAGGGGATCTGGTTAAAGTTTTGCCATTTTGAGGAAAACCTCAAGAATTAAGGGTTCTTTAGTTTCTGGATTCATCAGCTGAAGAACCTTTAAATATATGGGGTGAAAATGTAAGCTGGAGGTGGAAAGTGTTGGCTTTTCCGCAACAGTGCTGAGCCGAGCCTTTCTACAGGTGTGGCCGCGGTCACTGTCTCACCCTGTGTGGTAGCACAGCACGACTCAATCCATTGTTTGGAAGGATTCCTTGGTACATTTATTACTAATACACAGTGTGCCCCTCAAACTCCATTTGTTTTAAATAGGCGAGACCCCGTCACAAGCCCCCTTCAGCATCCAGTGACTCCCTTCGAGGACGGGAGAAGGGGTGAAAAAGAAACAAAGAAACACATGTGTTGAGCATTTCCTGTAGACCAGGGGTCCCCTTAGCCTCCTTGACAAAATGACCTCACTGAATTCTCCCAAAAACCTGGTGAGTGTGGCGAGGCCGTCTCCAGTCACGGATGAGGACACCAAGGCTCCTGGGGCAAGGTGACTCACCCAGGGTCACACAGCCAGGAAGTGGCAGATCTGAGATGTAACCACAAGGAAAGGCGAAGCTGACGCTTCTTCCAGCCTTCAGGAAAAGGTTATATGCAAGACACTTTAGGGGATGGGATGTGGGAACTGGTTCCCATGGGCCAAAGGGGGTTTGGGCTGCTCATAGGTACCTGCTTATCCTTTAAGAAACAGCTTTCTAGGCAGGCAGAAGCCTCAGCTAGATTTTGGAGGATGGATGGCTTTGTTCAGTTGTTGCCCCTTGGGTATTTCAGTAAAAAACTGTTACCCTTGGGGAAGAAGGCCACCGGGATGTTATGAGTGCTCACGGTCCGTTCTTGAGGGCTGGCGTGCCTCATCTGAGCTAAGGTTTGCATATTGGGGGCTCCAAGGGGAGAGAAACAGACGTTTGTTATTAAGCCCCTCACCACGCATCAGGATTATAGAGGTTTAATACGGAATAAGCAGACTCTCGTGAGCACTGCAGACAAGCAGGGACCCGTTACCCTTCCTCCGACCCCCACTTCCCTCCCAGGAGGGACAGATGCCTTAAAGGAGAGCAGTGTGACCGCCTAGCATCCACTTAGAGACTCTGTGTCCTGGTGGCACCTGGTCCCCCTCCAGTGTGTACGTGTTAGACAACCTGGGGTGTGGAGGAGAAGACGCCAGTCTCGTCCCCAGAAATGCGGGACGTGGTTAGAAACTGCCCAGAGTTCTCTTTAATGCAGATACTGGAGGGGATATCTGTTTTCAGAAAAGATGGACATCAAAAGTCCCCCCTCCTTCACTGTGCTTATGGTAAAAGAATGTTCCTTTGTGATGGGTTTGAGATGTCCCCTTCCTATCTTTCACGGAGTTCTTATAGTTCGAGATGATAATAGACTTTCCCCAAGTGGATGTATCCCCGTTGGTGTCCATCCTACTGACCTTGCCCTCCTGTCCTTAGCAGGTGCTGGAGGTGAGTGCAGCTAGTGACATCACTCAGGCCAAAGAACTAACACTGGAGGGGATGAGGATGAGAGGTGTGAGGGATCGGGGGGTGCCTGGGTGGCTCAGATGTTAAGCGTCTGCCTTCGGCTCGGGTCGTGGTCCCAGGGTCCTGGGATCGAGCCCCACATCGGGCTCCCTGCTTGGCGGGAAGCCTGCTTCTCCCGCTACTATTCCCTCTGCTTGTGTTCCCTCTCTCGCTGTGTTTCTCGCTGTCAAATAAATAAAAATCTTTAAAAAAAAAAAAAAAAAGAGGTGTGAGAGATCGGAATGGCCATGACACTGAGGTCCAGGGAAGGAGCATCACGGCTCTCCCTGCCCACATTCCCAGGGCTGCTGCTGGTGCTGGTGCTGGGGGTGGAGGGGGAGGGCACAGAAAGCCTTTCTATGGAAGAGACCCATCTCTCCGTGCAGCCAAGGGAGCTCAAGATGTCAACAAAGAGGACACAGGTGGGACGTTAAAGATGGTCCACAAAGCAGAACCTAGCGGGAAACAGTGCTGCCACCCAGGAAAACAGAAATCGAGGGACGCTTGGAAGGGAGGGGACAGAACGGATCCTAGGACACGCCATGTGTTAAAGTACGGTTTGTCAGACACTGGAAATAGAAGGAATCAGTGTTGGCGAGTTGTCTATCCTGTTTGCTCTGGTCTCTCTACAGAAAAGGCCACCTAGAGCATGAAAAGGAGGACTCCCCACTGGGTTTGGGGAAAGGATTACACCCCAGACACTGGGGCTGGCGTGACCAACAGAGTGTCCCTGGATTCTGTGGTGCATTTGGGATGCGGCTTGCTTGGCTTGAGAAGGAAATGCAGCTCTCAGAGCGGGACTAGATGGGTCTGCACGGGCCCCGGAGACAGGCACCCTGGATTCAGAGACCCGGTCACAGCGTAGCTCTGATGGGAGGTCTACTTTGACCCCCCTCGCCAGTGTCTTGGTTTTGGTTCATTGTTTAGTTTCACATGAGCCCAGATTGGAAAAAAATCAAACAAAAAAACAGCATTGCAAAAGTCAGGCGTCAGTATTGTGAAAAGTAGCCATCAGACCCCTGGAAGCCCAAGTTAAAGCAAAGCACAGAGAGCCTCCGGTCTGAGCATTTCTCGGAACCCTGACAGTGTAAGGGACTGTGGTTCTGCCAGGTGTCCTCAGGGGGGTGACGGCTCTGGGCGTGGCCAGGAGCGTAAGAAAGAGAAAGTGTGCCAGGCTCCTTCTCATCTCTGCTCATTTGGAAGTTGCTTTGGGAAGAAAGTAGTGCAAGTTGGAAGGCTGCCAGCGGGCCCAAGAAAACACAAGAGGCTTTGCCAGACCCTTGGCCCAGTCCTTCATTCTAGAAGCCCCTCCTATACCTTGCCCCCTCCTCTCCTGCCCCACAGGCTCAGATGCTTCTCAGCAACGCTTGGGTGCCTAGGGAGGGTGATGTAGTAAAAGAGAGGTGCCCTTGTGAGTCAGATAGACAGTTCAGCCAGCTGTGGGCCTTCGCCACCGAGCCTCAGTTTTCTCTTCTGTTTAATGGGGTTAAAGCTACTGCCTCTCTCTCTGGCATTGGGTGAGATCACACCCGGGCTAGTCTCTAGCCTGCTCCCCACCATCCTTCCTGCCATCTCTTGCTTCACTCCTATCTGAGCAGATGACGGCTCAGGAAGATGCCCAGAATCCACCTTGCAGGGCTGAGCCAGGGCACACGGGCAAATGTAAAACGGGCTCTCCCTTCTTCACTCCCTCTCAACCCTTGCCCTCTGATGCTTCCTGCTCCCGGGTTTCCTTTCTTCTTTGCTGTGACAACTGTTGGAATAAATAGCCCAGGGGCTTTTCTTGGTGGAGTCACAAAATATAGGGGTGAGCAGGCTGCCCAAGGTCATCAGTAGCCCGAAACCCAATACCACTCAACCTCTGTAATCACTGCGGGAAGCTTTTGGGGACATTGATGGCCGCAGGGACCCAGCCAGCGGTGAGGGAAGAGAAATGGGATTGCCCCGAGGCTGCTTTTGAGGACAGTCTTGCTCATCCAGGATTCATTCTGAGTAGAAGACATTCACCGCACCATCAGTCTCCCTTTATCTCGGCAGCTGTGTCTTCTCGAAAACCATCGGAAGAGATTTGACCCTAACCTGTGGGGGCTTTCTATCTCTTTTTGTGACACAGATAAATCTGTACTTTTCTCTGAGAAGCTGAGAAATGAAAATCCTTCCACCGACCGAAGGATCAGTGCTGTACCATAACTCAAAGCAGATCAAACTGGTCAGGCCCAATTTCGCACACGATTAAATACAAGATTTGCCCATTTCCAGTTTTTAGCCTGTGTCATCTCATCAAACTCTAAGTACTTTGAGGGACGAGCCGTTTCTTAATTGCGCATTTAAATCTTCCTGCCTGCGTAGCTGGCTTCTGAAATATGGGCGGAGCTTCATTTAGGGATCTGCCTCTGGAAGATGCTTCATCTCATTGTTCCCTCGGGGACGGCGGCGCCAGGGGTCATGCTCAGGACGGCTTCCAGTTCGCCTCTGATAAGCACTGATCAGCATGGACAGAACTGCTGATCATCGAGAAGGGGAAGGCAGGAAATGAATGGCCTGTACTTTTATAATCAATAACCCATAGTTGCCATTTATCACTGGCTCATGGGCTGATTCAAACGGGTAGAGAGGTGTGGCATTAATTTTCAAAAGCAACGCAAAGGACTGTAAGCATAAAAAGGCTGCTAAGGTTTATGTGCAAGAACAGACTTTGGCAGGCTGGTGGTCTTAGGGCAGGCGCTCCGTGAAGACGCCCACGTCCCCCTGGTGGCTTCAGACAGATGCCTGGGAGTCATGCTGGGCACCCCGTCCCTGCACAGAAGCATCACGCCCCATTGCCTGTCTGTCCAGAATGTATATTGAATCTGTCTGCTTTTCTCCGTCACACTACTCACACCCCAGTCCACGTCTCGCTCCCTCGCACCCGGATGACTGTCCCCTGCCAGGCTTCTCCCCTCCAACTTTTGCAGATGCCCTTTCCGTGCCTGGGAGGCCCCACAGGGCTACATCCTTCTTTGAGGTCTTCACTAAGTGTCCTGTCCTGGAAGATGCTTCCTCTGATACCGCACCTACGCAGCGGTGTGACTCCTTCCTATTCTCCATTGTTGCCCTCCCCCCCCCACCCCCGTTGTTTATGTGTGTGTTCCTTGTTCCTTGTCTCCATCCCCAGGGAGCAGTGCCTGGCCTATCCTTTGTACTCAGTGCCTCTTTGTGGAATGAAGGACGGAAGGGAGCTGGGGGCTGTTACTAAATCCGTGTCTGGATAGCGCCCCCTTCTGCCCAAGCCTGGGGAAGGGGTGGTTACCTGGTATCGGGTGGGCTTGCTGAAACTGTTATTTGCTGTCAGATTTTCCGAATTCCTCATCCCAGCCTGGTAGCGAGTCTTCTAGGGGGGGAAAAACCCCAAATACGTAATAAATACTACACACACATATACACACACGTGTTCATACAACACATATGATAGCCATCCTTGCAGCCCCCATATATGGGGCTGTCTCTGAAAAGAAGGCCCTCACACAGCTCATACACCCACTGCTGCTGGGCTCCATAGAAGGCTGTTCTTGGGACCTTAGTCCTGTAGGATGACTACAGGTTAGGATTACAGTGTGGTCAACTTTGGGAAGCCCTGAGTTACAGTTACTACGGGGTATCTTTTTTCCAAGAGTCCATAGAGCTTTCCGTATGCTACTAAACCTTGAGAATCCTCAGGAGGGGGAGATGATGGCCAGGGAACCTTTCTTCCCAGAGATCATTCTCCAGGTACTTTGTGGGAAGAGCCATTCCTCCTTGGGGGCCCGCTAAGGGGTTGCCTCCGTGGGGGCGTGGCTCAGCCCCAGTAGGGTCACCTCTGCAAGGAACTGTGGGGAAAAGGGCAGCTACCACAGGCCGCCTCTGCTGGGGCTGCAGCTATGCTGATGTGCCCGCAGATTCTGAAAAGGGGGCCCCCTCGCTGACTTCCCTGGCATCGGCGGCACCGTCTGAATCAAGCACGTCCCCCTCCCTCTCTCCTCCCTGCTGCCTTCCCTCGCCGCATAAACCCCATGCCACCTACCCTGAATTTGGAATTCAGCATGCCCATTTCAAGGTCATTTTCACAGCTTTTGGCCTTGGATTTACAGAGTTTGATGAGGCACATCTTGATTCTCATTATGAGATAATAAAATGATTTAGGACTTGGCACTAGATTGAAAGGAGCGGGAAGAGTTCTTCCTTCATCAAAGTAAGACAGCCAGAGCTTTGCTCGGGCAAATTTCCACTCCACATCTGCATCCTCCTGTGGGACAAGCGGAAACACACCATCAAAGGCTGCAACTGAACAGCGGGGTTGGGTGTGAGGGGTGGGAGTGCAGGCAGACCTCGAAACGGGACCGGCTGAGGGGCTGTGGGTGTTCCCCCTCTTTATTTTTTTTTATTTTTAGGTTCAAAAGGCTTCTATATTATTATTTTTTTTTTTTTTAACAGTGTTGCAAGATTCATCTCCTCTTTACAAAGGCCTCGGATGGAGAATTTGCTCGTGCTCACACCGTATGAAATGAGTCATCCCTGAGATCTCTGCCCAGCTCCATGGGATTCATTTGCTGAAATGAAAACCTCAGCCTGTTCCCCCTCCCAGACTCCCCGCTGAGTATTTTCACAAATGTTTCTCCACGTGCCACAAGCCCAAGAACTTGGCTCACTTCCCATTAGCCATCGAGAGAGAGGTCTGCCGATTCACGATTCACCACCACAGCATCAGGGAATTCATGTCCTAGAGCAGTGCTGCCCAGTAGAAATAGCCAGTGAGCCACAAAGGGGAACCACATAAGTACATTTAAATTTTCTAGTGGCCACAGTATGAAAGGGAAGATGGAACTGGCAGATTTTTTTTTTCTTTTCAGGTTTTTATTTAAATTCTAGTTAGCAAATGCATAGAGTAAAATTGGTTCCAGGGGTAGAATTTAGTGATTTCTCAGAGCTTACTTTTAAAAGTGTTTAAAATTTTAAAGTGTTGTTTATTTATTTAAGTAATGTCCCCACCCAACGTGGGGCTCAAACTCACCGCCCTGAGATCAAGAGTCTCACAACCCTCCTGACTGAGCCAGCCAGGGGCCCCACGGAACAGGTGAAATTAATCTCAGCGATAGCTATTATTTAATCCCGGAGACCCGAAATGGGAATCATTTCAGCGTGTCATCATTATAAAAGTTCTTAATGAGAGAACTCACATTTTTATCCTCCTATCGAGTCCCTGAAATCGGTGTGTATTTCATGCTTCCAGCCCATTTCCATGTGGACCTGTCACATTTCACATACTTAGCAGGTGCACGTGGTGAGCAGCTTCCGCATTGTATCCTTTCGCGGCGCATTTCTGATTAGCAAGCGTATATCTGATTGGTCAGAGTGCCGCCACAGGGGGGTGCAAAGGGGTTCTGCACGTGGCATTTGAGAAAAACGGACCTGACTGTAGGAGCCCTAGCTGGTCCAGCCATGCTCTTTTCCCTTGTAGTGGTGCTAGATTTAAGCCCCACATCTATTAGGTCTGCCGTGGTGTCAATGCTGGAATGCCAAGCAGGCCCCCTAAGAGGTAGCAGGTGTGTGTGGTTTTTACAGGGGGGATCTTTAGGCTTCTGTCCTAATGGGGCGGGTTGAGAGCAGCAAAGGGGCGTGGGGTTGGGAGTCAGACAGACCTGGGCTCACAGTGACCCTTACTAGGTGCATACCTTCAGCAAGGGCTTTGGGCTTGCTCACTGGGAGATTGAGATGATGCCGTCTGCCTCTCGTAGCCCTGAGATTGGCCCCGAGTCTGGGCCCCAGCAGGGGGTGGGTTCCCATCCTCACAGGCACTAGCTACACTTCCAAGGACCATGAATCTAGCAGGGGCCCACGTGATATGAGGTTATCGCCTGCAGGCTCGGCCCTTTTGTTTGCTTTTGCTGAGCCCCCATCAGCACCTGGTCCAATCTGTGGGACATCCTAGCGGAGTCTTGTAGACTGAAAGCTTTGTGAGGGCAGGGTTTGCTCCTGGCCTCGGTTGCACACCAGGGACCTGTGACAGGGACGTATGAGGTGTGACAGATGAGACAGGGATGGTGGTACAGTGGCGACAGCATGGGCTCTGGAGCCTGCCTGGGTTCCAGTCCTCTCTTCCTCCCTAGCCCCGTAGCCAAGGCAGGTGACTTAGCAGCTCTGGGCCTCAGTCTCCTGATCTGTAAAATGGCGACAAGAATGCCTACCTCGTAGGTCGTATTATAAGAGTTCACTTAGTGTCAGACATTAGTAGGCCCTCAGCAAATATTATTGTCATCTCCGTAACTTAACGCGGTGCCTAGAGTTCAGCCTGTAGTCATTCAGCAGACACGGGTCAGGTACCTACTCTGTGGCTGGCCTGGGCTGGGCGGGCACTGGGGTTGACGGGCCGTGCCCTCGTGGAGCGCACGGTCTGGCCCGCGGCACGAATATGGCGAACTGCTCATCACCTCGTCTTTCACCTGGAGTTGAGCTACGGCCACGGGGTCCCCCGGGTGTGGAGCTCCTGACTTGGCCTGCGGGGCTGAGGAGGCTGCCCGATGGCTGGTGCAGAAGCCGAGCTCCCCGGGGCGAGTAGTTCTCTACCAGGTCAAGTGCGGGTGGGGTGAGCGGAGAAGAGTGGGAGGTAATGAGTAGAAGAGGCAGTGAGAAGCGTAAACAGCTTTTCTGAGAAAGTTGGCAGGAACGAGCAGGAGGGAAAGAGCTGGAAAGCGGGATCGAGGGAGGATTTTTTATAGTTACTTTTTTTTTTTTTTTAAAGATCCAGCATCTCATTTAAATGCTGACAGGAAGGGTGAAGCGAGGGGTGGGTGGCGTGCGGTGGCAGCCCGGAGGATGCAAGAGGGCAGGGAGCAGGTGGGCAGGGCGGCTCAGATGGAGGAGGCCTCTCCACCCCCCTGCAGGAGGGCAGACTCCTGTTTGGGGTCTGTGAGTTTGGAGAGCAGCAGCTCTAGATCTGCTGACTGCATAAATGAGTGGTCTCGCGGAGGATTTCCCAAATGTGTACTTCATTGAAGTTCAGGGTGAGCCGGGGTACCGGGCACTGTCTAGTGGCCTCGTTCTGCCTTTCTGCCTCTCAGGACCCTTGCACACGCATCTCTGGTGAGATAGGAGGGAACACGTGTTCTCCATTGAGGAGAAGCCGGGAGCCCCGAGGGGAGGTGCAGGCTGGAGTGTGCTGTCTCCTCTCCATCTTGTGGCACAAGGCCATGCTGGGGTAACCTGACCTCACAAGCCCACCGGACGTCGTGGCCGTGCCCAGTCCCGCCCCAAACCGGTGGGCATCGCCCGACACTAATCCCATGGTTTCCGTGCCACATACATTTGGACCAGAGCACGATTTGCTTGTTAGGATGGGGCCCAGCGCCTGGGGTGAGTGGTACGGAGACCTGCATATTATCCAGGCACCATTTAGTTTCTCTTACATTTGGGGAAACTGAGGCCCAGAAGGGCAGGGAGGGCCGGTGAGCAACAGCTTACCTGCGTAAGTGAGCAAACATGTGCACCATGCTAACATATGCTCGTTTGTGGACAGAGTGCTGCATTTTCCTGTGAGGGGCAGGGGGAGAGTGGGGGCAGGGCTCAGGCTTCCTGCTGGCTTGCCTCTCCCTCTCACCTCTTGCTTCCTTTCCTGGTGCAGTCCAGTCTCTTGCCGGCCAAGAATATAGCATTGTTTCCCCCTTCCTGCCTTGGTACATGTTGTTCCTACTGTTTAGAATACTCTGTTTGTGGGGAAGTATGCATTGTGAAGCAGATGTGCCCCCTAAAATTCACATGTCGAAACCCTAAACCCCAATGCCTTAGAATGTGACTGTGTTCGGAAATAGGGCCTTTAAAGAGGTAAGTGATGGGGGCACCTGGGTGGCTCAGTCGGTTAAGCGTCTACCTTCGGCTCAGGTTGTGATCTCAGGGTCCTGGGATCGAGCCCCGCATCGGGCTCTCTGCTCAGTGGGGAGCCTGCTTCCCCCCCTCTCTGCCTGCCTCTCTGCCTACTTGTGATCTCTCCCTGTCAAATAAATATATAAGATATTTAAAAAAAAAGAGGTAAGTAACATTAAACGACATTGCTGGGGGTGGGGGCCTGATCCAATATCAAGGGTGAACTCATGCGGAGTGGAAGAGATGTCAGGGACCTACTCGCAGGGAGCAAAAGCCATTGAACAGACGATGCCATGAGAAGGCAGCTGGGGGGAGATGCCCAGAAGAAACCAGCTCTGCCAACACCCTGATCCGGGATGTCCAGCCTCCAGAACCGTGGGGGACACCTAGTCTGTGCCGCTGTTACCGCAGCCCTGCAAACCAGTACCGGGGGGCTTTAATCCTTCTCGGTAGAAATACACTAACGCTTGTTCCTTATAAATATCCAAGTACAGAGGTGTGATAGTCCCCTTCCAAAGCTCTCTTTTAACTCCCTTCTCCAGAGGATGCTCCGCGTCAGCCCCTCAGTGGTGTGGTAGCTTTTCTCTACCTTTCTCTGCTTTTTCTTTCTGTAGAGGTGCATTCGTATTGTTATGTAAATAAGATTTTCCTGGCTGTGTGTTTCCACAACTTGCATTTTTTCCCCCTCACTTAAGGATAGTGTAGAGATTTTGTGATGTCAGAACAAACAGGTTTTTCTCATGGTAGATGCAGTGTTTTTGAGTCTCTGTCAGAGTTTATCGAAACCCTCTGATGTCGATGGACTATCTGCACGTTTTTCCTTTAGTGAACACCTATGTAAAATCGTACTTCTGCCCAGGTCTATCCCTAGGGTTGCAGTCATTGGGTCAGTTCAATATAGGTT
>CM053607.1:106683584-106774358 GCA_028646535.1 Procyon lotor | reverse complement strand
TTAATAACACACAAGCTGCTAATGTCATCACTCTCGTTGCTTCAAAGAGCCACACAAATGAAACCAAGGGAGAGAGGATAATTTCAGTGAACCGGACTTACCTCGATCTCCTGATACGAGTTGTTGATCATGGCTATGAGCATATTGAGCAGCACTACTACCATGGTGACATTGTAGACGCCATAGAGGACGTAGCCGATGTTCTCGATGAACTTGTGGTCGTATTTCAGCACCACCGAGATCACTTCAGACAAGCCAAAGATGGACCAAAATAAGGTCTTAAAACTTTCTTCAACCCTGCAAGGAAAGACAGGTCCCATCAGGCAGTTTGCATCCACCGACATTTTTCACAGGGAAGTCCCCGTGACCCAGACGTTGGTGGTTACCCTGCAGTGGGGCCGGGCTGGAGGGCGGTGCCTGTCTTCTGAAATAACGCAAGTTCAGATTTCTCGGAAGAGTTCAAAATGATGTCATAAGGGGCAGGCTCTTTCTTTTCCTTTCGGTCCATTTACTGGGACTCTGGCTGTGGTGTCTCTTTCATCTTGTAATTAATTAAACATTTAAAATGAAACAGCAGGTCAAATGTTTGTGCTTGTACATTATCAGTCATGCCTTTCCTAAAATAGTCTCCTGGATGTCTCAGACCACCTAGGCCTGTGGGCGGGGGGGAGAGGATGGTGCCCCCGGGCGGAGGCAGCGTCGCTGGTCACAGGCAGCCCCTTAAGCCTCATACATCTCCCTGCCGGGCTCGCTTATTACCTCCATTTGCAGATGGAGGCACGGACATGCAGAGCTTTATCCCTTCTAGTGGCATCTGGCTGGAAAGCTGGGTGCAGACCTAGGCACGTCTGGGATCTCCAAAAGCATGGACTTCTAACCACTACGCTTCCCCACCCCCTGGCTCTGGGGAGGGAGACCAGCCGCGTGCATCCCATGTCCTTGCAACTAGAGTTGAATTATGAGAAGTGTGAGTCTGCTGCATCCGTATTGTTCAAATTTGGCGGGCAGCTGTCCACACCTTGCCATGCAGCTTACTCAAGGTAGCTACTGCGCGTGCTTGGAGGGCAGTGTGTGGGGGGAATCTGGCTCTTCGGACACTGCTCTTTGACGCTGTGGAGACTGTGAACTCGTCACGGTCCCCTGGCTTTAAGACGAAGATCCAGGCATGTTTCACCATCTGTGCTTTGTGGTGAGGCCCCCACATCAGGTTTACAACAGAGAATCTGATCAGGAAACTGGGTTTTGGTTGGGGGGTTTAGAACAGCCCTGGGCATCCGATAACGGCCGAATGGTTATACGCAGTGTTTCCAGTTTGCACTTGGATTTGGGGTACATGATGAGAAAGCACCTTCTTTTTTCCTCTTTAACATTTCAGATTTTCAGCACTCACCCACAAGTGGCCAGGTTTAGCTAGATCTCAAAAAAAAAAAAAATACTATCAGCGTTTCTTAAGGACTGGTATTTATTGGACAAGGTGTACAAAAATACTAGCACCCGTCACTTGGGCTACAAAATGCAGCTCTGACTTGTGTGAATCTCCGGCTCTCCTGTGTGTGAGTGTGTGTGGGTGGATGTGTATGTGCGTGTCTAGCCAGCTGTTTGACTCATTCCCATCGCGTCCCGGAGTCTGAAGACTGAAAATTGAAGTGGGTTTTTGTTGTCATTATTTGTTTCCGGTTTCTCTGAAAACTCTGAGTGTGGAATGTTTGATTCGTTTTGCTTTATTTTATTTATTTATTTATTCGATTCATTTTGCTTTTAAGAAGAAGGAATTTATTTGGGAGTTTGGAAGTCATGACTGGGTATCTAGCATTCCTTTCGAGGCCCATCTCCTGCTGCTATTCTGAGAAAGGAGGGGAACACGCTGCCTGCCTCCTTGGGTCAGGTCCATTTTGTGCGAAAAAGATGCCATTCCATCAGTGGCCACGATTCTCTGCAAGGCTTGCCTTCCATGAAGAAGTGATCTTTCGGTTATTGTCCTAGCGAAGGGCACAGCGGCAGAGCAACTCCAGAACCACCCCAACCCCAAACGGGAAGGAGACAGCAGGATGTGACCTCTCTGACCGTTGTTCCCTTCCTAACTGGATCAGTGGAAAACTGGAGGACACACGATCTGAGCGAGGGACTGGGCAGGCCTTGGGCCCGGATGACACACTTACCGTGGACACCCTACGAAACACATAATTTATGCAACTGACCCATGCTTTATAGAAATTCATCTTCCCTTGCTTCCTTTGGAAAACCCCACAAACCTCTGGCTGACACAAATGGAGCAAGCAATTACCGAACATTCAGGAAAAAAATCTTCTGAATTTTGATTAGGGAAAATGGCCTAGATTTGGAGTATATTTTTTTTTTCTCATTTGCTTCTTGCTATGCCTTTTGCCACTAAGCTCTGATTTACCCTTGGTGCCTTCACTTGGGCATTTTGTGTATTAGAGTAATCTAAAGGAGGTAGAGCTAGCCCACTAAGCAGTGTGTGTTGTGGTAAAAGAATATTCCCAGATCCCTAAATTCATCCCTTAGCTCCTCCTCCTTCAGATCCCCACCCCCTCCTCCCCACAACTCAGAATACTGATCCTTTAGGTTTGTTATCTGGCTTCTAGACAATCTTACACCTGTTTCATTTCTATTCTGTAGATCAAGGATTAGCCTCTGGACCTGAATTTGGCTATGACCTACAGGAGTAACTAATTACAAGAGGCCCAGACTCAGTGGGATTTCCAGAGTGAAAGTGACCCCCTCCAGAGCAGTAATACATGCACCTGACTGGGCAGGAAGGGCTCTTAGCCAAAGTATGCATTTTTGGTAATCTCTTGTAAGCTCTTTCAGGACCGTCTATAGCCCTCTGTCCTCTTATTATGGGGCAAAATGGGTCATCATAGCAAAGACCTCCTTTAAAGTAAAGCTGGGTCCATTGGCTTAAATCATCCACAATGGCTAGATCCACCATTGGTTGGGTCTTTCATTTGTGTTTACCCCTCTTGACGTGATCTGGACTAACCGAATAGACCTAATTTCATTGTCATTGTCTCTCAGAAGGGACCTCATGGGCCGAGTTATGCACAGTTGGCTGGGCTAAATGGTAGGCAGTACAGAATTTTATCCATAGTTCCACCTATATAACTAAGTTCTGAGTGGAATTGAAGAGTTCAATGTTTAAAAATGAGTTCAATGTTTAAAAATGACGCAATAAAAGGCTAGACTAAAATATTGCTATGTATATAATATTGGGTGGGGAGAAGTTTCAGAGACCAGAAAGGGAAAGATGAAGGGATTTGACCACATAAAACTTCACTTGTGTACAGCAAAGACGTAATAACTAACAACGTAAGGCAAAAGACTAAGTGAGGAAAGAATTTGTATCTGCAATACACATGACGGACGCAGGGGGTCTTTCTTATATAAAGAGATCTTATAAATCAATATAAAAATGACAGTCATCTTAGCAGGAGGAAAAAGGAGGGAAGAAACTTCTATGAAAACCTGATGCTTTTTAGGGTGACTAGAGCTCCATAATTAACTTGAGGTGCCATGCTAGTGGCATCCTCTGGTTTAATATTTGGAACATAAAGGAAACTTGTCCTCACTTCCCTGAATGGGAAAAGGCTGTGTTACTTTGACCTTGGAAACCTACCGTAATATATTCTCAGAGAGAAGGCTGGCCTTGGAAAGGAGCCACATAGTACATTACTAATGCCAAGTGCTTGGGCACTGGGGCTGGCCTCAATGTTCTGTGAGGTCACCACGCTCCCCGAGTCATGAATTAATCATCACCCACAATTTTCAGGAGCTATGGGACCCAGGGCACGGGGCAGAAGGCCAGTCCCTGTGGAGGGTGGGGGCTGTCTTTCAGAAAGAAAGTGTCTTGGAATTGGCCGGGCTGACAAATCACCATGAAGCCACTCATCTCGTAAAAAGCCCCTACTGTCAACTAGTCGGTTTCAAGGCTAAATGTGAGGTTCTTTACTCAAAGGGATAGTGGTCACGGGCTCCGTGTCGTCCTCCTAACCCCTCTGGCTACCTACGGAGTTAGTTACAGATTGCTTCAACTGCGTCAATCACAGTAAGCTTCGAGGACATGGTTGGAGGAGTGAGAATAGCAAAGGTGAACTCCTGGGTTCAGATCCCACCTCCACCACGTCCTGGCTGCGGGCATCTGGCCAGGTGACCAAATGTCTTTGACTCTCCGTTTACTCACCTATGAAAGGGGATAGAGGTTCCTTCCTGGGGAAGTTGCTGTCAAGATTACATGAGGTACAGGGTTAAATGAGGTGGAGGTCCTTGGCTAAAGCAAACCCGGCAGAGTGACAGAACGCCACAAGGCTGGAGTGGGCAAACGTGCTCTGCCCTCCTGGCCTCACCCAGGATCACAGCCAGCCCCATGGGCCCCTCCAGGGCCGCCCCTCAGGGCCAAATGGACTAATCATTCAGATGCCATTGACCTCACCCAACAAGCCTATCTTCCTTCCTGCCCGCAAAGATCATCACAAACCCTCTTTCTGACCTTTCCAGCCCAGGCTGTCGTGGGACATTTGACTCGTGGCTTGTCATGGAAGGGACTCGAAAGTGGAGTCAGTAGGTCGTCCTAGCCTAGGCAGTGCTCCTCGCGAAGGAAGAGAGGGAGAGCTCCTGTGAGCGATGTTGAATAGGGCGGTGATTCACGCTGCTCCCACTGCGCGGGGGTGTGTGGGGGGAGAAGGTTGGGGCTGAGCTGTCAGGCAGAAGGCGGGGGCCTCGTAATCAGCGCTCTCCCAGGCCTGTCTCGCCTGGATAATGGGGCTTTAATAACATGTTGCCCGAAGAGGCGGTTGTGTATGGGTCTCAGAGAACAAACTGATCAACAAGGAGAGGGTTTGGGGGCAATTGTTAGGAAAATTGCTGCTTCTTCAGAATGCCATGATGCCCTCCCCCCGGTGCAGGAACTCTGCCTCCCCGCTTCCCCCCCCAAAACAGCTCAGTTCGGTTACCGACCCCAAGCTGCACATAGCAGGCTAAAATTAAGCGGGAGGCTAGCATCCCAGCATCCAGGCTGGGATGATGGAGGACAGTGCTTGAAATATACAGAGACCCCGCCAGAGCCCCGGGGTTCTCTAATGCCTGGACCCGCAGACCCAGAGCAGCGGGGCCAGGCTCGAAGGCAGCGCAGAGAGGCGAGTGCTGAGGAAGCCTGAGGCTTGGCCCTCAGGCCCCATGAACTCATGCCCCGCAATGACCTCTTGGCTTATCCCAGCTCCCAAATGAGGCGTTGGATTCAGAGTGTCCAGAAGGAGAGGAGGCTCGCCTCAGGATTGGTGCCAAGGAATGGGGGTGCACAGAGCCTGTGCAGCCTAGATTTTTTCCTGGAGGAATGCCTGGGAGCCTGCTCGCTCCTCGAGGGCAGAGCTGCGTTTTCTTCGCCCCTGAAGCTCCAGACCCTGGAGAATGGAGCACCACCTGAAGCGCTCAGTAGACTGGTGAATGGGGGAGCGGGGGCGTCTCTGGTCCCAGCCTCTCCCGGGCCTCTGTTTTTTTAGCTGTGAAAACGGGAAAACCACAGCCTGTCCTTCACAGGGTTGTCGTGACGAGCCAAGCAGCTAATTGAGTGCTTGGGAAGTGCATAAAAGACTGCCCGGCACATAACAAGTGTGCCGTCAGTGTTACTGGTCTTATTGTTAGCTTAGTTCCCTCTTTCTTTCTTAACTTGCAGGAGGCCCCAGCGTCAGGCTGAAAGGCTCTCGGGCCTATAGTCAGCTCTCACCATAACCCTGGGAAAACAGCCATCAGACCCTGCCCCCTCCCTTGAGTGGCTTTCCAGGGGGCTGACAGTCTTTCCTGTCACCTGGAAGGCCTCAGGGCCCCTCCAGGTCAGACTCCTGAGGCGCCGCCCCCACTCACAGAACCCCCCTGGCTCCTGGCTGCCACATCTGAGCTGTTCCCTGGGGGGAACTGCCCCATTGTCTCCACGGGCCCGCCCGCCTCAGCCTCCTCGGGCACTGGGGGCAAACCTGACGGCCACCAGCTCCAGTAGCGTCTGTCTGCCATCCCGGCTTGAAGGAGGCCTCCCTCGTTACTCTTCGGCTCAGCATTTTTATTTCCTTCCTAGCCCTCAGCACTTCATCTATGATGACCTTTGTCTCTTCGTGTAGTTCTTTAAACTGTCTTTTGCCTCTTGTCCCTCCTTTCCTGTTCACGGAGGAGTGTGACCTCCACGAGGGCCGGGCCTGCTGACTGGCACACGCACGCGGCTCTGTCATCGGTGACACACGGTGCCTGGCTCAAAGTAGGGACTCAGTCCACATTTTCGGTCAATGGAGGATTGAATCCTGGGAAACTGAGGCACGAGGTGACTTGGTCTTGGCCGGTTGGCTTCAGACCCACCCAAGAACTATACTTGTGATAACACTGCTGGAGTTAACCCCGGATAGCCCAGTCTTCTGTCACTTGGAGGAAGGGCGGTCTGACCCCATTTCCATCCTAGAATCGAATGTTAGTGATAAAAGGGCTTTCTTCCCCGGGAAGGTGGCGACGATCGGTCTGAGAACAAGATGGAGGATGCGGGGCCGGGCCTGAAAGTCTGCTGTGAGGACATCATCGAAGAGAGCACATATTCTGGGTGCCATCAAGCCGTTCCCTCATGAATTTGTGGGCTCTCGGCCTGTTGCAGAAGCTTAAAGGTACCAGCCTTTTAAAATTTCATGTCATGAATAAACATGAGGAGAGGGCATAAATACATATTATATGATAGTAGAACGCCTGCTCTAACAGACGTAATCATTCTTCTGAACTGGTCCAGGAAAAGAACTATATTTTTATCACTTCCTGGAGAATTGTGCCAAGATGAGGACTTATGTTAGACTCAAACGCCTTTTTGGACACATGATGGTCATTTCCAGATGCCCGGGCTCTCCGGGCCTGAGCCGGCCCGCTTCAGTGACCGCGGCTGCCTGCTCTGCCACGTCCGAGGACCTTCCTGCTACTGTCCCCTCGTGACAGTGGCCATAAGAAGCTCTCTTAATCCCCCAGATCCGTATACCTAGCTTGCATTTAAAAGATGAACGGTGAAATTGTAACTTTCAAAATGCAGTAAAAAGTGCTGTGACAACGCTGTATCAGAGATGCCCGGATTCCAACACAGACCCGCAAGAATTCGTCCCCTCTGAAGCCCAGTAGGCTGGCCCCACCCCCAGGTCCCACTGACAGACACATGTGGCATGTTCTGCCCCGAGAACATGGTAGTCAGCTGAGGTCCTGCGATGCCACACTGTGACCTTCCCTTGGTTCCTCTCACCTAGCCCTTGGTTATAGTGAGTGTTACTAGGGCCGGCAATGGGATCCAGACAATGCTCCCCTTGCAGGACCCTCCTCTGCAGCCAGATCCTTCTTGGCAATATGGCCCTTGGCTGCCAGGAGGCCCCTCTGGCTCATCATCCCCTTAGAGACATCTTGGGACTTGGATGGCTCATCTGTCTCCTTTTCCCCTTTTTTTTCCTCTTCCTTGGGCCAGGGAAATTTTAGAATCTTCTGTTTGCAAAGCCCAATACGGCATTTTTCGCTGAAGAGCCTGTGTTGTTCCTTTAGCAAGTGTCTGCTTGGCTCCCGGTGCTGAGCACGGGGCCTGCCTTCTCACAGCCCTCGGGGTGCTCCGGCCGTTAGGACACGAACTTCACCCAAGACACTGAGTGTGCCCCTGGATCCGAGTGTTTGCCTTTACTCTGCCGCGCGGGGCTCCTGCAGAAGGTTAAAGCCCCCATTCCTCCCCTGAACCCCCAGGGACTTGGCTGTCTCCCCCACATCCTTCCGGGGCCTTCCCAATGTCAAGAGCCTGAAAACATCCTCCTTCCTTCTCAACCCCCATGTTCGGTCAGTCACCATGTCCCCCCTCCAGCCTCCTCGCTGTCCCTTCTCCATCTCGATGCCACTCACTCCTGGGGGTCCCGTCCCCTCTCACGTGGCCCCCTCTCCAGCCACCCAATAGACCGAGTTCCCCACTCTTGGGAGCTGCCTTTCTCTCAAGTTTCCTTCTTCAGAACATCTACATTTATAAACATGCCCTCGTTCCTCTGATTTTTTGGATTAATGTCCGTCGTCCACCCAGCCTGCTGGTTCCATGAAGGGAGGAGCTGTGACTATTTCCACTCACGATAAAACCCCGAGCTGGGGCTCCCCCTCCCACCCTTTCCAGGCCATCCTTCACACAGTTGCCCCAGCCCACTTCCCACAGGCAGATCTTCCTTTTAAAAAGACACTCTAACACCGTATTAGAATCCTAACACCCTTCAGAATCTGGACCCTCCTGGATTATTTTATGTAATCTTCCCTCGTTTCCCCAAACTCTCACTTACTAGCCGTTCTTCAAAAGTCTTCTGCCCCTTTAACCCTTGCCCAGGCTAGAAGACCCTCCGAGTCATCCTTCAAGAACCTCCATGGCCACCTCCTCCAGGAAGCCTTCCTTGACTCTGCCAAGCAGGGTTCAGTGCCGCTTCCTCACTGTGCTGCCCAAGTACCCGTTGATGATGATCCCATGGTGTAACATCTGGGGCTATGTTTTTCTGAATCCCCCACTTGTCTATGAGCTCCTCAGGGAGAAGAGGATCGTCTTATCCATCTCTGTGACTCCCAGGGCAAACACAGAACTCGGCTCCGTGTCGCCGTCAATCAAATGAGCGCACTCTGGGATAGAAACCTACTTTACCCAGGGGCCAAGCACAGGCTGCATGTGTAGAGACGAGGCACGTAGAGCCGTCGGGTTCTCCGTGATAGCCACATCTGAATTCAGTATGCTCTTCTTTAGTATTTGCTGTCGCAAGAAAGTGACCCAGATTTTCAAGAGACCCCCGCCCCCTCCATTTTAGAGCAGAGGCTTTGCTGTGGGCGTGGGGATCCCACTCTTGGGAATTACAGGTCAGAAGGTGGAGGACAGGAGTCATGCAGATCTGGGTTCAAATCCACTCCTCGGCTCTGGGATTTGGGCCAGTCTAGCGTCTCTCTGAGCCTCAGTTTTCGGGTGGTGGGTGTCTGCCACTCTACGGTTTGGAGGATTAAGCAAGAGAGCAGATCCCATGCGTATTCAAGGAGTCGTTCAACAACAGGGGGAGACAGCATTGCTGGGCGGGGTGGGCCATGTGCGGGCAGGCCTGCATGAGCTTCTCCCCCAGCCCCAGGCTCCCCGCCCCCAGATTCACGGGAAGGAGGAGCTGGCTCTTCTGTGGCTCTGCTGTGCTGGGGGAGCTGAATCAGCAGCGCCTCCTGCCCCTGGTGGCCAAATGAGTCTCTCCCTTTATAGAACGCGCAAATTTTCCATAACTGTCATGGAAAACGGAAGCTTCGATTTTTGCTTAGCACTGCTGAAGCTCCTTCCATTAAAATGATTCCTGGGGAGACAGACTAACCTTAGGAGAGGATATTATTTTTGATTAGAAAAGTCTCAACCCAGCTGTGCTATGAAGCTGAATCCACAGCAGCCTGGTGGAAAAGATGGGCTGGCTCATCTTCGGGGAGGCAGGCCCCACATTTACTGTCCAGTCAGAATGAAGTCGGGGAGGCCAAGTTCACCCCAAAGGGAGACCAGGAGCCCGTGGCGAGCCGTGAGTGATGTCAGAGAGCCCTTTGCTTCCCCGCTCTGGGTCACCTCCTTGCCCCCGGTCCCTCCCGTTCTTCCCTGTGGACCCTTCCTTCCATGGGCAGCATCAGAGTATGGGGAAGGCTACCCCTTTGTATGCATTCATCCCTAGCTGTATTTCATCCACAAGCCAAGGATTTTTTTGTCTCTCTTTTTCTTTTTTTCTAAAGTAGTTTCCGTGCCCAGCACGGAGCCCACTGGGGGGCCTGAACTCACAACCCTGAGATCAAGACTTGAGCTGAGATCAAGAGTCGAACGCCCAACCGACTGAGCCTTCCCGGCTCCCTTGTCTCTCTTTCTCTAACACTGTTACCAAAGTGCTGGGACCCCATGGTTTGCATAGTTTCTAGGCTGCAAATCCCCAAACAACCCCCTCAAAAGGCAAATCCTCTTTGTCTACGGACTTCCGCGATGAAGTCGAAGGTACATTCCTAATAAGAACAAAATTCCTGACGGAATCAAAAACTTTTCTTAAAAACTCTCTTCAAGAAAGGCCGTCTCTGGTGCCCTGCTCAGCTTTCTCTCTGCTTCCTGACCCCTGTGGTGGGATACTTTGATTTTGTACTCTGAGAGCATAAAACATGCCTGAGCACCATCGCTCCCTCCCCTTCGGACGTTTGCAGTTTCTTACAGAAGCGACTTGGAGGTAACGAGCTGCCTGCAGGTGCACGATCTGTCAGGCCCCGACAGGCCCGGCTCACCGGCCAGTGACCCAGGCACTCACGTCCCTGCCCTCCCTCAGCCAGCCCCTGACACAGCAGCGGCTGGGAGAAACAACCCAGATCTTTGAGAGCACCCTTGGTTCGGAAGTGGATGGAGGCTGACAAGTTAGGAACTGATCACAGACTCTGACCGTCTGGAGCTCACTCGTTGCTGGAGCTGGCTGCCTGTTCTGACTTGAACTTGAACAAAGACAACCCCCCCCCCCCAGTCTACCAGGAAGACACTCCCTTAGGTGAACAAGCCCTCTGTTTGCGAAATGCACATAGCCGAGACTGACCTGTTACTCTCCCTGTGAGTAAAGATGAGGTTGGAGAGCATCAGCCTAGGTCACCGTGTAGCCCTAGGACCGCCTTCACAGAGCCCCCCAGTGGCTTGTTCATCCAGACTTCCGGGCCCTACCCCAAGTATTGCAATTAGACTCTCTAGACGGTGAGGCCTGGGAAGTCCCCAGTTTAGCCATTTTCCCAGATGAGTCTGGTGTGGTTGGAGAACCCCTGATCTCAGTTAAGGCTGTTCGTCCTGTGTGTTTATTTATACCTGGGCAGAATTAGTTCCATCTCTCTATTTACTTCTAACCCGCCCCTGAGGTCTGCTGGTTGGAGGGAATGGGTTGGAGAGGAAAGAACTGGAACATGTTGGGGGTTAGGGCTGGGCTTGGCTGAGGACCGAGCGTCTACAGTTGGTAGAGAGACTTTTCCTCTCTTTCCTTTGGTCCCAGAATGTCCCCACCCCTCTTATTTGGGATAACATTGTAACATGGTGGGCTTCAGGTGGGACCGGCTTTTGCAATCTGAACGGGGGCTGCACTCCCAGGGTGAGCAGGGCTCTTCCCGGGCAACAGTCTCTTAGTTCCTAACAGCAGACTTTCGAAGGGGCCTCCGGGAGAGCTTTTAAGAACCCCAGATGTCCTTCAACATGACAGGTGCAGGGTCGGGGGCGGGTACCTGCCATGTGCTCCAGCCCAAATTTCTCTTCTGGAGGACTGGGTCTTCTGACTCTGTAGGAACAGACAGGGGACCCCTCTTACCCTACAAGCTCAAAATTCCACAGGAGAGAAGCCCCCCTCCCCTGTGGGAAGGCCGGAGGGAAGATCCCAAGCTAGGCAGGGTGGCCTGGGGATGGGTTGCTCTGAAGCAAACATTCCCCTGAGGGGGGTCATTCGACTTTGTCACCAGCGTAGCTGGCACACAGAATAGTTCTGAGTCCCCTAGAGCACGCACCTCATTTACCCTAACATGGATTTTGCTGATCAAAGATCTCTTAAGGGGACATGCTCGGGGGAGCAGTCAAAAGGTAAAAGATGACATTTATAAAAATCCATTCCTTCCTCCGCACCTCATTGCTCTATTGACTGTTTCCCTGTTCAATCACACCGTCTTGCAGCTGCACATCCCATTTTAGGAACTGCCAAGGCCATAAATATCCCATCCTTTCTTTACCGTGCTCGCCGCCGCCACCCCTTTTCTTTCCTTCCCCATCCTGGGGGGCTTGGGTCCTCTTTGACTGGGTCTCTCCTGTCTAGAAGGTCTCCATGTGGTTCCTAGGACTTGGGGGCAAGCCAACTATATTGCCCCTTTCTTCTGCTTTCCTCTTTCCCTATGGTTTTTCCTTTTTTAAAGATTTTATTTATTTATTTATTTGACACAGAAAGAGAGAGAGAGAGAGAGAGGCAGCGAGGGGGAGTGGGAAAGGGAGAAGCAGGCTTCTGGTTGAGCAGGGAGCCCGATGCTGGGCTCCATCCCAAGACCCAGGGATCATGACCTGAGCCGAAGGCAGAGGCCTCATAACTGAGCCACCCAGGCGCGCCCATGGCTTTTTCCTGATCCCAAAGATTCCCTCTATAGGTTAGTTGTATCCAGCTGAGAATTATGGCCAGGTCAGCCCTGCCCTTAAGTCATGACCTTTTTCACTTTCTCCTGTGTCCTGACACTGACGTTCTGAGCAGCTGTGGGCCCGTAGGGCAGGCTCCCTGTGAGGAGCAGGAAGAGGGATTGCACAGAACACCCAGGCCAAGAGAAATGGAGCCCCAGTTCAGGTGGTCAGATTCCCAGTCCAACGTTGACCCTACCGCCTTGAACCTGGCTTTGTTTTCTCTTGTTCCTTCTGTCATTCGCATTCCTGAAGAATTTACTGAGCCCTCCTGCGTGCGAAAGGCATTGTGCTAGACTGGAAACACAGGAGGGGCATCGAGGCCTTGGTTTGTTGACTGACAGCCTGACTGTCCTTCAGCCACGATGCCTCCCACGATGCCTAGCTCCCGGCTGCGTCAAGCAGATCTAGAGCAAATTTGCTTTTGGGCGATTCAAGGTTACCTCATTCCTGCCACAGCTCATCACTGAGTATGGGAGTCATATAAAGTAGTCCGGCTAATTCAGTGATATATTTGGCGTGATCCGGACCATGGTTCATAAGCGGGGCCACTGCTCAGAAAGCGTCCTCTCTAGAAAGGAAGGCTCTTTGTAGAGCTAGGTCAGGTGTCTTGTGCTCACAGCTTCTCCTAACAGAACTGTTAGTCACCGTTTCCATGATCATTCTGAGCTGAGGGGGACAGCGCTCAGTGGGTTTGAGTTCTCAGAGGTAAGCATCTTCCCCTGATGGGCGATTTCTCCAGAAGAAGGGGAAAGCGAGGCTGGGCTACGAGCTGGGAATTGCTCAGGAAACCTGTGTGGCTGGGCTCAGCCATTTACGCTTGCTAGGAAGCAAATCCCAGGCCCCTCAGGGTGCCTGGGGCCCTAGGTCAAGAGTGCTAGCCCTGCAGGTCCCAGCTGGAGTCACGTGCCTGGAGACAGGACCATCCTTCCCTCAAGATTCTGGGTGGAACCTTGTAGAAGGCAAGGAGGAGTTCTGAGCCTGGGCGGGCGGGGGAAGGACCTAGACTGGAAATACCATGTTGTGAGCCCTTTATATAACCCCATCACGTATTCCCAAGGGCATATATGAATAAGGCAGGGAGTCATTTCCATTCTGCAGGTGAGGACAGGGAGGCACGGATGAATCAAGTGACCCGGCATGAGGTCATCAGCCAGTAAATGCCTATGTCAGGATGGAAACTCAGGTCTGCCTGACTCTGCCCCTAGACGGCTGCTCAGTGCTACTGATGGCCCTCCAGGACACCCCCTGGCATCGCCCACAGCGGGGATGAGCCCTGGGTCTGTTGGACACAGGCTCAGGGCGCTCCAGCACGCCTCCACATGGGAGGCTGTGGCACCTGTCTTGCTCTGCATGCGGCAGCTACTTCTGGACCCCGAGGTCCATTGGCTCAACAGTGCCTTGCTTTGGGCCGGTGCACGTGCCTCTTACCTCCCTGCCCAGGGCCTCCCCTGCTGCTGCTGAGCCACGTGATGCTGCCAGACTTGCTCAGTGCCCATGCCGTGTCCATGCCCCGGAGCCGGCTGGCCCAGCCGGGCATACAGAGCTCCTGACCTGGTGCACTTGTATGCCTCCCTCTCACGCTATGTGGCCCTGGCTTCCCCAGGGCTGCCCTGGAGGGGTAGGGGAGTTCATGTCCTCTGAAGCGAGTCTGATTAATGGAAG
This sequence comes from Procyon lotor, assembly GCA_028646535.1. NCBI lineage: Eukaryota > Metazoa > Chordata > Mammalia > Carnivora > Procyonidae > Procyon > Procyon lotor. The sequence continues at coordinate 106,760,500 of CM053607.1, read as the reverse complement.
ACAGCAGATGAGAAGGCTCTGGCTGATAAATTGTCTGTTTCTCATTCTGATGGGCTATTCGGAGATGCGGTGTTTCTGTATAATCTCCCCAGAGTGTGTGTCATGACCAAGTTGTACGTTCTGGCTGGGTCAGCACCCTGCATCTGCTCGCCCTCCTCCTCCTCTGCTTCACTTTCCTTTTTCCTTCAGTCTTAACTGCATTTGGATTGCAGCTGCCTTTCTCCAACAAAGTGTTGGTGTGCAACAGTTGCTCAGGGCTCTGTTTTCTAGGTAGCGCAGGTGAACGCAGTGATAATAGTAATAATAATCCCTTTCATGTATTGAGAATACACTATGTGGCGTATCTGTATCATCATCTCCCTGAATCTTCATACTATCCCCATTAAGCAGGTATTATTTTTGTCCTCATTTTAAAGATAAGGAAACGAAAGCTCAGAGAAGGAACTTGCTCATGGCTGCACAGCATTTAAGTGGCAAAAAAAGAAAAGCGTGAAGATCCAGTACAGCCTAAAAATTGGATTCTTTCACGTCCAGAACCTGAACTCTAAGCCACCCTTAAAGAAAGTTGCCTGAGCTTGTAGAAATACCAAGGAAACGTGAGTTTCTGCCAGGAGCCACCTGTGAGAGACTCCTAAGGATTCCCCGGGGAACCCAGGGAGACCCTCCGAGGAGAGCCCTGGGGGTACTCACGTTGTAAAGGCTGGATTATACTTCGCACCTCGGTAGTAGGAGTAGAGATTGAACATCCCAATCATGAAGGCCACAAATACCATGATGAAAATGACCATGAACTTGAAGATGTCTTTCACGGTCCTCCCCAGGGAGATCTGCAGGGGTCCAAAACTTTCGTTGGCTGGCAGGATGTACGCGATTCGGGAGAAGCTCAGTACGACAGCGATCGCATACAGCCCTTCCGATATGATCTGAGGGTCTGAAGGCCACCACTTGTCCCTGGCTGAAAGAAAACAAGCTGGGTTACTCACCGCGGGGGGACCGGGTCTGCTGTGCTGACTTATCTCTGGCAGAGAAACCAGGTAGGCATCTTTCGAGGTGCCCGACCTCATCGTGACCATTCCTGCCCTTGTCTCCAAGTTGATCCCAATACACCTGAAGGTGCCACCCTCCCTCTGGGAATGTGCTGGCCATTGGCTGGGAACACCCTTCCCTCACTTCAAGGCCACCTCATCCCCACTCATCCTTTAAGACTCGGGGCAGGTGTCAGCTTTCTCAGGAAACCTTCTGTGACTCCCACAATCTGGGACAGGCTCCCCGTTCCTCTCTTTGCTCCTGCAGTATCCTGTGTGCTCCCTCCGTCATGGAACTTTCCATGCTGCTCACTATTCTGTCCTCCTTGCCCATGTTCGAGCTCCACCAGCAGAGGCTACCCCATCCATTGGGGAAGCAGCATGGAGGAGCATGGGCTCGGAGTTGGACAGACCTGAGGTTGACGGTGGCCTTTCTACTTAGAGGCTGTATGATCTCGAGCAAGTCAATTAACCTTTTGGAACCAGATTTTCTCCATTTGTAAACTGGGGATATACCTTCAATTTCATAGAGCTGCCGTGAGGCGGAAGTACAACCCTACATGTAAAGTGCTTGGCGTAGGGTCTGGCCCCCAGCAGGTGTTGCTAAATGTTTGACACGTGACTGACTGAAATACCACAAGTGTGGACTGGCCACAGATCAGAACCCACGAGCCCGCACGGGGGCCAGGAATCTGAAGGTTCTTGCCTGAGAAAATGCTCTTGGGCTTTGTTTCTGAGGCACCGTGTGTCTGAAGAGCTGCTCTGGGTTTGAGTGAAGGAATCCAATATGGCAACTGGTCATCTAGGTTTGCCAAGACAGCACCTGTTCCAGGTGGCAAGAGTCCTGAGACCCGTCCTGGGCTGTGGAGTTTCTGCTTGTGTTCTCTGGGGAGGGTCTGAGCTGCCCCGGAGTGTATTCCTGCAGCAGAACAAAGCTGTGAAGTGTTCCTATGGCACCCGGAGAGGCATCCATCCCTAGCAAGGTTCCCTGCTATGTGTCAGGACACACAGGGGTTCTCTGGTGAGGGCAGCATCTTCGTCCTCTGGGACTGCATGTGGGTGTCGGCTGTTGTCACAGTGCTGGGGCAGGAATATTACTGAGATGCTAATACCCTGCAATGCTGCAGACAGACCCGTACCACGGAAACTGCTCTGCTGAAAAAGCCGAGGGTCTCCCTGTTGAGAAATGCTAAGTGAAACTTAAATTGAGAAACATCGAGAAACTGAAATTAGCCCTTCCATGTACATTAGCTGTAATTCTAGCGACAGTCCTGGAGAGAAGATACTACTATTGCCATTTTCAAGATTGGATTAGGGGTATGGGGTCCTTTTCAAAGCCAGGTAAATGCAGATAGCAAGGAGATTACATAGCAATTCCTGGCACCCCAAGGGAAATGGAGGAGGAATTTTATCCTTTATTTTCAAGGCTAGACTGTGTTAAACAATTATAATAATAAAGAGCAGCAAGAAAGCTTTAGTAAGGGAAGCCAGGCCTCTATTTGCTACAAAGCTTCATGTAGTGTATTCTAAATTACATTTGGAAATACAATAAAATTATAGACTCTACGTTCTCATCAAGGTCATAACTCAGAAGTCCAGGAAAGACAAGTAAGGAGAACAAATTATGGTTTTCCAATATATCTGTCACCCTCCAAGGATAAATAACACATTTGGGTAACATGAAATAAGACTTGGCTTCTGCGAAGAGACATCAAGAAGGAATTTCTTTTCTTCCCTCCTCCTATAATTTACCATATTAAACCTCAGCTGTCATAATAAAGTCACTTCTATTATCTAGTAAGGTAGATTTAGTTGTTCTTGGACCCTGGTGGCCAAGTCAGGACTTCTAGTGAAAGTATTCTACTTGGACTGGCTTGTCAGAGTCATGATGGGTGTAAAAGCAAAGAGCAGCGTGATGATTCAGACGAAGGGATTTTCTTCTTTTTGGAGCTCTTTCCGTGAGGAAAAATTGCCCTATCACAACCTGGAAAACTGGAATCTGCCTATTTGGAGCTGTAGAGGTTGGAAGGCACCACGGCCTTGATGGCCACCAGGGGGCACTCTTGCCCCGCAACTGGAATACAAGCGACCGCTCTGAGCCAAAAGATTTCCAAGGGCACAGGGTGAACCTCAAAGCAAGGGCAACAATGTGCAGTACTTTGCAGTTGGTGAGATCTTAACACAACCCTTGATAGGAACAGAAGTCGCAAGAGGACAATACTGCAGCCGGAATCAGGACATTAAGAAAATTATCCAATTTAGTATCAAGATTCTCTCATCTCTCCTTGATGAACCAACCCTGAAGGGCACAGAGAGGAAAATATACGAACCCATTTGGCCTTTAACACATCTGAATTTGCTAAGCCAACCAAAAAAAAGAGTGAATGGTTTGTAATACCAGAAGATTCCCCGTTTCTCAGGAGCTGTGTCCTTACCACATTTACATGTGACATGATCTATATAGAGTATGAATAACACTCAACTTCTGTGTTAAATGGGGAGCCCTCTCCAGCTCCCTGCTTTACTGGACTGTGAACATTCTGAGGTCACAGAAGCCATTTGACTTAATTGAGCAAGGGCTTTTGACACTCCAACCCTTCATGATGTAGCAGCTGTCATTAATGAATGCCTATTAAGTGTCCAGCTAGTTTACTGGTAACGATAAAAGAGATCTCTTTCTTCTCCCCACTTCTCTTTCCCTTTTTTTTCCCCTAAGATTTTATTTATTTATTTGACAGAGAGAGATCACAAGCAGGCAGAGAGGCAGGCAGGGAGAGAAGGGGAAGCAGACTCCCTGCTGAGCAGAGAGCCCGATGCTGGGCTTGATGCTGGGCTCCATCCCAGGACCCTGAGATCATGACCTGAGGCTTAACCACTGAGCCATCCAGGCGCCCCTCCCTTTTAGAACAGAAAGTACAATGGTAGAGCAGGAAAATGAACCAATAGGCAGTATCGATAATAGGTGTTTAGTCAACATTTAATATTCTCGGAGCATGGTGCAAAATTCATATGTACTATCTTATTTAATCTGTAAAACAAACTTTTTTTTTTTAAAGATTTTATTTATTTGACAGAGAGAAACACAGTGAGAGAGGGAACACAAGCAGAGGGAATGGTAGCGGGAGAAGCAGGCTTCCTGCTGAGCAGGGAGCCCGATGCGGGGCTCGATCCCAGGACCCTGGGATCATGACCTGAGCCGAAGGCAGACGCTTAACGACTGAGCCACCCAGGCGCCCCCGTAAAACAAACTTTTTGACTTGTGTATTATCCTGGTTTTGCGTGTGAGAAAATGAAGGCTCCGAAAAGTTAGGCAAACAAAAATCTCAGAGTAAGCTATAGCAGTAGGGTTTGAATCCAGGTGTAACTCCAAAGCCTGGGGACATAAGCACCGTGCCATTCTGCATGATTTTCAATTTGTGTTGGGCCAGGATCCCTCGCTACCCAAGGCATTCCTGTATTTCTGAGAACATTGTGAGCCCCGGCATGGAAACCCATTTGTCATCTGTAAAATAGGAACAGAAAGGACCCCTTTTCGTGGGCCTTTTGCAAGGATGGAAGTTTATGGTGTAATATGTCTTCACATTTCCTGGCACCTAGTAAGTCCTTAATAAATGGATGCTACAATTCTTACTGTAGTCCTAAAATTTCAGTCTGCTACATCACACTGTATGGTCTTGTGGTTTGAAAAGAATTAAGGTATCTCCAAAAAACTACTTTGGCCACGAGAAAAGAACTTTTGAATTGGGGAATCAAGGGCCTATCTTTGCACAAAACGCAGGGATCCAGTGTAGAAGGACATTTCTTCCATCTCTCCTTTTCCCCTTAGTGCTCCTGGATCCACATCAGAAATGAGATCTTTAGGGATGCATGGGTGGCTCAGTCAGTTAAGCATCTACCTTCGCCTCAGGTCATGATCCTAGGGTCCTGGGATTAAGTCCCACATCGGGCTCCTTGCTCAGCAGGGAGCCAGCTTCTCCCTCTGTGTGCTACTCCCCTTGCTTGTGTGCGTGCGCTCGTGCGCGGGCGCGCTCTCTCTGTCTCTCTCATAAATAAACAAAACAAACAAACAAACAAATAAATACATAAATAAAATCTATTAGAAATATCTTTGTTTAGAAAATAAATGAAAAACCTCCCAGAAACCTTCCAAGAGCTTTTCCAAAATAAATCCATCTTTCTTAACACATACAAAAAATTCATTTCTTATAGGCACTAATTGTATGCTCTATGAAGCTGACTGGGCCGCAAGGCTGCTTTGGAGAAGGCTCTGCAGGCGGAGTGGCGCGTGGGTGGGCCCGTGGCCACGCCCCAGGAGGGTGGGGTGGGAGGTGGCGGAGCACCGCCCTTCGGCTCACCGTAGGTGAAGTACGCCACTTCCGGCGGAAGTGAGACATTTTGCAGCGTCTCGTCCCGCACGTGCTGGTCCACGTACAGCTGGGCTTCGCTGGCCTTCAGGAAGGCCATGAACCTGGCGGTGAAGGAAGCCACGAAGATGGACAGCATCCCAAAATCCAGCAAGTTCCACAGGTGCAGCACGTACTCCCGCGGCCCCTCCTCCCAGATTTCCTTGCATTCGGACCATATCATTCCTGTGGGAGAGTGAGAAGGTCAGGCTCATTTTCCAGTTCCCTGGGCGTTTGTGACCACAGCGGGGCACGGAGGGAACCAGGGTACGAATGTAAGTGGGAGCGCCTGAGAACCGAGAACGTTCATAGCTAGCAGCAAACCGAGACGTGTGTTCTTCAAAGGCGGCTTTAGAAACAAGCAGTTCTCAGACCGCCTGAAGACGTGTGTCCTGCCCCTCGGCTTACGGATAAACCATCTCCAGAGGTGAGGTTCTCATCCTCTCACAGATTCTTGGAGGTAATACAGGAGAAATAGAGTGTCCCGTATTTGTGCATTTTAGGAACTGAGAGTTTTTAAGGAATCCTCTCGTTCTAAATGAAATGTAAGGAAATCGAGGTCGGGGACCGGGAAAGGGCTTTCTGCAGGTCCCACATGAGACCTAGAACTCATTCTCCTAACTCCCACATCTGAACACTTCATATATTTCTGTGATAGTTTCAGTGAGCATTCATTTTGGGTTGTTAGTTTTTTATTTTTTAAAGTAACTTGCTGGATTTTTTTTAATTTTATTTATTTATTTTTTATTTTATTTTATTTTTTTTGAATATATAAATTTATAAGTATATAAATGAAAGTAAAAACTACACATAAAATGCACAACTTGCTGGATTTTAAATACGTCTTAATTGTTACTTATTAAATAATGTAGGGGTGTGTAAACAAAATGTTGCTATTTTCCCCACTTCACCTCCCAGCCAGCCTTGAGAAGTGACCTAGAGTAAGGAACGGTTGGGTGTGTATCCCTCTGTACCTGCACTGCCCATGTGGTGGCCTCTAATCACATGTGGCTATCGAACCTTTGAAATGTGGCTATTTGAATGAGAGGCGCTGTGTAAGTGTAACATACCAAATATCAAGGACTTAAAAAAAAAAGTAAAATCTTAGTTTTTTTTATATCAATCTCATGTTGAAGTGACAATATTTTAGATAAATTGGGTTAAATAAAATAATAATTTCACCGTTTTTATTATGAGGCTGCTAGAAAATTAGGTATGTGGCTTACGTATGATTTGCTGTTCTATTGATACTACATCTACAGCAACTGTATTGCTGTTCTCTATCTTTTTTTTTTTAAGATTTTATTTATTTGACAGAGAAACACAGCGAGAGAGGGAACACAAGCAGAGGGAATGGTAGTGGGAGAAGCAGGCTTCCTGCTGAGCAGGGAGCCCGATGCGGGGCTCGACCCCAGGACCCTGGGATCATGACCTGAGCCGAAGGCAGACGCTTAACGACTGAGCCACCCAGGCGCCCCTGCTGTTCTCTATCTTAATTATTAAAAATGAAATGATTCAGGTTATTAAGACAATGATTCAGTAACATTTTGAGCACTTCCTATGTGCTAGGCACTCTTTTGTGTATGTATGTATTAACTCAGCTGAATCTTGGCAGGAAGCACATCCTATTACCTCAGTTTTACAGCTACTGTTTCATTAGGTACAGAGAGTTGTACTGTGCCCAGGTAGGGGGCAGATCTGGAATTGAATCTGGAAGGTCTGCCCCTGAAGTCTGTGCTCTTGACCACTATATTATTCTGTCTCTTCAAGAAATAAAATTGTGGATTCAAAGCCAGTAACGTGTAGAAAAGACCTGAATATTTTGTAAATGACATTAAGGAGTCTCTGTAGCTAGGTTTTGATGCAAAACCAGCCATGTTATGCCCTATATTTATCCTGCATACTTAGGAAGTTAATGTAGTAAGAGGATGGCTAAGTGACTACTCCCAAAATGTTAACACTGCCTGCCTCTTTTGGCACTCCCCTGGCTCCTGTGCATCAGACATGGCAGCTTGCCTTCCCACATCCTCCTACCTCTCTCACTGGCCCTCCTCATCCTCCTTTTTTTCTCATCATCCTCCACCCCCTATCCCTTAAAGGCTGTTGCTTTCCAAGGTTTCGGCCATTCTCGTTTTCCCCTCTGTCCTTGAGTTAAGGGTGTCCACTGTTGCATCTTTGTCCTTCATTTCCTTGCAGGGGTCCCTCAGGGAAATAAATTCTGATTTTTCTCAAGTGCTCGGAAGCTAAATTGCCGCTATACAGAGAGACTGCTCTAAGAGGATGTCCTGCCAGTGCCAGAAATACTCCATACCCTAAGTTGGCCTCCCCATCCCTCCCCACCTCTTAGTCCCCCCAGGCCCATTACCCCTTCTCTTGCAGTCCTGACTCCTCAGGCTGACTCCATGGATCACTGCAGTTCTGCACATCCTCCTCTGGTGAGCTCCCACATCCATCCTGCCCTCTCAGTTTTCACTTCTTTCTCCTTACCTCCTCAAGCACAGGCCGGATCATACTTCCCCCTGCAGTATACTCCTCAACCCTAAGATAAAGTCCAAACCGCAGAGCTAGGCTTTCAGACCTTCCTGGGATCTCTGTGTCCGCACGTCCTGGATTTCAGCAAAGCAGGTCTTCCCAGCAGTCCCCCAACAGTTCTACCCCAGCCATTTGCTGGTGCTCCCTTTTCTGTCTCCTCCAGACCTCAAACCCAAGCACACTGGCAGTTGACCACATTATAATACAGTGGCCTTTGAAGACTTCGCTGCCTACAAAGCCTGGAGTCAAGGGTGATACTAGGAGCAGTAAACGGTCATGGGCAGAGAAGTATGGTTGACTTGGTCATAGGCCTCCATGTGGCCCCATTGTCTCTCCTCTGCCCTGGGACAGTTTGAATCAGTTTTCCCTTTTCTGGTGAAAGTGGCCCATTACATAGGAGGAATTGAAACTAAGTGTTTTTCTAAGGAGAAAAGTAATTTGAGAGCATCTGTTTAGAGGAGTGGTGGCTTTGTTTGGTGAAGTAGCTTCTAGGATCTGCATGTTTGTATGACATCGGAGGCTGTGCAATAGGAAATATCCCCAAACATTGCAGGTCTATTTACAAGACACCCCCGGTACACACCTTGCCTTTTTATTTTTTTTTGTTTTTTTCTTTGCAAACCACCCTTCTCAAGCTTATCCTTTCAAAATGTGTATGGTATTTCAGCGAATTAATAATTTTCTTAACACTGAAATTACTTTCACTCGTGCCAGTTCAAATAGTTATTTTAGAAATGTTTTTAGAAAAGCCATTACAGGCTGGAAGAAGTAACGTTTGTTGCTCTTGGCTACCCTCAGATGAAAATTCCTGACGTCTTAGTGGAAGTGCTTTCAGCTGGACACTGGCACAGCTGCAGGCTATCACTTAGGGCTGTCCCTGGCCTGAATTCAGGAAGCCCTGGGTTCAAGTTCTAGCTTTGGCCACTTCCTGGGTATGTGACCTTAGAAAAGTCCCTTGATATTCTGGGAGTTTTGGGGTAATTTCAAGCACCAAAAGCTCTGTGAATCTGAAGTGCAAATTGTTTATAGAAAACTGACTTTTTTGACCAGTATAAGTAGCTCCTCCTCGAGTATTGCAAATCATTTCGTCCATAGTCAAATGCCCTTGTCAGTTTTACTAGATTTAAATATTAACTCAACCAGGCTAATTTAAATTATTCTAAGGCCATGAGTAAAAGTAGCATGGGCCCAAGGATTTGAGCAGCAGGAACGCTTAACGAAAAAAAGAAACGTGAAATTAAATACTTTAGTGAGTGAAATTAGGCCCCTTGCTTCCAAAGGGGTGAGGGTGGTGCAGCCTTTTCTATCCACGCCAAGTGCGATGGTCTCTTGCCTCCAGCTTGTCAATCAGAGGAGGGTTTAGAGCCCAGGGGGTCAAGAGTAAGGATGCTGGGCACTGGAGCCTCCCTCAGGCAAAATCCCCTTCACTTTGGGATGCCCTGGAGCCCAGAAGACAAGGTCACTGATAATTAATGAGGGTGGCTGATGGTGGAACAGGCTGGGAAGACTTGGGGGAAAGGAGTAGCTTCATTTGGGCAGGTTCTGAATAACGCTGCTGAGATGGAGCTTGTCATTTCAAAAGGTGTTTCATGCCCGTCGCCGCTTCAGGTGCTTTTCTGCAGGGTCCCCCTTCAGAATCTTGTGAGACTTAACTTAACTTAACTGTGCACGTTCCTTAAGTGGTCCTGACCCCAGGGCGTCCCCTACTCTATCCCTGCGGCCTCAGCAGAGCAGACTTCGGAGACCACCTCCTGGGAGGCCCGTCGGTTCTTTCAGGTCAGCCTCTCATTATTGGGCCAAAAGTAGGTGTTCTGTGAACTCACAGGAGGGAGAATATGTCCTCAAGCTGTGACATCCGAATACCATCTCAGTGGCAGGTCCTTTGTAACAAATCTGGGCCTCATACATATTTGAGATTCACTTGTTTTCCAGGCAGGAGGATGATATTAATAGATTAAGACATTTCTTAACAAAGCTCTTCCTCTTTTTCTTCTCTCATTTTAGTAGTTAGCAAGTGCTGTGCCTCTGCTAGGTGCCAGGCCCTGTGCTATGCACGTGAGCAGCAGCAAACCTTTCTCATAGCCTGACAGCTGGTTAAACTGTAATCATCTCCACCTTACAGGGGAAGAAACTTGTGTACGAGGATGGCAAGTACCTTGTCTAAAGGCACACAGGCACTGCAGGCCCCTTGCTGTCCGCCGGGCTGTCACCTGCCATGCCCTCTGCTTGGCACAAGTGTACTCTTCCTGGTTGGGAACTCATCCCCCCACTTAATAGGTGTCGTTGAGTGCTGACCTAGAGCCAGCCACCGTTCTGGGGACACCACAACTGCAGTGGAAGTCCTACCCTAGCAAGTTCAGTCTGGTGCTGGAGACATGACTGCTTATGTATCACAAGTAGTCATGAATGTTCCAGGGCGACAGATACTGTAATGAGAATGGCCAGGGATTGCTTGTGGAGATGTGCAGGGATCAGAGAAGTCAGGGCTATAATCATGAGGCTCAGCAGAGCTCCTGGAACAACTTGTATCCGTTCACTGATGGAGTGAGTTAGTGGAGGAGGTGACTGGGAGTGGGGGCTGTGAGAGTGAAGGAGGAGGGGCTGGGAGAGTGTTCCAGATTGTGGCTGTGGAAGCGTGGGAGGACGGGCTCTTGAAGAGGCTGAGTATGGCTCAGGGCATGGGGCTGGAGATGGGTAGCGGAGAAGGTTAGTGAAGGCCGGGTAGACCATCAGTAGCCTTCCTGCAGGCCATGATGGGGAGACTGGGCTTCACCCGGGCAGCTAGACAGTCCCTAAAGGTGATAAGCAGAGCAGATACCTGGTCTCACTTGTTGGGAGAAACTTTGGAAAGTTGACTGGAACAGTCTGCTTGGAAATGGATCTGAATAAATGAGGAAACCATCAAAAGAATGAATTAGGTGAGGAGCCCAGCCCATGGGATTTTATGTTTGTTCTTGGCCAGTCATCACTGTGTGATCCCGGAGCTAAGACTTAGCACCTCCCTTGAAGAGTTTATAAAAACGGATGGGTTGCGTGAGGGAGTGCTTGAGCCTCACATTTTACACATGTGAAAAATTGAAACTCAGACAGGCAGGGGCACCAGGGAGAAAGGGACCAGGACTGGATTTCCCGACACCCAGGCCCAAGTTCTTTTCTGTAGCCTTTTAAGTGTATTTTCCTGGGCATTCACATTTCCACTCCATTTCCAATAGTGGGAAGTCTGTTTAAGAAGACACTGCCAGGCTCTGAGAGTGGTGCAGAGTGCGTCTTCAGACCTGAGTCAGTTCCTAGATGGAGAGATGTCATGCATTGTGCAGAGACTTCCCGCCCCCAAGCCTGATGGCTTTCTGGGAACTACTCATGTTACACAGTCCTCTGATGAGTGTCTCTGGGGCCACAGGCTCCCACTGAAAAGCCCATTAAAAGCTCTTACAGCTACCCCAGAGTTGCTGCTGCTACAGGCAAGAAAGAGGTTCCTGTGGTATGAACTGATCCTGGAGATTCTCTAGGCTGCAAGGAGTGATGGTCCCCGGTTTCCAGAGTCCTCCCGAAAGCAGCTCATTTGACAGCACTACTGAGCGCAGCAAGTCTACTAGCAAATTTCTCCCTCCTTCATCTTGTACTCTCCTCTTTCCTTAATACCGTGTCCTGGCTTTTCTTCTCTCTCTGGCTTTGTCTTCTCAGCCTCCTTGTGCCTTGCTACCCTCATGTCTTGAATCTCTTGGATTGACAATCTAGGATTTCCCCCAAATCCTGTAGGTAATCAACTAAAACATTTAGAGTGAAGGAAGAATTTATTTCTAAGTGGGTTTGACCTTTCCACAGAACTGTACAGCGGAAGAGAACCTACATGCCTTGTATGAGGAGAGGCTTGGGGAAATAAAGAGTATTGTCTCACAGTGTGGCTGTTGGAAGTGGTCATTGGGAAAACCCCATGGCCAGATGGAGAGAGGGCTGACAAAAGATGATAAGAGTCAGCTACAAATTTATGTGATTACAGACATGTTAATATTAATGGAGACAGGAGGTAACAAAGGAAAGTGTGTAATTTGGTCAGAGATGTTAACTGTTAGGAAGAAAAGAAGCGTGGGGAATAGGACAGTCAGGGTGGAGGAACCTGTGGCTTTGAGTAGGTTGGTTTAAAAAGACCTCATTTTGAAGGAGACTTTGAGCAGAGACCTGAGGAGGTGAGGGAGTAAGCCGTGCACTATGGGAAGAGCGCTCAGGCAGAGGGGACAGCCCCCGCAAAGGCTCTCAGGTAGAAACTGTGCAGCAAGGAAGCCAGTGGGGCTGAAACAGAGCAAGTGAGGTGGGAAGTGGTGGGAGATGAACTACAGTGATGGGGTGGAGAGGTGAGGGCCTTGTAGGCCATTATAAGGGCATTGGAGTCACTCTGAGGGAGATGGGAAGCCACTGGGGAGTTTTGAGGCAAAGAGGGACAAAACCTGATTGACTTTAAATGGATTACTCTAGCTCCTGGGCTGAGAATGCACTGAAGCCTGGCAACGGGAAGGGCAGAAGTAGGGCACCGGGAGAAAGCCATTTACTTCTTTGTGGCCACTGTCTCCATCCGTGAAAGGAGCACGTTGGACGTGCTAGGGTCCTGAGGTTCTTTTCAGCCCCAGGGCAGCTTCTGGGAGAGGGAGTAGTAGTGTTCTTATAATCAGTCTGTCCGTAGCCCTGCATTCATGAGTATGGTATGCTTTGGGAGAAAAGACTGTGCTACTCTGTATCTAGCTGATCAAGGCTCCCTGGCAGAGTAGAATTCGAGGATTCTGTCAATAGGGGCCTCATGCCACTTCAAGCCCTTCCATGTCTGAGCAGAGGGTAGACTTCAGGGCGTGCCAGGAGTGCACACAGTGTTCAAGAGCTTTCTCTCAAAGATTATATTACCCTGTAGTAAGTATAGAGCTCCAGAATGTATTTAGGGTAAGATAACATTAGTCATATTTTGTAGCCGCTTCCCCAGCATCTGGCACCGTGACTGATATTTAGTACAATGCCTAATAACTAGAAAATATATCTTGAGAAAAGAATTGCGAGAGTAGAAGAAATATCTGAAAACTTGTGCCTTGCTCCCCAGCTGCATCTGGCAAGCCCCCTGCTCTGTGGCCTGCCCTCCAGCTTCCCTCTGGGTACAGTGGGTGAGGAGTGCACAGTCCTGCTAAGGCTGGGCCCTCCACTTGTGGCCTGGGTCTCATCCCCTCTGGCCACTCAGGGGCTTAGCTTCCAGATTCAGCAGTGAGGTCGCAGGCCTCAAGTTAGCTGATCTGTCGGCATTCGATGTAAGTCATCTCTCCCCGGTTCTTGACCCAGTTACTTTGATTGGCTTCAGCACCACTCTCCTGGCTCTCCTCTTACCTAATCTTTGCTGGAGACTTCTCATCTTTCCGTCCTTAAGTATCCTTGTGCCTCAGGGCTTGGTCCTCCGTTCGTCTGACCACATTCGCAGTTAGGGTGATCGCACACTTAATTTACTTTCAGTACTCTGTCGTGCTCATACTTATGTCTTCAGTCCCAGACTCTCCTCAGGTACTTATGGGCTTCAGACATGTATATCCAAGTGCCACTTGACATTTCCACTTGGACATCCAATAGGTATCAAGTAGAACTCTTGATTTCCTTCTCTCCCTCCTCTCTGAACTGCTCTTCTGCTGGTCTTTCCTATCGCAGTGAAAGACTCTCTAGTATACCGTCACTTGAGCTAAAACACATGGGATTTTCCTTGACTGCTCTCTCTCTCACACCCTACACAAAGTCCGGTAGTAAATATTATTGATATTACAGAATGTATATCACCATGTACCACCTCCTCAAAACAAAGCATTTCCTATCTGCATGACTGTAGTGGCCTCCTGACTGGTCTCCTTGCTTCTTTTCTTGTTCCTGACTTTTCTGTCCCATACATAGCAGTCATTAAAAACTTCAGTCATATGATGTCACTTCTGTGCTCAGAACTTTCCAGTGGTTTCTTGTCACAGTCAGAATAAAATCAAAATTGGGTACCGTGGCCTGCAAGGCCTTGTGTGATGCAGCTCTGCCTGTCCCTCTGAGTTCATCTCCCTTCTCTCCTCCTTGTTCACTACACTTCAGCCACACCAGTTGCCCTAAATCCAAGCCTTTAACACATATTGAGCCTTCTGTCTGGAATGCTTTTCACCCAGATGTCTACAAAGCTTTCTTCCTGTCTTCCTTCAGGTCTCTGTTCACATTTCATCTCGTCAGAGTAGGGAGATGGGAGTGCATATTCCTACTGCTCAACTCCTCTGAGAAGGTAAGCTTTGAACAGAGACCTGAAGGAAGAGAGAAAGCAAGCTACGCAGGTCATCGTCCAACTAGTCTCCTCACTCAGAGAAATTGGAGTACTGACTAGGAATTTGGAGGTGTGAAAAATTTATTAATTTTCTTTTATGTTTGTGGTTCTGTTTCAGAAAAGAAATTCTGGTTTCCGTTACCAGAATTGATGGGTAATAAACAGAAAAAGAAAAAAGAAACCATCCTCAGGCACTGAAAACAGATAGTCCTTCAGCATGGTAAGCCACCCGAACACCACGTCTTTCTTCCTGGGGACTCACTGCAGTCTGCAGTGCGCGGAGAGGAATCCCGGAAGCATGACAGGCAGGCCCATGGAGTTAAAGAGACAGACTAGAGTTCAGGAAGGCAGAGGTGATCGGATGTGGTGTGGCAGAGTTTCAGAGAGAAGGGTACTATGCAAACCAAAAAAGCAAAACCACAAATGAAGGCCAGAAAATTACACAGGGTCCTTTTGGACATTTGCCGAACACTAAGTTATAAGTGCCCAGAGTAAAACGCCACACACAGCAGCCAGAGAGCCCCAAGCTGAATAGTTTGCAGAGCTCGCACACAGTAGATATTTGAGTTCTCACTACCCAGAGTTGAAGTTCTTTGTTGATTATCCAGGGCATTTAGTAGAGACCACAGATATGTGTCTCTGTAGTACAAAGATAAACAATCTTTATGGTTAAATTTCTCCAGGTTCAGTCTAAGAAACTTGAAAAGCCCTGAACTGGGGCGCCTGGGTGGCTCAGTTGGTTAAGCGGCTCTCTTTGGCTCAGGTCATGATCTCAGGGTCCTGGGATCAAGCCCCGAATGGGGCTCCCTGCTCAGTGGGGGGAGTCTCCTTCTCCCTTTCCTACTGTCCCTGCTTGTGTTCCCTCTCTTGCTGTCTCTCACTCTGTCAAATAAATAAAATCTTAAAAAAAAAAAAAAAAAAGAAAAGCCCTGAAATCATCTGTGGGTAATTTAACAGCTTGTCAGAGTAAAGCCAAGTGCTCTTCCAAGGAAGACAACAAAATCTGGATGCTCAATAACATAACATATGAAGTGCCCATCATTCAATCAGAAATGACTAACACACCAAGATGCAGGAAAATGTGATCCATGTCAGGGGAAAGATTAGGTAGAAGAAAGTAACCCAGAAATGACAGACAGCATGGCATTAGGAGTTAAGGATTTTATAGCAGTTACTATAAGTATGTACTGTATGTTCAAGGATTTAAAGGAAAATGCAACCATCCTGAAGAAGAAAATGAAAGAAAAAGAGAGGCAAATGGAATTTCAAGCATTGAAAAATATAATATCTGAAAGGAAAAATTAACTGGTTGGGGATTAATATCACAGACAATGCAGAAAGATTATCCGTGAACTTGAACACAGAAAAAAAAAAAAGATTGAAAAGAACAAAAAAGGCTTGTCTTTTAGTGCTACACGTAAAAATGTTTATGGTTGAAATAAGATATCTGAGATTTGCTTCAGAATGCTACCATGTTGGGGGAAGGGAACTAGAGAAGTCATAGATGAAACAAAGATTAGCCATGACTTGCTAATCGTTGAACATGAGAGATTGGTCCATCGGGTTTTTTATACTCTTACCTTGATTTTTGCATATTTCTTGAAATGATTCATAGTAAAAAGTTTGAAAAAGTTATCTAAATAAGAAAAAATAATTAGAATCTTTCTTCCATTTGAAATATAACAGGAAATAGGTCATGAGAAATAAGCCCGCCCTTCCTCTGTACTTTTCATGTAATAGGCTTAAAAACTCAGCTCTGCTTTGATAGGCAGGACCTAGGACCAGGCTATAGAAGTTAGGTCCCATGTAGATGGAGAGAAGTGCCTCCTCCTGGGACAGTGCTCTGACATCCAGGAAGAGAAGTATGGGTCAGGAGGAAGTCTTCCTTCAGTGAGAGCCATGAACATAGGGTAGCTCCACCACTTAGGGCAAGCTTGGTTGCACTCACCATAATCTTCTCTCTGGGGGCCAGGTGGAGAAAATTGGGGCCCAAAATACTCTTTAAGTTTTTATCCATAAATTTAGCATGTGAATTTTGGGTTTTTTGGTTTTGTTTTGTTTTTTAATTTGTGTCTTAGTCATTTTGGGCTGCTATAACAAAATATCACAGGCTGAGTGGTTTGTAAACAAGAGAAATTTATTTCTCACAGTTCTGGAGGTTGGAAGTCTGAAATCAGGATGCCAGCATATTTGGGTTCTAGTGAGAGCCCTCTTCTGGATTCCAGACTGCTTGTTGTACCCTCACATGGCAGGGAAAAGAGTGAGAGAGTTCCCTGAGGCTCTTTTGTAAGGGCACGAATCCCATTTGCGAGCATTCTGTCCTCTTGATCTAATCCTTTCCCAGAGGCCCCACCTCTTAACACTGTCACATCAGGGTCAGCATTTTCACGTATGGATTTGGGGCCATACAAACATTCCATCCCCTGCAGTGTTAAAGTGTTTAGTTTATCCACAGGGGTAAGGGGGTTGCACTAGGGAGGATTAGAGTAGACCCTGAACTGTGAAAGTTAGGCCACAGAAATCACTCTGCCACAGGCTCTAATGTCTCTTTATAACTTCAGTGCCAGCGACTTGACTAAGTGAGCCTCTGGTCAGAGACTGGCTAGTTGATGAAAAGCCTGTGGGAAGCATGGTGTGCTCTCCTGCTTCTTTCCTTTGGATCAAATGGATCCATCAAAGAATGGATCAAACCATTCTTCTCATCTCCCTCTTCCTATTTAGAGACCCAGCTCAGAGACCATAGCCCCCCTTGTTCTCAGCTTGGGCATCTAGTATGTTCTCATGTGGTTCAACCCTTTGGCTCTCTTAGGCTCTCTCATTTAACTACAGCAGGCCATGTGTTGGGCTGTTCTCAACTATTTGTTCTTTTGTGCTTTTGTTGCTTGGCTTCTCTAGTTCCCTTCCCCCAACACAAGCAAATCTGAATTTGCTTCAAAATCTGAAGCAAATCTCAGATACCTTATTTCACCCATAAACATTTTTACGTGTAGCACTAAAAGACAAGCTTTTTTTCTTCTTTTAATCTTTTTTTTCTGTGTTCAAGTTCACGGATAATCTTTCTGCATTGTCTGTGATACTAATCCTCAACCAGAGAATTTTTCCTTTCAGTTATTATATTTTTCAATGTTTGAAATTCCATTTGCCTCTCTTTTTCTTTCATTTTCTTCTTCAGGATGGTTGCGTTTTCCTTTAAATCTTTGAACATACAGTACATACTTATAGTAACTGCTATAAAATCCTTAACGCCTAATTCCATCCTCTCTGTGACCCTTTTGTGACCTCTCTGTGACATTTTGACTCAATGTTTGTTAACATAAACCTAGTGAGAATTAGGTCATTCTTGAATTTTTGTGAAGAAAGCAAAATCTGGGGTGTGTACCATTAGGGCAGCTTAATTAATGGAGTACATCTTAATAGTCCAGAGTTAAAATTTTTCAGTTCTCTTTTCAGTTTTGTTCAAAACATTTTCATCAAATTCATATCTTTTTGGTGTACATATCATAATCTCTTGATCAGGTTTTAGTTACGTGCAGTGTCCCCAATGATAACTTCGCCAGTTGTTCATTTTTTTCTCAGCAAGTCTGATTTTTTTTTCTACCAAATAGTTTTTCAGTTTTTAGTATTAGAAAAACCTCTATCCCATTTTCCTTGCACAGTTTTAGCTTTTACCATTTCAGTTTGTCTTGTTTGTTCCTCTTAATAATAGTTCTCATTATTGGGTAAAAGTGGGATGGGTAAAAGAGAGATGGTCTTTCTTAGCTAGTCGGTGGGGAAATTGGGAAAATTACCTTGGCACTTCTAGTGGCAGACCTTGGCAGCATAGAGAGTATCACCACAAAGAGGAATGTCACAGCCTCATGATATTCATCATGAGGCTGATGTTTCTCATTAACACAAATAATGAGAAAGTGTAACTCCCCTAACTTCTTCGATTTCTGTTTATCATCTACATTCTGCTATACATTAGTATTCAGTGATAAAAAAAATGTCATTTAAGTTATGCAATTTTATACTCTTTTCTCGAAGCAGACCTTGATTTCCTAAGGCCTCTGGTAGACTGTAGTTAAGTGATCAAAATATGTTTTCCCATGCACGGCTGCTTTACAAGCATTTTCAATACATGTGTAATGAAAAGCACGTAGCAAATTTCCTCCAAACATCTTCTAAAATTGGGATTCCTATTAAAGGCCTGTGCATCTGATACACCAGCATGTATAGAAGTTGACTCTGGCTTCTGTGTTGGTCATCCACTTATCATTTTGACTGCCAGAGTACACTCAAGAGGAAAGGGAGAGGTTCAGAAATCAGAGTTTAATAATGCCCTATTATTAGTAGGGGAGGAGAGAATAAAGGACAGAGTGACTGCTTACCTAAGACCCACTTCATGATGAGCATTTCTGTCCAGGAAAACTGTGTGGTTTTCACTCTGAAGATCTGTTTCGGGTGGTCTGTGAAGGTCTCATTGGGCAAGTTTTTAACGCCTTCAAAGCGGTCCGATGCATTCACAACTAACAATCCCAAAAAGATTGTAAAAGACACTGCATGGGCTACAAATTTCATGAAGGGGCTCCTCAGGGTTCTTCCTAGCTGGAAACAAAATATGTAGAAGACATATTAAACTGGCATCTGTAGGTGGGTACAGGTCTCTCTAAAATGTTTTTGTCAAAGTTTAACCAGAGAATCCTCCATCATGGACGGAAGCTGCCAACTAAACTCAGACAACCTGCTCTCTTGTGCTTGCATGGGAATTACTGTTTAACCAAATAGATTTCCTGTTGAATTCAGTTATTCCTACTTAGCAGATTTAGTGGGAGTGGTGTAAACAGGAGTAGAATACACT
The DNA here is from genome assembly GCA_028646535.1 of Procyon lotor. Classification (NCBI taxonomy): domain Eukaryota; kingdom Metazoa; phylum Chordata; class Mammalia; order Carnivora; family Procyonidae; genus Procyon; species Procyon lotor. The sequence continues at coordinate 106,741,387 of CM053607.1, read as the reverse complement.
GATGTATCACCGTGCTGTAATCTGCGCGGCTTCTCCCAACCACGTGCTCTGCGTCTTAGGCCTTTCACATCTGGAAAAAGAATAGTCTACTTCAGTAGAGTTGAGAATTTTAAAAAAACACATGTTGGATATGCTCTGTCGCTCTTGGGTTCATTTTCCTGAGTTTTGTTTTTTTATGATTTGTTTTCAATATTTCTTATATTGAAATTCAGTATTTAAGTATTTCTTATATGTTGGTCGATTTACTTAAAGCTCTATACTTTCCACTGCTTCAGCCATATCCCAAGAAATTTTGACAGGTGGTATGTTCATTGATGTTCAGTTACCAATATTTTACAATTTCCCTTTGGTTTTCATTTTTAAATCACAGGTTACTATCCAAGTATAGAGGACTTTTTTCTTGTACTTTGAAAAATTCTCTTTTCATTGCCGAATGTGTGTAGATCATGGCCTCTTTGATACTATTTTAAAACTTACTGAGGTTTCCTTTGTGGCTCTAGTACGTAATTGAGTTGTGTGGTTGTTCCATGTGAGCCTGAAATGATCCAGAAGATGCCCCATTAAGGAGCAAGTATTGGCCACGTCTTCTCTGGCCCTGTTGTGCCATCCCAAGGCTGCTTTGGCCTTGGAGGACTGAACTGTGGGCCACCCAGTGAGTCTGCTGACCCCTGTTAATTAACTCATGTGGGTCCCTTCTAGGTCAGTGCTATCACTTGTACCTAGGCACCAAATCTTACCCCTCATCCTGGTACACTAATCAGACGAGAGCAAAGAGAGAAACCTGTTCTGAAGCCCAGTTCCTTCTCTAGAGCAGATGTTCACCTGTAGCCACTGTCTCGTTAATTGATGTTCATATTTGGCCCCATTCAGGAGTCCTGGAGTGAAATGTCACGCAGGAGATAGAGTATTGGTTCACTAGATGATCAGTTTACAGGGGTTTTTGCAGGTAAAATTTCTGTAATTATGATTGCATTTGACGTAATATTTATAAGTCAGGTGGCTCGATAATGTTCTTTTAATATGCTTCAGCGTGGTGATCATCCATTTTAATTATGCTTATTATTAGTGTAACATGATTTATTATTCTAATGCCATAGAACCTATCTATTGAAATTTAAAAAAATGATAGTTGTAATTATTAAAAAAACACAAAACCCCGCATCTCAGGTCTAGATATTGGGAATCCCTACTATGCTGGAAAAAATTTAGTTCATTTGCATTGTCAGATGTCAAATGGCACTAAATTTAGTGCCTGAAAACCTGAAATTCTAGTTAACCTGAAAACCATGGAGCCTACAGACATTTTACAAATGGCCCTTCTTTGTAATGTTTGACTTCATTATTTACAAAATTGGAGTATAGATTAATTTTGTGCCATAGGTAGATGCATTAAATTCAGAATGCACAAGTTAGATATAAGGACAAATAAAACATCTCACATAAAGTCAGTAAGAAAACTGAATTCAACCATGTCTCATTTTGATTTATATATCAAATATATATAACAAATATATATATCAAATTGTTAGTTTGAATTTTTCAGTGTTTTAGTTGACTGTGTTAGAATCTTGAAGCCCCATTTCCCAACCAGGATGCTGGTGTACCCAAGAGACATCCTTAAATAGTCCCTGCTGCTTTTCGTGTCCTAGTTGGGGTAGTATCCCAACTATGTTAGAGGTGAGAGGTGAGGGAAGATGAAACTGACCCCAGGGTAGAGAGTGGGGAAGGCTGAGCAGAGGGAAAGGGATGTTAGATCTTGTGTGTCCCTGCAGAGTCCCAGAAGTGTCAGAAAAAGCTGATGACCATGGAGATAGACCCAAATTTTAAGGGAATGGTGGCCAGGTTTCCCATCCTTTATCAGCAGGCTCTTCGTAGTATCTTCCGGTGACAACCCAGATGAGGATACAGGCACGCTGCTCCTTCTCACCCACCGGAGGCACCTGATGCAGGAGGCTGCATGTGGCTGAACCTGAGCTGGCCTTGGGGTTCCCCCAAAGATGTGGTTTGAGGCATTTAATATTTTCTTTGTTACCTCCTTCAAGTTGTTACTGTCTGGCAGAAGAGGAGTCTGTAAAAATTAGTCTGTCTACTGCAGACATGACTAAACCTTGATACTGCCCTGTGGTCCCGTGGAAAGTGACCCTGGTTTCAGTTCCCCCTTGATCTGGGCCATAGGGAGGAAAGCGAGGTTGGGTAGTAGTGTGCCTTTCCTCTTTTTCTTCTGGGCTTGAAGACTTCTTCTTCTTCTTTTTTAACTATTATTTTTTATTATGTCACCATACAGTACATCATTATTTTTTGATGTAGTATTCCAAGACTTCTTTTTAATTGGTCAAACTTTGATAAAAGTCAGTTGAGATCAAATAATTTCAATGGCTTTCTTTTCTTTTTTTTTGTGTGATGTTTCCTTTTTGTCTCACAAAAATAATTTTTGAAACAAATTACACCTGGGGAAAACTTCCTCCTTTTACAAGGCTACCAGGTGAGCTAAAAGAAAGGAGAAAACTCAGCCAGGATATGCTAGCAGCTCATAGCTGGGGAATCATTAAAGCTGGGTCAAGGAACAACGTTCAGTATAAAAAAAGACAGTAGAGCTTTGGGAGATATAGACTTTGGCCTGCTCTGCTCTTGGCTCACCAGTGCAAAACTGGTGGGTCTGAACAATGGGCTAAAGCACTTCCATCATTACTTGGACCTTGTGAGCAGAGAACTCGTTATCTAGAAACACAGGCTTGTAGTACCTCAGTGTCTGCCTCACCCCAAACCTCCTGGGTACTATTCTTCATCTCTGAGAAATAGGAGTTTGAGAGCAACTAAGTAGTGCTCTTGAATTAGCTGCAAACAAATGGCATTCATGAGCAGTCAGAGGTGGCCTTTTACCGGTTAGCACACCTCTGTGGTCCCTGCTGCTGGGCTCTTAGCCCTTACCATGAGTGTAAGCATCTGAATGGGGACCTGATGGCCACAAGCCTGCGAGGTAGGTTGTATCTGCAGGAGAGCACCCAGAGAGTGTTTCCACCATGTCTCCTCAGTGTTGTATCACCAGATACCACCCTCATTGCCACCAGGTGCCAGTGGCCTTGAGGAATGGCTCAGTGTAGAAGTTGGAAAGCAGAACGGAGCAGGCAAACTTTGGATCAGATTCTCCAGAAAGAAACACACACGTTGTCAAGGCCAGAATGGTTCTCAAATGTTAGAGATCCTGGTTAAATTAGGAGTGGGTTTCTCCATTACTTCCAATCAAATTCTTACTCGGAAATGTCTAATGCAGGAGGACTCAGGAATCTTCCTTTCTTTGGGTGGGGCAGGAGGATGTCCTGGGTGTCTCTAATCTGGGTGTTCTCGCCTTGCCATGGGAATCCACCCTTTGTCCCATGGGCTGAAGAGCTGCTAAGTGATAGTGGGCACTTGAAGAGGTAGGGTTTCTCGGGAAAGAAGAAGAAAGAATATAGTTTTCAGTCATGGTTCTGATTCCTCCCTTCTAGAAAAATCCTGCCACCTCTAAATTTCTGAACCAAGTCCATTGCAAAGTGAAGTAGTCAGCAGTTAAGATGTTTACATTCAGCGTTGAAAGTTATAATGATGCTGATGTATTAGAAAGGGTAGAAGGGCAGGCGTGTGTGTGTGTGTGTGTGTATGTATATATATGCACGTGTGCACACGCGTGTGCAGTGGGTAAGGTCAGGTCTCTTGAGCTAGAGATCTTAGGTTTAAATCACAGCTCCATAGTTTGTGGCATTTAATCCCTTTGTTTCTTATTTTCTTCATCTGTAAAATGGGGATAAAATATAACTTGTCACGTAGGGTTCATAAAAGAAATGAATAATATGCACAGGACAGAGCAGCTCCTGGCACACAGGAAGCACTTATTATGTGGCACCAGAGAGCCTCAGGAGAAACTTAAAAGAAGCCTACCTGGCTCTTTTAAAGCTTAGAGGCAAGGCTTTGGAAAGTTGGAGCCACACAGAGTCCTAATGCATTTCTGCCGTGAGCCCTTTGGGGTGCTGTCTATATGCAACATGATCCTGGGCACTGGAGGGGATGGAATAAGTAAGCCATCAGAGTTGGTCCTTCTTTTCAAAGTTGCTGATTTTTGGTGGAGAGAGATGCAGGCCGTCACATGTGCTAGGAAATCGATGGAGAGTTGGGGAGAGAATGTCACAGGGCTCAGTGTACAAGTGATCAGCCTTATGGTACTCTTAACTCCTGTCCCAGCAGGGTGACAGGTGATGGACTCTCCTTTTGGATTTGAGGGCAGATGCTTTTATTAACATAAGAGCAAAATATGCTTTGTTTCCTGGCATGAATTTCCCCTCCATGACCATGCTTCAAAAATTACTGCATGATTTTATTTAATCTTGTGCTCTCTGGTAGAGGCAGGTGAGGGGGACACAGAGGGCTTTGGAGGCATTGTCTTCTGGTTGGCTCTGGATCGCATGATGTGTGGACCCTTGTTTCAAACCACTTCAACTTTGACAAGGCAAAACAAGGATCTTCCATAGGTGGAGAGTTCCTCCACCTCCTCACGAGGGGTTTTGTTTTGCACAAGGCTAGAGTGTTGGAGCATGGTAGCTGACACTTTGGCATTCTTCATTTGAGAGTTATGTGGCAGTATATGGATCGAAGGCTTTTACCCTGCAAAGATACCAGGTAGGAGGCTAAAGCTGTTTACAGCTCTCCCTGCCTCAGTGCTGGGACTGAGTTAGAAGGATAATTGAGCCATCGAAGTTAAAAGGCATGGAGGAAATAAGTTTCACCTTTCACACTTTTACAATTAGAACTTGGGTTGTTCCTCAGCACTTTCACCATGCTGACTTCCTCCTCCATCCAGCCACTGTAGACACTCCGTTTGAGCCCTTAAGGATGACTGTTAAGTCTTTCAGGTCTCAGATTTTAATAGGCAAACAGCCTAAATTATGAATCATAATGGAATAACAAAGGGTACAGAACAGGCTTTGAGCCGTAAAGGGCCTTTGACATAGAGCCCTCCTTAAGAGGATGAAGAGTTCCATGAGTAAAGATCTACCTGAGAGCAGCCATGAGGTGAGAACTCACCAGCTTCCCAGTGGGCTGCATGACCTCAGCCATGTTGGTGATTAAGATGAGAAATGATAGAAAAATATCACTGTTTTCTTTATTGACCTTGGGCCTGTTCCAAGATCCAGACTTGCCTTTGTTATCTTATGTACACATCTATGACTTGGTTACCCTCTTCAGGCACCGTATTAGTAAGGTGAACTTCTGTTGACATCCTTGACCTTTTCCTCTCCTTATTTAGCTGTCTTTCTTAGAGACCCTCAGAAATTTAAATAGAAGTAGAATTGACAGCTGTGGGGATTTGATGGGAAATAAACGAGATCATTTTGGCAGGCCAATCAAGTAATTTTGGTGTCCCTAAATCAGGATAGCAACTATTCAATAAATGGACCATTAAGTTGGAAACAGAAACTTCAGCATTTGTTAGACGTTGTTGGACGTTAGCTGGTTGATGAGGTTTAAGCAGTGACATTTTATGAATACATTTAGAAAAGAATATCAAGTTCTAATTTCTTTGAGGCAGGTGTCATAATGTGGTTAGAATATGAAGTTTCTGGGATGACATTGGCTTTTTCACAGATGTATTAGACATCTATTAGACAGGTTTAAAGTGGCCCCTTGGAAGAAGGGATGCTAGCGCATTAACAGGTTTCTTCACTGTATCTCTTTCCTTGGGAGGACCTTGTATTCTGGACTTCAGGGGCCTTTGGAGAGGAATGGTTTCTTCAAATGGAAGATGTGACCCTCTGTAATCCCCAGTAATATAATATCTATGCCAAATTTGAAAAGATTTCTTTTGTAGTGGTGAAAAGAAAGACTAAAAATATCTTGACTGTTTTATCTGTCCTTTGGCTGCTTCAGAGCGGCTTTGACAACTAAATCCCCCCCTCCCACTCCCATGAGGGGAATCTTTCCTCAGAATGAGCAGTGCCATCAAGAACTATCTCATGCCACAGACTAAGAATTGTTATTCCAATGTGGACACACCCTCCAATGTGTTGAACTCCGTCTTGCACCCCATAAAGTGTCCAGTAGGCACAAGTGGCTTAATGGCCAGCTTGTATTTATCTATAGTGCTCTTTTTTTAGTCTTACTGGGAGCTTCATGAGCACCAGATGTCAATCAGACATGTTTCTGAATAGAGAGAGGAAGTCTCAGCCATTGGGGTAAGATTTCCTGCAAGCATTTCTTCCAGAATGTTCTAGAAGACTACAATTGGTGTGACCCTTTGTTTCATGGTGGCACCAGTCTCCTGGATTTACGGGACCCCACAAAAGTCCAGAACTCCTTCCCCCTGCCATGCAAAATTTTTTGGAGGGGACATTACATCTGCATGATACTGGCCAAGATGATGATTCTTAGACCTACTGAAAATCTAAAAAATTTACTCAAAAGTGGAATATCATTTCTTCCTTAATATTTCCCCAGGTGACCAGACAGGCAGAGGCAAACCAATTTGCTGGTCTGGGCTAGTCTCAGTTTTCTGGTAGCTATCATATTTGGTTGGAAAAGCAGGAGTGAGGATTGTCAGTGTTTTCTCTACCAAGTGGCTATTATTTTAATGACTGACTGTCTTGAAAGTAGTTTGGGGCTCCCAGAGTATGGAGGTGAGTGTCCTTATCCTTTGAGGATGAAGGCAAGAATCTAACCTGTAGGACGGACTAGATATTTCCAGTATGAAAACCTGTGCCTAGAACCAGTGACCTACTCTAACCCAGCTTTAAATCTGGTTAGGTTTGTTTTATTCACTGTACTTTCTTCAGCTCTTAATGAAAGACAGAAAAAATTGCCTTCATTTACATGTGTATCATTTGGAAATCCATGGCATGGTAGACTGTCAAAGGAGCAAAATCTTCAGTAGATGTAAAGTTGAACACCACAGATATTCAGTTTGAGGACTTTTTAATACCATTTGCAGGAGTCTGAATCCTAACCTGTCTCTGTGGCCCACGTCTTACTTGAAGGCAGTGAGTTCATTGCCTTTCTGGTTAGGTGGCCTCATCAGCAGGCCTCAGGTCTTGGGACTCATCCTGGCATGAGTTCTGTCTTTCTGGAGTTGACAAGAGATTCCATTTTTTGTTAACCACATTAGCTGCTCAGGTTCCCTGTGGAATTATTTCTCATGATTTGGTCCTATAGTTGCTAACTCTTGCCTGAAGCTGGAGTGAGTGCTGTGCCTTTCTGTGGCTTGAATCAGATGGCTGAGCCGTAGGGATGGTGGAGCGGGAAGTGGGGAAAGTTCCATTCCCTCTGTTAGCAGCAGGCACCAGACGCTCCCCTTCCCTGTGAGAAAAGAGCCCAGCTCTGCACCTTTCCAGCTCTCCTTCTCTTCCCTTTGTCTTTTCCTTCTTGTGACCCAATTAGCTGCCCGTGTGGGCCAGAGCCTAATCAAGGAAGCCAGGGAAACTGGGACGATGTGGAAACGGGGCTGGAGGGCCCAGCATGAGCTGCATTTGACTCTCAGTCTATCAGTTATTTCTCTTTTCTGAACCTACTTCATAAAGTATATGCGTCATAATGTAATTGAGGGAGTGAAATGAGATCTTCCATGAAAAGCCCTTAGCCAAAAGAAAGTACTCAATAAATGTTGCCTCTTCCTGTGACCATTATTGTGATGATTACTGTGAGTACAGAGGACATGTCTAGGACGTGGTGTAGAGGAGCAGAAGTGCTCGTATTCCCTCTCTTCCTTTACTGATCAGATGATGCCTCATGTATTTTAAATGTCCCCGAGTATCACTGCTCTCTGTTTTAGAAAAATGATGGATTAAAAGCAGGTCTCTGTGGTTTCTTCCTTTTGCTAAGTATCTCAAAGCTCTTTTCTCTGGACACGGGAACCACTCAGCCGTTGCTCTGAACCAGTGGCCTCCAGGTCATGCTAAGGAGAAAGAAGCAATCACTGCAGACGACATGCACCTTAAGCAGTCTGTACCTTGCTGCACGGAGCAATCCAATAGGCTATGGCGAGAAAAGGGAGGCCTAGGGAGACTCCAAAGACAGCCAGGAATTTCACAGCGATAGACTGTTGACGTAAGCCTGAGAGATTTTCATACCACATGGTAAGCAATTGCTGCTGACAGTTAGGATGAGCAACGAACTGTAAAAACAAAACAAAAACAAAAACAAAACGCAAACAGGAAAATGGCATCGGTAGCACTTGAACAGTAGAGGACCTCCGAGTAGCTAGGGGCCGAGCTGTTTCACCTGGGGCATGGCCGGGGCACTTGGGCAGAGTTCAGTTTCGAGCCATTGTGAGTCACGAATGGAGCAGGAATGGGGTTCTGGAGGCCCACTTGGGTTTACAATTTGCTCCTCTGTTTCCTAGCCGGGTGACCTTGGGCCGTGTACCCAACTACTGGGAACTTCGATCTCTCGTTCGCAAAACAGCCTATTGTCTTAAGGATTAAATGACTTTGTAGAAGTGTTCCCTTCTCTTTTCCCATACTGGCTAAGGAAGTGCTTACAGTGTTTCTAGAGGACACGTTAAAACTGAGTATTTCCCCACTGGGCTTTAGGGGGGGTTGGCTTGGATGCGTAGAAGAACCTCTTGTGGCCTGCCAGAGCACTGACACGTGGTGTTCCTCAGGCAGCAGCTTCTCAGTGCTGCCTCCCTCCCTTCACACTGCCCGGTTCTAACGCCCCGGGTACAACACAGACATCCGGTGGCAGTTTAGTATTGTGTGACCTCACCCCTTCTGGATATCGCTTACTGCACTGGGCAGGGAACCCTAACTTAAACTGGCCTATCACGTTCTCTCCTCTGAGGCTTTGAGACTGACGGAGAGAGGCAGTTTCCTTATTTACCAGGAGTTAACAAGGGATCTTGGGAGAGGTGGGCAGCCATGTTCCTCTGTATGGGCTAAGTGGCAAAATGAGCCAGTTGAAAAGAAAGAAGATGGTGTCGTGTGGAGGGAGGCTCAGATAGCGAGTGCCCTCTCCTGGGCCTGGCTCCGCCCTGCCCACGTGGTACGGGAGACGCGCTTTTATTCATACAGGAGTCTTTCTTGCTCTGCTCCGTCTGGCAGGTTGGCTTGAGCTGCTGCAACTGAACAGCCTTCACCTGCAAATATTTGGTGCCATTTGGCCATGTGTTTAGTTAATTTTGAGTCCTGGTCTGTGGAAACAGGTAATAGGCAATATTTAAGTAAAATTTATGGGAATGAAGTTGACATGTAAGAAAATTTTACTCATTAATTTTCGCCCTCTGATAGGAGGAAGCCACTGAATGCTTTTGGTAGCCCTGCCCTCTGGCCCTACTCAGGATGGCCTTGCATCCGTGGACAGGAGCAGGACACACTGGGACTTCTTCAGAGGGTCTGACTTTTCATCTGATTACCCTGGAGCATCATATGCCAATTTTCATCCCATTTGCCTCATTAGTATTAAGGGGACATGTGCAATGGAATTAAGGGGACATGAGTAATGATTATGAGGAAATGTAAAAACATTTCCTTTTCATTATAAGAATAATATAAATACAACTATTTTAAAACATTCTCAGTGCAAATGGCAGCATGTTCTTGTTTTCAGTTTTTGGGAACTCAAGGCAGCAGCCAGGTCACGTGTGAAGACATTATCAAAGGTTTATCTGGCCATGTGGCAGCCCCCGATAATACCGGTCCTCAAACATTAGTGACAATGAAGCTTTCTCGGTAGCATTATTAGACCCATAGCAACCACTGTGGTCTTTCCCTCTAAGGACGAGAACTGTGGATCGTCCTCGGCCTAGGGTGGGACCCTCCGGGCCAGCAGGTGACAGGCTTTTCTCTGCCCTTTCTGGCTCACAGCAGAGTGGAGGAAGCAGCAGAAACCCATGTGGGTGTTTTAGTGACGGTCAGCTTTCTGGGAGCTGAGGCCCCTCAGAGGGATGGGGTGGATGTGGGGAGCAGTGAGTTTTGTTTTTTGACAGCCAGCCTTCTCTGGGTGCTTTAAGAGATCTGCTCTGGAGAAACCCACAGTCTGATTAGAAGGTGGGACATCTGCTCGTGAACTAGCAGAAGGCCACTTGGCTCACCCAGTGGCTCCCTGCACGGCAGCTGCTCTCTGAAGGACTCGGGGGCTGGGCCCCTCCACTGGTCTCTCTGTATCCTGGCAGAGAGTGCATCCAGCTTTTACTCCTGCCTCCTGCAGATAAGTCAGCACCACAGATTCAGCAGCAGAGCTGGAGGCAGAGGAATGCTGAGGCGGAACACAGTGGGGACCATTCCCACTCGCCCTTGCCTGCCTCAGAGGAAGACAGTGGTCACAGCTGAAACAAGGGGGCTCTCTTGAGACTGTCTTCTTCTGATTAGACATGTGCTAATTCTTATAGCTGCAGTCCTTCCCCATAATAAAACAATCTAGCTCCAAGCATGGTATTAATTTACAGACAGACTTTATCGTGTATTGCTCCCAGAAAACTGACAGCAGCTAATAGCTGAAGCCCAGATTATTTATCTTTATATGGGCTCTTTTCTGCACTCATGGTAGGCTTTTGAAATTCAGCGTGTAGCAAAGGAATTTTTCCACTGTGCTTCTGAAGCACGGAGAGAGATCATCTGTGATCCCAGGAAGATGAGAGTACCATGGATGCCGTCAGGACACAACAGTCTAACCAGAAGGACACTCAGCTAGGGAACAAAGGCAGGAAGAATCCCTGCAGGGGGAGGTGGGGGGGGTGGACAGGGGAAGGATTGGACGGAAGAGAGCCCACAGCTAGACTAGAATGGGAACACAGAAAATCGGTGTTACCCTGAGTTTGCTTTCTTTGGCATCTAGCTCACAAAAGTATGGATGACACCAAGGGCTTTGCCAAGGCCATTCTCACCCCAAACCATCATGGACTGAGTGCGGCACACTTTTTATGGAAGTTCTTCACAGGAAGAACTGATGAGAACACCTCAGTTTTCCCAGCAGTGTGATTCCCACTCTTCAGGGCAGGGCTCAGCCTGGGGCTGAGAATCTGTTACGGTGGGCTTACGTGGGGCTGAGTGGCCTCTTCAGAGCAAATCAGTCCAGCCACATCCATGATCAGACATGGGGAGAGAAAATAAATCTGGCCCCCGTGGGGACTGGGCAGAGAACTGGGGCAGGAGGGGGAAGCTGAGACAAGTGAAGTTGCAGAGATAAGTGGGAGCTCTGAGCCAGGATCCTTATGATGGACAAAGAGATTGGCTGGAAAACAGGACCCGAGAGTCAGGACGAACCAGGAATCACGTGGCTGCTGGTTTTTGAGTCTGCCTCAGGCCCGTTATCCTAGTGGCTCATTTGACCAGCATTCGTGATTAACATAACAAGTTATATCCAAAAGTACTTTTCTGTTAATATCTAAGTGTCTTGTTCCTCTTAGCCTCTGGTGACGTAGTGAGACTACAGTGCCGGCATATGGGAACTCTTGGGCATATTAGCTCAGTCTTGGCTGTTACTCTGCTTTTATTTGATCTGTGGGCTGCACTTTTCCTTTTATAGCCCAAAGGAGAACCATCCCCTTCACTGTTTCCCTGCACTATATTCATTCACAAAGAAATAGCTGATCTTGTAAGAATACATAGTTCTTGAAGAGATACAAACATTCCTTAACTAACTAACGAATTAGCAAACTAAGTAAGTAAGTAAGTAACTAACTAACCAACTAACTAAACTAACTAACTAACTAACTAACTAACTAACTAACTAACTAACTAACTATTTTTAGGGCTGTCGCATGGCATGCTTGCGCCCCTGGGCCAGATGCTCCCATCTAAACAGGGTTGAAGACTTGCCTCCTGCGGGGTGGGTAAGGGCATGGACTGGTGCCTGGCTTCCTGGGTGCCACTCCTGGCCCTGCCATTTGCTGGCCCTATGCTCTCAAGTCATTGACTCTCTCCCTGCTTGGCTTCCCTCTTCTGGAAATGAAGCTAATTGTGAGGATTAAGTAACTTAGTATTTGTAAAGTGCTTAGAAGAGTACCTGGCAAATAGTAAGCACTATATTAGCATGCAGTAAGTAAAAGTAAGCCCATGACTCTGCTTTCCTTGCCCATTTTCTTTGTCCCTCTTCTGTTTCTCTCTTCCTCCCTCCTACTCTCTACAGCTCTCCCTCACCCTCCTGTCTTTATTCTTATCTCTAGCTGGTGTGAGCAGACAGATTCTTGAAGTGTTGGCATCTCTGGAAAGCGCCACGTCCTCTCACGATGTGGATGAGGCCACTCCCTCTCTAGCCAGTCCCTCCTGCCCCATGCTCCACTGAAAGTGCAGCTTGATTAACCCAAGCGGTTAGCTCAAAATGGGTTGGTCTCTGCTGGGTAGGCGGGGTCACTATCAAGTGTGTTCTGCACCCTGATGCCCGGCTACCGGCCACCGTCTCCCGGTTACAGAGCGCTCCATCCCTGAGGCACTCCCTTCTCAGTGCCCCTCACCTCTACCGCCTTAAAAGCTTTTCAGTCCTGCATTTTGCACTTTTCACAGGGAGGAAAAGAGGACTACGTTCAAGCTCAGAGGCTTTGAGAATGTGTGATTTCCATATCCTTTAAGCACAGGTTTTTCCCTTAGACACCAAGTCTCATTTACAGAAAGATGAGATGTGGGAATGCATGATTTGAAAGCTGAAGAATAACTTAGCTGGAACAAAATTTGTAAAATCCAGTGCCTATAGATAAAAGGACTTTCTTTTATACAGATAAACCATCAGAGGGCCCAGTGATGGCCGATGTGACTGTGGTCAAGATTTTCCACTCAACTCAACACCGGCATTTGCTTATAGAAACCTATTTTCCTTGGAAACTGTCTCTGAAGGCAAAGGAAGGCAGACACTGTCTCAAGCTACAGTCACCAAGTGACTTTTCTTAGTGTGGACCATCCATGGGAATTAGAATAATTCTGTGGTGCCATCTCCTGTTTGGAGCATCTCGTGGGATTGGGTTCAGTGAGCCCAATGTTTTTCCTTCCCATTCTGTCTTGGGAAAGCTCTCAAGTCTGGGAAGTTGAGGAGGGAAGAAGAAAAATGGAAGTGTCTCTCATTGACTGGTGGGTCATTTGTTCGTTTTCATTCACTTCGCAGACTTGCCCTCGGTGCTCCCTCTCTCCGGGCACTGTGGCCAGCACTGGAAGAACAAAGAGAGCTTGTGGCCCTTGTCCACCTGGAGCTCTCGGCCCTGCGACTCTGGAGGTGGAACCAGGCCTTGGAGTAACACACCCAGCCGGGTCTGGAGTAGGCCCTCTCTGATGGGTGAGTGCATAACATCCCACCAGTGGGTGTGCTTGGTGGCCTTTCTCAGTGAGACCTAATACTGAGAGCCCCACAGACTTGACACAGCTAGCTGGCTTTGTCTCCATTGAGGACGTTCACATTGCTCTTCTCTGTGCCAGCAGTTAGCAGAGTGGTTACACTCACAGGCTCTGAGGCTGGATAATGCAGGTTCAAATCCCAGATCTGCCATTTCCTAGCTGTGTGACCTGGGGTAAGCTGCTTTTTGGCTCCTAGCTTCGTGGTCCAAGAGAGATGGAAAAAGTCTGTTGTTGGGTGCTCCAAACATGGCCTGCTGCTCAGTATTAAAGGTATTGCTGCTGATGCTGTTCTTATTACCACTTCTACTCCCCCCTGCCCCTGCTGCCACTGCCAGGGATGTCTGAATAGTTCTCTTGGCTCCTCTCCTTGTTGACTTTATGCTCTCAGCAGAGGATTGAGTAGCCATGGTGTTTTTAGAGTTAAAAATTCCTGAAGAATTTAGTATGCTTGACTGCAATTAAAACAGAAATTGCCATTGTTGTATTAAGTTTTAAATCAGTGGAGCATTCTGGTATGGAACCAACTTGTCACCATGCTCATTGAACCTTTTTATTTAGCCACGCTGCTCCCAAGTGGCCACCAAAAGAGGATAATCCAAGATAGTTGTGTGTGTATGGTTGTAGGATTGAGAAAAGAAAGGTGTGGGTCTTGGAACTCTGAATGGGGAATCCAAAAAATTATACCTCTTTCAAGGAGCCTCTCAGCATGGGCACTAGACAAAGTAAAAAGTTTTGAAGTCACAGCTTGAGTGTTTCTTGCTATTAATTATCGAGGACCTACTACACGAAAGAATTTTAGTTATGTTAGCTATAATCTTCACAGTAACCCTCCAAAGAATGGAGGTCTACACATCCTTGTATACCAGTGAACATGTGCTTTCCTCCCCATCTTGCAGGTGAGGGAGCTGAGGCTGAGTCAGTTCAAGTTGCTCACAGTCGAACAGCTAGAAATTGATTCCAACTTGGGTCTTTCTGACTCCAAAGTCTGAGGTCTTTGTAGTCCACTAAGCTGCTCCTGGAATGCTCTGGGTCTTGACTTGAGTCCTTCCTGGTCTTAGTTTGGACTTGGACTTGAGTCCTTCCTGGTCTTAGTTCTCTGTCATAAATCAAACAATAAAAAGCTAACATTTATTGAGCACTCATATGGAATGGGCCTTGTGCTGAGCACTTTATGAACATTTTCTCATTTAATCCTTTTAACAAAGAGGTGGGAAACATTATGCTCATTGTAAAGCTGATGGTACTGTCACCGTTCACGTCTGACTCCAGAGTCAGTACTCTTAACCCCTTCCTTATACTGCTTCTCCCAGGGGACGTCTCCTGCATCTCTTCTGGGTCAGATCACTGTCTCATTCTGTCTGTCAAGCAGGAGGGTATCTCTCTGAGGCTCCAGATTGCAGATGTGCCCCAGAGATATGCACGTGATTTTCCAGCTAGAGTTCTGGGTGTCTCCTATTACTCTGTGGCGGTGGGCTGTGTCCCCCTGGGGCTGGGGCAGTTGATGTCTGACTGGCTTCAGAGCAGTGGAAGTTCTCTGTTAGTCCCCCGTCTACTCCATTCGCACTGTTTGAGATGGACGGAGCCGTGGATGCATTGAGGGAGGGAATTTTAATTGGGGAGAAAGTAAACAGGTGAAAGGGAGCGAAAGGAAGAAAAGGGAAGCAGAGAAGAGAGCAATGGAAGCAAGAGTTGGGGATAGAGTTTCAAGCCTGACTTCCAGCTGCTGTTCTGACTTGACTTCAGCTCTTTTCCCTCCCATCCCTAGGCTCTGGCCTGACTCTGGCAGTGCTCTTCTCAGAGTCTGCCCCAAGCTTGACCCTCACTGAGCCTTTGCTCAAGCTGTCTGTGCTCTCCGGCATGCTTCCCCTCTCATCGCCACCGTCTGGGTGTTGTTCAGCTCACTCTTTACTGAAAGCTCACCCTGCCGGCTCAGGTGAGCATCTCTCTCTCCTCTCCTCCAATTCTTAGTCTCTCCCTTTTGTCATAGTGCTATGCCTGGGTGATCCTCTACCAGAGAGAAATCTCCTGGACGGCTCCGATGGACCTTTGGTGTGGGGCTCAGTGGGTGGGTATGCAGGCAATGCCGTTTGCATGAGTAACTGGCATTGCTAGAAGTTGTGTTCAAACTGCAGATCTGGAACCATCTACAGGACCAGAGTGGCCTTCTTTACTCATCATCCCTGTCCTCTGGCAGATTCTCAGCACTTCTGGCTACGTCACCACATCTGGAAGACGCACATAGGTGCAACAGGCTGAAAGTTTCCTTGTTCTCCAAGGAGGAATAATGAACAGATACATGACTGAATTCATGTCTTGAGTGAATTTGTTTTCACTGTACAAGTGCCAGGAGACAGGAAAATAGTGATGACACTAACTTGTTTCCTTCTCAAAGGCACTCGAGCTGGGAGTTTAAAGATCTTATCAGGAAAACATTCATACCGTTATCTGGAGGGGGCTACCCAGGAAATGAGCCAATGAGGGAAACTGATCTGGGAACTCAGGTCAAGGGCATTTTTGCTTGTTTCATATGCATGACCTCAGCATGGCTGCCTCCCTTTCCTCACCTTTTTGCAGTGTGACCTGCAAAATGCTCCTTTTTCTGGCTACTCGGGTATCTTTCAGACCTCCCCCTCATTTCTGGGAGAATCCATTTGGGTGCCTGTACAGATGTCTCTCACTTGGTTCTGGGGCCCCTTCCTCCTCCTCCACTTGTGCCTCCACAAGCTTGACCAGCCCTGGCATGCTTCTTCGTTATTCCCGCAGCCCGATGTCCCGCCAGGCAGCCAGCTCCTCCCTGAGCTGTCCTGCAAGTCCACTGTGCAGCGAGAGGAGACGGCTACTTCTGAAGGCTTTCCCTCCTTTAAAGGTTCGTTATTGTCTGTTCAGTTGAGTAGCTTGCTCCATTGTTCTCTGTTCCAGTTTTCTAGGCACAACAGGACACCAAAAACTCCCACCTCAAATTAAGCAGTCATCCAATTTTACATGCAAATGGCGAGTTACTCTGAACGCTGAGCACTCTGAGCACCGTACCTGTGACTTAGCAGCTTGTCTCTTACCAGAGGCAGAATGGTTTTCTCACGGAGACTGTTGTTCATGAACAGCCTGTGCTTGAGTCTCTGGGGGACAGAGACCTAAACAAGTGGTGCTGGACTTCTCTCGGAGCTGTGTGTGAGCCTTTGCCCGAGTGCACGTGCAATGGCTGAGGGCCTTGGCCGCCCTCCTGGAGGCGAATGCTAAGTACATGGTTTGCCAGGGCTCACCAGGAGTCCTCCCACAGCACCGAGCCTGCAGGGTGCTGACGAGGTCACTGGGTTTCCAATCTGACTTCTCTCTCACGGCTAGAGTCCCCACTGTGGGCTCCAGATGACTGCCTGCCTCTGCTCTCACTGCACCAGAGAGGCCACGCTCCCTCTCTGAACTGGGACTCTGGCCTCCCCACTTAGGGTTATGCCCTAGCCTGAAACCATAGGAGAAATGGAAGCATTGTCTAGCAGACCTTCTTAGATTATCTTCTTGGGCTTTCCTCTCCAGCCAAGCTGCTCCACACACTGTTCCCAAACACGGCCCGTGTAGCCTACCCGCCTGTGTTCATCCCACTCCTCTGTGATTGACTTCCTAATCAGCGTTTGAGACTCAGCTTTCCACTTTCACTCAAGTCTCATCAAGTCCCTCAGCCCCCTGAGATGTCTTGGACTCCTCTGGGTCTTGTTTTGTGGCCCATTCACTTGGAGGTCATGGCCAGAGGGTCAGTTTGTGAAGAGCTCTGGTATTGTACTGACATCTTCTCTCTTCTGCTGTTTAAGCTCTTTGAAGGAAGCAACTGTCTTTGCATCCCCAAGGGTGTGCAGCCTTATGTTTTACACATAATGGGTGCTCATAATAGTAACATCTGTTGAGTGATAAATTGCGTGTTCTTCTGGAGCCTGTAAGATTTGCTCCATGATTTTCTCTGTGACTCATCATTTCAGCATAATTTCTAAATATAACAAATTCTGTATCACTCAGGGTCTGATGAACATTTAACTGTTTTCACATCTTTGCTAGAAGGCAAACAGGGAGTGATACAAACTAAACCAGGCTTCTGTTTTCTTGCGCAGGAGAGGATTGAAATGTGAGACTAAAGTAGGGTTTGAGGATTATCTTCTGGATCGGATGAGGATTGTTTAATTTCTGTGTATGTCCTTACCACTGTAAGCTGACATCAACTAAGAAATAGTCACAAAATAATAATAATTATTATTTTAATAAAGAATAGCTAATGTTTCTGAGCATCTATTCTGTGTCAGGCTTTGTCCTTAATACTCACCATATTATTTAACCCTCCCTTCACTTCCTTGAGATGGCTACTGTTATGTTCTTATGTTAAATACAGAAGTATGAGACACAGAAATTAAGTAACTTGGGTATAATCACAAAGATGATTGTGACACGGTTTGGACTTGAAGCCAGGCCATTCTGATTCCAATCAGTGTTTTGAACTGTTTTCCTGTCTTTCCACAAGGTTGTTTTTCAGTGAGGCAGACATGCCAAAGCACAAGGGAGCACGGTGATTTCTCCAAGCCCACAGAGGCCAGGGGGCCTCATGATTTAAGATGCTGTTAGAGCACTCATCTCTCTGTGCTTGTTTCAGTGGGCCAGCCAAGTCCTAGTAGAGATAAAAATCAAAAATACACAAGGGGAAGGCTCGAAGCCAGTTTCCTCGACAACTTTATCTTCCTGAAAGGAGTAAGTCATCACACTGAAGATAAAATTCTGGGTGCTCTGTCCTGCCTACACACAGGAGCAGTGGCTGATTCAGCAGTGGCTTCCTGCCTGGTCGCCACTTGGCCAGGGACTGGGTTAATGTGGAGGCTACCTAAGTCCAGATTTACAGCCTTGAAAAGTACAGACTCCAGTTGAAAAACTGCTTTGCAGAGGACCTCATTAGTATCTTGGGTCTCTTGCCAAGTCCCACCTGGCACTGACATCTTACTAGAAGAGCTATAGTTTCAGATAAGATAATTTTTCTCCCTCCCTCCCTCCCTCCCTCCCTCCCTTCCTTCCTTCCTTTCTTTCTTCTTTTTTTAAGATTTTATTTATTTGACAGAGAGAGAGAGATCACAAGTAGGTGGAGAGGCAGGCAGAGAGAGGGGGAAGCAGGCTCCCCACTGAGCAGAGAGCCATATGTGGGGCTCGATTCCAGGACCCTGAGATCATGACCTGAGTCGAAGGCAGAGGCTTTAACCAACCCTCTGAACCACCCAGGCGCCCCTAATTTTCTGAGCCTGAGTTCTGCCTGAATAATGTTCCCAAGTTGAATCCATAACTCTGCAGACCTTTCCTGGGGGCTTTGCTGTCCTTTTGGTGCAGAGATCCAGGGAGTCATGGAACATGTCCAGGTTTCAGGTCAGCGCACCTGATGCCAGTCTTGACTCTACCATTGGCGAGTGAGGGACAGAGTCTCACCCTCTCAGTTCTCAGTTTCTCCATCTATAAAATGACCGTAATCATGTGTAACTCAAAGGAGTTTTCAAGGTTCAGGAAATAAAGTTCAATTTTTGGTTTACAGTTCAGTTTTTAAGTGCTAAAATTACTCTGTGTGTGTGTGTGTGTGTGTTTACTGGTATAATATTTTATTTCTGTAATAAAAGTCAGAAATATAAATTATTTCTGTGTTAAGCCCTGTCCAAAGAATTTTATCAAGCACTAACTTTTTTAATGAGTTAAAGGTATGCTCACTTACAGAATATTCACCTACAGTTTTCATGGTAAGAGGAAGAAATTTGATTTAAGTTTTTCTTGCAAGAATGATTCTTTCTCTAGGTCAAAGACTCTACCAATAAGGAGAATATATATTTAAAGGTACTGATGGTGATACAGGAAATTTGCATCTATATTTAATTAAATAAAGGAAGACAAAGACTGGACATACTTTCTTGAAATAGAAAACACAGCTTTTAACCAAAGGAAAAATTCTAGTTCTAGGTTGATGGAGCTAGTGGTAGGTGGTAGAGTAGGATGGTCATACATTTTTCAAAATGCTTTTATCAGATTATCTACTAAAATATTAGGTCAGTTACAGATGAATGAATCAGAGGGAGCTATTTGGAGTTGACTTACGACTTGATGATACCAAATTTTTCAAGTTTGTGTTGCAGAGAAGTGTGTGTGCATATAATTCATCAGTGATGTAGATATGCTTTCCTTTTTAAAATTATACTTCACGTTGTACCTTTATGTAATTATTATTATTTTTTGTTTGTTTTTTGAGAGAGAGGGCATATGCTTGCACAAGAGTGGGGTGGGGTACAGAGGAAGAGAGAAAATCTTAAGCAGGCTCAACTCCCAGTGTGAAGCCCAATGTAGGGCTCAGTCTCACGACCCTGAGATCATGACTTGAGCTGAAATCAAGAGTTGAACACTTAACTGACTGAGCCACCTAGGCACCCCGCTTAATATAATTATTTTAAAATCACACTTTGAAGTTGACTTCAATCTTTTGTGAAAGACTTCATCTTTAAAGTTGACTTCATCTTTTTGTGACTATTATAATGCTCAGGTCTGTGTAATGTATATTTTGCCCTTGTTTTATTTTTACTTGATGCTTTCATTCATATATACAGTTTTACATTTAAAACATACTCAGGATTTAGTGTCTTTTAAAATTCAAACTTTCTACAATTTTAACTTCTGAATTTTCAGCATTTATAAAATGTGATTATTACCAGTATCTTGGTATTAGATGTGAACATTGAAATACTACCAGATGAGTGACACGAATGTTGTAGGCCTTGTCAGCTGATGAGCACAGACCAGTCCCGTGGGTAGACCGCATGCATCCATCTACCGACCCGACAGAGAGTAATTGCTGAGTGCTACTGGTGCCGAGCACCTCAGGCCTGGAGAATACAGCAGCCCGCGAGGTGGTCAAGGCCTTTGCCTTTGGGGAGCTTGTGAATTCCCAAATCCTGATTGTTTCAGGGGCTTTCAGGCTAGGTGGCAAGAGTTTTCTTATGATGGCCTCCTCCTATGTGTTTCTCCTTGATTCAGATACTAAATGTTTTCTGAAATGTCCCCAGGGGGCTGAGCCAGTGCGCAGGCACAGCTCCTGCTGCGTTTCTGTCATCCTGCACTGGCTGTCCCACTGTCCACTCCCTCTTCTGCCCTTCTGCTGCATTGAAGCCTCCTGGGCTGCTCCTGTCTCTGTGGGGTGTGTCTAGCCTTCTGCTCTCTACTCTGCTCTTAGGGCCTTTCTCCCCCAGTTCTGCTGGTCTCTTGGGCTCCCACGTGGTAGTGGGTCCCGAATTCTTCAGGACCTTGAATGCTTCTTTGGTGTGTGGGCCATCCACTTTGTCAGCAACATGGCCCCTTGCTCACCATCATGCCTGTGTCCACATCTCCATCTGCCCACCCCAGAAATGCCTGTACCTTCTCATGCCCATCTTTTGTGCAGGGCACTCCCCCAACAGAGTCACTGGAGCTGATGGCCGGCGTGAATTAACGTCTTCCATTGTTCCATCTCTTCAGTGTAGGCTTGTGTAATTCTGCTTTGAGGACTCCAAGTGGAGGATTACTTGTCTTCTTCACTTTACCTCTACTTGACTACATGAGCCAGCCTCCCAAAAGCTAGATGGGCAGAGGTGTGAGATCCTGAGCTAGTACTCTTAGTTCCCTGCGTACAGCTAGCTCACCTTGGCTTGTGGGGAGGTCAGGGAGGATCTGAGGACTGCCTCATATTGAACTCGGAACTCCTGCTCCCCGTGTCCAGGTTTTGGCCAGACTTGTCCTCACTTCTGGGAATTTGTCTGTCTTTCTGTAACATTAACCTTATTTCCTGCTCTTCTTTCCAGCACCAACAGGAGCAACAATGTTAAACCTAGTGTAGACAGTGTTCAAGTTCCTTCTCACGTACTTCTTGGCCCTGTGCGAGCAATAGGGGTTGTCTATGATGGATGCCCCTCTCCAATAACTACCATAATTCTCTAGAATTACTAGCACACAGACAACTGTTAAGGGATGTTCCCTAATTCTCCATGTCATATTTCCCATTTCTGTCACCTTCAGGGACATTGCTACTTGACAGGGAGCCTGGCACACACCTTAGCCGGCTACTTAGTACAGGCTGCTTTCTCTTCCTCGTAGTAGTGTCGGTGCTTGCCCTGTTACCCATGCTTCCAGCCTGCACATCCCCAGTTGCTCCTTTCACTTCTCTGGGAAATGTGGAAATTTTGCACACCCTAAACACTGGCAAACATGCAGTGTTTATTTCTGGCGAAGGCACATTCTGGTCATGCAGGTGACTGCTGGATGTCATTCTTACATGGCAAATGACGGGTATGAATATTCAGCAACCAATGCAAAGGTCCTCTTGACCCTTCTGTTTAGTATTTGAAGAGGCAGTAGTCCCCCTTGTCACTCAGGGGTCAACCCCCAAGACATATATCTATATAGAAAAGTTCTTGATGAGTTGAGTTACTTTTGGTCTTACTTTGAGTGCTGGTTTTTAATCAGCCCTCGGCAGTAACATTTTTTCCTTCTCTCAGAATGTTCGTATTCTTCAGAAGTAGAAACTGAGTCTTATAAGTGATTGTGAGAAGTTTAAGGTCACATCTATGTATACATAAATTTACATCTGTCCATCCATCCATCCATCCACCCATCATTTATCCATCCATCCGGAAAATACCCACTGAGCCAGATACCAGGAACACAAAGGTTAAAAATAATGTTCTGGTTTTCATGGCCCTCCAAGTCTAGTCAGGGAGACGGGTCAGCATGCACATTCATTGTAGCTCGGTCAGTGCTATAGCAGGGGTTCGATCAGGATGCCAGGAAAGACTGGACAAGAAGCACCCATCCCAAGAGAGGACGTGGAGGGACAGTGAGGGGAGGCTTCCTAGAGGAAGAGGGTTTCTCGAGCTGAGCTGTGTAGTCTGTTAGCAGGCCATCGCGAGAGTCGGGAAGGGCACACTGAAGAGAAGGAGCTGCAAAGATTTTGGAGCTCCAAAGTGAGATGGATCCTGTCTTAAATCTCGACTCTGCCTCTCAGCCAGATCTATTTAATCAGAAAGTGGGGATGACGATATTGAAGGTGCCCTGACTGACTGCATTCAATACACTTGGTATGGGGGAAAGGCACAGAGTAAGCACTTAATAGATTGTTATTGTTATTAATAGTGATGCTTCAGAGCTCTCCTAACATCAGGTGTATTAGGAGAAATGCAGGGAGCTCGGGGTAGGATGTCCTTTGGGGAGTGATGGGAGATGGAAGCCACTCAGGAGTCTGACACCACCCTAAGATGGAGACGAAGCATGCCTCAGGGGAACAGGGTGCTTTAGGAGCCAGGAGGAGTTCTAACAGTCTTTCTTTTATTCAAAGATGTATGGGCAGAGGCCCATGATGTAGATGGTATGTGCAGACACACATGTCCCCACTTCTCCCCCTGCTGCACTCCCACTTACCAAAGAGTAGAACGACATCATTTAAATTACAGCATCAGACAGTCTCAAAAGGCTCCACAGGCACCTGATTCATGGAACCTGCCTAGCAGACAATGATAATTTATTGTGATATCCAGGATTCTGTTTGCAGCTTCTTTAAATGTTAATGATCAATAATGTCATTATGATGGGGAAAGTTTCTGGGCCAGTTGTGAGTTTAATTTCATTTATAAAGCCATCTGGAGCTTCGCAGAATTCTTTTTATATTTTTTCCGGACCAAATTTGATAGATTCTAATCGGTATAATGTCAAACATATAGTAAAGACACTACACTACTCCAAGCTCTGAGAATCCAGAAGGGAAGCCTGGTGACCTGAGGGTGAGTCAGAGGGCACAAGAATGATGGTGGATTCTGTAATCTCCCCTCTCCTCAGCTCCCCAAGAACAGAGGAGCCTGTGAAGATGGGTTTCTGCTAAGAACTGAGTCCCCTTCATCTGGACAAGAGGCCAGACCAATGACTACCTGCTATGGATAGTGAAAAAGAACATTTCTTCCCATGTCTGTGAGATTTTTGATAATCTGGTTTTTGAGTACTTTCAACCTGACACTCTCCTTTTTTCTCAGGGTGATGAAGCTCCGCTAACCTCCTCACCCTTCCTGAAACATACTAAGGCTTCACTTGACCACCCTTATCAAAATAGATGACTTCCCTCTGCCTATCAAACAGTTCCTTGCTCTCTCTCACCCTGCTTTAGTTAGCCTTATATCACTTAGCAGCCACCAGAATTTATAGTATACATTTATTGTCTGTCACTGCCCTAGAATGTCAGCTCTACAGGGCAAAGGAATTTTTTTTTTAAGATTTTATTTATTTATTTGAGAGAGAGGGAGAGAGGATAAGGGAAGCAGACTCCCCATGGAGCTGGGAGCCTGATGCGGGACTCGATCCCGGGAATCCGGGATCGTGACCTGAGCCGAAGGTAGTTGCTTAAGCAACTGAGCCACCCAGGTGCCTAGGAATTTTTTTTTTTTTTTAACTGCATTGTATCCATAGTACTCAGAACAGGGTCCAGTACATAGTAGGCTCTCAATAAATATTTGTTGAGTTAGTGAATGAATGAATCTTCAAGCTCATCTTCTTAACTACCATGTACCCCCACAAATAGGAACTCTATTTTTTCCACCTGGGGTATATGGCATTTCTAAAGATGGTGACAGCAACATCTCCCATTTCACATGCTCTGCAATGTGACAAAGGTGGGGTCTCTTTCTACTGCCGCTGAGGTTGGGCTGGTTCTCAGTGACCTATTTGGATCAGTAGAATGTGGCAGAAGTGAAGCCACAGAACTTTCCAAGACTGGACTTTGGAGATCTTCAGCATCTCTCCTCCCTCCTGGGGAAGCTCCCTCTTTAAAGGCAACTGCCTTATAAGAGACCGGCTCCCCAAGATCACTGTGCTGTTAGGGAGTGCAACATAGCCTTGTGGGGTGGGGATGGAGGGATGGGAAGAGAGAGAGAAGGAAAAGGAGAGGGAGAGAGAGAGAGAGAGAGAGAGAGACTGACCAACCAAGACTGTATAAAAGACTGACGACGTGTGCCAGACATTTAAGTGAAGCCTTCTGGAATCTTCCATTCCAGCATAAACACCACTTGAATACAGCTGAGCAAATGACTCCAGCTGATGCACCGTGGCCATAAGAACTTCTCCCTTGAGCCATGCCAGATTTCCTGACCCACAGAATTATAACCAGATAAAATGCTTTGTTTTTTTGTTTTGTTTTGTTTTGTTTTTTTGAGCCACTAAGTTCTGTGCACCAGAATATAAATTGAATGCCTCTGTTCACTTTCAGCCACTAGCACTCTGTCTTACTTCCTTTCCTTGGGGGAGTTTGAGCTCCCTCCACATCTTTCACCTCTTCTGTGCTGGGATGCTCTTCCTCTCTTCTTCACAGAGGAAGAAGTGTCCCTTCTAATCACAACTGGCTGTCACCTGCATTCTTGACCTATTCTACAGCTATTGGTCTATCTGAATTTTGGCCCCTGAACTCTGCTGCAATTGCTTTCTCAAAATCCTGTTAATTTCCTTTGCTCATCGGACCCAAGAGTCCATTCTGTGTCTTCCTTCCTTCTGATGGCTCTGTAGCCCAGATGCCACCTCCTGCCCACTGAGCTTTAGATGCCCCTGCCTTGATCCCCTCTGCATCGCTAGGTGTCTGAATAACCTGCCCTGAGGATGAGCCCATTACGTTTTCTCAGCTAAGGGGTCATCCCAGCAGAATGAGTGGTGTTTTGCCTTCTCCCTTCTGAGAAGGAGGCCAGGAGGGTTCTGAGAGCAAGGTAGTCCTGGCTCAGGAGTAAGTGCACAGTTTCTCGGGGTTTTAGTGATGGTTCCAAAGGCCACATGGTGGCCTTTTTGGGGTATCAAGGCCCAGTGAAGGAGGAGATCTGGGGGAGAGAATGTGGTATTAGAGAGATGCTTCCTGAGATGAGAAGAAGGAAGTGGCCTCTACGAAGGCCCCAGAGGTAGAAGGACTCCCGGATAGGGGTCATTCCAGAGTACTGGGGTTGACCCAATGCCAGGGAGCTTCTTTGTGGAAGAGGAAGACCCCAGCAGTAGTCTGGCCCACAGATCCTGCTTCCTTGGGAGCTCCTTGAGGGAGGGGATTCTTTCTGTTTTGTTTTACTGTGTTCCTAACACTTGTTATACTATTTGGGACAGAGAAAGTGTTGAAACAACCAAAGCAGTATGGTTCAAAATCAAACTGTTGAATGAATTAGGTGGAGCTACAGCTTGGGCAGATGGTGATCAGTGTATGCTAGGGGCCGCAGGAGAAGTGGACAGGCCAAGAGCTCTCCTTTGGGTACACAGGTGAGTTTTCAGGACTGTGGTGTGACCAAGGAAGATGCCCCACAGTGACCGAGATAGGATTTCCCGGCAACCTGGGCAGGAGATGCTGGGCCAGATTTCGCATGACTTACAAAAGTAATGTTAGGAGCCAACATTGATTGAACATTTATGATGCCTCCCAGATAATATGTAGCCAGTCCTATAACTACTACCTGCTACAAGTCAGAATAATTCCTGAAAGATAACATTTGTAATGTGCTAGTATCCCATGTTTATCCAGTACTTACTATGTTCCAGGACTTTATAAGGCAAGTATTACTGCCTCCACTTTAGAGATGAAGGAAAAGCAAGGTTAAGGGATTTGCCTAAAGTGACTCCAGGCTGTCTCACTTGAAAGCTCATGATTCTAAGCACTACTCCACACAGAAATGATTCAGTATGATTCACATCATGTTAAAAGATCTGGTTTTCAGCAGAAACATGCATTCTTTTATTTTCTGGGAGGGAGTCATTAATTTCAGGAAGAAATCTTTAACAACCATGTTATATGGTTGTTCATATATGTGCAATGTTTATAAATATAACCAGTTACAGTTAGAACATATATACATGTGTGTCCTCCACCCTCATAGTACCCTGTTTTCTTGGGGTAGTGATCTATTATCAGCGAAGGATCTATAACTGGTGCTAATAGATTAGGTTGCTGGAACTTTGTCTTTATAAATCCTCCCTAACGGACCTTAATACCACTAAATTTCAACCTGATGGTTACTGAAAGCAGCTTCCCAGTTAATGAACATTTTGATATTTCCTTTTTGCTCATTGGATGAAGGTCTTTATGAGAAAATCAAGTACTGTTTGGCATCCCCTGAAAATAATCTGGGGAAACTGAACAAGAAGGGGTTATTGAAGATCTGGTGAGAGGTTACGTATATCTGAGGATCTTGGCTGCATTAGTATCTATAGCCAGACCCCTTCTTCACTTTCTGGCCCTGCTTTTCCTTTGAGCACAGGGCTTGTGGATTGAGCAGAACCACTCAGCTCTGTGGGTTCACTTGCCCTCCACCTCTTCCCTTTGGAAATTCTTCTGGCAACCTGCTAGGCAGGAGGAGCTGGTCTTATCCTCTCTGGTCCCAGCATGGAGTGGTAGCAAAGAACAGAGGCTTTGAGACCAGGGATGTCAGTTGGAGTTCCTCTTGTACTTCTTACCAGTTGCATAACTTTTGGAGAGTTGCTTCCCCTCTCTGGGCCTCAAATCTTTCATCAGTAATATGGGGATACGTGGCTGAGGCTATGAGGTGTG
Source organism: Procyon lotor (assembly GCA_028646535.1). Classification (NCBI taxonomy): domain Eukaryota; kingdom Metazoa; phylum Chordata; class Mammalia; order Carnivora; family Procyonidae; genus Procyon; species Procyon lotor. The sequence goes on along the minus strand of CM053607.1, from coordinate 106,714,534 downwards.
GCACACACATGAAGAGTGGGGACAGAGCTGGCACTCTGAGAGAGAATTACTCTCTGTGTGTTCTTTCTGAGCATCTCTCGAGTCCTGATTGTTTTTCTCTGTGTCCTCTGGCCAGTCCTTCCTCCATCCGTGTGGGCCTAGGACCCTACACTGTCCCATCCTGCCACAAAGTTCCCCAGGCTCCAAAATAGCCCCCTGTACCCTCTGTCCCCTACATGAAGTCTCTGCTGGGGCAATTTAGGGATCCCAGTAATATACTTTGTCCAGTGGTTGGTAGGCCAGACTCCACAGAATCTCCTAGGTTGAATTTGTGCCCTGGACTGCAGAAGTCCTATTTTCTACGTCCTGAAAACCAGTTCTACAGATTTCTTCCTTCTTTTCACAAACACAGCTACCACCTTACTTTAGGCCCTTCTCACCCCCCATGGGCCTCCTTCAGTTGCATCTTAGCAGTGTAGTTGGAAATCAGTGAGCAGGAGTGAGCTTGGTGCAAGGTGAATTTGGAGACGAAGGCCAGGCCATGCAGCATCTTGTAGGCCATGCTTAGTAGTTTGAATTTTAAGCACTTTACGGGCAAGAAGATGTTGGTGGCCTGCCTAGATCCCTTTACCAGTTAGGCATACACATCCTCAGCTTCTGGGCGTTTAGGTTGTTTAGGTCCCACTGATAAATCCTTCTCCAGAAATTTACCTCTATCAATGGGAGCTACTTTGCCCAGAAATACCTGGGAGGTTATGTCCCCCTTGGGGACAGCCTGCAAGTAACAACTGACTGATACGGATGCCCCTCTCTTCAATATGGGGCATGAATGTAGTGTTACTCACACTCCAGAGCTTCCCCACGAGATCAGGCTAAAGTTAGGCTTTAACTTAGGCTTCACTGAAGCCGCTTCTTAGTGTCGTCTCCAGCTTCTGCCCCCTTATGGTGGGATTCTCCTGAGATCACTCATTTGCACAAGAATACTTCTCTACCTGTCTCATAGTGCTGATTATTAGACTGAGTTTCCTGGGGGCAGGGGCTGTACCTGTCTTTTTCACTTTTAGATGTTAAGATGTGAATGGGGCATAACACGATCTGATTACTTTCAAAAATTCTGTAACTTTGGTTTGTTTGTGTGTGTTTGTATGCAGGAAGGGGAGAGGGGGAGAGCAGAGGTAGGAAGACCAGTTGGAGGCTACTCTAATCTTTAAGGTACAATATGACTATGGCTTGGATTATGTAAGTGAAAGCATCTCTATTTGGCAAAGATTTTCATCCACAATTATATTTACAAAACTCCCCTTCCATCAAGGAATTTGCAAGTGACCTTAGGCAGATGAATGTTAATAAAAGAATTATGGTACGTAATGGAAGGAATATATAAAAGATCAAATGCTCATTAAGACTCTGGATCCATATATGAGCATTTAGTACAGAAATAATGAGAGTTGGTCTTTAGCTTAATTACTGGAGTTAGTCACAGGTCCTTGGGGGGACTATAATTTCTAAGATCTGTTTGACTCTGGGATAAAAGTGACAATTTGAAAATGGCTCTTGCTGTTCTTTCCACTTTGGGCTAGTAAAGGCATCTGATTTGCATCTATTTCTTGGAGGCATTGGGGATTTATGTTTCTCCCTTGAATGCTCCTCAGATTTCTCTCTTCTTGTTAACCTCCAAATCAGGATGTAATAATAATCACACTCTGACTATTTTAACAAATGCAGCACATGATAAATATCGGGATAGTCAGAAAAGGTAGCCTAGGAAACATGATAACCAAGAAGAAGAAAATGCCTTAAAGGATTATCCCTTCGTGCAAATATTTATATAGTGAAAGAGCTGAACAAAAGGCAGCAAAGTAACCAAAAGGCAGGAGCTTTCTATCCTATTGTGACAACCCATGCTTTGAGGATCTGAAATCTCTTTTGCAAAAGCATAGTGGTATCTGCTCTTTAGAGCAAGTTGTGTCAGATAATTGACAGCAGGCCTGAGGAAGGGCAGAGAGGAATGGATGCTCAGCTTTTCCCTCTTAAAACTGAGCCAGGCAGTGTGTGGGGAGAGGCCAGCAACTTGAGCTAGTGAGTGGAGGGAGCAATCCTGAGATTGACCATGGAACGAACAGTCTGATTTGAGCTCCCTTTTGGAGGGTAAAGGCCCCATGGTCTCTCTCTGACTATCTGGGGCATCCTGGAAGCCACCTCTCTCTGTGCTCCATCCCTAAGACTGCCAGGCCAGAACCAGTGTTAGGGTTTCTTTAGATGGTAGGAGTTCTCTTGCAGAGTTCCAAACCCAGAGTGACTCAGGTCATCAATAGAAAAAATGGGGTGGTGGCCTCATACTTCGAGGCCAGTGTGGAACATCATTTGAATTCTGTCATGAGCACTTATAATCACAAGGGAAATTATAGTTAGTGGAGAAGGATTAAAGCCTATGACTTTGAACTTTACACCCATCTATTCATTTGCTCAGCAGGGAGTGATACCCTGTATGTACATGTAATGTGCAGGGTGAGTACTGTTTTCTGTCTTCAGAGACCAAGATGGATGAGAATGGGTCCCACCTTCCAGGAGCTCAGTTTTTCCAAAAGTAGAATCATGAGAGCCTTTAAAAAACACATTCCCTGGACTTCCACCCAGAAGAATTGGATTAGAAACTCTCTGGATGGGGCACCGACATTGGTGTTTTCTAATAAAGCTCTCAGGTGGTTTCACTGTGAAGCTAAGTTTGAGAATTTAGTTTTAGAGAGAGAAAATGCGTATGAGTTTGATCTAACCTTGAATTTGATCTAGAGAGATGTGATACATCCTTGGAGGACTGTAATCCTCCCCCCCTCCAGGGTTTGTAGTTAAGGGATTATGGCCTGGATTCTGAAAACTATCCCATAGATTCTCAACACAGGATGATTGTGTCCCCACTATTCCCCTAGGGGCATTAGAGACTATCTGGAGACACTTTTGGTTGATAGAGCACGGGAGGAGAGTCCTACTGGCATCTAGTGGGTAGAGGCCAGGGATGGTGCTAACTGTCCTATAAGGCATAGGATGGTGCCCCAGCAAAAAATTGATTAAATATGTCAATAGTACTGAGGTTGAGAAATCCTGGTGTAGACTTTTTGTTTTTAATTTAAAATCAAGGTAATTAACATATAGCGTAGGGTTGGGTTGGAGAGTAGAATTTAGTGATTCATCACTTCCATATAATCCCAAGTGCTCATCAAGTGCCCTCCTTAATCATCAAGTGCCTAAACTCATCAAGTGCCCCATTTAGCATATCCCCCCACCCACTTCCCCTCCAGCAACCCTCAGTTTGTTCTCTGTATTTAAGAGTATCTTAGGGTTTGCCTCCGTCTGTTTTTTTTTTTTTTAAGATTTTATTTATTTATTTGACAGATCGCAAGTAGGCAGAGGCAGGCAGAGAGAGAGGAGGAAGCAGGCTCCCTGCTGAGCAGAGAGCCCGATGTGGGGCTCGATCCCAGGACCTTGAGATCGTGACCTGAACCAAAGGCAGAGGCTTAACTCACTGAACTACCCAGGCGCCCCTGCCTCCGTCTGTTTTTATCTTATTTTTCCTTTTGTTTCTTAAACTCCACATGAGTGAAATCATATATTTGTGTTTCTCTGACTGGCTTATTTTGCTTAGCATAATACCTTCTAGTTCCATCCATTCATTGCAGATGGCAAGATTTCATTCTTTTTGATCACTACATAATATCACACAGTAATAATTTGTGTGTGTGTGTGTGTGTGTGTGTGTGTGTAAGTAATATCTTCTTTATCCATTCATTAGTTGATGGACATTTTGGCTCTTTCCATAATTTGGCTATTGTTGGTAGTGCTGCTATGAACATTGGGGTGCATGTGCCCCTTCACATCAGCATTTTTGTATCCTTTGGGTAAATACCTCGTAGTGCAATTGCTGGATCATAGGGTAGTTCTACTTTTAACTTTTTGAGGAACCTCCATATCATTTTCCAAAGTAGCTGCACCAGTTTGCATTCCCACCAACAGTGGAAAAGAGTTCCTGTTCTCTACATCCTCATCAACATCTTTTGTTTCCTGAGTTGTTAATTTTAGCCATTTTCACAAGTGTGAGGTGGTATCATTGTGGGTTGGATTTGTATTTCCCTGATACTGAATGATGCTTAGTATCTTTTCATGTGTCTGTTAGCCATTTCGATGCCTTTGGAAAAGTGTCTATTCATGTTTTCTGCCCATTTCTTAAACTGGATTATTTGGTTTTGGGGTGTTGAGTTTGATAAGTTCTTCATAGATTTTGGTTGCCAACTCTATTGGATATGTCATTTTCACATACCTTTTCCCATTCTCTTGGTTGCCTTTTAGTTTTGTTGAGTGTTTCCTTTGCTGTGCAGAAGCTTTTTTATCTTGACAAAGTACCAATAGTTCATTTTTGCTTTTGTTTTTTCTCTTGCCTCTGGAGGTGAGTCTAGAAAGAAGTTGCTGAGGTTGAGGTAAGAGAGGTTGCTGCATGTATTCTCTAGGATTTTGAAGGTTTCCTGTCTCTCATTTAGGTTTTTCATCCATTTTGAATTTATTTTTGTGTATGGTGAAAGAAAGTGGTCCAGTTTCATTCTTCTGAATGTTGCTTTCCAGTTTTCCCAACACCATTTGTTGAAGAAATGTTTTTTTTTTCCATTGGATATTCTTTCCTATTGTGTTGAAGATTAGTTGACCATACAGTTGTGGGTCCATTTCTGGGTTCTGTATTCTGTTCCTTTGGTCTGTGTGTCTGTTTTGCAATTATCATACTGTGTTGGTGATTACAGCTTTGTAATACAGCTTGAGGTCTGGAATTGTGCTGCCTCCTGCTCTGCTTTTCTTTTTCAACATTATTTTGGCTATTCAGTTTTTTTCTAGTTCCATACAAATTTTAGAATTGTTTCTTCTGGTTCTGTGAAAAATGCTAGTGTTATTTTTATTGGGATTGCATTAGATGTGTAGAGTGCTTTGGGTAGTATAGACATTTTAACAATGTTTATTCTTCCAATTCATGAGCATGGACTGTTTTTCCATTTTTTTGTGTCTTCTTCATTTTATTTCATAAGAAATTATAGTTTTCAGTGTACAGATCTTTAACCTCTGGTTAGGTTTATTCCTAGGTGTCTCAGGTTTTTGGTGTCCTTGTAAATGGGATGGATTCCTTGATTTGTCTTTCTTCTGCTTTTATTGTTGGTGTATAGAAATGTATAGATTTTTGTACATTGATTTCATATCCTGTGTTTTTGCTGAATTCATGTATCAGTTCTAGCAATTTTGGTGGAGTCTTTCTGGTTTTCTACATAGAGTTTCATGTCGTCTACAAAGAGTGAAAGTTTGACTTCTTCCTTGCCTTTTTGGATGCCTTTTATTTCTTTCCGTTGTGTGATTGCTAGGCTAGGACTTACAGTACTATGTTGAACAACAGTGGTGAGAGCGGACATGCCTGTCATGCTCCTGACCTCAGGGGAAAAGCTCTGTTTTTCCCCATTGAGAATGATATTAGCTATGGGTCCTTCATTTATGGCTTTTATGATGTTGAAGTATGTCCTTCTAACCCTGCTTTCTAGAGGGTTTTTATCAGCAAAGGATACTGTATTTTCTCAGATGCTTTTTCTGTATCTTTTGAGAGTTTCATATGGTTCTTATACTTTCTTTTATTAACATGATGTATCATGTTGATTGATTTGCAGATATGGAACCACCCTTACAGCCCAGGAATAAATTCCAGATGATTGTAGTGAATAATCCTCTTAATGTACTGTTGGATTCAATCAGCTAGTATCTTGTTGAGAATTTTTGTATTCATGTTCATTAGGGATATTGGTATGTAATTCTCCATTTTAGTGGGGCTTTTGTCTGGTTTTGGAATCAAGGTAATGCTGGTCTCATAGAATGATTTTGGAAGTTTTCTTTCGTTTTTATTTTTTGAAACAGCTTCAGAAGAACAGGTATTAATTCTTCTTTAAATGTTTGGTAGAATTCTGCTGGGAAGCCATGTGACCCTGCACTCTTTTTTTATTGGGAGACATTTACTGATTCAGTGTCTTTTCTGATTGTGGGTCTGTTCAAATTTTCTTATTTCTTCCTGTTTCAGTTTCGAGTTTATATGTTTCTAGGAATTTATCCATTTCTTCCATATTGCCCAATTTGTTGGCATGTAATTGCTCATGATCTCTTATAATTATATTTCTCTGGTGTTGATCTCTCTCTCTTCTTTCATTCATGATTTTATTTATATGGGTCATTTCTCTTCTTTTTGAGAAATATGGCTAGAAGTTTATCAATCTTGCTAATTCTTTGAAAGAACCAGCTCCTAGTTTCATTGATCTGTGCTAGTTTTTTTTTTTTATTTCTATGTCCTTTATTTCTGAAAAAATCTTAATTATGTCCCTTCTTCTGCTGGTTTTAGGCTTTTTTTGGTTATTCTTTTTCCAGTTCCTTTAGACGTAAGGGTAAGTTGTGTATTTGAGACTTTTCTTGCTTCTTGAGGGAGACTTGTATTGCTCTATACTTCCCTTTTATGACTACCTTTGGTGCATCCCAGAGTTTTTGGACTGGACTGTTGTGTTTTCATTTTCATTTGCTTCTGTGCATTTTTTAATTTCTTCTTTAATTTCCTGGTTAACCCATTCATTCTTTAGTAGAAAGTTCTGAAACCTCCATGTATTTGTGGTTTTTCCACTTTTTCTTGCGGTTGACTTCAAATTTCATGGTGTTGTGATCTGAAAACATGCATGGTTATGATCTCAGTCTTTTTGTACTGGTTGAGACCTGATTTTTGACCCAGTATGTGATCTGTTTTGGAGAATGTTCCATGTGCACTCAAAAAGAGTGTGTATTCTGCTGCTTTAGGATGAAATGCTCTGAATGTATTTGTTAAGTCCATCTGGTCCAGTGTGTCATTCAAAGCCATTGTTTGCTTGTTGGTCTTCTGGTTAGATGATCTGTCCCTTGTTGTGAGTGGGGTGTTAAAGTCCTCTACTATTACTCTATTATTATCAATGAGTTTAAGTTTGTTGTTAATTGATTTATATTTTTGGCTGCTCGCATGTTGGCATAAATATTTACGATTGTGAGATCTTGTTGGATAGAACTACCCTTTATTATGGTATACCCTTTATTATGGATAGAGCTCTTTTTCTTCATCACTTATTAGTCTTTGGTTTAAAATCTAGCTTGTCTGAAGTAAGTGTGGCTACTCCGACTTCCTTTCGATGTCCATTAGCATTATAGATGGTTCTCCACCCCCTCATTTTCAATCTGGAGGTTTTTTTTGGCTCCAAAATGAGTCTCATGTAAGCAGAATATTAATGGGTCTTGGTTTTTTGTCCATTCTGATACCCTGATTTGATTGGAGCATTGAGTCCATTTATATTCAGAGTAATCATTAATACTATGAATTTAGTGCCTTTGAATTACGTGCAAAGTTACTCTTCATGTAGATTGTCTCTGTTGCTTTCTAGTTGGTTGCATTTGGTCTCTCCTGCTTAAAAGGTCCCCTTAAGTATTTCTTGCAGAGCTGATTTAGTGTTCATGTATTCATTTAGTTTTTGCTTGTCTTGGAAACTTAATCTCTCCTATTTATTTTTTTTTTTTAAGATTTACTTATTTATTTGAGGGAAAGAGAGCCAGAGAGAGCATGAGAGGGGAGAAGGTCAGAGGGAGAAGTAGACTCCCTGTGGAGCTGGGAGCCCAATGTGGGACTCGATCCTGGGACTCCGGGATCATGACCTGAGCGAAAGGCAGTCGTTTAATCAACTGAGCCAGCCAGGTGCCCTCTCCTTCTATTTTGAATGACAGCCTTGCTGGATAAAGTATTCTTGGCTTCATATTTTTTGCATTTAGCGTGTTAAATATATCATGCCATTCTCTTCCGACCTGCCATATTTCTGTGGACAGTCTCCTGCATCCTTATGTGTCTACTCTTGTAGATTAAGGACCTTTTATCCCTAGCTATTCTCAGAAGTCTCTCTTTATTTTTGTATTTTGCAAGTTTCACTGTGATACGTCTTGGTGTTGACCTGTTCTTGTTGAATTTGGAGGGAGTTCTCTATGCCTCTTGGACTTGAATTCCTGTTTCCTTCCCCAGCTTAGGGAAGTTCTCAGCTATAATGTATTCAAATAAACCTTCTGCCCCTTTTCCTCCTTCTCGTCTTCTTCTGGGACTCCTGTGATATAGATATTATTGCTCTTTGTGAAGTCACTAAGGTCCCTAAGTCTTTATTTGTGATCTGTCTTTCCCCCTTCTTTTTTACCTTCATTATTTTCCATAATTTTGTCTTCTGTATCACCTACTGGATCCTCTGCTTCTTCCATCCTCATCATGATTACATCTAGTTGGTTTTGCATCTCAGTTACACCGTTTTTTATTTTGGCCTGACTAGTTTTTAGGTCTTTTATCTTTGCAGCCAGGGTTTCTTTGGTGTCTTGTATGCTTATTTCAAGTCCAGTTAGTATTCATATGACTGTTGTTCTAAATTCTTTTTCAGATATATTGCTTATATCTGTTTTGAGCAAATCCCTGGCTGTGATTTATTTTGATGTTTCTTTCCAGGAGCATTCCTCCTTCTTGTCATCATGTCTAGGTTTCTGTCTTTTGTGTATCAAGAAAGCTTGTTCTGTTTCCTGGTCCTGAGAGTAATACTGTATTAAGAAGGAGTCCTACCCTGACCAGGGCCTGGTGCTTCAGGAAGTGTTTCTAGTGTATGCTGTGTGCACTCTGCTGTTGTGTTTTGGCTGCTCTTTCCCACAGGACAGCCCTCTGCAAAGTTCTTCCTTGCTTGCAGTGGGGAGTGTTTGGACCTTAAACTAGATGTGCTTTGATTTGTTTGTTAAGATAATCCTGTGGGTATTGAGGAGGGCACGTAATGCATGGAGCACTGGGTGTGGTGCATGAACAATAAATCTTGTAACACTGAAAAAATAAACATTTTTGGGGACAAAAAAAATAAAAAGGCAAAATAATAAATCCAAAAAAAAAAAAAAAAAAGATAAGCCTGATTAAAAAAAAAATTAAAAAGCCCTGATCTAAGAAAAGAGAAAAGGAAAAGAAAGGAACAAAAAGCAAGCAAACAAACAGAAACTATAAACCTGATTCCAAAGAAAAAGAGAGAGGAGAAAAGGAAGGAAAGAAAAAGAAAAAGAAGCCTGATCCAGGAAGAAAAGGAAACAAGCAAACCAACCAACCAACAGACAAAAAAGTATAAGCCTGATACCAAAGAAAAGGAAACAAAAAAAAAAAAAAAGAAAAGAAAAGAGAAAAAAGAAAGCCTACTCCTTTCCCACCAGAACTGAAGCTGACTCTTTGGGAGCACTCTTTGATCAGCAGACCTGGTCCATGTAGTTGGGGCGGGAGCGGGGGTGGCCTGTGTTGGTCTTCTCCGGGAGAGGCCTGCTCAGCTGGCTCACAGTCATACCTGCCCTTATAAAGATGCCCCTACCAGGCAGGGTTGTGGGGTTTGGTTTAAATGACTTGAGCCTTCATTGGAGGTGCTGTGTTTCCGAAGTCCAGCTGTGCTGGTGGCAGGGGTGGAAGGTGGCATCACGCCATCCTCTTATCCCCAGGGAGGGGGAACTCACAGCCACTGCTGTTCAAGAAGCCCTCACAGAAAATAGTCTCTTCTCCTGTGTCCCTGCCTTTAGCCTGTCTGCGCCTGGCCATCGGCATGCCTGGTGCCACAGTTCTCCTGTGTTTGTCTCTGGCTGGTGGCTGGAATTCAAAACTCTAGATCTTCTCCCCCCCCCAGTACTTTTATTTTTTCAGTGTTACAAGATTAATTGTTCATGCATCACACCCAGTGCTCCATGTAATACGTGTCCTCCAGATCTTAAAGGGCCTGGCAAGGTGTGGACCCACTTTCCTTGCCCAGAGAAGAGCCCTGAAGCACTGTGCCTTACACCATTCTGTCCCAGGAAATCAGTCATATGGCACGGGGCCCAGGCATGATGGCTGGAGTCTGTTGTGACACAGTGAAAAGCTGTGACCAGGTTATCTGTCCTCTGAGCGCCTTCCTGGCCCCTGCTGCTTGGTGGCTCCCGGCAGGCCTTTTGTCCTTGGAGAGGCAAGACATCCTCTTCCAGATTACTCCAGGAAGGAGAGTGATCTCTCCTAGTGTGACCCAGGGGATCCCCACCACGCAGTGCCTTGTGTGTACCCTTTGTACCTCTCTCTCCTACTCTCTCCCTCTCCCTGACTTCAGTCCATGAAAATGGTTCCCTTCCCTTTGTGGCTCTGTGGCTTTTCTCTCCCCCAGTTCATGGCTCTGAACCTCACATCTACCATGTTCTTTCCCTCCAATTGTGTAGATTATTTTCTTAATCCTCAGATCTATTTCCTGGCTGTTCAAAATGATTTGATGTTGATGTAGCTGTGTTCAAGGGATGAGGCAAGCTCAGGATCTCGCTACTACTCTGCCATCTTAACTCCTCCCTCAATCCTGCTTTAGGCTTAAGGATAGTTCTACTTGTAAGGCCAACATGGCGAGCAGCTTCCATTAGCTAATATTTATTATGCGTGTACCATATTCTGGCTGCATTGTGTGTGTCAAGAAACACTGATTATTGTTTACTAGATATTATTTGTGTTCATTATAGAGATAAGGAAACTGAGGCCCAGGAATGAAATAATTTGTCTGAAGTCACATATCTAGTACGGAAAGGTATTAGGACATGAACATGCACAGTCAGGCTTCTAGACGAAATATTGTACTGCTGCCCATCACGTTCTGTTTTTTCCTGAGAGTTTTTCTGCAGGCAGTAAAGTGGTCCACGCATACTTGGATTAGTCCTTTTTAAGATTTGCTGCTTGAGAAAAACAAAACTTCTTTTTGCTGTGCAAAAGATAGCCCCTCTGAGCTGGGAGATTAATGGACATTGGTAATTATTGTGCCATGTGGTCAGGCAAGGGCTACAAAGTGCTGAGAGGAATCCCCAGAGAGGGTGCTGATTGATGCTTTCGACCCCTATGGATTCCAACAGTGTTGGGCAGCTACCGGGCATCCTGGGATAGTGCCTGACCAGCCAGACTGTATTTGTGACAACTCTGATCTTCTTAACTCGGGGCATCTGGTAAAACAATGCCTCAGCAGGAAAACACAGTGGGAGAATGTCTGCTTAGAGCATGTGAGTGTCTGAATGGACTCTCAGATGTCCTCTAGAAAGCCCTGGTGTCCCCAGGTCCCCTTTGCTCACTGTCCCTATGCTCTGTGCAGAGAGAGGAAATGAAACAAAACCCTAGCAGAGGTCATCTTCCCTCTCTCTAGTGTCCCTCCCCATGGTCACTGCTTTTGGGTGAGGGGTTTCAGCCTGCTCTGGATCCCAGCTATACTGGGCCTCATTGTGTCTTTTAACATAGATCTCAGCCAGCAGACTCTTGGGCATCAGGCTCCCCCTTATCTAGGAGGCTACCATAGGCTCAGCAACTTAAGGAAAGCTACATATTTAGTAACTTGAGCAGGCCGGCGTTCAACGATAGCAGTATATTGCTACCCAGCACGTTCTCTTTTCTTCTCCCAGGAGTTTTTCCAGGTGGAAAAGTGGGCTCATTTATGGCATGGCTGTAAAATGTGTACAAGGTGATGATTTTTGGAAGAAAGAAGCAAAGGGACTTCTGCTGGGGTTAGAGATCCTGGCCCAGCTTTACACTACTCTGTGTAAATTACCTCCCTCCCCAGCTTGCTCCACCTTCCTTGGCATTATTCTCTGAGGTGAACTCATGAGTACATTTTGTGCATTTCTGGGCCCTATGTCTATGAAAAAAAAAATCCTGGAATGAAATTGACGGCATGGAATTGAGATTTGTGGAGGACATTGATTTGGTGTATTATCATTTTTTAAATTTTGGTAAAGATTTTCTATTTTTATTAAGAACACTGGCTATTGGCATAGAATTTACCATCTTCCTTCTTGGCTGGGCTCTTGGCTCTACTGTTCAGTTGTCTGTTCCATCTCCCGTGGAATTTTTCCCCAATTTTTTTCACTTTTTTCAGGCTGCCTTCTACCTCAGAGGGTGATTCTGCTTCCTATTTATAGAGAGGTTGAGGCTATTAGTATGAATTCCTTCAACTTTTATCCTTTGGAAGTCATTAGTGCTATTTGCCAAATAGCTTCATTTTTCTCTCCTTTCAACATATGGCAGAGTTATACTTCCCTGCTTCCCTCATGGTGTTGTGGGTGATGTGACTAATTGTTGACAGTGAGTTGTAAGTGGAAACAATGCGTGTCCCTTCTAGGTGGAAGCATTTCCTTGCTAGTGTGGGACTCTCCATCTCTGGAGTTCCCTTTGAGAAGGTGGGGCCATGGGAGAGGGTAGCTGTCCTATCAGCTGGATTCCTGAGTGAATTCTGTTCCAAGATGGAAATAGGATGAGCAATAAATAAGCCTTCTTTCATTGAAAGCCACTGTAACCTTGGCTTTGCTTGTCAACAGAGCTTAACGATGCCTGTCTTTACTAATATCATGTCCCTTTTTCCCAGCAATTATGCTACATCCATACCCACTCTGTTTGCCTTACAGCCTTTCTCCTCATATTTATGACTACTTCTCATTAAAGTTCTCCAGTGGCTTCCTCTTATTCTTGAAAAGAAGAATGAGAACAAAATTCTTCAGCATGGTCAATGAGCCTCTGCATGGTCTGGTCCCTGCCTGCTTCTTTACGTTCATCCCGCGCCCCACTCTTCTCTGTGCCTTCCAGCTCAGCCACGTTCACCTTCTTTCAGTGTCTCTTACATGCTATGTTTTCTCTTACCACAGGGCCTTTGAATATGCTTTGAACATGTTCTCTCCTTTAGAAATGTCCTCCCCACATCTGGTTAATTTTTATTCTTTAGCTCTCAGAGCAAGTATGACTTACTTAGAGAAGCCTTCTTTGACCTCGCTGATTAGGTGACATCTAACATTAGAAGTTATAATATCATGGTCTTCTCTTTTATAACACTTCAAATCCAACATCACAATTTATTAGTGTGATATGTTGATTATCATCTGTCTCTCCCTTGACTGATATCATGTCCTTTTTATTCAGCACCATGTCCCAGTCATTAGCACGGCATGCTTTGTTGGCACTCACCGAAAGCTTGTTGAAGGCATGAGTGAGGATATACAGCCATACTGTCCAGTGTGGTACCTACTGCCCACCATCGGCTTTGCTATTTGAACTAATTCATTTAAAAAATATTAAGAATTCAGTTCCATAGTCATCTTAGCCACATTTCCAGTGCTGGCTAGCCACGCATAAGAAGTTAGCACCTACCATGTTAGACAGCAGGAAATAATACATTTGCATCATCACAGAAAACTCCCCGTGATAGTGCTGCCAGGATAAAGTCCAAGTGGCTGTGTAATGAAAGGCCCTCAAGGATTGGGCTCTGAGAAGCTTTCCAGTCTGCTGCTTTCCCACAGTGCTACGGCTATGGAGAAACACTTGTCCTCCTCTAAACATAGCCCCATCCGTGCCACTGTCCCTCAGGTATCTGTGACTTCTCAGCTTTCACCTCCCTCTGCCTAAATGTCCTCCCTTGCTTCTCTGCTAAATTGACATCCCATCTGGCACCTCTCATCCTTTTAGCCCTGTCTCAAGCATTTCTGGGCTTCTGGGAAACTTGTCCTGGGGTCCCACTGGCTGAGCTGGTCACTGCTTCCTCTGACCTGCACTCTGCCCCTTCCTATTCCTGTTTGTCCTGCGCAGACAAGATTGTAACGGTTGTTCACACTTCTCTCTCCTTTGCTAGATGAACCCCTCAAGGGTGAGGTCTGGGTCTTGATCTCCTCAGTGTCCCCCATGCCTAGCATAGAGTTGGTGGTGTAGTGGACACAACACTTAGGAATGTTTGTTAAATGATGCTTAAGTAAGTGAATGAAAATCATAGAGGATATTCTTTCCTTAGTACAATGGTGTGGAGAAAAAGGGAACTGTCTTAGTAGGGTTAGTGAGGGCCCCCCTTTCACTCCTTCTCCCTCTGTTTGTCCTTTATTTCATGTGAGGCTAGTTTTCTGAGCTAGGAATCACCTAGGCAGAGTCAGGAAAGGGCACCTTTCAGAGTGTGGAAGGCTCAGCAAAGTGGAGCTGCTCCTGTAGGAGAGTGGGGAGTCTCATCAGTTGGGAGGAAAGATGGCCAATGCCTTGCTTAGGTTCCGCAAACTAGAGAGGGGCCACCTACAAGTCTGAAAGTGACTGCTGCGACCTCTACTTCACTCAGCTAGCGAAGTGTAGAGGCTGCTGCTGCTACAATCATAGTGTCCCTGTCCCCACCTTACCACCTGATGGCTCTTTGAGGGCAGGACTGCCATACCCCCCTTGGGATGCCCATCAGGCCAATCCGTGTCTACAGAGCTCACAGGCAGTGGCTGAAACAACTTGTCAAATTGAACTACCTGCCCCCTTACTGGTGATATTGCCTGATAATAGACATGGTGCAGTGGGACTAATGTAATTTTGGACAAAATATTCATGTGTTCTTCCCCTTTTCTAAAAATAACACATCTTTGCTTAGTTATGTCCAAAGGAACTCCCATCTCCTCTCTAGGTAAAGTTAAGGCTTCTGTTGTGCAGAATAGGACCTTCTGGGTCCCTTTGTGCCATTCTGCTGTGGCATTTGACCTTGAATGACACATGTCTACAAAGTTCTTTCAATGAATAAGAGATTTATATGCTCCCCATTTAGGCAGACCTGGAGTCAGGAAGAAGCCAAGGATGATGTAGGGGAAAGAAAGGAAAATAATATCCCTGTGAGCCTAGACATGAAGAAGTGATCAAGAGGAGAGAGAGGGAGGGATGAGAATAAAGGGTTCAGATGTGCGTCTTCAGTCAAGTTGAAGAGAGCACCAAGGATTGAGTTGGATCTCTGTGACCAGCTGCTCAGCAATGACCACATGCTAGGCACTGGACTCCCTTTATGGCTGCAGCCTGGGTCCAGCAGAGCCTAAATGGATTTTGAGACTGGTTCGGTCTTCCCTGTTGGAAGATCTGGAAGTTCCCTAAGCATTTATTTAAGTGGATATGCAGAGGGAGAAGAAGGGTGTCTTTAAGAAAGATATTAGGCATGGTTCTTTGGGGCCAGAGATAGATAGAAATGGAGAAGACAGCAAGATGTCTGCTAGTCACATTGGCCCTGAAGAAGACGAAAGCCTATATATGGTGGGCTGTGGGCCAAAGCTGGAGGGATTGGTTTCTTTATTTGTGAGGCCTAAGTAGAGTTGCTTCTGAGATTATGTGTGACTCAGCCTGGGGAGAGAAGCCTCCTTGCTTCTTCATAAGGCTGGCTTGGCTTCCAAAGGACAATAACCTGTTAAGTCTGGGATGGACTGATATGGGTGACAGAAATGTGTTAGGTAACATGAACATGGGCTGTAAGCCAGCGCACTCTGCATAGTGTACTGCTTCATTTATACCCACAGGCTGATGGGCCCAATGCTGTTTGAAGCACACTTACTTTATCCCACTTGATTCTTATCATAATCCTATGAAGTAGGTATTATCATCCAAACTTTATAGATGAGACAAGTGAGACATAGAGAGGCTAAGTGACTTACTCAGGTGACTACATTAATAAGTGGTTGGGCCAAGATTAACCTCAGAGGGCACTTTCTGAACCACTTTTCCAACAGTGTCTTCCAAACACAATGATTAACATTTCATATGACACATCTGCGTGGGTTTTTGGGGAGGCTGAAGTACTTTCTTAAAACAGAAGTCATGGAGAACAACCATATCCTCACAAGGCCTTTTGTCTTTTCTGGAAGGATTTTAGGCTATAATGACAATGTCCTTACCCAAGGGGAAGTTTCTAGCATTTTCTAGGGAGAGACAAAGGACAAGTTAGGGAATATCTCTGGAAATAGACCCCCCTCTCAGTTCCAAGGAAGGGGGGATGTCATTGAATGACAGCAGTGATGCTTCCCTGTGGAACTCCAGAGAACTTTATAGTTTGCAGACCAATTTCCTCTCGTATCAGTTGTTTGGAGGTTCACAGAAAACAGAATCAGAGGCTTATATGCCCATTTTGCAGATGGGATGAGACTCAGAGAGCTTCAGAGACTTGCCCAAGAACACGTGACTAGTAAGTGAAAGAATCATGCTAAAAATCTCATTTCCTGACACCTACTTCATGATTCTTTTATCTTTACTAGGTGATCCCTTGTGCAACAGCGGGATAATTGTCTTGATCTAATGGAGGCTGATATTATGGCTGAGTGAGCCAGAGGATCAGACATTAGTGTGGTGCCTGAAGAGAGGCAAGCATTCAGGTGAATGACATGATCCAGGGCTCATTACCAGCAGGGCGGCTCCCACTTCATGTAGATTTGTGTGCTTCATAGCTCACACAGGCTGATTCTACATTAGAGTTATCCAAAGCCTTTTCCATGGGAAATGAGTTTCGTCAGTGTTCCATGAGAAAGAATTTGTGATCAAGTAATAAAAGTAATAAATATTGTACCCTTTTTCTTTTAATTAGAGTAGCAATGCATTTTAAAGCTC
This sequence comes from Procyon lotor, assembly GCA_028646535.1. Taxonomy (NCBI): domain Eukaryota; kingdom Metazoa; phylum Chordata; class Mammalia; order Carnivora; family Procyonidae; genus Procyon; species Procyon lotor. Next base: position 106,698,084 of record CM053607.1, on the reverse strand, counting down.
TGTAATGTCTTTAAGCAAAGAAATCTTGGCCCTACTTAACTCAAGATCTCCAAATTTATTTGAACAAAACACCATTTTCTAAGATCCTACTTAGTAGCAGCCCATGAAACTGCCAAGAACAACTAGTTTGCTTTAATTCCTGAATTGATGGTTTGATTTGATATCATGTGGGCAGAGACTTAGGAATTCTTTGTGGTTCTGTATTCTAGCCTTAAATATATTGTATGTGTCAGGTGTAAAGGCAACGTATTTGTAAATAGGCTTTGATGCTAGTCATTTCATAACTCAAAGGCCCAGAGTTAGATTGTGCCCATGGAAGCATGCTCAAGTTAAAAATGAAATCTTAATATAATATTAATACATCTTTTTAATATTAGGTATTTTCACTATAATTCATGATAGAATAAATGTCAAGGAAAGCTCTGTGTCTGTCTGATGTTACATAATGGTATACGTGGTTTGTGAGAATTTACCTATTGGAGGTCTTTCAGATGAGCAAGGCTGACTTTTTGTGCAGGTGGTTTATCATCTTCCCACCCATGGATTGCTGCAGACACTTGACATTCATGATGCATATTTCCTGAGGCCTTTATGACTCTCCTAATTGGCAAATACCACTAAATAACTTCCGTCATGAAACCTTTTTATTGTGCCCCAAACCGTCATGTTCATGGAGTACTTCTGTTTTTCTGCTCATTCTTCACCAGGGCAGTTTTGTACTCAGTAGCTGACAACAAGGGGAACATGTAGCTCTGAGGTGGTGGCCGGACTTCTGGACTAGCTGACTGATCTACTGTCACTGACAGTGTTGCTAAGAAGTTTGGATTTATGTTTCAGAAAAATTGTGACTGCTTGCATTTGTTGGGTCATCACAATTGCTCATGAATAACCAAAATGGCAAATATAAATCTGCAGATGCTGAGCATCTCCTGTTCTTTGGATTTTCAAAGACATCTTTCACCTCCACCCTGTGCTCCTTCCTTGTGCTGGGAGGTGGGGAAGGAAGGAAGGAAGGGAGGGAGGGAGCAAAGAAGGAAGGAAAGATGGAAGAAAGGACGGAAGGAAATGCCTGTGGTTCTGGAAACGCAAGCTCATCGTTACCATCGCTAATAGTCTCCGTAGCAGGGTTTGTGTGAACTCCAAGGCCATGGGTATTTCCTCAGCTTCTGGATTAGAATGCTGTGCTTGGATGAAAAGCCTCATTGAGTTCTTGGGGTTGGTGAAAAAAAAGAGAGTTTGCCTGAGCCAAGAAAACAGGTTGTACTTGAAGCTGCAGCCTGCTTCCTCTCTCTTCATAGTCCTGTGCTTTTGAATGGTAATCGAAGGCCTCATTTCCTGTGATTTGTCCACTTTACCTTAGGGACCCAGGGTCTTTGAACACAGCTATTTTTCCTAGATTTTTTTTATTATTACTAAAAGTAAGAGGGAAGGAAGATTTTTTTCAAACTTGGAAGCTCTCACTAGATGAATTGCACACAGATATATGTGGTTTGTTGAAGGATTGTTCCCTCCATACAAATTAAGATAAGCAAGAGAAGAAGTGCCCAGAGGTCAGTTTGGGGGCATTGAAAATACCCCCAGTATTGACTTTGTGAAATAGCTGGCAAAAAATAAAAACCCTTAAAGGCTGCTCACCCATTTTGTATATGTGCAAAGCACAATGATATTGAAACACATGGATCTTTGGAGCGCTGCAGTTTTCATTGGGGGGATGACATCATCTAATGGAAGAGCAGATTCTAAGGAATCCAGAGTACATCCAGAGTGGAAGCACAATTGACTTTTGCTGCTTAGGCCTTTAGTCTGACCACTCACTGTGGGCCTGAGGGCTACTGGGTGCTGGTGGCGATTAAAAACACCTTGAGGTTGACTGAGGAGGTGGGGCCAGCTTACTCCTGTGAAAAGTCTCCTTGAGCTTCCTACTAAGTACTTCCAAAAGCCTTTGGAGTGAAATTCTCTAAGGCGCCCAGAACCATGGCTCCACAAAGCCTCCACACTAAACATTTTCTACACGTCAAGTCCCCAGGCATACAGAGCGCAATCAGTCCTATTGACAGACCAGGGTGATTAGTTTTTCTTGGGAAAACTGGGGAATTGGCCTAGCTGATGTCAGGTCACATTGTCCCTGCCCGTCGTTTGGAGGCTGAAAATCTCTTCTGTTGTTTTCCAGGCTGAAAGCCTGTTCATGGAATTACAGTCCTGCTACCTTTCTCTTGGGCTGGGGAGTGAAGGGAAGGGGGTTGCTGAGAGGAGCTCTGAGCAGTCCCGCAAGGCTGGCCAGTCTCTGTCTAGAGAGTAGTTGGGAAATTGGTGTTTTCACGGTCACCCCACGGGAACATAAAATACGCCTGGGCACAAAGCTGGGCCAACCGTCCCACCAGGTGGGAAGGCCCGGAGAGGTGGGGAAGCTTACCTTCTTGACTTCGTATTTAATGGCGAGTTTGATGCGGCTCAGACTTGGACGGTGGTGGTCGGACCAGATTTGGAAGTTCACATCACCATTTAAAATTGCTTCCACCTCTTCCGTGTCTCGGCATAGGTCCAGCACGCCCACCACAAAATCCTTGCATTGCATAGATAACTTCCTGTAATCATTCTGACAGAATAAAGAGAAATCAGGAGTGTGTCACATGGAGCCCCACAGGGCGGCACAGCACAGCAACATGGTTCAGTAGTTGTCCACCAATGGTGAGCTTACAGAGAGCGTTGGAACCAGGGCTGTGCTGCGTCCGGAAGGCCCAACAACTTAGAGGGGCCTCTTCTCTAAGCAGGGATTGGTCAGGGTGGGCTCCGTGGGCTACCTGCTGCTGAGTCACCGTGGGTGCATGCTGGGACTGCAGATTCCCAGGGCCCCTCACAGATTGAGTCAGAATTCTTGCTGCTGATGGCCAGGATCTGTGCTTTAATCTTATTCTCTAGGGGATTCTGATAGCTGCTGATGCCCATCGTGGCTCTTTCAAAGCAGCAGTTCTTTGTGCCCAGTTCTGAGAGAGGGGTGATAAAGAAATGAACTTTGGAGACTGGAAATAACACTTCCCACGTTTACTACCCACATAAAGTGGTAACTGTTCTACACAGAAAGTTTACTGGAAAGATATGGCCGATAGGCTAAAACTGGAAAAAAAGTGTACACAGGTGTGCTTTCTTTTTAGGGGCTGGAAAATCTGTTTGTAAATCCTAAATTTAAAAATCAAATGTAATTTAAATCTAACAGGATTCTTTCTTACCACACATCCTTTTGTATGGCAAATTGTGCTTCCTTAAATTACTGGCCCTTTGAGCAAACATTTTTGACCTTGACTTTTTTTTTTTTTTTTAATGGATTGCCTCTGGAGTCCTCTGTTCTCTTCCCTAGGCCTACCTTTCAGAATTATCTTTGAGAGGCTGCAATTCCTTTCTGAGTGACACGCCAGCTTCCCTCTCCCCCAAGCAGATTGCTTCAATTCCAGATAATGATCTAAAATATTGGACAAAAAAATGTTTCATGTCACCCTCATACCACTGCTCCCCAGAAATATATTCCTCTAGAGGTTTCCTTGTTTGTTTCTTAGTTGAAACAAGTCTATTCAGAAAGGGCATGAGAGCCAAATGTCACTTTTAATGTTAATCAATGTCAACAGCTTTCAGACTGGTAAATAGTAGTTGGTAAATAGGAATGCAAGTTTGCTTTTCCAGAATTTGGATTCCTGAGTAAATGGGTGGGAGCCTGGAAGACTGTAGAAGCCTAGCCATTTTTCTGAATTAAGGATTCTTGTCTCCTAGCACTGCCACATCAAAATATCACTGCACGTTAGAGAAAGAGGGCGAAAAGTGTTTGTTTGCTAGGAGAGGATCAAGAAAATGTTTTCTGACAAGAATGGCCTGCATTTTTATATATAATTTAAGAAGGAGAAGGGAAATTCTCCGTAGGGAGGCGGACTGTCATGGAGAAAAATTCAGGGAGGTTACTTGGGAATCTTTTAGGTTTTGGCACAGAGCTGGGTGATAAGATGAAGATCCTTGAGCTCAGGGTTTCTGTGCTCCTTTATCCTTGACACCTTTCCCTCCCTCGTTCCCTCCCTGTGTTCCTTCTCTCCCTCATTACTGAGGGCCTACCGTGTACTAGGCAATGAAGAATTGGCAATCAACAGGGCAGATGTGGTGTTTGAGTTAGTGTGGGGGTAGAGGCTAGGCATCCACTCTCTCGGTCGTGTAACAGTAACGCTAGGTAAAACTTGCTCAGAACGTGTTCTGGCTAAGATATTCTGAGAGCCCTGATGAACCGAGGTGGGAAACTCAAGGGACTGGGCTCAACAAAAGGGACCTGTTCAACTCTGGCAGTCCTGCTTCTGTAACTCAGGCGTCCTTAGCCTCTGGCCTCCACTCCATCACCCTTCTTGTCTGTCTTGAGAAGGAGGAGTCTCTGAATATTGTCTCCTATTCCTGCTAAGGCAGACACTTCCCTGCTAGTTAGACATGACCTCATGTCCTGGTAGAAACTCCTGCCTAGAGCTGAGTGCATGGACAGATACAGAAAAGAAGGAGAAAGGGCTTGACCCAACCCATGATGTTCCTAGCTCCCCATGCTAGGAACATCACATTGTACTGCCCTAGAGCCTCTGCACGTTTCTGGGCTCAGCACAGTTCAGAACACAAGGTACCCTTTTTTTTTTTTTCAAGGTTTTAGCTTCCCTGAGCTCTTTCAGCTAGCCTGGCCATAAAAAGGAAGGGGGGGACCCACCAGACAGCGCAGCCAAAGCATGCAGTTTGCTTTTGCCTTCTGCAGTAGACACTGAGGCTGGGAGACAACAGACCTGGTGTCTGCAGATGGCTGGAAGAGTCTGAGGCCTGTCAGGAAGACGGAGGTGATGTGGATAAGGACAGCTGCAGATGGTGGGGGGTGGTCATGGCCAGGCCCAGGCTTACTAGAGGGGACCAGAGGCGAACGTCTCTGGGAAATTATGATCATTGTGATTTATTGGGTCAACCCTGAGCTCAATAAGCATTTCAGGTCACAGTCTCCCAACTTTATTATTATTTTTTATTTTTATTTTTTAAAGATTTTATTTATTTATTTGACGGGGGGGTGGGGATCACAGGTAGGCAGAGAGGTAGGCAGAAAGAGAGGGAGAAGCAGGCTCACTGCTGAGCAGAGAGCCCGATGTGGGGCTCGATCCCAGGACCCTGAGATCATGACCTGAGCTGAAGGCAGAGGCTTTAACTTACTGAGCCACCCAGGCGCCACACACTCTCCCAACTTTAGTTGGAGGTAGATGAGACACACACCCAGGAGTTCACAAACTCTTTTAAAAAGAATTCAGTTTTCTGTGTGTTAAAGTTTGCCAGTTCCAGAGGGAGACAGATGTTCTGCCTGCAACATCTCACTTAATCCTTAGAAAAATCTCATAATGGAAGGTCTTTCAGCTTTTCCAACTTAAATATGAGGAAACTGAGACCCAGAGAGAGAAACAGGCTGAATCCACTTTTCCTTCTATTTGTAACTTACTCATCTCTGGATCACTCTTAACTTCCCTGAAGATTTCAGCCCCCCGTCTCACTGCCACTCTCCCAGTATTGCTGTTGTTATTCGTGGTGGTTTCAGTATCCAGGAAGATGGCCCTCCCATTACTCTGTCCTCTCATTTCCTTTTTATTCATTCATTCATTCATTCATTTATTTATTTTCCCCCAAATGTGTTTATTTTGTTTTTTCAGGGGTGAATGGGGGGAAGCCAGAGGGGGAGATGTCCTCTCATTTCCTTGACAGAGTCTTTCCCAGCGACCTTCTCCTCAATTCTTAACTTGGCCACTCATTCTCTTACTTGTTCCTCGAAACCACAGCTCCCTCGTGACCCCACCTTTAGCTCTCCCCACTCTGACCACAGCCTTTTACATGTTGAGCTCAGTCCCTGTGGGACCCCAATCCCAGCAATCCTTGGATTCTACCAGAGCTACAGAGCTGTGATTATACCTCCCCCCCCACTGGTTTTCCTTCCCTTCAGGGGCCAGCTCCCTCCTTTCAGTGCTTATACTTCAGGGGCAATGGTTATAAATCATCCCTGTACGTATAATCAACTTTCTTGTCTTAATTTCACCCTTCTTACTGGACAAAAGCCTGACCATAGTTGAGTCTAATTCTCCACTGCCCTGTTCCTGCCTCTGCAGAGTAAATGAGGCTGCACAACACACATCCATGCTGATAAGGCATGCCGTCAACTACCTCCCACCTCCCACAGGGTAGTCCTCAGTGCTCTGCGCAGTTTACCCTCCCTCTCTCCTAGCAAGTACTGCATACCTTCTCCTCTCAGTCTTCTGATGCCTCCCCTTCCTCCTAACTCTCAAATGAGGACCTTGTCTCCCATTTTGCTTGGAAAATAGGAATCTTCAGAAGAGAAGCACCACATGCTGACATGCTCACATATTCTGCCTTCATGCATCTGCACTCATGGACTACTCCCTCTTCTTGCTGTGGATGAAGTGCTTTTGCTCCTATCTAAGGCCGTGTCCTCTACTTTGGTGCTGGATATCCGCCCCTTATGCCTACTCAAGGACAGGCCTCCTGCAACCTTCCTTTCTTTCTCCTGTGCTATCAATCTCTCCCTTTCCCTACTGGCTCAATATACAAACATGCTGCCTATTCTCTAATCTTAAAAAAGCATTTCTCTTGACCCCACTTTTCCTCTCCAATTATAACTACAATTTTCTGTTCCATTTTATAGCAAAACTCCTTAGTCACTTGTCTACACTCACCGTTTCCACTTGCCCTCCAGTCATTCTTTCTTATTCCATTCAATAAGACTTCCACACCCACATCCACTTGCTCCCCTGAGATTGTTCTTATCAGGGTCATAAGTGATTTTTATGTTGCCAAATCCAGTGGTTGGTTCTCTATCCTCATACTACACAACCTGTCGAGAGCTTTGACATAGATGATTACTTCCTCCTCTCTGGTACACATTTTTCACTTGGCTTCCAGCCTAACATGCTCTTTTGTGTGTTTTTCTTCCTGAATGACTACTTTTTATATTCTTTCTGGACTTATTCTCATCTTTTTGATGTCTTAATTTTGGAGTGCCCCAAAGATTTCTCTGTTCTTTGAATTCTCCTTTTATCTATTTATACTCATTACCTTAGTGATCTTATATAAGACCATTAGTTACCGTCCATATGCTGATGACTCCAAAAGTTATGTTTAGCACATCCTTCTCCTGAACTTGACTCATGTATCCACTTGCCAAGTTGATATTTCCATTTGAATGCCAAATTGTCACTTCAAACCTAACAAAACTAACTCTGGATCTAGTCTTCTCCACCTTAGTTTCCCTCACCCTTTCACTTGCTCAGGATAAAAAAAAAAATCTTCCTCGCTGTTCCTTGCTGTGCATTTGGCATGGCCCTGACCTTCGTACTGGCTATTTTCTTTGCTTGGGATTCTCTTTGTCCAGGCTCTAAGTGAATAACTTCCACAGCTCATTCAAGTCTTGCTCACTTGTTACTTTCTCAGAAGCCTTCCTTGACTATTCTTAAAATTGTAACCCATGAGAGACTCTGGACCCTGGGAAACAAACCGAGGGTTTCAGAGGAGAGGAGATTGTGGGGAGGGGGTAACAGTGTGATGGGTATTAAGGAGGGCACTTGTTGTGATGAACACTGGGTGTTATATGCAGCTAGTGAATCGCTGAACATTACATCAAAAACTAATGATGTACTATACAGTAGTTAACTGAACATAATTTAAAAAAAAATAATCCTGGGGTGCCTGGGTGGCTCAGTGGGTTGAGCCTCTGCTTTTTGCTCAGGTCATGATCTCAGGGTCCTGGGATCGAGTGCTGCGTCGGGACTCTCTGCTCAGCAGGGAGCCTGCTTCCTCCTCTCTGCCTGCCTCTCTGACTCCTTGTGATCTCTCTCTGTCAAATAAATAAATCTTAAAAAAAAAAATTTAATCCTTCTTCATTTGCCATCACTGAATCCTACTTCTTTTTCCTTCATGATACTCTTTATGACCATATGACATTACATACTATGTATTTTACCCATTTACTCTTTATGTCCTCTCCTGGAATGTAAGCTACTCGAGGGAAGGAAATGTTGCTGTTTCATTCACAAAGAGAGTGTAGAACATGTTTTGGGACATGATAGACGTTCCATCAATGTTAAGTCAGTCAGAGCATTTTATTTGTCTAAGATAATGTAGCTACTAAGTGGTTGAGCCAAGATTTAAAACAGGTAGATCTGACCTCTCTCACTGTGTTGCCTCTTGGTGAGCCAGATATTCCATTCCCTTCAACACACTGTGAAAATTAGAGGCTTAATTGGGACTGACTCTCAAGTAACTTGGGGAAATAAAGGGTGGGCTGGTATATGGAAATTTGAACATCTGACAGATTCTCTGGTATAGTAGGTGAGTGTACAGGTTTTCAAGTCAGGAGGACCTACAGAGTATTACTCTAAGTGAAATAAAGTCACACAAAGACCAATACCGTATGATTTCACTCATACTGGACTTTAAGAAACAGATGAACCTAGGCAAAGGGAAAGAAAAGCAAAGTAAGATAAAAACAGAGAGGGAGGCAAACCATAAGAGAGACTCTTAACTCTGGGGAACAAACTGAGGGTGGCTGGAGGGCTGGGAGGGGGCGATGGGATAACTGGGTGATGGGCATTGAGGAGGGCGCTTGATGGAATGAGCTCTGGTGTTACGTACAACCGATGAATCACTAAATTCTACCTCTGAAACTAATAATACACTATTGGTCAACTAAATTGAATTTAAATAAAAATTGTAAAGAAAAACAAAATCAGGAGGACCAGCAGTTTGAACCTCTATTTTACTACTTGTTAGTTGTGGGAAATGGAACAAACCATCCACCTCTTCTGCCTCTCAGTTTTTAATCTGTAATAATACACACATCATATAATCATTGGGATAATCAATACCAAAACGATGTAAAATGCTTAGTATAGTTAACAATAAATAGCACAAATAACAAAATAAACACTGAAATAAATAAAACTTTATATTAAATCCTACAAATGGCAATTTAAATCTTTTTATAGTTGACACACAATGTTACATTAGTTTCAAGTGTACAACTTTGTGATTCAACATGTCTGTGGCTATGCTAGTTTTATTATTGTTATCACTTTATTTTGACCATTGATTTTAAACTCTTGACCTCTTGCTCTTTGTGGTTTTTAATTGCTGGAGTAAGAGCAAGACTGGCTCATGGGAAAGAAAACAAAATATGGGAGGAACTCTTGATTTCTTCTTTCTCTCTCCTTCCAGATATAATTCATATATCAAAAATATCTCTGAATCTGAATTCACTTTTATCTCTGGTGATCATAGCAATGCTGTCCTGGTTAGCACCTCCAGGCACTATACACAGGTTACCATTCTTGAACTTGATTAAGTCTATAATCTTGCCAGTTCCCAAATCAATCTGAATGAATTTGTTCTTCTTGATGAGATCAGGGTTGTGAATAGTCAGCATCAGGCATCACCAGATAGTAGATTTCTTGTGTACCCACAGAGATCTTTCTCATTTTGCACAACTTGCATTTGGTCTCTTCAGGAGTAATCTCATGAACAGTAATTCGTTTCTTGGTGTCATAGTGAGATGGAGGTTGTCTCCAGTCTTGTCAGTGCTGATGACTTCTGTTAAACCAATGTGGCTTATATCATTGTGGATATAAATGTGGATTTATTATTATATTATTGTATTGTGGATTTATATCCATCTCAGTAAACTGCTATATGCAACTTTTCTCTACTTTCTATAAGGCATACTCAAGTCTGTCCTTAAAGTGACAAGGGGGCGCCATTCTTGGCTTGTGAGCACTGGTGAATGGACAGAGAGTAAGCATCCCAGTCAGTTTGTCCAGTTTCGGCTCTTCAAAGCTGCATTGTGTTTCGATGCTCTTTGGGACCGTGAGCTGTGGCTGTGCTGGGCAGGAACCAAGAGGCCCTAGAGTATTGCATTTTCCAGAATGTCTTATTATGGGAATCATATATTATGTAATCTTTTGAGACTGGTTTCTTTTACTCAGTATGATTCCTTTGAAATTCATCAATGTTGTTGCGTGCATCAGTAAATCATTTATTTTTATTCCACATTCATTGCCTGTTCATGTCAATTTATACATTCACTTAGGGAAGGACATGTGCTCCTAGTTTTTGGCAGTTATGAATAATGCTTCTACAAACATTCATATACAAATTATTGTGTGAAGATAAGATTTAAGTTTTTGAAGGTAAATAGGGGTGTAATTGTTGAGTATATGGTAAGTGGTAATCAGATAAGTTACTCAGTTTTTGGAATGGATGCTATTTTACATTACCACCAATGAATTATTAGAGTTCCAGCTCATCCATATTCTTACCAGAACTTGGTATGGTCAATTTATTTTCCATGTAGTAGTATCTGATTGTAGTTTTAATTTGCATCCCTTAATGGCTAACGATGTTGAACATCTTTTTTTGTGCTTATTTTCCATCTTTTATCTTTTTGGTGAAGTGTCTGTTCAAATCTTTTGTCCATTTTTTAAATTGAGTTTATTTTCTTTTTTAAATTTTTATTTTATTTATTTTTAAAATTTTATTTCTTTATTTATTTTAAAGATTTAATTTATTTATTTGACACAGAGAGAGAGAGCATAAGTAGGCAGAGAGGCAGGCAGAGGGAGAAGGGGAGGAAGGCTCCTGCTGAGCAGAGAGCCCGATGTGGGGCTCGATCCCAGGACCCTGAGATCATGACCTGAGCTGAAAGCAGAGGCTTTAATCTACTGAGCTACCCAGGCGCCCCGAGTTTATTTTCTTATTACTGAATTTTGTCAGTTGATGCAGAAAAAGGATTTGACAAAATACAGCATTCTTTCCTGATTAAAACTCTTCAGAGTATAGGGATAGAGGGAACATTGCTCAATTTCATAAAATCCATCTGTGAAAAACCCACAGCGAATATCTTTCTTAATGAGGAAAAGCTGAGAGCATTTCCCTTAAGATCAGAAACACAATAAGGATGCCCCCTCTCGCCACTATTGTTCACCGTAGTACTAGAAGTCCTAGCAACAGCAATCAGACAACAAAAAGAAATAAAATACATTCAGATTGGCATAGAAGAAGTCATACTCTCTCTCTTCATGTAGGACATGATGCTTTATGTGAAAAACCCAAAAGACTCCACCCCAAAATTACTGGAACTCATACAGCAATTCGGTAATGTGGCAGGATACAAAATCAATGTATAGAAATCAGTTGCTTTCTTATACACTAACAATTTAACTGTAGAAAGAGAAATTAGAGAATTGATTTCATTTACAGTAGTAACAAAAACCATAAGATACCTTGGAATAAACATAAAAGAGGTAAAGAATCTATACTCTAGGAACTACAGAACACTCATGAAAAAAATTGAGGAAGACACAAAAAGATGGAAAATCATTCCTTGCTCATGGATCGGAAGAATAAACATTGTTAAAATGTCTTTGCTGCCCAGAGCAATCTGTACTTTCGATGCCATTCCGATTAAAATACCAACGGCGTTTTTCAAAGTGCTGGAACAAACAATCGTAGATTTGTATGGAACTAGAAAAGACCCCAAAATCACCAAGAAAATGTTGAAAAAGAAAAAGAAAGCTGGGGGCATCACGTTGCCTGATTTCAAGCTATATTTCAAAGCTGTGATCACCGAGACAGCATGGTAGTGGCACAAAAACAGACACATAGACCAATGGACCAGAAGAGAGAGCCCAGATATGGACCCTTAACTCTATGGTCAACTAATCTTCAAAAAAGCAGGAAGAAATATCCAATGGAAAAAAGACAGACAGTGTCTTCAATAAATGGTGCTGGGAAAATTGGACAGGTATATACAGAAGAATGAAACTCGACCATTCCCTTGAACCATACACGAAGATAAACTCATAATGGATGAAAGACCTCAATGAGACAGGAATCCATCAAAATCCTATAGGAGGACATAGGCAGTAACCTCTTTGACATCGGCCACAGCAACTTCTTTCAAGACACATCTCCAAAGGCAAGGGAAATAAAAGCGAAAATGAACTTTTTGGACTTTGTCAAGATAAAAAACTTCTTCCCAGCAAAGGCAACAGTCAACAAAACAAAGAAGCAACCTCCGGAATGGGAGAAGATATTTGCAAATGACACTACAGACAAAGGGCTGATATCTAAGATCTATAAAGAACTTCCCAAACTCAACACCCAAAAAACAAGTAGTGAAGTAAAAAATGGACAGAAGACATGAGCAGACATGTCTCTAAAGAAGGCATACAAATGGCTAATGGACACATGAAAAAAATGTTCATCATCATTAACCATCAGGGAAATTCAAATCATACATTGAGATACCATCTTACACCAGTTAGAATGGCAAAAATTGACAAGGTAAGAAATAACAAGTGTTGGAGAAGTTGTAGAGAAAGGGGAACCCTCTTACACTGTTGGTGGGAATGCAAGTTGGTACAGCCACTTTGGAAAACAGTGTGAGGTTTCCTCAAAAAATTAAAAATAGAGCTACCCTATGACCCTGCAATTGCACTACTTTGTGTATACCCCAGAGATACAGGTACAGTGAAAAGAAGGGTCATAGGCACCCCAATGTTCATAGCAGCAGTGTCCATAATAGCCAAACTGTGGGAAGAGCCAAGATGCCCTTCAACAGATGAATGGATAAAGAAAATGTGGTCCATATATACAATGGAATTTTACCCAGCCATCAGAAAGGATGAATACACAACTTTTGCATCAATATGGAAGGGACTGGAGGAGATTATGCTAAGTCAAATAAGTTAAGCAGAGAAAGTCAATTATCATATGGTTTCACTTACTTGTGGAATATAAAGAATAGCATGGAAGACATTAGGAGATGGAAGGGAAAAATGAAGGATGGGAAATTGGAGCAAGGGAGATGAACCATGAGAGATTATGAACTCTGGGAAACAAACTATGGGTTTTAGAGGGGAAGATAGTGGGGATATGGGTGAGCCCGGATGCATATTACGGAGGGCACGGGTTGCACGGAGCACTGGGTGTTATATGCAAACAAGGACTCATGGAACACTACATCAAAAACTAATGATGTACTGTATGGTGACTAACATAACACAATAAAAAAAAGAATTCTTATATATTTTCTTTTTTAAAAAATATTTATTTTGACAATGAGAGAGAGAGATCACAAGTAGGCCGGGAGTCAGGCAGAGGAGGAAGCAGGCTCCCCGCTGAGCAGAGAGCCCAAGGCGGGGCTCTATCCCAGCACGCTGAGATCATGACCTGAGCCAAAGGCAGAGGCTTTAACCCACCGAGCCACCCAGGCATCCCCATTTTTTTTCTTTTATGATTATGCTTCTGGTTTTAAAGCTAAGCAATCTTTTTTTTTCTTTTTTTTAAGATTTTATTTATTTGAGAGAGAGAGAGAGAGAGAGAGCACAAGTTGCGGGGAGGGGGAGAGGGAGTGGGAGAAGCAGAGCAGGGAGCCCAGTGTGGGTCTCTGTCCCAGGACCCCGAGATCATGACCTACCTATGCTGAAGGCAGACACTTAACCCACTGAACCATCCAGGTGCCCCAACTAAGTAATCTTTTCTTAACACTAGGTCACAAATGTATTCTCCTTGATCTTACTCTGGAAGCTTTATCGTGTAGGTTTTATATTCAGGTGTATGAACCATTTTGTGTTAACTTTTATATAAAGTGTAAGGTTTAGGTCAAGATTTCCTTTTACTGCGCATGGGTATTCACCCATTCCAGCTTCATCTGGAATGATGTGAATTCATTAATTCATGAATTAATGATTTGATTCATTAATTCATTAATTCATCAGCATTAACTCTGTTGAAATATTCTTTCTCCATTGAGATATTTATATGGTTGTCAAAAATCATTGATCATATTTGCATAGGTTTATTTCTGTGCCCTCTGTTCTCTTTCTTTGACTTTATATCTATTATTTCACTAGTATTTAGGATTTCTATTTTTTGGCTTTATATTGTCTGAAAATGAGGTATGTTGAGTCTTTCGAGTTCTTCTTTTCCAAATTGTTAGATTTTTCTCTTTCCTTTCCTTTCATATACATGTTTGAATAAGCTCGTTCATATCTATGAGAAGTTCTGCTGGGATTTTTGGTGAAATTGTGTTAAGTCTATAGATCAGTTTGGGGAAAACCGACAACTATATTGAGTCCTTTGAACTATGAATATGTTCTGTTTCTCCATTATATTGACCTTCCTTCACTTCTTTCCTTAGTGCTTTATAGCTTTGGTCATACAGATTCTACATTTGTTTCATAAGACTTTTTTTTAAAATTTTTATTAACATATAATGTATTATTTGCCCCAGGGTACATGTCTGTGAATCGTCAGGCTTACACATTTCACAGCACTTCACAGCACATGCCCTCCCCAATGTCCACAACCCAGCCACCCCATCCCTACCCTCCTGCCTCCCAGCCACCCTTAGTTTGTTTCATGAGTCTAGGAGTTTCTCTCTTTTTTTTTTTTT
>CM053607.1:106628279-106683084 GCA_028646535.1 Procyon lotor | reverse complement strand
ATTTGAAGATATTATTTATAGGAACTTGAGGAACAAGAAAGGGCTCATGTGTGGCTACCAGGGAATTGGTCTAGGAGCAGCGAGGGGGGATACTTGGCTCCTGAGATGGTCTTGGAGCCAAAGCTGACTATTATGGGCTCATTATCTTGTGCACAGACATCTGTGGTGACTTTCTAAAAGTCTCAGAAGATATGGGAAAAAGAGGAGTAAGTGATTGCATTTAAATAAGTTCAAATCTAATCAGGAAAATCAGATTTCAGATTTTTTTGCTTTAAACTGATTTATCCAATGATTGACTGAATAACACTCGGAAGTAGGACCTATATCTATTTTGTAAATATGAAAAAAGAAGACCGAGGCTTTGATGTGATTCCATTTATCTCCCCAGATGTTGCAGTCACCTCTGATGATTTCCAGGTTTTTACCCCAGCCCCAATCTATATTTGAAGGAGCTGATTTACATATTCAACTGCCAGGTGTCATCTACTCTGGTAAGTTTTGCAGACATTTCAAACTCCGCATGCCCCCAACTGAACATATGGGTCTTCCATGAAACAAGGAAAACAAGATTGTTATACTTGTTTCATGGAACAAGAAACAAACAAACAAGAAACAAACAAGATTCAAATATCCTCCATGCTACTCCTTATGTTTCACGTATGAGTGAAACCATATGTAACCATTCTGCTTTCTGCTTCAGGAAATAGAATCTCCATCCACTCAGTTTCCTGAGCTAGAAAACCTTGGTTCATCTTTGTCTTTACCAGTCAAGTTACCAGGATCTATAGGTTATGATCCAAAGTATCTGTGTCTGACCCCTGTATCATGCTCCCATATCCGTTGTCATGATCTTCATCCGAATTCTTGTAATTTAGTGTCTGGACTTTTGAACTAGCTTCTTGATTGGTCTACTTGTAGATCCTTCTACCCAAATGTCAGCCATCTCCTTGGCTAAAAAGCTACAGGATAAAATCTCAGCATTTTTATTATCATACCTCAACATATTTCACTAACATTATACCCATTCTGTAGGTCCATTCTCCTCTAGCTACACCAGTCCACCGAGTAGTACACTAGGCCTTCCATGCCTCTGCACACACTCATTCCTCTGCCTCTATGCTTTTTTTTTTTTTTTTTGGCTCCATTTGCCAAACTTCCTATCTTCCAAGAAGCACTTCAAAGTACTGTCTCTTCTGGAAAGCCTTGTCTCACATTACCAGGCCATGCGTTACACTCTCTGTGTGTATTCCTACCACACTCTGCTCCTATTCTACCAGACTGTGATTATCCCCACTCCAGGCTGTCCTCTTGCAGTGAGAACAGAGTCTGGGTCTCATCCACACCTGTAGTCTTAGAACCTAGTATAGTGCCTGGCACACAGAAGGAAGACTGCCCTTTGTTGATAAATCACTTAACCACTCTCGGTTGTTTACCTATCTGTAAAATGGAAATGACAATCTCTTGTTAAATCTCAGCTTAGATGCTCTGTAGAAAAATACAGATTCGAATATCCTCCTTGCTATTCCTTATGTTCCACATATGAGTGAAACCATATGATAATTGTCTTTCTCTGCTTGACTCTTCGCTCAGCATAATACCCTCCAGTTCCATTCATGTTGATGCAAATGATGGGTATTCACCCTTTCTGATGAGTAATAGTCCATTGTGTATATGAACCACATCTTTATCCATTCGTCTGTTGAAGAGCATCTCTTGGCTATTGTGGACATTGCTGCTATGAACATTGGGGTGCATGTGGCTCTTCTTTTCACTACATCAAAAACTAATGTAATACTGTATGGTGACTAACATAACATAATGAAGAAAAAATACAGATTCGAAGGGATGCTTGCACTGTGATATTTATAGCAGCATTATATACACACACATATGCCACATATAATGGAAATTTACATAATGGAATATTACTCAGCCATCAAAAGAATGTAATCTTGCCATTTGCAAGACATGGATGGAGCTAGAGTGTTATTATGCTAAGCCAAATAAGTCAGGGAAAATCAAATATCATATGATCTCATTCATATGTGGAATTTAAGAAAGAAAACAGGTGAACATATGGGAAGAGGGGAAGAAAACAGCAGAGAGGGAGACAAGCCATAAGAGACTCTTAATGATAGAGAACAAACTGAGGGTTGCTGGAGGGAGGTGGGCCCGATGGGGGATGGGCATAAAGAAGGGTAATGTGATGAGCACTAGGTGTTGTATATAAGTGATGAATCACTGATTTCTACTCCAGAAACCAGTATTGCACTGTATGTTTACCACCTAAAATTTAAATAAAAATAAAGAAAATGCTCTGAAGAAAGGAGAAACAGAAAGGACTTCATTAAGGGATTATAAGCACCTGGCTTCATAATTGAGGCAGATAAGTGGCACTGGAGTCACACCTGTCAAGGCCTCATCCTAGCATCGCCTCTAAGGAGCTTCTTTTATGATGTCACATGCCCTGTTGACAGCTTCCACGTCCTGGGAGAATGGGACCTCAGGTCTCCCAGGCTGTTTGGTTCCCCCTTGAGTATTATCCCAAAACCTGACTGTCCTGAGAACATGCCTCAAATACTTGCTTTAGGTGAAGAAAAGACCCAAGTCTGTGTTTAAAATCTGGTTTCTGAATTTGTAATCTTAGAGGAGTTATCACTTAGGGAAATAAACCCTTGCTCCTAATTTTGTCAGCCAGATTAAGACGTTTTTCCTTTTCCTGTACATTTCCTGGAGCTCATCTCTGTGTTTATGTTAAAATATCCTTTTTAAGTATACAAAACATCAAGTTTGTGATGTGTGGTGGAAGGGTTTTGGGTGAATTCTTTGGAGTATGAACTTTTAGCAAAATTAATCACGAGAGGGGCGCCTGGGTGGCTCAGTAGTTAAGCGTCTGCCTTCGGCTCAGGTCATGATCCCAGGGTCCTGGGATCGAGCCCCGCATCGGGCTCCCTGCTCTGCAGGAAGCCTGCTTCTCCTGCTACCATGCCCTCTGCTTGTGTTCCCTCTCTCGCTGTGTTTCTCTCTGTCAAATAAATAAAATCTTTAAAAAAAAAATTAATCACGAGAGAAGAGAAATTGTCATCAGAAAGGTCCTTGGGTCACTGCTTTCAAAGACTAGGGAGGAGAAGCTGGAGAGAGCTGTTAACTCAACAGGCAAAGCCCTGGTCTTCCTCATGCAAAAAGGCCAGAGCTTCATGCTGCTATTCCCAAGAATGCACACATGAGCTCTGAACCCTGGCTTCTGAGCGATTGTATTATTAGTAAATGTGGAATGTGTTGTATTTCCAGGATATGTGTGTGTTTGTGTATGTTTCTCTCTTTGTGTGTGTGTGTGTGTTTGAGAGAGAGAGAGAGAGAGAGGGAGAGAAGCTGTGTTTAACATTTCACTGTGGCCCCTCTTAATTTTCAGAGTGTTGACCCATCAGTAGTTAGCAAGCTTGATCTGGAGCCCAGAAAACCAGGCTATTATTATTAACTTCACACTGTATGTACGACGGACAAAGTGATCATAATAATATGAAAGATAGTTTTTCTGCCAAGCATTTGGGGAGCCTTTTCTGTTTGAGAATTGATAGTATTGAGAAAATTTTAGTCTCATTATTACATCCCTTTAATTTTAGGATTAGGTATACAACTTGAGCTTTCTTAGCTTTCTTAGTTTTCCTGAGTCTGGTGCCTTCCTGCTCCTCCTGTGACCAGAGCCTGTGCCCCTGAACTCCTCTAGACGTATTGGGGGCAGCAGAGGAGTGCAGGTGCTAGAATACGACTTGGTGTGTTTCACTGACAGCTGCTGGAAAAGCGCATTTCCTCCATGTGCTCAGAGGGTACATGTTTTGAAAGGAAACCTGTGCTAGGCTTTCAAAGAGTGTTTATTGCAGAGTTTCCTATCCCTACACTATGTTTAAGTACATAACACTTAACAGTAGCTGCTGATCACATAGTTTATAAATGGGAAAGAGGAGACACTTAGTTTACCAATGCCAAATGAGGTTTCTGAATGAGAGAAATTTTTTTTCTACTTTGCAATCAAATGCAGTTCTCTCAATTTTCTTGATTGGTGTTAAATGGAACTCTGCCTTGGATCCAGGAGCTGCGGTGCCATTTGCCAGCTGCTTATAATTCCTGGGCTTGAAGGGCAGTGGAGTACGCCACCTCCAAATGTACAGCTTTGGTAAAAAGATGTCTCTCTATTTGACCAGAAGTGGGACATACATTTGTAAAGGGTTTCCCCTCTCTTCTTTGTACCAAGAAGGGCAGAAGTTCATTCCAGGAGTCAGCTCTAGACCCTCATCAGCCCAGAGACAGCACCAGAAGAAGCTACATAACACAGCTTGCCGAAACTAGCCTTCCTCCGCCATTCGTTGCCCCCTTCTATTTACCTTCCTGAGATTTAATGTCTCTAAAAGCTCAAAGTCCTTTTTCTTTGCTTTGTCACTTCTCTAAAAATGTCCTCCTCTTTTGTTAAGATCCTGTCTCAGCCCAGCTCCTACCCATCCCTTTGAAAGACTCATTTCTGACTTCACTCATCTGTTTGTGGGATATACATGTTTGTAAAAATTCTGTTTGTTTTTCTCTTGTCAATCTGACTTCTGTTAGTGTCATTTACGGGCTCCAGCTGGGCAACCTCAGAGGGTAGAGGCTGCTTAATGGAGAAAGAAAAGAACCATGACTTTTTACCATTATATAGCCTAAAATCCAAACACTAAAATAATCCAAATGCTGGAGGGAAAAAAAAGCCTTTTAAAAAAACTTAAAATGACCTGAATGTGGCTTTTGGCTGTTTCTTTTTAAAACTTACAGCTTAAATATATATATCTGGAGTTCGATGAGCAAATGGGTAGTCACGTGCACTGGTGGCCACCTTCCTTCTGCTTAATTACATGGATTTCCCTTGGTTGATACTTTGAGCTAGTGGCCTTGGACTGTGCAAATGGAATTGAATCTTCGTGACTGACTGGAGGGCAGAGGGATGTTGATGTCAAGAAGGTGAATTTCTTGCTTATGCCAAAAGGAATTCCAGATGGATGAAAGAATTAAATACACAAAAGTGAAATTGTAGCAACAGTAGGAAAAAAAAAAGATGCATTTTTCTAATAATCTGAGTAGGGAGACCTTTCTGAGCCTGACAGGAGCCTGAGAAACCCCCAACTGAAAGACTGACAAATAAGAGTATGTAAAATTTGAATAACAGCGCTGTTCACAAAAGCATACCCTCAGAGATATGAAAGATAACAAGCTGCAAAAGAGTTGCAACACACAACCTAGAGAAAAGACCGATTTTTTTCTTCATAAGAATAATTTTTACAAACTAAAAATCAAATGAGGAATGAACCAAGAAAAAACAAAGAAAGGAAAAAATTCATAGTAAAAGAAACACAGATGAACAATAAACAAAATTTGTCTGTTGTTAAATTTACTAAAAAATTTCAAAGTCAAAGAGTACTGAGTGACCATTTCTCACCTGTCAATCCCACAATGAAGAAGTGTGAGAACCCTCACTGGGGGGCCAGGGAACATGGGGAAGACAGTTCCATAGGCTGTTGGTGATATTTATAATTTTGGATTGGGCTCTGGGAGGGCCATTGTCCGTCTGCAGCACAATTTTAAATGTCTGTGTATTCTGGGACCCAGCAATTCCACGTTAAGGAGGGCAAGGTCGTTCACTGCAGCGTTGTTCATTAAAATAAAAACTGGAAGTAACCTAGAGGCCCACCCGTAAGGGAACGGTACACGAACTATAGTGCGTCTGTTCTCGGGAGCCCTTCTCTAGCTCTTGGGGAGAAAGGGGTAAACTTGGAGATGCTGATGTGGAGAGGACTTCTCTGCAGATTTTATTATTGAGTGAGAAAAGCAAGCTGGGAACTGAATGTGGAGTATATCTTAGTACATTTAAGGCAAAATCAACGTATGCCTATGAGTGAACAAAAGATTTATGCCCAGATATGAAATTTTTTTAAATAAGGCTGAGTGTGGGAATCAAGACTGGGGCAAGGGAGAGAGTTAAGGAAGGGGAGACTTACTTCTCATTGTATACTGTTGGGTGCTGTCTGGAAAAAAAAAATTTTTTTTTAAGATTTATTTATTTAATTTAGAGCGTGAGAGAGAGCACGAGCAGAGAGAGGGGTAGAGGGAGGAGCAGAGAATCTCGAGCAGATTCCGCACTGAGCAGGGAGCCTGACACAGTGCTCAGTCCCAGCACCCCAGGATCATGACCCAAGCTGAAACCAAGAGTTGAAGACTGAACCGGGCACCCTGAATTGTTTTTTACATCATACATTCTTCTGATAAAAGTTTGAGAAGAAAATGGGTGACTTCTCTCTTTGTCCCTGGTTCCTGCATGCCACTCACTGTAAAGGGAACTTCAAGGAGAAACCAAACTCTTGACTCTTCCAGGCTGAGCTGCTGCATCTGACAAGGAACTTTCCTTTTCTTTCTTCTCCTCCTCCTCCTCCTCCTCCTCCTCCTTTTTTGTTTCAGATTTTTATTTAAACTCTAGCTAATTAACATGTAGTGTAGTATTGGTTTCAGGAGTAGAATTTAGTGATTCATCACTTACACAGAACCCCAGTGCTCATCGTTGAACACGTCCTCTGACAAGGAACTTGGCAGCCAGTGTGGGATACGGCAGGTCAGTGTTATCATGGTTTGGTTCTGATCCTCACTGTGCCTTAATTCAGTGGAAATAGATGAAGCCTATCTGGGGCATGTTGCTGAAGCCATTTGGAAAACGAAACTGTGATCTTTGTCCTCTTAGCATTGGTTTTTAATTTTAGCTCCTGTTGATCTTTAGGAAATGACAGAAACCGGCCCTCCCCTTTCTTTCCTGATAGCTCTGTAGGCATTCACTCACATTCACTCACAGTCTATTAACCCTAATGCGCACCTTCCAGGGGCTCCCTAAGGGTCTTTTTCATATAACTTCAACAAGAATGGTGGAAGCTCCCCTGGCAGCTGGCCATGAACCTGCCTGGGTCCCCACTGCCTGGTCTGCCTCCTGGCTGGGCTGGGCTGGGCTGGGCTGGGCTGCTTGGTGGGTGGATGTGAGCACACAAACCTCCTCACCAAGCCAGGCCTACGGGGCCATCTGCAGGGAATCAAGGGTTTCAGTGATTTGTCTTCTGCATCTGCTCAGGGCTACCAAGTGGTGGGTATTTATAAGAAGGAGCCTCTCAGAAAACAAGGATCCCCCCTTCTCCCTTGTAAGTGGATTGTCACCAGCCCCTGGGAACAGCGGGTTCTGTTTGGGAGTGACTGAAGGTGACTCTTTGAAAGCCAAGTCTGGGTGCAGACATTAGCGAGTAGCCAGTGAAAGATAGTAGAATATGCCACCCCAAAACATGACTGTAGAAGTTCAGGACATGGTACCCCAAAATATGCCCTTTTGGTATATTGATTATTTTCAGGGACACTTGAAAAACAGCAAATGAAGGGAGAGGGTTTCTCTTATGCCCTCTCTATGCCTGAAAATAGATTCTCCAAAAGGAACGTGATTGCCACACGTCCCCTCTGTGGGAACCTCATCAACCCGGGTAGATAGACTCATCACAGGAGAGGCCCCTGTACCCAGACAGACTCTGCCACAAGCTGTCATACTTCCCATCTCTTCGTCTAAGGACCCACTCATCTTTCCTAAAAATTATTTACTCCTCTGAGAGGGGTACTTCCTCCTACCCTTTTAGGAGGTGTTTAATTCTGAATTCTAAGCTACCTCCAAGAGTTACTTATTTTTCCCTAAGTGTTTCCCTTGTACACATGATATAAA
The DNA here is from genome assembly GCA_028646535.1 of Procyon lotor. NCBI lineage: Eukaryota > Metazoa > Chordata > Mammalia > Carnivora > Procyonidae > Procyon > Procyon lotor. The sequence continues at coordinate 106,675,319 of CM053607.1, read as the reverse complement.
CATGCTGCTAAACTTTTGTTTTCCCCTTGTTAATGTTGAAACAACTATGTTGTTTCTCAGCTATGAAGTCAGAGGGTGGAGGGAAGATGATTCTTCGGACCCTTCAAAGTCTTGTCTGTCTCCTTGGCCAGGGCTGGATACCCTTTGTCCTGGGGCCTTTCCACAGTCCACCTTCATCTTGCACTGGGCCCCAGGAGTTGTTCCATTGGGGGTACTCAGTGAATTGTCAGAGACTGAGTTTTATTGATCAGAATATCATGAAGATAATTTTAAGTGGGCGGGGGAATCTGAACAAAGAGCAGCTTAAACTTCTTTTCCTTCTTTTAAAACTTTTTAGCAGCATGTTCCAAAATATAGGTGCCGTAAATCCTGTGGCCCCTGGACATGGGGGGAGGGTAGCAGCTAGAAAGGAGACTGTCTCCTTGCACCCAGTTGCGAACAAACAACACAAACTGTCATGCTTTCCATTTTTTCCCTGAAAGCTCATGTATTTCCTAAAAGTCCTCTTTTTCCTTAGAAAATCTTTTCTCCCCTCCTTTTCCTTCCTAAGTTGGTGTATAAATTCCTGTCTTAACTGTTCAGGGAGCCACTTCTTTTCTACACTTCTATATGCTTATGAATAAACTCTATCTTTTCTCCTATTAATCTGTCTTTTGTTAGTTAATTCACAGGGCCTGACCTGTACAACCTAACCCAGTAGAGGAAAAGTTTTATTCCCAACACTGGACACTAAAAATTTCCAGGAAATGTTATTTATAAAGTGTTGACATTACACAGAGGCAATGCCAAAGTTACAATATTTAGTAAGAAAACCAGGATTCCAAATTGCTTATACAGTCTTGTCACCATTACACAAAACAAGTCTATGCGGGGGAAAAACATCAGTGGCTCTCCATTGCGGGTAACAGGGTCACAAAACAAAGTCTGAGGAATGAAACTGTGGAGGAATGGGTAGGAACGGCCAGATAGGACGCTGGAGTGGGACAGAAGGTCCAGAAGCAGAAACGTATATTTGGGAATTGGTGTGTGGTTGGGGCAGCATCACAAATCAGTGGGGAACAGTCCAATTCCTGATAGATGATGGGAAACTAGCTCACCATGTGGAGATGCAAACTCACCCCACACATAAAAGCAAACTCTAGCTGGACCAAAGACCTAAACGTGAATGGTGGATCCATGAAGGTAATAGAAAAAAAGAGATGGAATGCAGGAAATTGTCCTTGTGACCTTGGTGGGGAAGGGTTTTTTAAATAAGAGTAAATACACAAATCATTTCAAAAATAAGTGTTTCTCTTCAAAACAGAGTGTTGCAGACAAATGGAAAAGACGAGTGATAGCCTGGGAGAAGATGTTTGTAGTGTCTGAAATAGACAAGGGCCTGCTATTTGGCATAGATGAAGAACTCGCAAACGAAAATTTAAAAATACTGCAAACAAGAATCCTGTCAAAAAGTGGGTGAAGGAATGACAAGAAGAGGCAGTTCACAGAAGGGAGAAACCCACATGGTGACGCAATATAGGAAAAAAGACCCAGCCTCATTAACAATTAGAGAGATGCAAATTTAAATCACTGTATTTCTCATACCAGCAAACATGAGAAGGCAGGATAATACTTAGAAGTATTGGCAAAGCACGACCCTCAGGAGTAGGCTTTCTGGGGGGCAGGCAGCCAGGCAGAGTGAAATTAACTGGGGGCGGGGGGGCGTTCCTTCCTGGGCCAGTACTAGGAGCACTTACATAGGCCTGTAGGCGGGTACAGGGATGGGTCTGGCAGCATCATTTGTAGTCAGAGCACTGTGGGTGCCCATCACTGGGGGAATGGGAAAGTGAAAGGCTGCAGGTGCTAGAACACAGTACTGAGCAGCAGACAGAAGCAAGGAAGGAGACTCACATAGAGTGAGAGTGACGTGGAGAGACCATAAAAGAACCTGGTGTCGAGCGCAAGAGTACGGAAGGTCATAATTTTGTACCACGATCCCCTTTTATGTAACTTACAAACACTCAGTAGTATATTTTTCCATTGGAATCTAAGCTCGAAGAGGGCAGAGATTATAGGGTTTCGATGGTTTCTAAATGTTCCCAACCTCTAGAACTTTGCGCATGGTAGGTGCAAACGAAATAGTTCTTGAATGAATACCACATATATACCTATGCATATTCATAATTAATATAAATATATGAAATACATTATATATAATAAGTACATTAGATACAGTGAAGTGGGGACTTTTTGGGGGTGAGGGAGTGTGGAAATGAGGATCAAGTATGATGGGAAATGAAAACATGATAGCATTTTTAATCCAGATTTTGTACCTGGCTATAAGGGGAACACTAGGAGAAAACATACCAAAATATAAATAATTCTTAGATGGTGGGAATTAAGGATGACCTTTTGGTTCCTGCTACTTTTCTATATTTTCTAAAAATTCTATAATCAGCATGTTTTATTTTCATTATTCCCAAACTAAGCCCTTGAAAATGTCTTTGAGAGAAGCAGTGCCCCAGTACTGAGTTTCCCCCATTGCTTCTGTCAGCAACCTCCATCTCCCCCAGACATCACATATAAACACTTTTACAGAACTGTAATATTGCTGTCTTAGCTTGTGCCTTGGTCAATAGGGAGCATCCGAAGTCTCTCCCTTTTCTTCCAGACTAACCTTCTAGTTTTAGGGCTGTGTTTGGTTTCCCAAAATAACTGACCTTCAGCCTTCTCTCCTGCCCTGCTCTGAGGGTTTGTTTGGATTCCTAGTCTCAGTCTTCCCTAGTTCATCTCAGCCTGGTGCTCTGCCTTACGTTATTGGGTTGAATGGTGTCTCCCCCAAATTAACATCCTCCCTGGAATGTGGGCTTATTGGAAATAGGGTGTTGCAGGTGTAGTTAATTAAGATGAGGTCCTATTGGAGTAGAGTGGGCCCTTAATCCCAAATGACTAGTTCTCAGAAGATTGTCCTCATAAGAGTGGGATAAGAGAAACACACAGAAGATCACTGTGTCACTGATATGACAACAGAGACAGAAGTACAAGAGATGTGCCTACAAGCCAACGATCTCCTGGGGAAACTAGCAAGTGGAAAGGAAGCATCTTATCCTAGAGCCTTCAGAGAAAGCAGAGCCTGCTAAAGTCTTGATTTGGGACCTCTGGCCTCCAGCATGATGGAAGTGTACATTCTCTGGGTTGAGTCATCCCATGACAGCAGTGACTGGGCTAATACAGCCTTCTGTATTCAATCGGGGCTTCACACGGAGGATTTTCAGTGCCCAAAAAAGCCTCGCCTGCCCCCACTCTCCTCTTGCTCTTATATTCTCAACATCTGAAATCTTGGAGGAGGAAGAGGGAGAGGTCGACTTCATGCCTTTGTTGATGCTAAAATGAGCTCCATTTGAAAAAAAAATACGAGATAAGATTTAGTCATTTTCCTCTAATGAAATGTTTACTTGGTTGCAGCAGCCAACAGAGAAGGATACGCTCAGAATCTGGAAGATGCACTGCAAAGATTAAAATCCAGTGGAATTCTCTCTTTTCTGGGGCTATCACTTCTGAACCCGCTTTGCAGTATGTCTGTGCTGGCAATGAACAGTTTGGCTCGGGCTACACCCTCCTCTACCTGCAGATGCCAGGGTGGGACCCCAGAGTCCTCACTACCCTCCCGCCGTGCTGCTGCCTCTCCACAGGGCTTCCACTGTGTGGGGGAGGAGGGAGAGAAGGAGCTGGCTCTTTTCTGCCTCCTTCTCTTTATCTCTCCACTGCCGGAGCCCCACTGGGCAGCACTGTGGGGCTCCAGAGACTGAAGAAGCAGGGTCCCCGCAGCTCAAAGATGGGCACGCTGTCCTGGAAATGACCAGGGGTCTGTGGGGTCACTCCAGCTGGGCGGAGCCCCCCGCAGGTTGAGATCTGCTGGTTCTTCTGCACCGGAGTGCCACTCAGCTCCTTCCTGGGAGAACCCCTCTTCCTACAGCCGCTCTCCCAACTCCTTCATGTCTTGTCCCCTCCAGTCTGTTTTCTCCCACTGGTGCAGCGGATGTTTCTAGACTGCACACACGAGTCACTCATTCATCTGCTGGGACCTTCTGGTGGCTCTCTATTTACCTGAAAATGATGTCCAGATTCTTACGTGGGAGGACCCCGGCTGAGGTGGTGAGCTTCCATGCTCTCATCCCCTGCCCCCGTCCCTGCCACTCCCTATAGTGTGGCGCCACTGACAGCTCTCGTACGGGCCTCTTTCCCCTGTCTGTGCCGCATATTACTTGTGCACTTTTTATGCCTCTCTCCATCTTTCCCATTCCCTGTTGGCTGGTTATCTCTCCCATACCCTCAGGTTTCATTCAAACATCGTCTCCTTAGAGAAATCTTTTTTTTTTTTTTTTAAGATTTTATTATTAGAGAGAGAGCTCGAGTGTGTGCATGCACAAGCAGGGGAGAGGGGCAGAGGGAGAGGAAAAAGCAGACTCCCCACTGATCAGGCAGCCAGACACGAGGGCTCCATTCCAGAACCTTGAGATCATGATCTGAGCCAAAGGCATGTGCTTAACCCCCGGAGCCACCCAGGTGCCCCTCCTTAGAGAAACCTTTAAACACGCAGACACATGCACACGCACCCACACAGAAGGTCAACTGTCCCTCTAAGTCAACTGTTAAAACCGTCCTTTTACAGCTTAGCCCTCAGCATGATTTGCAAAGCCACATGTATTTGCGTGATGGTATGAATAACGTCTGTCCCTTCTCCTGGACTCTCAGGTCCTGAGGGCAGGAACCTTGTTGAATCTTGTTCACCATTTCATCCAGCACCCAGCCTAGAGCCCTGGTATTACTAGAGGCTTAACGAGTGTCTGTTGCAGGGATGCCAGGTTTTGAGATGGCTCTGTTAGGGTCCACCCACTTGTGATCATCTCTGGGTCTCCACACCATACTCCCACCCTGCTCTCCTGAGGTATATTTTCCACATTGAATCTGTGAATTTGCTGCTAGTAAAATACATGCCTGCATGTTGATGGGGTGTGCAGCTCCTTGATTAATGATACCCTATGATGACTAATTTATATAGCATTATAACTTTTTTTTCAAAGAAAAATCCTTCATTTCCATCATTTCCATTTGAGGTAATTTGTGCCGATACTCATTGACTAGTATTCTCTAGAACGGTCTCCAATTTCTCTGTATCTCTGATACTTCATGCTGATAGTTGCATTTGTAGAGGAAATGATTTTCCCCCCATTTTTTGTGTGTGGTCATGAATCTTTTTCACGGAGATATTTTTCAAAAAATAGTCTCTGTCTATATTTGTCAGGAGCTCTGCCTGCCCAGTTCCTTCTTCCTGCTCCTCTGCTCCTCTGTCTTTCCTGCCCTTGCCATTTCTTTTCAGAGCAATGTTTTAGCAACACTTTAGGCTTATGCACTCTCAGTGGTCTTCGTGTTTCTAACTGGAACTATTCCCTTGGCCTTTTTTTAAACCATGGAGCTTACAAGTACAGCCTATACTTTTTCTAGTTCTAGAAAGATCTAGAGGGGGTGGGGACAGGAGGTAGGGGAGCCTAGCAGAAATCAGGAAGACAGAGTAGAGGAGGTACTAAAACTTCAGTTGTGTTCATTGGAGGGAACGTTGTGGTGTTGAAAATCAGCGGGCTCACCCCCACTGAGCTCTTGGGGGGAAAATTATGTACTTATTCTGGGTCAAGTTCTCTGCAAAGAGTTTTATATCCTTCATCTAATCAGGGTGCTCTTGAGGATTCGATTAGGTGAAGAATGTAAAATAGAAGAAGATTATAATCCTCACTAGCGTCCTGCATGAGGACATTGTCATTAAATCACTCACTGACTCATGTCTTTCTTTACTGAGCTTATATTCACTTTGTACCTAATATGTGCCAGGACTTTCTGGAGGTTCAGGGGGATGAAGCATCTGAACAAGTGGGTGAATTGTGTTGTCATTTACAGAGATTAGAGTAAGAGCCAGTATTTGGGTGGGAAAAACACATTTTGGACATGTTACAATTCTAACACCCAGTTTCCAAATAGGAAATGTAATTTCCAGTAGATGCTCAAGATGGTATGGTTGCCAGGAGATGGCCTGGAAGCCAGGTAAGTGCGAGTGCAGAGCCAAGCTCTTGGCTCTCCATTCCACAGCCTTGAGGAAACGAAGCACGGCTGCCTGCCCTGGGCGCTCACCGGAACCTGTCCCCTGCCCTTGTCCTCATAGAGCGAATGGTCTCCTTTATCCCACTGAATTCCTGTTACCTAGTATACACTGTCTTCCTGTATTTTAGAGGCTGATGTCCTTGGCATAAGCCCTAGAAGAAGACAGTCACATAACTTTAGGCATTCGTTGTGACCCCATGATAAAATGTCATTAAAGGACAGGTTAATTAGCTCATTTCCTATGATGACTCATTAATGAATGCCCTGGTGAAAGTGCTCCTCCAGATGCTTAGGTAGGAAAATAGAAAAAGACGGAGCTAGCATGGGCAGAGGTCACATCTGTCCCTTGTCCTGAGATAAGCCAGTCCCTGAATCTTGCTCTCAGACATGGAAGCCAGTGATTCTGGCCACAGTGTGGCCCTGTTGGTGGGCGGGTATGCTCTCTCTGCACCAGACCTGCACGTGCTCAGGTCGGGGGTGGGGCATCCCATGGCAGCTCATCCCCTGACATCTGTGATCCTCTGCTTCCAATCTGTCTCATCGGATGCTCATGCATGGGGCTGGGGGCAAGCAGTCAGATTCCGGAAGGAACTGAGGATTCATACGTGAGTGAGTGCTTTGAGGAGTTTTCTGCCAGGTTCTCTTTAAAAACAAAACAAAACAAAACACAACCAAACACCCAGTAACCTGCTTTTAAGACCTGCAGACTTCACAGCTTAAAAATATTTTCCTGATGGTGAAGGAAACAATGTTCAAGTCATTTCTTGCATGTTAAGTAGGCATTTGTTTATATTACCAGCCAGGCTTTCAAACTTCAAGGAAATGTAATTTTTGATGGTGTTGGTCGGTAAAATTTGAGAAGCCTAAAAATATTCCAAGCCTGAGAAACAGGTGCAAAACACAGATTCCATTGGATGCTGGGAGCAACAGGCTTATTCAGCCTTCCAGTACTGCCTCAGGCCCAGAGTGGGCCTCTACCCAAGCTTTCTGGCTTCCTAGCTCCCTGGCTCCATATGGCCTGAGTTCCTATGTGCTTTGAGCTCTCTCTACCACCATACAAGGACACTCCTTCTCCTTTTCCCCTCCTATTTCCTCTTCCATTTTGATAAGTTTACAAGCAGATTACAAACTGTCATCTCAACATCTTTACCTTCCACAATGGGATCTCACTAGAGATCATAGCAGGTGGCAAATTGTTCTGATTTGTCATTATTTGCATTTTTAATCTGTGGTATTTTAGGCCCAGAGAATTTTTTTTTTTACGGGTCTTAAAATGGCAACACAAACATTGATACATAATTCATTATCTGTTTTTTCATAATACCTGTGGTTAACAACCCATTAACAACCAGTAAAGTCATCAACACTTTAAGCCAGATGAAGCTACAGCTTTAGCTTTCTTGCCCTTACTCTTCTCCTCTCTGGTTTATTAGAATCACTTGCACAATCAGCAGCCTCCATGCTGATGTTGTGTCAACACGAAAAGCCTTCTTAGTTGGAGCTTTGTTACTATTCTGAATGATCTAGTCTTTAGTAACTAAAGTAAAGTGTTTTTCGGGCTTCCATAGTCCCTTGACTTTGGAACAGGGGGTACTTTTAAATTCAAGCAAAAGGAGAGAAAGCAAGAAGGATACCTCCAGTCCCTGCCCTTTTTTCTCTTTCCTTCCAAATCCCTAAACCTCACTCCATGATTTTCTATTGTCCTTTGCTTCACTACCCCTTTCTGCTCCCACTAGGGCATTGCTGCTAGTGTAACTGTTGAGTTGGAAGAAAGATTAGCACTTGTAATCCTTTTGAGACAACACAACAGCTCTCTAGATAAGTGACATGCATAGACAGGATGCCCTGGAGTTTGGCAAGATACCAGCAAAATAAAGGGGATCCTCAGCCATTTTATCAGAAGGCTGGTCAGTGAAGAAAACCAAACAGACTAATTCAAGAGGAGTATAAAGACCTTATTGTGTTCCTGGTGTCAGAGGCTGTAACTCAACCTTATTTTTTCCATGCTATTTCTATAGAGGCTATGGAGGTGCTTCTCTATATACAGAGACCCTCTGTTGGGATGAAACACCTCTGAATATAGCCCATCCCATGCTGATCGTCTCTTTCTTGTCTCTGTCTTCTCTCTAGACAAACCAGTTAACCAAAATGTCACTCGTGGGTGCTGCTGTTCGGGAGTTTAGTAGCCACTGCCACCATACAGTGCAGCACATGATTGGTCCTCTATTATTTAACTTGTGTTTGTTTGATCCCTTTAACCACCTCATAACTTTCTGTAGAGCTCTCCCATCCCACCATGTCTATCAAATAGCTCTATTAGATTCATATATGTAGGAAGAGTTTAAATCATACATAAAGTAATCACTTGCTTCATCTTTTGAAAGGATTATGCTTTCAGGATTTCCTTATTGCCTTCATCAAGGATTTATGGAATGCTCACTAGATTACTGAGCACCAGTCAAGGCATTAGGAAGGTCTCACGGGCCACACTGACTTTTCATATCTTATTAGACCCAAAAAGATGAGAGAGGCATAAGAAAAATCTTTGAAGAGATGCATCATTTCCAAGCCAAAAATACTGGCTTGCTAGCAGGCATCTGACTTCAGCCATAATTTACTGGAGACCTGGACATTGGCTGTATATCTTGCTAATGACTAGACTCTACTCTGGTGATAAATTACAGTGACTCAAAAACAGTAGACTAGGCCACTGAATCTAGGTTTCCCTGCGTGAGCTTTTCTAGGCAGGAGCAGCCGTCCCCAGAGCGAGTGTGTTAGAGGATCTAGAGGGTGACAAAGGACACCTCCAGTCAGGACCCAATCTCTTTTTTATACAGCTGATGTCACTTGGTCACCCACATGTGACTACAGTCAGCAGCGCACAGTCCCTTTAAAAAGCAGAACAGGCTCCTAAAGAGTGCGTTTTAGAACGCACACTTACTCTTTATTCTTTTATTACAATTGACTTGTCTTTTGCTAAGCTGCTCTCTTCTCTGAGAAGATTTATAATGTCAAGAATGCACTTACAAGGATAGTTGAATAAGTAATAAAGTTCTAAAGGAACGCTTGTGTTAATTTATAATGCGCCATTTGTCGACAATATGAAAGACATTATTTCAAACAAAGGTAACTAGAGGGATGTTAATAGCCAGGAAATGTATTTATGCTAGCTCTTATTCTGAGTAAGGCAGTGCATTGTAGAACGCATTTGTCATCATGTTAGTAGTGCTCTTAATTGTCTCTAATTGTCATAATTTACTTTTTAAATCAAAATATCATGCTTTCCACAAACTTCCAGTTTTAGATATTATACATACTAAAATATGCCACACTTTTGGTTTTAGTAAAAGAAACAAATGGCTCAGATGTAATTCCACATGTTAGTCTAGCATCGTTTTATTTAGGAAGGCTGGACTGTTCCCAGATTGCAGATAAGTAGAGAATTGGGCAATTATCCAGAAAACTGAATCCAGAAAAAATGTTTTTCTGGATTTTTTTTTTTTTTTCCTCTCTTGGGCCACAAATATCTAAATATATTGGATTAGCCACTTCTTTTACATGGCCTATGAAGACTCAGTCTAAAGCTGAGGGAACAAACAAAATTCTACCAGTCTTCCTTTGGGGCTTCAGTGGCCTTATTGCTGGTTGATGGGGTTTATTGTACAGAGACGAGGAAAGAACAGGCAATAGCTACATTCCTTGGGAGCCTCTTTGGGTAATCCCCTCATCTACATCCATCAATTTTTTTAGATGAGGCTATCAACAATGCAGGATTAGGGAAGTTGTTCCACTTCAGTAGATGGGTCCAACACGGGGAACAGATGGGGTAAAATTAGTTAGTTACAGGATTCTTCATCGATTGACATCTGCAGTGCCCCACAGTTTTTGGTGAGCCTGGTTCTTCTGTCTGTGGCTGTGGGTGATCCATTCCTTGGGAGAGTCTTCCATGGTCTCATGCATGCAAACCTAAATTGTCTCCCCCTTTGGTCCCATTGCCTCACACTCCAAATCTTCTAATTCAGCTGACCTACCAGTGAAGTAAATTTCCAAGACTCTAGCTTTCATCATTTTTATCCCCTAATCACAGTTCTCAGTGGCTCTCCCTGTCCTATAGGATAGTATCCAAAGTGCTCAGCCTGACACACAAGAGCTCCCTGAGATCTGCCCCGAACCATCTCTGCAGCATTCCTCCTGCATGCCCCTACGGGAAGCCTTTGCTCTAGTCCCATGCAGCTTCTCGGCACTCCCTGCCTGCTCTGGGCCATTCCGGACCTCACCTTCTCTTGCCTCCTCCAAATGCCCACCTCTCTTCTTCCCACTGTTCCAATTCCTCTGGCTCAGCAAGGCCCAGCCCCCTTCTGTTTCCTTCTTTGAGATCTCTCTGAACACTGTGGTCCATGGGGCCTTCTTTGGCTGAATCATTACCTGTCCTTGGCCACCTAATTGTGTCCCTTACAGGGGCAGCTGTTAGAGTGACATCTTGTTAGGACAATGACCTTTTTTCCTACAGTTAACATCTTTCCCCAGCTCCATTGTCAGCTTTGCACGTGACACCTTTTTTGTGTGCTCCAGGGCATCCTAGGCTCTCATTGAATAGCAGGGTGAGAAATGCTGAGGCTGATTGTAGTTTCTACCCTTTCTACTACACCTTCTGCAGTGGGGGTATTCCATACCTTCATCATTCTGATAAAGACAGATGAACCCTGAGAAGCCCAGGGCATGAACAGTTTTCCCAAAATGGCTCAGGGCTGGCTCTGGGCTCTGAGTGCCTAGATTAGAAAAGCGGTTTCGCTGCTTACTAGCTATATGATACCTCTTTACCTCTGTGCCCTCATCAAAAAGGAGGATAATAATGGTACCCATATTGATGGTCGTTTTTAAACATCTCCTTTAACTAGGAGTGTCAGTTGGCAGTAAAAGCACAGGATCACTCCACTATTGAACAGTGGACTTTGGAGATGGGTCTCCATTCTCCAGGCTAGTCTGGTAGCCTGGATGTTCTCAGGAGTGGAATTACAGGGTTTTGCCCTGGGACCATCTACTGAGATTAGAAGCCCAATGACACAGAGACAGATTTGCTTTCATTTTCATGTACTTTCCCTCAGCCCCTTGGCCAAGCAATAGTAATAGCTTGCTAAACTGAGAAAGGCTATAAGCAAACCTTTCTAGCATTGGGTAGGTGACTGGATCTAAGATCAACACAGGCCAGGAAGGGATAGAGAGCTGGACAAGACGCATCTAAGCCATTCAGGTGAGACAATGAAGAATTCCAGACCTGGGCTAGGAAACATCCACAGGTGTCCTAGACACTCCTGAGCTCCCTGGGGCAGAGCCCAGTGAGGCACTTACCCCCAAACCACAATACCATTGTGCCTGTATGCTGCTTGTCTTTTACCGTATAGATTTGTACTTAAGTCACCTCTTTTTCACATTTAGGTGGTTTCAAATATTTCATCTAATGGGCTGCTTTTCCTTTAGGTCTACATCTGGCAAGGTTGAGGAAATCCCCTTCCTCCCATGGGCCGGTGAGACCCCCAAGGCCCTCACCCTGGGTTAGACCGGAAGACAACTCATTTGACTACTGGACACACCTGGAAGAGCCCTCTGTCTGCAGAGTGGTGAGTGGGAGAGTTACCTTGAATTCAGTCTCAATGTTGGCTAGTCTGGCCAATTCGTTGCTTAGTTCCAGCGCGGTGAGGACGGGGTCTTCACTGGACAGAGACAAGTAGGCGGCACTGGCCAGTCCCTTGTAGGCATTCATGCGGGAGCGTGAGTGGCTGAACGAGTCCTTCCGCTGCTTCTCAGTGCACTCATTGCACTTGCAGAAGTAGTCGTGTGGCCGCTCGATGCGGGCACCCTTGAGCAGGAGGATGTGCACGATCTCATACTCCTGGCAGTGGGCTGCCAGGATGATGGGCGTGATGTCGTGGGAGAAGCGCGTGCCGTCCTCGTCGTAGGCGTAGAAGTCGTCATCACGCAGCTCCTGCTCCAACGGGCTGAGGGTCAGGCGTTGGCCCTGCGCGAAGGCCGGGTGGTTGAGGATGGCCTCCACGATGCGCACGTAGCCCTTGCTGATGGCCAGCAGCAGCGCATCCCCCACCCGCGCCAGGTTCTCCTTCTTGAGCAGCAGCTCCGTGACCTCCAGGTGCTCGTTGCCCACGGCCAGCTGCAGCGCGTTTTGCCCCATGTAGTCCACGCAGTTGAAGTTGAGGGTCTTGGACTCCTCCAGCATTTTCCTGACCACGGGGATGTTGCCATACTCGGCTGAGTCTAGGAAGCGCTCCTCCTCGGGCGTGAGGCTGGTGCCTTTCTCGTTGAACATGTAGGCGGGACCCCGGATGGCCTGGCGGCGGCCCTTTTCCCTCAGTGTCGTGTGCCGGCGCTGCATGTTTTTGAAGGTACTGCTCCCCAACCTGTGGGAGTACAAGGCAGAGAGGCTCGGTTACTCTCCCAGGGGCCTGCGGGGTACCCAGGGGCAGAGCAAACCCAAGTTGTCGAGGTGAAAAGGGATCTCACGATGGGGATCTTACGAGAAATTATGAAATCTTATTAGAAATCATTCTCCTTTTATTGAGATGAAGACCGGTTGGCTAACCTGAACTATTCCTATTCATACAGAGGGATATTGATTTGGTTATCCAGCATCTGTACTGCCTTGGGTGGAGGAATGGTGGCAGACTGAAGTGTGGGTTCAGGTGGAGGGGAATGGGAGATAGGGAGTGTGTGGGGTAGGAATGAGGTCGAAACAGGCCGAGGACGGTGAATTTTCTCTCCTTTTGCACAAAGTTCAGCACATCACTTAACTTCTCTGGGCTTTGATACCTTGCTTCTTTGTGAATTTACCTGTACAATGTGGGTAATTTTTTGTGTGCCGTAGGGTCCATCGGAGGATTAAGTGAGGTGACCTATATTAGAAAGTCATGTTGGTTTTGTTCCGTACCCTCCTGCCTGTTGGCATACCCAGTTCCCCCAGGGCTCCGCTGTAGACCTGACTACCGAGGATACTGCTGTCTTTGCTTCGGGTGCATTGCCCCCTTGATCTCCCTCACTGTGACAGCCCTCCTGCAACGTGCAGGCAAGGGCACGCGCCTCTGCTTCCGCAATCAGTGCTGTCCCGGGTGGCTGTCCTGTATGGGGACTGTGCTTGCTTTCTGGTCCCCGTCCAGCCTGAGCATCTCTGAAAGGGCAAGCTGCAGCAGGAAGCAGGCCTAGACACATTGCCACTTACTGATGGCCACTGAAGTGTGTCCCCTGAGGAAATGCAGCCCTAGCTTCCTCAGATCAAACCTTGATTTTTGTATGGATGGAAGAGCAGGTCAGTTCAGATATTGGCTTTATTTTTCACTTGCTCTTTGCTCTTGTGGCAGAGTGTACAGGTTAATACTAATACTACTGGTAATAGTGGTTAAACATTTATTAAGCACCTGTTCTCTGCCAGGCACTATGCTAAGCAGTTAATAATTTCACATATATTACTGGTGCAATTGTGGCATCGATTCCATTACAGGTGATAATGCTGACACAAGTAGAACTGAGAGATAGGCTTTGAAGTCAGAGGGCTTAGAGTAGGAGTCCTGCCTCCACCTTTCGCCATCTTGGTAACTTTGGGCAAGTGACTTAGCCTTTAGTTTGCCAGGGTTTTAAAGGTCAGACTAGGGAGACAAACCATAAGAGACTCTTAATCTCATGAAACAAACTGAGGGTTGTTGGGGGTTAGGGGTATAGGGATAGGGTGGCTGGATTATGGACATTGGAGAGGGAATGTGCTGTGGTGAGTACTGTGAAATGTGTAAGCCTGATGATTTACAGACATGTACCCATGGGGCAAATAGTGCATTATATGTTAATTAAAAAGGTCAGACTAGAGAAAATAAAAGGTATTGTGTCACTTGAGCCTGAGTCAGATACTCCATCTCCAGCTAGCAGTGAGACTTTGAATGGATCCCTGGCTTAGGATGCTTTCACAATAATATAGAGTCTGGACCACATGATCCCTAAATCTCTGCAAACTTGAATAGCTGATTCCCCAATTGGCCCTACCCATATTTTCTGTTCTCTTTTTTTTTCTAGTCTACCCCTATCACATTAAACATATAAAATTAGAATGGCATACATTTCAATAAGACACTATGTATTCTAGAGAGTAAGTACTTGGGGATTTATTTTGAACTATTTTCTGTGTTTTCAGTTGTCTTTTTGTTGTTGATCATATTTCCATGCATTAAGAATACTTATTATTTTATTTAAGCCATTTATTAAAAAAAAAAGTAATCCTAGAAGAAGGACTTTAAACTAAATCTAGTGCTTTGAGATTTAAAAAAAAAAAAAAAGAGGCAATCTTGTGATTTTTAAAATTTTGGGCACCATCTGGTTTTCTGCTTGTTTTACCTTTTGACCTGCACAAATCCTTTTAGTTTTAGCTCCTTCAGGGGGCCCTATCTGGCATAAGGCAAAAGACTTAGAGCTCAGAGCTTATGCTCTAATCTTACTTAGGGCTGAGTCCCACACTTTTTGGGGGAAGTTGAATAGTTTTTGCTAAACTATTCAACAGAGTGGCTTCTTCATCTGCAGAAAATTAAAAGGAATAATTATGGATAACTCTGTCAAAATGTAACCGTGGGTGATAAATCCTAACAGAGAGCTCTGCGCTCCGTTAGGAAGAGATCTGAACTGCCATCCACTTTTCTAAAGTGGATTTGGGTAAAAGATTTCCGGGGAAGAGGTTCTCAGGATTCAAGTTCACAAGTTTCTCTGAACCCATTTCTCTCAACAATGCCATCTTCCCGGAGAGAAAGGCTGCTTATTGATGCCAAAGCAGACTGTAGATTGGGAGTCCACTAGAGACTGAGATAGGAGAGGGACTTATAAATAGGGTGCAGGCATTTATTATTACAGATTTTTCATGGGGAAGAAGAGACTGAGTTGAAAGCTAAGCAGTCACCTCATTTGTATCCCCCAAAGAGCCTTGTTTCAGAGGATGTTATGACATCATTTTCAAGGTCTGTCATCTGGGTACACACACACAGGTGGGAATTGAGCCCATAGAAGACTAATAGTCTTTCTAATGGAATTACTTAGTGTGTCCTATGATGAGGCTGACATTCCTTTCAGCAGCACCTCTCTGGGTTTGGCCCTTACAGCTCAACTTGAGAAAAGGTAGTTTCCACTCAGGAGCACCTGAGTGATGTGTCAGAGATGAGATGAGATGGCAACTGTTCTAGAAAGAGCCAGGGCTTCAGCTTGTTTCCCTGTCACTTTTCCATTAGAGGTCTGCTCAAGAGGGAGACTAGGTCCGACTCCAAGGTCAGGGGTATACAACTAATACATAGCAACCAGCCATGGAGAGATTAATTCAAAGGAAACATAATAACTACTGAACCAAGTCAGAGCAGAGAAACATTTCACAAGGAACATGCAAGTACCCAATCTAAATTCTGAATCTGTATGAATAGCATAGACACCACATCTTAAAAACTTAAGGGATGTGGGGCGCCTGGGTGGCTCAGTCGTTAAGCGTCTGCCTTCGGATCGGGTCATGATCCCAGGGTCCTGGGATCGAGCCCCGCATCGGGCTCTCTGCTCGGCAGGAAGCCTGTTTCTCCCGCTACCATTCCCTCTGCTTGTGTTCCCTCTCTCGCTGTGTTTCGCTCTGTCAAATAAATGAAATCTTTAAAAAAAAAAACAAAAAACTTAAGGGATGTTAAAGCGTTGTTTGATAATTTCCCTCATTAGACAAACAACGAATAAACATAAAAGCAAGGTGTTCGCATTCTTATTTTTTAAGTGAAGCAGAAAGCCTAAACATTAGGGCAAATAATTTCTGCACAAGGGTAGAGTGTCATATAAATCTTGATATGTCTATAATAATTATGTTTTATCAGGGAAAAAACATATGTGTGTGCCTAGTATTTGTCAGAATGTCAAATGTCCTCCCCATTTGACGTGCATTTTTCTGAATGACCTTGAAAGCAGACACCCAGATGTAGTAAGAAACAAACAAGCTTCTCTTTCCCAGCTTTTAAAAAGCTTTGAGATGCGTTTGGATGCTTCCAGATTTGTCAGTTCTGCTATTTTCCTAGGAGAATTTGGCCTTGATGCAACCCTATGGGTCCTCCAGTCATACCCAAGGATATACCGGGGCATCCTGTTCTGTGAGGTTGCTGCCACCTTAAAGGGCTTCACAGCCCTGACCGACAAAATTCTGAAATATTTAAAGTATACATTGTGGGGCACCTGCCAAATAAAATCTTAAAAAAAAAAAATAAAGTATACATTGTGGTGACTTGATGTAAGTATGCATTGTGGAAGGAATCCCACCATCTAGTTAATTAACACATTCATCGCCTTACATGTATGTATTTGGTGAGAACATTAAGTTCTCTCTTAGAAAATTTTGTTTATATAATACAGTGTTATCAACCATTTTATCACTGTATTGTACACTAGATCTTCATCTTACAGCTGAAAACTTTTACTCTTTTACCAACCTTTCCCTGTTTGCCCAATTTCAGCATTTTTGTACTTGAGAATATATTTAGCCTTACCAATAATCTTGACATTATGGAGAGTCAGGCTTTAGCCATACATTTCAGATGGGTTGGAAAGAATCCACAAAAGATGATATGTCAAAAAGATAAATTCATTTGGCTCACAATAGCTGGTGGCCACAACTCACACTCATGAATCAGCTGTGTTGCTCTGCTGGAGTTTGAGGATACCGTCCCAGTTTCAGGACCAGTAACGAGCAAAATGATTCTCCTTAAAATCCAATTAGCATTTGATTGCCCTTACTCTAATATTTTTCTTAAAAATGAACTTTGAATGCAAATGCTTTTTTATTTGCATATGTTATTAAGATAATGAGCGATCAAACTCATCAAACATCTCCAGTAAGGTACTGTATTTCATCTTTCATAAATGCATACATTGACATTTGATGTCATTGAGAAGAAGGGTTTCAGTGGAAACAAAACCATATTTGAGAGGAGGACTGATTATTAAACTCCCTCTTGATCCCTTGGTTGCTATTTTTATCAAACTGCTTTTACAGATGCATCAGCCAGACTGAAGAAAGCCAGATGTCAGTGATCCATGAAAAGTATAAATTCTGCACCCTAAATCCAGCTGCAAATAAGCATGACCATTAAGCATTTTGGAGACAGGGATTGTGATTAATTACGGGTGAAGAAAAGGACACTTAATCAAAATGTCTTTTTGGAGACATTTGTTGTCTTTTTCATAAAATTATTCCATGCACCATAGGTCTCTGTGGAAATCACCCAAGCCTGAAACTAAGTCAGTCTGTACCATTCCACAACTGAATGTAGAACCAAACAAAATCCAGGAGTTAGTCTAGTTACCTAGGAAAACCCAGCTCTGGTCTGTGCCTTCTCTCCCAAGTGTACACAATCTCAGTTTTAGTCCAGAGCAACAGTGATGAAATAGTCAAGTGATACGGAATCTTCTCCTAAATCTCAGTTTTCTTACCAAAGTAAGGGAGTAGTAAAATCCATCCTCTCTGCACCTCAGCCACAGTAAAGATGCAGTAATGTAGATCACATGTCCTGGATACTGTGAAGCCTTATGCAAATGTCCGTGACAGTAATGATCAAAAAATCTTACATACCAGTACACTTAAGTAAATGACTATAAATTGGCTTACGTTTTACTCTCCACTGATACAGTCAGCTTAGCTGTTTTTCTAAATGACTGTATAATAGTCATAGCTAACATACATTACACACTTGCCATGTACCAGACACTCTGGTAAGTGCTTTGTACGAATTACTGTTTTAATTCACGCAAGTCATGCGATAGGCTTATCAATTTTCCTCAGTGACTAATTTTAATGATTAACATTTATTACACATTAACCACGTTGCAGGCACTATGCTGAGTACTTTACATGTATTATTTTAAATTCTCATAAACTACTACATGATGCCGGTGCTATTGTCATTCCCATTTAACAGGTGGTGAAATGAGGCTGAGAGAAATTAACCACTTTTGTTAAGGCTACATAACTTGTGCGTGGTAGATCCCCTATTAGGAGTCTCATCTGTTTGGTTTCAAAGCCAGTGCTTTGGGCTGGTATGCCAATTCCATCCCTTTTCTTCCTCCATTTTTTCTAAATTTTTTTCATTAGAAAGAAACTACTAAATTTTTTCATTAGAGTGCAGGATCCTTAAGGGCAAGGGAATTACTTGTTTATATGGCATGGTACCTGGTGCCCTGTACCCCTGGTGCATGGTCAAATAATGTAATCAGTTCTTAAATACTTGAATTTGGGTTGGTCATAAAAGAAGACCAATAAAATAGAAGTGTTAATGTTTACAAATATCGGAGCCATATGATCCTGTAATTGTTATTTCCTGTTTGTGCTGACAATGTTTAAAATAAGGTATGAGTTCCAAAGCCAAATTATTTTCCAGCTCCGCTATAAATAATGGTCCATAAGTTGCTAGAGGAGACCATTTATATCAGAGGGTATATTAAGCCCCTTGGGTGACTGGAGCATTCCCATTTCTTCAAGATACTTCTGAAAAATTTTTCAGAGGCATCCAATTAATTTCTAAGTATCATCTTCCTTATTCTGTTGAAGTTGAGGTGAGATAGTACCTATAAGTTATAGTACCTAGTAAGTACTCTACTAACATTGGATGCTATTAACTGTCTTAGTTTAATATACTCAAAGTAATTATGGATCTTTAGCATTCAAGTTCTTACCTAAGTTAGTGGCAATAATTTGCTTGTACAACACATGCATCTTAAATAAAAGGAAAGTATCCATGCAGTTATCCCATGAATATACATGAGTTCATATACCTTACCATTCAGGTCCTATGGGAATAGCAAAATATCCTTTTGCTACTCATTATAATACATTATATTGAGATATACTTTCCAAACATTTCTGCTTGAGATATGCTTTCCAAACACAATAATGTGTTACATTTTTTCCATTACATCTTGGATTGAAAATATTATCTAGATTCCTGAATGTTAATAAATGATTTTATCAACTTATTTTTCAACAAATAACATCATTTAGAGGTTATTCTATGTATTTTCAAACTACCTTTTATGTTAGCCATACAAGTATAAATAATGCTAGGTATGTGCTTCTTTTATTTCTTCTTTCTTTTTAATCCTTATTTGTCTTATTTGGAACTGAGGAGTTAGGAACCTGGATATCTGTATCTCACTGTGTGTATCTCCAGATAGAACTGAAATGATAAGTTCTTACAATTACATGTATTTTTCCCCAAAGATTTGTCTTGGTATAAAATATATGTGCAACCTTTTAACTGTTAAATTAACCTTTGTGACAGGAGAGCCTGAAATGATCATTCACTACTGTGAAAATAAGAGAGACCCTTAAATTGTGAAATGACAATACTGAATAAAGTAACATGCTGAATATTTATCTGGGGGGGAAATGTTGATTGCCTTTCCTGAGCAAGAAATCCTGGCAGTTCTCATCCAGGATACCACATGTATCTGAAATTAGCCTCAGTGAGGCTCCACATAGTTCTCATTTTTTCTGGGTTAATTACTGCCTGGAGGAGCTAGTTAATCTGTATGCCCCTAAGCTTAGGAGCGAGTGTTTTTGGAAATAAATTTTTATGAAATGTAATTGTGATGTAGAACCTTGGCAAGTTGTTAAATAATTAAGCCAATGCCATTGTTTAGAAGATCTTACTGAGTTTGTATCATATTCATAATGATTATTCAGGATTTAATGTGTATTCATTCATAAATCTGATGTGTGTCCAGTGGTTCAGAAATAGGACCCACCAGCAGGTGGCATACTGAGGCAAAAATTCACTGAGTGCCACCAGACAGGGTCAATCATTATTGCCTCTTTCAAATCTACCCTGAATTCATTAAGCCTTTAAATTACAATTAATGGCAATAGCATCTTGATTAAGTCTATTCAGTCACACTTAAGTGAATTTACAACTTCACTTGTATAGAAGGAGATTCTGTGTTACAGAGTTTCAAAGCTTGTGTCAAAGCCCTGCCCAGATTACATCTCTTTTATTAAGAGCATATTCATTATGCCAAAATGGACATCTAAAGGACATATTTTCCACAAATAAAAGGAAAGAAAAAATAACAGCCTCTTTCTTCCAACCTGTAGTTATTTAATGGTGGCTACTTATCAGAAGATAGCTGCCTTCCTCTTCCTATCCCCATATTTATGTTAAAATAGTCACAAAAATGTCAAATTAAAAAGCTGTCAGTGGTGAAGTAGAAGAACAGACAACACATATACTCTCTTCCAGGAATAAAAGAAAAAACTGCACTCTAACACAAAAAGACTGGGTTACCAGGATAAGTTGTCTATTTTAAATGGATTTTTAAACTTAGACTTCCAAGGAAAAGTAAAAAAAAAAAAAAAGAATTCCTCTACCAAGCCAACAAATAAGAAAGATTTCAGATCCAGATTTACATCTAAAAATCCAAGCAATGCACAAGAGGGAGAAGGCTAATAAATAAAAGTTTAATTCCCTATTTCAGCAAGAAAACAACCTCTGTTGGAAAAATCATTATGAAAGAATCATCATAGTTACTTACATTGAGGGAGAAATAAGCTGGCTGGTCCCTCCTCTCTAGATGACCGGAATCCGGTGTCGAGTTGCGGGAATCTGGCTCCCCATGGGTGGTAGCCGAGCAGATGCCGCTCTCCGTGGTGCTGAAGTGTAGAGCTGGTCAAGTGAGTGGAGTTGCGAAGATGTGAAAGCGCGCTTCTCTGTCCTTTGTGCTGCAATGGTAAAAACTCGCCTTCCGAGGCAGACTTGCCTTACCGTTCTTTTCTTAATCTGGGGGAAATTTCCCAGGGAACATGACGGAGAAGGATCTGTGTGTGAGACTGGCATGTGGTGTGCTGATGGGTTGGTATAGTTCCCACCCCTCCTCCCAGACAGTAGCTTTGAAAGGGAGGTGTCAACTCTGCCTTCGTACCATAGATCCTCACGATTTCTACCTGCCCCCTCTCAGATCCCAGAACAGTGCACCACACACACACACACACACACACACACACACACACACAGGCATGCACGCACCTCAATTATGTAAGGCAGCAGGTTCTGGCTCCTGAGGCAGAATATTCATCTGTTTAAATAAATGAAAAATGAGGAATGAATTGATTTCCTACCTGTTGTGTCTGTGAGTGTTTACACAGGGAGGGAGCTGAAAAGAAAACTAAAACCCGAAGAACTTGGAGAATGACAGAAGTAGTTTTTTGTTTTTTTTTTTTTTAAATAAGCTTTAAGTCACATCCCACTTTGTCTTCTGTGAATGATGCATCTCCTAACTAACTCCTAATGATAATCTCCTAACTCCTAACAAAACTACCCTTTTGTTTTATGATCTTTTAACATCGTCTAAGATCAGGAAGAAGTCAGTGGTATAGATCAAGTCTGATGTTAATAACAGGACTTTAAAAGGATTAGCTTTCATTTGTAACTTTCCATTTTTTGTAAGGGAATTCCTAATGCAGAAATCCATTTTCCGCACAATCCCCACTCTCACCAATTGCCTTGTTAACAAATGGCCTGTGATTCTTACACGCTAAAGTATTTTGATGGCCTCAAGAGAGAGAAACCTTCTTAATTGAAATATTGCCTGTGTGCAAAAAAAACCAGGATTACTCCCAGGATTTACCTCTGTCACTGAACAATAAATCAGAATGCTTATTCTTTGAAACTAACTCATGGATTAACAACTCACAGTCTGTAAAGGCTGTCTCTGTGTGTAAATGTAATACTTAGGGTTAAAGAATTGGCTTATAATGTATTTTTCGCAAGTCCATTCTGTGTTTATATACAAATCAGATTGCATTAGTTTATTAATATGCCACTACCATTTTCTCTGCAAGTAACATGGTGCATGGGGGAAGACCCTGGAATTTCGATTCATTTATTAACTGTGTGATTTTGGGCATAATACTGAACCTCATTGAACCTCTGTCTCCTTATATGTAAATGGTGGGTAATATTATGGGGGCCGTAATGCCTTTTACCAAATGCATGGTGATAATTAGTTGAAATAGCACATAAAACGCTCCCAGAAGAGTTAGTTAACACTTAAGAGGTACATATTAAGTTTGAGTGTTTTCTTCCTTTCCTTACTCAGAGAAGTTAAATTCTCTAGTTACAACTCTCTTTAATGCTTGACAACAAATTAATTTTATTCTTGTAAGCTTCTACACAAGCTTTCCAATGTAAATGATTGTGCTTTATTGGATAAAATATCTTTTTAAAATGAAATGGTCTTAAAATTAAGACTTTTTCTTTTAAAAATTTAATTCTTGAAGAACAAGGGGATTTTATTTTATTTATTTATTTTTCTTTAAGATTTTATTTATTTGACAGAGAGAAACACAGCAAGAGAGGGAACACAAGCAGAGGGAATGGTAGTGGGAGAAGCAGGCTTCCCACTGAGCGGGGAGCCCGATGCGGGGCTCGATGCAGGGATCATGACCCAAGCTGAAGGCAGACGCTCAACGACTGAGCCACCCAGGCGCCCCCAAGGGGATTTTATTTTTAATTAGAATCAGGAATGAATACATTGAACTCATTTGAATAGAATGTTAGTGAATTAAGAGCTACTTAATATCACATTTAAGTGTAGAGCAGAATATGTGAAGCCGACAAAAGTGTCTTACACAGCCGCAAAGTTAGCAAGTTAGCTACGACACTGGAAATATTCTTTGATTGGGATCCTCATCATCATGATTAGTGAAGCAGTACAGAAGAAGAGATTCTTAATTATAAAAAACTTTCTTAAGAATACTGGGTTGTGGCTTTTACTTGATAATGCTAGAGATTAAGTCTTATTATATTGTTTTTAATAAATAACCAAAAGAGTATTTTCATGAAATTCTGACATGAACTATGTTCTTGTTTCCACTCATGATGAGCTCATTAAAAAAAAAAAAGTCCTATTTAAAAAAATGTGACTGTCATTGTCTCATTGGAATTTCCTCACAGAGGAAATGAGCTAATTATTTTATAGATATATTAACCGAAGACAGGTCAGAATTAGGTCAGATAGCGCTTCAAAAGTGATAGGTTAAGATGACATTTGTGAAGGATCCAACCTTCATTATCCACATTATTAGAGAGCTTTATCACTTCTAGAGGATCTTGTATAGAACGTTTCATTTGGTGGGTTAATACTTATAATCTAAAAAATGTTACATACATGTCAAAATATTTTCAATATGTAAAATACAGAAATAATTAGGTCCTACCAATGGCGAAAGTTTAGAAGACTATAGATGCCTAAGGTTCTTGTGTAAGTTCTTGAATTTTGTTTTCTCCTTGGCTCACAGTAGAGTTCATACCATTCTAGTCAAACTTCTTATATTTTAATTTCAAAACTTCTAGTCCCTCAGTTTTATCACCTGTGAAATGAAATTTCACTTGTGGAGTTATAGTGAGGATGAAATGAGATAACTCATATGAAGGGCTTACAGCAGTGCCAGGCACATAGTCAGAGTTCAGTATACGTTAGTTTCCATTAGTGCTCAACAGCCCACTCAGTGACTGAACAGTGAACACACTCTTGATCTGTGGTTCTCAGACTTTGTGTGCTCTATTGTCACCTAACCAGCCCGTTGAAAATATAAAAATACAATTTTCTGGGGCTCCTTCCCTAGGGAATTTGCCTTTTTTTCCTCAAGAACTTCTGGTCATTCTGTTGCAGGAAGTTCATAAATCACATTGTGAGGAAATACTGCTCTTGTCTATTGGAAGAGTAATTTGTTTTAGAAACTGCAGCCTTGAGTATGAAAGTCTGCTTCAAATGACTGAACCCCATGCTACTTTGTTTGGTTATTGGACAGACCCCTGGCTTTTTCTCCTTCTTCTCCTAGATAGAAGCAGCAGTATAGTAATCAGACTTCTTCTTACATTTCTCTTTAAATTCAGTTAGCCAACATATAGTACATCATCACTTTCAGATGTAGTGATATAAGAAAGTGACACACACACACACAAAGAAAGTGATATAAATTTCCTTTATATAAATATAAATATATGAAGGAAAAAGAAATCTGGTTGAAATTTCCAGAAGCCACCATATTAAACTCATACTCAAAAAGAAAAGGTGATCTATCTCATCTTGGTTGATGGAGATATCACCGTAAAACTTCTGCAGAGTGAACACCGATCTGATAAAAATCTTGTACTCTAGATTATTCTCAGGTCATGAAAAATTGTGTTTTAATTCAACAGGTGAGGAGTGACTAGACATGGCATTGTGTCTCAAAGGGATGATAAGAATAATGCTAATTTAATCCTATCCATTTTATGTATTTTATGGAAAATTATTGATCTTCTGTTTTGAGCTGTAAACTTGTAGATTTCAGTGGTCGTGCCCTTAAAGGATTTTTATCACCTATAATTTGCCAGTAACCTATTAAACTTTTCATGAAAAAGCAAGCAGAAAGTAATATGAAATAGATAATTATTTATACATGGTGATTCCCTTTCAGGGAAGGACTTGCACAGAGGTGACAGTCAGCTGACAGACCCCAGCTTTCATATCCTTCAGGGTTTGCCTCAGCTGCACAGAACCATCTTACCTGACATCACACCATTTCTTGGGCAGCCTTTATCTGGTGACTGAGCCAGGTGGGAACAAATATACCATTTTAGGGACAGTCTTAAAAGGAACACTTATTGCAGAGCTCACTGACATATTGGTCCACTTATCAAAGTTTGATTTCTTCCTGTTTTCAGTCCTACTTCCTCTCTCTTCCTTTCAGAAATGCTGATCCCTAATAAGTATCTTTCATCTCAAATTGTGTCTCAGTTTCTGCTTCCAGGAAATCCAACCTTCATTAATTGGTAGTTGGTGTGGTTTGAGAAAGTAGGTGATAAGATGGGGTTTAGACTTGGATCATTATCTAGATGGCAATGCAGATCCCATCACTGGTCATATGTGGAGCATAGACAGACATCCTGATGATGGTCAAGTTCCTAAGCTTTTACCTGTTTTAAACTGGGAGTTTATACTGGTGGAAGAGAATGCATTAGCAGGTGTGATATATCATGCATTTGAAACTTACAGGAGAAATAATAATGTTAAGCATAGTGGTATTGGATTGTTATTGTTAAATGCCACTGATACCCAAAGAAAGATAATGAGTAGTTATGGATGTATAGTAGTTAAGGATGTATAACAGGCAATTAAAATCCAGGTGTAAAAGCCAGAGGACCTCTTGGTTGCATATGGAGAAGCTCTTATAAAGTCTAGGAGGAAGATAGAGAAGGTCAGGGTCTAAGCCTAGGAATTAATATTCAGAGGATTGAATTCAGAGATGACTAAATGCCCAACCAAAGCAAGTCTATCATGCCAAGTACTTTGGGAAAATCCAAGGGTCTGATGGGATGAGGACATCTACATTGATGTCTCTCAAGATTTTGACTTCCCATTTATCTCTGAACCTTTGAACCTGTAGACATGGTCCATTTATCTCTATCAAGAGTTAGTACCACCTGTCTCACACTGGAAGGCTTTATAAAGACCTCTCACCCATGTATTCATCATATGTCTCTCCTAGGACCCATACTGCCTTCCCTACTGCCACAGGCCTACAACCGAGTTAGATTGTACACAGGCTGTGAACTGGTGCTAATATCTAGAGACCCATAATATAGCAGAGGATGTTATGAGTCTGATAAGGTAGGAAAGGGATAACGCTCTAAAGGAGCTATAAGAACCAGCCAACATTTGCTGGAAGGAGTCAGGGGAGTAAGTGTGGACTTGGATTCTAAGAATGCTTGATCAAGGGGGCCTGAAATAAAATTTGCATATTGAAGAGTTTATCAACAATGAACTCTAGGAAAAAACCTGAGGGTTGCTAGACAGAAGGTAGGTGGAGGGGAAGGGCTAACTGGGTGATGGACATTAAGGAGGGCACTTGAAGTATTGAGCACTGGGTGTTGTATGCAACTGATGAATCACTGAATTCTCCCTCTAAAACTGTAATATAGTATATGTTAATTAAATTGAATTTAAATAAAAAATTAAAAATATAAGAGCTTGTAGATGTGGGGATGCTGGAATGAGTAGTTTTGGCTGGAAGGCCCATGAGCCAATTATGTTCCTGGGACCTAGAAGACACATCTTTTACCAAAGACATAAGAAATGCACTGGTTAGAAGAGCACCAGTGTACCACATTTTACAATGTAGGTCTTCTTTGTAGGCCAGGGCTGGCAGTAGCACAGTCTGTTACAGGGCTTGGTTCACAGACTACAGTCGGCATGTAATAGAACCCTGAAACAATGGAGGCCAGATGGTGGTACTTAAACATCCTTAACCAGTCTGTTGTAGCATTGTCATGACCAGCAAGAATGATGGGGCAATCACTAACCTACAGAGTAATGGAAATGGTTATTAGAAAATAACATCTCAAAGGAAGGAAGAAGTAGATGGGTAACTGACTAAGGTACTACTCAGTTTGTGGCTATAGAAAAATCAAGAAAGGATAACTAGCAGGATGTGGGTGTCTCACTTCAATAAAAAGTCATGATCCTAAATGCATATTACGTAGTCAAAGAAGCCTTTCTGAAAAGGCTTTATACTGTATGATTCTAACTATATGACATTTTTGAAAAGACAAAATTATGAAGACAATAAAAGGATCACTGATTGCCAAGGGTTGGCAGAGAGGGAGAGATGAATAGGCAGAGCATAGAGGATTTTTAGGACATTGAAACTCTTCCTAATGGTATTAGATGGATACATGTCATTATATGTTGTCAAAATCTATAGAATGTATAGCACCAAGAGTGAACCCTTATATAGGCTGTGGACTTTAAATAGTAATGATGTGTCAGTGTAGGTTCATCACTTGTGACAAATTCACCATTCCGATGGAAGATGGTGATAGTGGGGAAGGCTGCGTATATGTAGGGACAGGGGATATATGGGAACTCTCTGTACTTTCTGCTTGGTTTTGCCATGACCCTAAAACTGCTTTTAAAAATACAGTCTTCTCAAAACAAATCATGATCCCTTGTCCAGTTTCTGGATCTGATCCAGTTTTCAGTTCTGGGAGCGATAATTGAAATGGTGGGCAAATTCCTAGGAGAAAGAATATCTAGGTTCTTTATGTGGTAGTGGTTCCTCTAGCCCTTCTCCAAAGGGTCTAAGGGAATGCCCAGGCATTTTGAGATCTTTTGTACTCAGGATCTGAGTTGACATTAATACCCAGGGACTCAGTTCTTTGGCATGGTCTCCTTGTTAGAGTGGTGGCATAGAATGAACAGGTAATAAATGAAATGCTGGCCAGCATTGAGCTTGCAGGAGGTATTCTGGGGCCGCGAACTCACCTGATGCCCATTTCCCTGATCCCAGGATATTAAGTGACTTTGGCATACTTGGCAGTTGGTGTAGCCTCCACATTGGGTCTTAGTCATGTGGAGTAAAAACTATCATAGCAAGGTAAACAAAGTGGAAGGCTTTTGAAGCTTTTCCCCACACTCCCTACACAGCCAAGATAGTAAAGTAAAAAACAGTAGGACATCCTGGGGAAGGAAAATAGTGAAAATTAATTGTATCCTTTAAGATTTAAAGGATACAGAGGTTATAGTCTCAAGGTATCTCATTTAATTGGTCAGTCTATGCTTGCAGAAACCAGTGTTCCCAGGGTGATAAACGTAGACTACTGCAGATTGAAGCAAATAGTAGCCCCAGTCACAGGCACTGTACTAGATGTATCTTTTGGGAGTAGATTAATAGGCCTTGGTATGTTGTAATTATTTTGGAAAATATGTTATTTTCTACGCCAAATCATAAATGAAGATCAGATATTCACGTGGAATAGACAGTTTTGCTTGTGGACTTAACGTTATTGATCCTACTCATTGTCATGATATAGAATATAGAATACTGTAAATATAGGACTTACGTTATCAGTCCTACTCATTGTCATGATATAGAATAAAGAGATTTAAACTGCCTGAGCATAACATAGAACATTGTATTAACTTATTAAGTTGTTGATAATGATATTATGTTGATTGGACCTGATGAGCAAGAGGTGGTCAGCATACTGGAGGTCCTGGTAAGACACATGCACTCCAGAAGATACGAGATGAAACCTGTGAAGATTTATGCTTTTTTTTTTTACACCTATAAAATTTTTTAGACATCCAGGAATTGGAACATGCTTGTCCATCACCTCCTAAGTAAAAGACCAGTGTCTTGCAATCTCCTACCCCAAGAAATGTGTGTGTTTTTTCTAAAACTAAATAGCATGTATTATGTCTCTTGCATGGTCTTCTGGATTTAATCTGAGATCATAGCCTGATTTTTATGCATGAGCCAGTTTTTCTGCACTGAGCAGGGTACTGCTACCTCAGTATTTTTTGGTTTCCCATTCCCCTCATCCCCTCAGCCTCACTTCCACCCCCAGCCTGGCTGCTTCTCCTGTAGTGTTCCTATGGTTCTGTTTATATCAGTTGTAACAAGAGATATGCCTGTTCTCACTTACACAGAAAACCTTGTTGTTCCAGATTCAATCAGCTAGCTTCATGTTCCCCCGCATAGTTTTTAAGGTTATTTATTTAAATATCTGATGTATTTTATTGTAACAGACATTTTCTTTGCCAACATTGCCTATTTCAGTGGTACTTCACCATCTATTTTACAAAGGAAATTGGACATTTTAAGTGGAAAAGAAAAGCAAGCAAAAAAGCCAGAAAACACATGTATTATATGGTTCTGGAGTCAGCAAATTCTACAGCTAAGGGTTCTGCTCCAGCCTATATTACAGGAAACATGGAAGTTTGACAGCTTTAAGTGGAACCCGAGCAGGAAAGGAATCTATACTAGGATCAAGTTGTACTGCAAGTGGCCTGGCTCTTGGGACACACAATCTGGCAGACCAAGGAGTATTAGGGGTTATCATTGGTGGGAAAAGATGTTATGTATAGTTTGTGTTAAGCCTCAGTGAAAGCATCATAATGTGGGCCTTTGGCTTTCTGGAGTATGGTCTTAACCATTTATAGTGGAGAATTGTATACCTTTTGAAACAACTTCTGGTACCCGTTGAGACCTGATTAGTGACCCAGTATGTGATCTATTCTGGGAATGTTCCATGTGCATTCGAGAAGAATGTGTATTTTATTACTTTAGGATGAAATGCTCTGAAGATCTGTGAAGTCCATCTGGTCAAGTGTGTCATTCAGAGTCCTTGTTTCATCATTGATCTGCTTATATGATCTGTCCATAGACAAATTGCTACGAGTGAGGTGTTTCTCACATTGCTGTGAGTGGGGTGTTACAGTCCCCTAATATTATTGTATTATTATCAGTGTATTTCTTTAAGTTTGTTATTAATTGGTTTATATAGTTGGCTGCTCCCAAGTTAGGAGCATAAATATTTACAATTGCTAGATCTTCTTGTTGGTTAGACCCTTTAAATGTGATGATAGTACCCTCTTCATCTCATATTACAGTCTTTGGTTTAAAATCTAATTTGTCTGATATAAGGATTGCTACCCCAGCTTTCTTTTGATCTCCATTAGCCTTATAAATGCTTGTCCACTCCCTCACTTTCAGTCTGGAGGTGTCTTTGGGTATGGTCAGCTAATCTTTCACAAAGCAGGGAAGACTATACAGTAGAAAAAAGACATTCTCTTCAACCAGTATTGTTGAGAAAATTGGACAGCCACATGTAGAAGAATGAAACTGAACCATGTTCTCACACTACACACAGAGATAAACTCAAAATGGATGACAGGTCTATATGTGAGAAAGGAATCCATCAAAATCCTAGAGAAGAATACAGGTAGCAACCTCTTTGATCCTGGCCATAGCAGTTTCTTGCTAAACATGCCTCCAAAGGCAAGGGAAACAAAAGCAAAAGTGAACTATTGGAACCTCATCAAGATAAAAAGCTTTTTCACAGCAAAGGAAACAGTCAACAAAACCAAAAGACAGCCTACAGAATGGGAAAAGATATTCAAATGTCTTGTCAGATAAAGGGCTAGTTTCCAAGCTCCTTAAAGAACTTGTCAAACTCAATACCCAAAAAAACTCCAAAGAATCCAGTCAAGAAATGGGCTGAAGACATGAACAGACATTTCTCCAGAGGAGACATACAAGTGGCCAATAGACATATGAAAAAATGTTCAACATCACTTGGCATCAGGGAAATACAAATCAAAACCACAATGAGATACCACCTCACACCAGTCAGAATGGCTAAAATTAACAATTCAGGAAAGAGCACATGTGGGCGAGGATGCAGAGAAAGGGGAACCCTCCTACACTGCTGGTGGGAATGCAAGCTGGTACAGCCACTCTGGAGAACAGTATGGAGGTTCCTCAAGAGGTTAAAAATACCCTACAACCCGGCAATTGCACTTCTAGGTATTTACCCAAAAGAGGCAAACATTGTGATCCGATCGGGCACCTGTACCCCAAAGTTTATATAGCAATGTCCACAATAGCCAAACTATGGAAGAAGCCTAAATGTCCATTAACAGATGAATGGATAAAGAAGATGTGCGTGTATGTAAACGTGTGTGTGTGTGTGTGTGTGTGTGTGTGTGTGTGTGTATAAAATACTCCATTATATATAGTAGAATATAACTCAGCCATTAAAAATTATGAAATCTTACCATTTAAATCTACGTAAAGAGTCTGACTTTGGTTTAGGTGAAGATCTCGGGGTTCTGGGATTGAGCCCCACATTCGGCTCCTTGCTCATTGGATAGTCTGCTTTTCCTTCTGTTCCTTCCCCCTGACTCTTTCATGCATTCAGTCTTTCTTTCTCTCTCACATAAATAAATAAAATCTTAAAAAAAAAAAATGGCCTTGAAAGATAAGGTAAATCCTCTTAGTGTTCAGAGGATTGGTGGGACATGTTATCTCTTTTGCATGGAAAGAGAACTAACCTGGGGTTAAATATATATAAACTCATGGACATTGATGAATGGGTTGGCCAGCTGATCAGGAGCCTGGAAAAAGAAAGAATGGAAGATTATTGACAAAGTCTGGGTTAGAGACGTATGGCTGGACATATGGGAGTGATGTGAATGGTGAATATCATTGTCCCATGGGTTTATGTCCACAAGGTAGCATCCACCATAAAACTGATATTTAACAACCAAGTAAACAAAATTACTTTTCTAGCTGATATCAGCCAGTCTCTGTTAACATCCATCCAGTGCTGGCACAGTGAGTACGTGAATGATGTTGGTAAAGATTAAGGATATACAAGACCCCAAGAGCCTGGACTCCCATTTATGAAGATTTATTTATCTGTGGGCACCACTGAATATCCAATAAGCCAGCAACAGAGAACAATGTTAATATGACACCATTACTCTGGGGCGCCTGGGTGGCTCAGTGGGTTAAAGCCTCTGCCTTCGGCTCAGGTCATGATCTCAGGGTCCTGGGATTGAGCCCCACATCGGGCTCTCTGCTCAGCGGGGAGCCTGCTTCCCCCTGTCTCTCTGCCTGCCTCTCTGCCTGCTTGTGATCTCTCTCTCTGTCAAATAAATAAATACAATCTTAAAAAAAAAATACGACACCAATACGACACCATTACTCAAGAAGATCAAATAGCCTGCCTGTAGGTGGCAGGTGGACTACATTGGGCTCATTTCGTCCCAGAAAGGTTATTTGTTTATTTTCTTAGGTCTTATAGGAATGGACATGTATTCTGGGTGAATACTGCCTTTCTTGTCCATATGATCTCTGCCATTAGGACTATCCAAGAACTTATAGTACATTTGATTCATATCACATTCACATCACATATAGTACATATCACATATCACAATCATATCACATATAGTACATTTGACCATATCACATTCTACTCCACTCAAAAATGGCTAGCTTGATAGATCATTGGAAGCTCAGAGGCAGTGGTCTATACAGATGGGATGTTATCTTCTAGAATACTCTATATGCATTGAATCAATGACCTTTATCTGGTATGTCCTCAGAAGACTACACGGACATAGGTTTTAAGGTGTGGAAATAGTAGTGACTCTACTTATCATCACTCTCAGTGACCCGTTGGGAGGCATGTTTTTCCTTTTCCCATAATTATAAGTTCTGCTGCATTATAGGTCCTGCTCCCCATGGGGGTAGATTGTTATAAGCTTCAGTTGTCAGTTTTCACTTCAGTTGTCAGCCTCCTTGTGTTTGGGGATCAAAAATAGGAAGATGAGTCACTGTCTCAATAAGGTGGTTGATCATTTGGAGGACATAATGGAGAAAGGAAGGAATGTAGTAGAACTCAGTTGATTCAGCTGGGCCTGTCTTAATATTCTCTCATAAAATTGTGACTGTAAATGGGCTGGTATAGTAACTGGCCAAAGGGCATGGTGATCCCAGGCTCAGATCCTTTGGGCTAAAGGTCTGGTAACGCTAACAAGTAAGTAGCCAGGCCAGAGGTAGTGGTAGCTAATGGTTAATAGAATCTAAACAGGATAGTGGAAGAAGAAAATAATGAGTATTATTTGGGACTCTGAGAGCCACTTCCATTTTAGGCACTGTAGTTGTCTTACTAACATCTCTCTTCCAAGCTTTTTTCATGAAGAGAGGCATACCAGACGCCCAGAGGAACTTCTCCTCATCTGTTATGGAGGAGATTGAAGTAGAAAAAGAGGTGGATGGGCCACTCAGCTTCCCATCAAGGTAAGGTTTTCTGCCCAGCTAAGGGACTTTCTGCCCATCAGCAGACATATTTCAACTTCTTCAGAGGCGACAGCAGTTCTAGAGACCCACCTTGCCTGAGCTCACATCCTTGTTGGTTAAGCCTTTGTCTGGTGACTAAGTGAGGAGGGGAATATACCAGCCAGTATGGCTTGCCAGAGGACCATGCTCACTTTAGAGCACCCTGCCAGGTTGTCAGAGGTTTGATCAGGCCGATGTTTTCCCTCTGTCCAGTCCTACTTCCTTTTCTTCAAAGTGTTGGTGACATGTAAATATATTGCAGTGCCCAAACTCTATCTCTGATCTGTTTCTGGAGAAGAGTGCCTGTGGCAGATGACTTACAGGAGTATATAAAATACAAAACAAATTTAGAGATAGGCAAAATATAATAGGACAATAATAAGGATAGGGACAGAAACTGCTTGAATTAAGCTAATATGCAGATAGTTCTTTTAAGTTCTATTGGCAGGACCTAGAGAGGCTCCAGATTTTCTAGAAGCCAGAGTGAAGTAAAAACAAGCCAAGTAACTAGTGGAAACCATGCGTTCAGGGAAAGGACAAAAATTCCTCATCCTAAGAGCAGAGAAATTTTTTCTGAGAAAGGACACTGTGTAATGAAATGAACAACCTTAACAATCACAATTGTGCTGCTTGGTTAACTGGATGGCACATTGCCATTTGTTACATTTATTTCAAATGGAATTACAATCAATCACATTATCCTAAGCAGGTTTATTGTTTGTCATCCACGCTCCACTGGCTCTGGATCAGTGGGCATGTATTAGTCATTGGACCAATTATCCGAGGGTGTTTGGTTAAGATAGTTCAATTGGAGATGGAGTATACAGAACCACAATGACTAATGGTCATTATTATTGTTTATTTCATCCTCCTGTGCACCAGGATGTTTGCTTGAGCTGATTTATTTCTCCTTTTAATTCTTCCCCCAAATGGTGATGCTACCCAGTGCAGAAGAGGACAGTGGCAAGCAGGTGAACAGAAGAAAAAAGGGGGAAGAAAGAGAAGAAATAAGTGGAACAGGAAGGGCCTAGAGAATCTTCCAGCTGGATAATTCTTTTTTGAGTGCCCGAATCATGAGTCAGCAAGTTGATTTTTTTAGCCTCTAATTTTCTAGGAAATTGAAGAGAGGTGGATTATTTGTTACCTTATGGGAAAATGATCTTGTTTCATTGAACTAATTCTGAAAATAAATTTCAAAAAATTTATTTTTTGAAAATTTCTTCAAAAAATTAATATTCTGGTTTTATGGGAAATATCAGATCTTTAAAACTGGGGTTATATTTGGATTTTGCTAGATTAGGATGTTTAAGTAATAAGTGTAATGAATTTCTTAAGGTATAAAATGGAGTGGTATATTTATTAAAAGTTCATATTTCTGGAAACATTACATTAAAATGTAGCACCTTGAGATGAAAAGATTATTGAATATAAACTCTATGTCTTGGATCCAAGTGTTTGAATTTCAAAGCATTATTTGTTCTTTTTTTATTATGTTAGTCACCATACAGTAGTACATCATTAGTTTCTGATGTAGTGTTCCATGATTCATTGTTTGCATATAACACCCATTGCTCCATGTAATACTTTCCCTCCTTAATACCCATCACCAGGCTAACCCATCCCTCCCACCCCTCCCCTCTAAAACCCTCAGTTTGTTTCCCGGAGTCCATGGTCGCTCATGGTTCATCTCCCCCTCCGATTTCCCGTTTCATTTTTCCCTTCCTTCTCCTGATGTCCTCCATACTATTCCTTATGTTCCACAAGTAAGTTAAAATGTATAATAATTGGCTTTCTTTGCTTGACTTATTTCACTCAGCATAATTTCCTCCAGTCCCACCCGTGTTAATGCAAAAGTTGGGTATTCATCCCTTCTGATGGCTAAGTAATATTCCATTGTATATGTGGACCACATCTTCTTTATCCATTCATCTATTGAAGGGCATTGTAGCTCTTTCCACAGTTTGGCTATTGTGGACATTGCTGCTATGAACATTGGGGTACATATGGCCCTTCTTTTCACTACATCTGTATCTTTGGGGTAAATACGCAGTAGTGCAATTGTAGCTCTATTTTTAACTTTTTGAGGAATCCCCACAGTGTTTCCCAAAGTGACTGCTCCAGCTTGCATTCCAACCAACGGTGTAAAAGGGTTCCCCTTTCTCCACATCTTCTCCAACATTTGTTGTTTCTTGCCCTGTGAATTTTTGCCATTCTAACTGGTATAAGATGGTATCTCAGTGTATGATTTGAATTTCCCTGATGGCTAATGATTCCATTTATAGCAGCACCAAAAACCGTAAGATACCTTGCGATAAACCTAACCAAAGAGGTAAAGGATCTATACTCTAGAAACTACGGAATACTTACGAAAGAAATTGAGGAAGACACAAAAAGATAAAAAGCATTTCATGCTCCTGGATCACGAAGAATAAACATTGGTAAAACGTCTGTCCTGCCCAGAGCAATCTGTACTTTCAGTGCCATCCCAATCAAAATACCAATGGCATTTTTCAAAGTGCCGGAACAAACAATCCTAAAATTTGTATGGAACCAGAAAAGACCCCAAATCACCAAGGAAATGTTGAAAAAGAAAAACAAAGCTGAGGGCATCACGTTGCCTGATTTCAAGCTTTACTACAAAGCTGTGATCACCAAGACAGCATAGTACTGGCACAAAAACAGACACATAGACCAATGGAACAGAGTAGAGAGCTCAGATATGGACCCTCAACTCTATAGTCAGCTAATCTTCGAAAAAGCAGGAAAAAATGCCCAGTGGAAAAAAGACAGTGTCTTCAATAAATGGTGCTGGGGAAATTGGACAGCTATATACAGAAGAATGAAACTCGACCATTCTCTTACGCCATACACAAGATAAACTCATAATGGATGAAAGACCTCAATGTGAGACAGGAATCCATCAGAATCCTAGAGGAGAACATAGGCAGTAACCTCTTTGACATTGGCCACAGCAGCTTCTTTCAAGACACATCTCCAAAGACAAGGGAAACAAAAGCAAAAATGAACTTTTGGGACTTCATCAAGATGAAAGGCTTCTGCCCAGCAAAAGCAAAACAATCAACAAAAGAAACAGGCAACCCACAGAATGGGAGAAGATATTTGCCAAGTTGCCTCTTTAGGGTTTTTTTTTTTTTTTAATTTAGACAACTTTATAACTCTGAATACTTGTATTAGAAAATAAGTAACTTAAGGTACATGTCAAACCCAGAGTAAACAGAAAGGAGGAAATAATAAGTGTAGATAGAAATTAATAAAACTGAAACCAGACAAGCAAGAGAGAAAATTTCCCTAAAAAATAATTGAATTAATAAACACCAAGAATGATCAAGAAAAAAGAAGTGAGGACGCAAATTACCAATATTATGAATAAAAGAGGTGAGGTCACTAAAAAAAGCTACTGATCTTAGAAGGATGATTAGGGAATATTATAAAGAGTTTACACCAACAAATTTGACCACTTAGATGAAATAGACAAATTTCTCAAAAAACAAAACTTACCAAAACTGACCTAAGATTTACACTGAATATTTTTAGCATATATACTACCTAGATGATGTTTTGTACTTCCTACCATGTTCCTTCAGGAGGCACATAATATAAGATTACCCGACTCTAAGATATGCCATGTTTGATTGCTTGGTTAAGATGTAGAACATTGGACATGTCCATTATAAAAACACATTTTCCTTTTACCTCCACTAATCTCTGAGGTAATACTTTGAGACCGTGTAAGTATCCTGTCCCCCAACGATCTTTCATCCAGTGGTTTCAGTGGTCATTGATCATCCTAGCTGGAAAAATTGATAATTAATAATTGATACATAGAGCACCTGGGTGGCTCTGTCGGTTAAGTGGCCGACTCTGTATTTCAGCTCAGGTCATGATCTCAGGGTCCTGGGATCCTGATCCCTGGGATCAAGCGTCACATCAGGCTCCATGCTCAGCAAGGAGCCTACTTGAAGATTCTCTCTCTCTCCCACTCTCTCTACCCCTCCTCTCACTTGCAAGTGATTTCTCTCTCTCTTTCTCTCTCTCGTGAATAAATCTTTAAAAAAATTAGTTGATACCTAACTGATTACATGAGGTAAAATGCAGATTTCCTAATTGTGTTACTACGTCTACATTTTTTGGCTACCATTCTTTTATAGAAAGCTTTTCTGGGGCGCCTGGGTGGCTCAGTGGGTTAAAGAAGCCTCTGCCTTCTTTGGCTCAGGTCATGATCTCAGGGTCCTGGGATGAGCCCCAGATCAGGCTCTCTGCTCAGCGGGGAGCCTGCTTCCCCCTCTCTCTCTGCCTGCCTCTCTGCCTACTTGTGATCTCTCTCTTTGTCAAGTAAATAAATACAATCTTTAAAAAAAAAAAAAGTTTTCTTCTCTCTCTTGATCTCTTTTGATGTCCCCCCCCCACCAATCTCATCACTATGAACTCATGAATTCAGTTTTTACTTGACATATTGTAATCAATTATCATTCTTTTTAATGTATCACTTGTACCAAGCCAGCTTTTATACTTTTGTTTTTAATGAACCCATTAGTCTTTGTGCACTTACTTTTTGATGTGAGATTTTTCAGGCTTACCTTGTAAATTCCCTGCCCTGGGGCTAGAAATAACCATTTTTCTAAGAAGCACTTTAGTGGTGATCAGTGTTTAGAAACCAGATGTAGGTGCCAAGTACTCAATTCCACTAAAGTGGATTTGCTTAAAGCTCTTTCAGGGAACAGAGCTAGGAAGTATGTATGTGTATTCATGGTATCTCTCAATCTCTGTACACACATAATGAGCTCATATTGATACCTTTCATTGAAATCCAACCCTAATATCCTTTGTCCTCACCTAGGAATGTAAAAACCCTACCTCCCAAAAACATCAACATATTTACTCATTTGCTAAATCCTATTATACACACAAAATATTGCATAATTGTATCACCCATATCACCACCAAGAACAAAGCAGCTAAGGAAATGTTAATAGTTCTTTGCCGCTTTTTTTGACTTTATAATATATTCTATTTAGGGTGTATAGTCAAAGCCTTACACTCAAAAGTTACTTGAATTTTTTTTCTGTGTGATTATTATCAATTTGACATATACCTGGGTTATTTATTTGTATTCAAATTTAATGTCTGTCTTTTTGTGTTTTTGTTTTATTTTTTAACATTTAAGATATTTACATGGTTCAAAATTAAAAGTACATAAAAATGCTCCACTAAAAGAAATCTCAACATTCCTCCCTGTATTTTTCATACTATCCCTACATACCTAGTAGTAAATATTTTCATTAATTTTGATTGATATATCCTATTTCATTTTGCAAAGAAAAGCAATTTCCCCTTCTTTCTCACATGATAGGCAGATATACACACCCTTATATCCTGGACTCACGGAGAGCCTCTTTATTTTTCCTTTTTGGCTACATTGTAAAACATCATATGGAGCACTCTATTTAAGTCAATCACTCTCCTTTGAGCGATTGTTTAGAATGACTGAAAAGTTTTGTTATTATAACTTATTCCTGAATGAAAATCTTGTACCTGTTCTCTTTTGTATTTGTGGAGGTGTGTCTTAGGGTATATTTACATAAGTGGAGTTCAAAAGGTAAATGCATATATAGTTTTTTTCCCCCAAATATGTTTATTTTTTCAGTGTTACAAGATTTGTTGGTCATGCACCACACCCAGTGCTCCATGCAATAGGTGCCCTCCTCAATACCCACCAGCAGGCTCGCCCAACCCCCACCCCCTCCCCTCCAAAACCCTCAGTTTGTTGCTCATAGTCCACAGTCTCTCATGGCTCATCTCCCCCTCTGGTTTCCCCCCATTCACCTTTCCCTTCCTTCTCACAATGCCCTCCATGTTTTTCTTTATTCTCAGCATCTAAGTGAGACCATAAGGTAATTGGATCTCTCCGCTTGACTTATTTCACTCCGCATAATCTCTTCCAGTCCCATCCATGTTGATACAAAAGTTGGATATTCGTCCTTTCTAATGGAGGCATAATATTCCATTGTTGCATATATAGTTTTGTTAAATATCATCAAATCCCCTCCAGAGGGATTGTTATCATTTTGCATTTCCAGCAGAGACATATAAAAATATCTGAATTTTCACAGCCTTGACAAAAGTGTTTTTTAGATTTTGGACTTTCTACCAATCTGATAGATGAGAAATGGTCTCTCAATAAAATTCTCATTGACATTTTATTATGAGTAAAGTTAAATATCTTTTATTGTATTTAAAGGCCATTTATATATTTTTTAGTGAACTATTTGAGGGTTTTGTTCATTATATATATTTTGTGATTTTTTCTTTATTTTTAAGAATTCTGTATTTATTATAGGCATTAGCCTTTTGACCATCATATAAGTCTCCTGATTTTTTTACTGGTCTTTTGACTTTGCATATGGTGTTCTGCCATATAAAAAGTACTTTATTTTTATATGATTGATATTATAGATCCTTTCTTTCATTGTTTCTGGATTTTGGATTATAGTTTCTAATTTTCTTCATGCTGAGGTCAAGAGATAAATCAGCCCTGTTCATCTTTTACATTTAGATCTCTGATCCACTTGGAATTTGATCTGGCAATTGTTAATGAGATATGAAACTGATTTTTTCTCACATGACTATCCAGCTGTCCCCAAGCCATTTATTTTAAAGCTCCTTATTTTCCAAAACAGAAGGCACAGAATTCGTTTTGTGAGTGGTGGATAACTGAGAAACTATACAGGCTCAGAGACTGATAACCGCAGGAAACCACCATCAGCCCTGGGCTACAGTATCAAAGAGAAGGGAGTGTTCCTGAAGCCCAGGATTTAGGGCCCCCAGCAAATTCAGCAATCATGGCTGTCTGTCCAATGAGATCTGAAGCCCTCCAGGAGCTGCATTTGCTGCCTAAGTATAGATAGAGGTAGAAAAATGCTTCCTTTCTTCCTGCCCTCCAGTCTCCCACCAATGGTTCCTATTGGCCAAATCCAGATGAAAGTCAGTTACTGGGGAGCCTGGGACAGGTACCCTATAGAGCATAGCTCTCTTGCAAAATAGAACAGAGATGGAAGGGGGCAACAATTGCTCTGGGAATGGGTGGCTCAGGTGGTAGAGCATCCAGCTTTTGATTTTGGCTCAGGTCATGATCTCAAGGTTGTGAGATCGAGCCCTGTGTATGGCTCTGTGTTCAGTGCAGTCTCCTCTCTCTCCCTGTTCCTCCCATGCGCTCTCTCTTTCTTTCCCTCTCAAGTATATAAATAAATGAAATCTTGGGGGGGAAAAAAAATGAGTTCCTCTGAGGACGAAGGGGCAACACAGTACTCTAAAAAAAATTAAGAAAAATTCTTTATCTTTTCATTACAATTAATTTCCAGAACATAACATGTAACTTATTAACACTCCAGTAGCCAAATTCCTCTAAGTAAATTTTAAAAGGTATACATAGATTTAAAGATAGACTGTCACATAATCTTATAGTTCAGTCATCTCTCTTGACAATAATATGGATCAGTAAGCAATTTATTATGTATGTGTTTGGCATGAAGCAGAATTAAGGAAATTAAGAATATAGGGATGGAACTAGAAAGATTTTACCGATTTATTTTTATTATGTTATGTTAGTGCAACTTTGCCTAAAGAGGCAAAAACAGTACACAGAAGCTTATGAGCCTTGAAAGGATCTTAGGTTAGGAAGTAAAAAACAAAAACAATAAAGAGAACATTTGAACATTTTGAGAACATTTGAAAAAATGTAAATATGAACTGAATAACCGCATTTTATTGAGTCTTTTTGGGGTGTGGTGAATGCATCTCAGTTATGTAAGAGAATGTCATTTTCTGGAAATTGATGTTGAAGTATTTTTAGTGATTTCATCATTTCATCATTTTAGTGATGAAATATTTAGGGATGATGTCTGCAACTTATTTTCAAATGGCAGAGAGACGGACAGAGAGGGACAGAGAGGGAGAGGTGCAAAGTGTGAACAACTGGTGAATTTAGGTAAAGGGAATGGAGTTATTTTACTATTCTTTAGCATTTCTCTGGGTTTGGATTATCTCAAAATAGCAAATTCGGAGGAAAAAAATGCTCCCTCTCGATAGATAATTAGGATAATTTTTTTGATTCCTAGTTATACCCTAGGAAGCATAGAAGCATCAAACACATTGATTTAATTCTTAGTACAGCCAGCATTATTATTACCATCACTGTTTTGCTGGGCGAGGGGAAAAAAGTTAGTTTAAATAATGTTGCTGGTGTTGCAAGAGTCCTAAGAGCAGTAGGAGGTGGATGGAGGGCTCAGACATTAGTGATCAATTCTACAGCCTGTGTTCTAAACCTCCACTTCTTACAGTTTGACTTGAATTCCTCTTTCTTTTTTTGGGGGGCGGTTGGTGCTTTTATCTTCCTTTGCATAATAAAGGTAGTTAAATTCTACCCATTCCATATTGGGCTTAGGACAGTCAAAGCAAAAATTGCACTGAAAGAAGTTCTGAAATTGAGTAGGTAACCAAGTCTTTATTCAAGGCTACTACAGTAAGAGGAGAGGCTGGAAGCTGATATGAGTTCTATTCTAGTGACACATGGGGATGGAATGTTTTTAGCAGCCAGGATGGTGGGTGAGGAGGATTATAGGCTGTGTGTATTTGCTGATTGGTCTTTCCCAAAGGAAAAGTAAACTTTCTGTGCCTTGTGACAGGAGATAGTTTTATGACTTGGAAGAGGGTGTCCATGGGACGTTAGTCTCCTGTCTTCTCACAGAAACTAGGAAATAGGAATCCTGTCTACCTTGATAATTACATTTCAAAGGAATGTCTTTCTCCTGGAGAAGACATATAAGAAGAATTATAAAACTGGTAAGAAGCTTTTTTTTTTTTTTTTTTCATAGATGTTTCTTTATTGTTAAGCTGCAGGTAAGAAGCTTTTTAATAGATTTACATCTCACAGAAGCAGAGAGAAAGGATTTACAATGACAAGTTTTCTAAAGTAAATGCTCTCAGAAAAGGCAAGTCTGTCTAACACTTAGTCAAGCTCGGGTAATGATAGGGCCATTTTGTTCATGATGTTGGAGGTTTACTGAGGTCTTATTGAGAGATATGCAACTTAGACGTCCTACCACAGCCCTCAGTCATGACTTGATCTTAAACTGCTCATGACTCCAGGCAAATCCTTCTCTTCCTTTTGAAAATAGGAGTACTTTTCCTCCTCTGCTCATACACTTTTCTTGTCCTCACCTTAGTTTTGCTGAGTATTCCCTTTACAGACCCATGATTCCCCTCTCTCACTTTCTTCCAGAATTTTCAGTCCTCCTTCCCTTCTTTGTTTCTAGGGTGAGACCATCTATTTGATCCCTTCCAGTTCTAATTGTCTGTGGGTCTCTCTCGTTGTGCATCCAGGAAAAAGTAAGTGGGACTATACCACTGCACTAAAGAGTCTGGTTCTTTTCGGATTTTCATAAAAGGTGATGATTGGAAAGATTTTTCTCTAGTGCCATAGGAGTAGCAGAGTGAATTGCTGGTGGGCAGGAATTATGGAATCAGAGCAATGTGGGTCCTAGATTTGCAATTTACTGTGTAGCTTTGAAAAAGCCTGTTAACTTCTCTAAGCTTCAATGCATTTATTTGGAAAATAAGGGTAATTAATTTAGTACTAACTGTAAGCGTTATCTAAGGTAGATGGCTATAAATCCAGTGTCAATCACTGTTTCTTTGGGGAGAAAAACAAACACAAAGTTTTGCCCTACTTAACATCAGGAGCTGCTTTGAGAAGATCTAAGGCAACATTTTCTCAGGTGGAGCATCTGAGTACTTCCTTTCTGTGTTAGATCTGCCCTCAAAAATGGGTATGGTAAATTTATGTTGTGTCAACTTAGCTAAAACTACATTTCCCAGAATTCCTTTCTACTAATACTTCCAAGTCAG
Source organism: Procyon lotor (assembly GCA_028646535.1). Lineage (NCBI taxonomy): Eukaryota > Metazoa > Chordata > Mammalia > Carnivora > Procyonidae > Procyon > Procyon lotor. Next base: position 106,632,541 of record CM053607.1, on the reverse strand, counting down.
TTGGACCATGCAAGGCATTTTGTAGAGGACTTGGCAGGTGGAATTGAAGCAGCAGCCATATTCTTTATGCCCAGGAGGTCAGCACAGGGCAGGAGGTATTGCTGCAGCCTCCTACAGGTTGTCACATGTGTTAGATGATCTGCTGGCTCACCTCCAGCTCCTGCTGCATTTCTGCCTCCAAGCTTCGCTGATTCTTGGATCAGACCTGTGCTTAGCTCTGTGATGAAGGGTGCCAGCTTCCCCTGCAGGATACTGCCATCATCACAATAGGAGCTTGGAGGCAGCAAGAACCTGCAGTGGGTACTAGTTCTTTCTATGCATTCTAATGGTTTCCAGTTTTTCCTTGCTTGCCCCACTGCTCATCTGTCTGCTCTTCCTGATGCCCTTGTCTGCAAATTCAGGCTGCAATACCAGAAACAGGTGGAATTGTTTCACAGAGATTCCTTAACCAGCTCCACTGGTTGTATGAAGTCAAATGCATGTGATTCATCTTTTACTGTATCTGATTTGTCATAGTGATTTTGCTTCTGTGATTGAGCCTTGTCAGATACAATCCGTAATGAGTTTCAGCAGAGTGCTGCTTAGCTTGAGCTTGATAACTCTCAGTTACTAGAATAATTTCAGTAAAAAATAACCATTGCCTGGGGAATGAGAAAGGAGGCTCTGTGCCTGGGCCTCAAGTTCTCCTCCCCTGGGGAGAGAGAGAGAGAGAGAGAATTTCCCATTTCTAATTCCTTTGAATCAGACTAATTCTAGGGTGGTGTTTTCACTCCATCAGCGATTACAAGTTCTAATGATAGCCTTTCCTAATGTGGTGACAGAATATCACATAACTTTGCTGATGTTACTTTGGTAATTTCTAATCCAGGCTTTGAATGATTTACATAGTCAGTGTGTGCCAAACTGCCACTTTTCATGTTTTGAAGATAACAGGCAAAAGTAGTACCTTTTACAAGATAAAATATGCGGTATAAAATATAATAAAAAAATCTGAGTAAAAATATTAGTTCAGAGAGGCAGCAGATTATAGAAGTTTGAAATGTAGAATCAACCAGACAGCCTGGAGTTTGGATTGTTAGGTCTGAGATTACTAATCATGTGATTCACACGGGGTGATTACCTGGCCCCTCTGTGCTTTGGGCACCTGCTCTACTGTTGCAGGTCAGAGTGGGTGCTTGTGGCACTGCAGTAATAAAAGTCCAGGGCTTGGAGCCGTGCGTGGCACAATGCAGGTAGAAGCTTCGAGTTCATTAAACTGGATTCTTTTTTTTTTTTTTTTAAAGATTTTATTTATTTGACAGAGAGAAACACAGCGAGAGAGGGAACACAAGCAGAGGGCATGGTAGCGGGAGAAGCAGGCTTCCTGCGAGCAGGGAGCCTGATGCAGGGCTCGATCCCAGGACTCTGGGATCATGACCTGAGCCGAAGGCAGATGCTTAACGACTGAGCCACCCAAACACCCCTAAACTGGATTCTTTCATATAAAGTAGAAACCACTGATTTCCTCACTCTAGGAGGGCAAGGACCAGGTCGTCTACCCTTGTATCCCTTACCTGCCCCACTGGAGGTGTATTTTGTGATGCCCCTCAGAGATCCCCCTCCAGGATGCGAGTTTCTGATTCCTGCCACTGCTGGGAATGTTGCCCCCTAAGCTGGCAGCTGAGTCCCTTGGGCCTTGGGAGCTTGAGTCCCTGAGTTGCCTTGGGCCAAAGGGAGCTGCCAAGGTTAGGCTTCCCCCCATGGGGGAGTCCACATCTAGTGACTGGTAGAAGTGGGGTACACAGGACAGGCTCCCTTATCTCAATGTGGGGTGACTTGCCTCCACGTGGCCTCGGCCAGACTGGGCCTCCGTCCTCTCCTCCTCACAGTTCAACCCCAGACCTTCCTGTTTCCAGTCCTGCTGCCCTCACTCCTACACGGGTGCTGTTCCTGACAGCGCTCCAGCCAGGCCTGCGCACAGACCTCTGTTTCAGAACCTGTTAAAGAGGCACGAGGAGGAAATTTTTGGGAGTGATGGAGATGTTCATGATGTTGGTTTTGCAGATGGTTAAAAGGGGATGTACCTGTGTCAAAATTGTCACATAGTTCAATTAAATATTTTTGGCTATTGATATGTCAATTATACTTCAATAAGGAAAAAATTAGAGGGACAGTGGGAGAAAAAGTGCATTTTGGTCACAACCTACTCTTTGTGCTCGTCTCATGTATTGTTTGCACTCTTCTCATTAAACTTTTTCTTACGAACATTATTGCACATCCGTTCCTCTTGCCTCCATCTATTTGCATAGTCATTCTTTCTTTCTATAGGACAGATACTCCCTGCAAGCCCAGATTCTAAGTATTTGAGCTAAAATGACAGATTGTGCACAGTCTTCCTCTGCCGGGAGTCCATGGCCCTGTGGGGAGACTGAACTACAGGCTACTCCCACACTTCACCTTGGCATTCATGACCCCCCATAGGTTGGCTTCAGCAACCCTCAGTTTGTGTCCTAGAGCTAAGAGTCTGACACGGCAGGATTTCTAATCCAAGTCACTTCGTGCTAGTTCGTCAGCCTTGCTGGTATTCACAGCTCCATACTCATCCGCAGAGTTCAAAGGATTTCAAAGAGGAAAGGAGAAGCGCGCTAGTCCACATGTTTGGTAAAAGATAGTCAAATCGAAATGACCCCTTTGGATGTTTTAATAAGCTGCTGGAAAAGGAGCTTCCTTGGGAGCAGTGCACACCTGGAAAAACCAAGCGTGAGAAACTAGAAGCTAGTTAGTTCCTTTGCTTGGCCTCCTCTGCTGTGATGCTCTGTTTGAACCTGAAACCCGTGGTGCACATTTGAAAAAGGGTGCCTTGCAACTGGGTGGAAAACCTAAGAGGAATTCACTTTGTTATGTTGAAGAGCAGATGTTAGTATAATAAGAATACCAACAATGAAACAAATGTAAAGAAAACCAAAAAAACCCCAAACATTAGCTGTATCTATGGGGTCTTGCTTTATGCCAAGTGCTGTGTATGATCTCATTTAATTCTCACACAGCCCTAGGAGAAAGACACTTTCCATTCCGACTTTGAGGGAACTGAGACACACAAAGGTTGTGTCACTTCCTTGACGTCACAAGACTGTTAAGTAATGAGCTAGAATCCCCACTGGACTCCGCTTGACTCCATAGGCTACATCATTAAGTCCTTTTTCTTTACTCATAAGGAAGAGGCCCTTCACTACTTTCCTTTCCAAGAGGTTTGCAATATATGAAAAACCCTGTGAGAGCTGGACATAGGGACTTTGAGAAGTTGCCATTTTGCTATGAATTTCGAATGTTACTGTCTTGTACTTAGAGAATTCAGTGTTTGGTCTTGATTGCCTGGTGGAAGCTTCTTTTATGGTGCAGAACTTTGTCAATTCTTGTGAATTATCCATGTGTGCTTGAAAAGAACATGTTTACTCTATTTGTAGGCCATGTCTATGGGATCAATATTTTTTACTTTATGGTTTAAACTTGTATTGTCTTATTTTATTCATTTATTTTTTTGTCTGCTTGATGTGACAGTTTTGGAGAGAAATGTGCTAAAATATCCCACGGTGATAGATCAGTTTCTCCTCTCAAGTCTACTTTATTTTTTTTTTCTTTAAATACATTTTGAGACTGTGTGGTCGGTATTTTTGTATCTTCTTGATGCATTTTTTTCATCGTTAATTAAGATACTATATTATCTCTAAAGGTTCATTTTGCCTTAGTATAATTTGATAATATATTAATTTCTGTTAATATTTTTTCCTTTATCTTTCTTTACTGAACTTTTAAAAATAGTGTAAAAAGAGGTTTGTTACTGTGTGTGTGTGTGTGTGTATGTGTGTGTGTGTGTGTGAGATGGTGGTGTTTTGCTTGGTTTTGGGAATTAAGTTAATCCTGAAATTTATGCAGAACAGCAAAAGCGTAATGATAGCCAAAACTGTCATTTTGGCTGGAGAAAATATGGTGAAGGAGATTGGTCTAACTGATACCAAGTTTCATTTTGAAGCCATGAAAGTAATTCATTGAGTTACTAGTATATGGATAGAGAAGTAGACCTGTGAATCTATATAGAAAATCCAGAAATAGATTTCATACACATGGAAAGCTTGATTTCAGACAAAATTGGAAATGCAGGGGCGCCTGGGTGGCTCAGTCATTAAGCGTCTGCCTTCGGCTCAGGTCATGATCCCAGAGTCCTGGGATCGAGCCCCGCATCGGGCTCCTTGCTCAGCAGGAAGCCTGCTTCTCCCTCTCCCACT
>CM053607.1:106590215-106627779 GCA_028646535.1 Procyon lotor | reverse complement strand
TTTAGCCATTCTGACTGGTGTGAGGTGGTATCTCACTGTGGTTTTGATTTGTATTTCTCTGATGCTGAGTGATGTGGAGCACTTTTTCATGTGTCTGTTGGCCATTTGGATGTCCTCTTTGCAGAAATGTCTGTTCATATCTTCTAGGGCAGACTCTTTTACAGCACGCAGAGCCCTTTCACGTGTAGCAAGTGATTAGGTCCTGCCGGCAGCCATGTGCTATCTGTAGGGTTCATACTATTGTTCATATGAACAATAGTATGAATAGTTCATACTATTATCCCCAGCAGAGAGATGAGAAAATAGGGTTGGGGTCCTCAGTGACTCAGTAGGAGAGGAAGGCTTGAGTTCAGGTCTCTTGTCTAAGTCTAATGGTTACTCCCTTGCACTAAATTGCCTCCTTCCTGGTTTCCAGCTGGGCAGCAGTGGCTTTGGGATGAACCTGATTCAGTGACTCAGTCTGATTGTAGAGACCGTAGTCATCTTCATACTCCAGCTGGAATCCCAGGAACAATGCACCTGTGATTTACATTACAGTATTTTCCCTTAAACAGTAAATGATTAGCTCAGAAAGGAGGTTACCTTCTGGCACACACAGTATCCTTTTGCGATAAAATTTTCATGCCACGTATTTCAGCTGTGTTGATTGAAAGTCAAATTATGAGCCTCAGGGCAAATACAATATGAGGTTTCCAGGAGCCTTCCTGAGCTTATTACCAGTTTCCCCATAATAAGTTCCATGAATTTATCTCTGTGCAAGAGCTGATAATATAAAACATGAAATGAAATGATAAATACGTTCCCCGGTTTTCACTTGCAGATCTAATGAGGTCAGAGCCACAAGTGCCCAGAAAGATGATCATTTTCTGTAACTTCCCGTGTTCTTCATCTCACTCTGCCTGGACTTAGTGGCCCTTCTGTGGGGACAGAGAGCCTTCCCATTTTCTGTGGAAAAAACTGGGCCCCAAGCACTCGGAGTCTCATTCCCTAAAAGACGCACATTCTCATTTAAGTGTCTGACTTATAAAATAACTTAGTAAATGCTGAGTGGGAGAACCAAGATTAGCCATTCTGTTGGCTCTACCGTTCTAATATAAGGAACTTTACTTTCTTTGTAGTGCTTATCTATACCCTATTTAACAATCCAGTATATAGTTTATTGCTCGAAATCTTAAATACTATGAACAGAAACCAATGTTTTATTTATTTGTTCAAATAAAATTTTTTGAGCACATGGTATTAGTCAAAGAAATTAAATAATTGCTTTTAGATAGCTTAATCTGGTGGAGAATCAGACAAGTTTAAGAGGCAGCAAGATACTATTTTGATGCATATACTGTTGTATTTGGTTATTAGCATTTTGGGGAGAGTCCTGTGGCACATTCCCTAATCAAACTACACTTTAAGGCATTCTTTAATTCTTTGGGAAGGATTTTTACAGCAGAACAGAAAGGTATGAGAAAGATATGAGTCTCAAGGAGTCAAATCTTGGGGTGCAGTTTCAAGACATTTTTAAAAACTCAAGACACAAATAATAGTTTGAAAGGAAAAACTTGTGACTTCTAAAAGCTTAGGGATTTGAGGCCCCAAAAATCCTTGCTTTGAAGAGACTCAGGGTCTACAGAATATAAGACTAATCAGAGTTTGAGATTTTTTTTTTCCTGCTCCATAAAAGGTAAAGCTAAAGGAGAATTGGAGAGAATGCAACAGAAATGTACATTGGGGGCTAAAAAAAGAAATGTGCATTGGTGCTGTTCCCTTGAAAGGGTTCCATGACTCTCAGGGATGAGTTCTTAGGGAGGCTGGGTGAAGCAGCTGACAGTATATCCAGTAGTTTTGGGGACAACCTGGAGGGGGAGGATATCTACCCTTAAGTTTCTTAGAGGAGCCTGGAAGGGTGGCAAGAATTCCTGAGTTGTTCTTCATTTATCCTGACACCTAGGGCCAGTAGAGAGGAGCATGTGGCTTGTGCAGGGCCAGTGGACTCAAGAGGGCTTTTCAGAGCTCAGTGTTGCAGGGAGAACAGGAATGTGATTTACATGTGCCCAGAGAGATGCAGAAGGAAGCACACTGGACTTGGAGAGGCAGATCATGGAGCAGAGCTTAGTCCTCTGTAGACTGAACAGAGGATGCGAGGGGGATGGGCTGCATCTCAGCAGTGCCCCATCTATCTCTCTCCGCACCCCACCCATGCTTCAATACCCTGTGAGGCCCTCAGAGCCCGGAGTCACACTGGGGAAGATGTAGGTGTTGAGGATGTAGCCAGTTTGGCTGGGAATATCTTAAGGTCATTAATATGATCTGAAGTGACTGAGATTATGATTTGGAAGCTCAAATAGCCCTGGGTGTGGTGCATGAACAATTAATCTTGTAACACTGAAAAAATAAAATAAAAGTATTTGGAAAAAAGTAAACAACATCATTCCTTGAGAGTTAAAAAAAAAAAAAAAGAAAGAAATTAAGTTTAATTTTTGAGCAACAAAGGAAGGGTATTCTTTGTGCACAATTTAGATCGTAGGCTGAGATACTTGTAACTGCTACACTGGCCATTCTGATTCGGTGTGATATTGGCCTTGATAGGAGAAGGACAAGGACCTATGAAACCTCCTGAGAGGTCACCTGACCCAGCTTGGGTGGGAGGAGATGTCAGGGAAGGCTTTCAAAGAAGTTGGTTGTTTGGATGGAAAGAAACAGGAGTGGGCTAGACCAAGAAAGTAGGCAAGGGTATACCAGATAAAGGGAAAAGCCCTGCAAGGATTCAGAGGTGTGAAATGCACCACTTTCTTTTCAGAAATGTGTAGCTAGTCCTGTGGAATGAGATTTAAAGCTGTGTCAGGGAAGGGAGTGGACTAGGTTGTGAAGTTCTTATGCATTGAGGCTAATTTAAGAAGAAGAGGAGGTTTCTCTTGTGGCTGTATTGAGATAGAAATGTCTGTGTACTCCACATTTAGAGGCCCAGGAGGCAGTGAGTGATGGAAATACAGGGGGACTCCTGGGTCCCCCTGCACGAGGAGCTTGGTGCCTTGAGCAGTTACCAGCCAACGTGAAATGGGCAGTTACCATTTTTCGAATGCTAATTCCATTCTGCCTTGTGCTAATTTTTTTGTGTGCATTAAATCACTTAACCGTTATAGCAACTCTGTGAGGTGGGTGTTACTATCATTTCTGGTTTTGGGGTGAAGAGACTAAGGTTCTGGGAAGCTAAGCAGCTTGTTTGAGGTTCCACAACCAGCACATAGCCTCACTGGAATCAGAACTTGCTCTTAACCACGAACCCCACCCAGCCTGGAGTGTTGGTTGTCAGCTCTAGGAGAGAGGAGGAGGCTAAGCCTCAGCCCGGCCATGGTTCCATCAGCTGAGAAGCTATTCATGAAGGCTTGTTCTCATGCCCGAGTGGACTCCTCCTTATGTTGGAGGGATGATCTGGCCTGTCATAGGCAGCTGTTCACGGCCATCACCCAGAGGATGGGTTGTGGTACTGAGTTGGACTGTCCAGTCTGAAAAAACAGACATGGGGGGCAGTTGTCAGGAATGCTCAGGAAGGCGCTGGGCAAAACTCTCTCAGCACAGAGCAGCTTAGAGAAGAGCAGGGGAGTCTACAGCACAGGCTGAGGCTGTGTGGGAGCAAGCAGAGGATGCATGCTCTCTCTGCCTAGGTCCACGGAGAGGTACGCATGCCCCGACGAGGCCCATTTGGGTGATAGCCAGAATCACTTAGCAAGGGAGGCAGGCCTTATACAGAGAGGCAGGATCCTGCCTGATTGCTGAGCTTGCAAAGCCAGCCTATGTTCCCCAGGGAAAGCTTTGGTATAGTCTCTCACCTTGGAACAGACTCCGTTATTCATGTAAATCATCTCTGAAACATTTGGCTAGGTCAAATGCTCTCTGGAGAATTCTTGGGCAGTTGCAGCTTGGTCAGTAAAGCAGGGGACAGGTTCATGAGTGGTGCAGAGAAACAAAACCTATTGCTTGGAAGATGGAGCACCAGAGCCATGAGGGAAATGGCCTCATGGGGACCTCAGCCCATGTCCCTGCGACCAAGGGAACGAGACTTACAGTCTCTGAAATCAGGTAACCTGTGCCCTCTGCCTTGCCCAGCCGCTTGCTGGCTGTGGGGTCTTGGTCAAGTAACTTTTCCATTTTTGGGTCTCATCTTGTATTTGAAGAAGGTCATTAATACCTCCTTAGATTGTCAGGAGGAAAGTAGGAGAGGGGAGTTTAAGTTGCTCAGGATAGCTCCTTGTACACAGCAACTCCTTCAGCTCATGTTAGCTCCTATTTCCATAGTCGTCGTTGTCATTGCTGTTCTTACTGCTGATCTGCAAACACAGCTGGGGCATTAGGTTGGGGGAATTCACCTGACCTTTGTGCTACCTCATCTTCTCCTCTGAGTTGCCTCTAGAGTCAGAAGTGGCCCTCCTCCCCTGTGGAAGGAGGACTCGCGGGAGGGGAACAGGCTCTGGGGACCTCAGGTTTCCTTTGGGTGCCTTGGCAATGAATATGGGAGCGCATTCCCAAAGAGGCACTGTCCTGAGTCTAACTAGCAGAATGACTGGAAAGGAGCAGGTTGTTTGGGTGGAAATGATGGGTGGTAGCTCCCGCAGGGGCACAGGGGCGTATGCTGATCCTCACACAGTGGAGTCCGGCCTGAGACTCCACCTGCCAGGGACCAGGTAGAGGCTGGCTAGCCCCATGGCTGTGTCTCTCCTTGGAAAAACTGCAGCTCCCAGAGGTTCTTCGTCTAAGATTAGCCCTGGATTTTTGAGGGGAATTGGGTGGGGTAGGAGGTTTTCAACAAACTTTTGGAAGGAAAGTTCTCCAAAACCTGGTTTGGGGAAGCAGAATGACAAAGGAACCCGGAGCATGGGTTTTGATGCCAGACAGACCTAGATTTAGCTTCTGACTTTGCCATTTACCAATCATCTGATTTTGGGTGAGTTAAAAGAGTTAAAAATTCTTTTTAAAAAATTTTTAATTTAAATTCAATTTAACATATACTAGAGTATTAGTTTCAGAGGTAGAATTCATCAGCTGCATACAAGACCTAGTGCTCGGGGCACCTGGGTGGCTCAGTGGGTTAAAGCCTCTGTTTTCGGCTCAGGTCATGATCTCAGGGTCCTGGGATCGAGCCCCGCATCAGGCTCCCAGCTCCATGGGGAGTCTACTTCTCCCTCTGACTTTCCTCCCTCTCATGATCTCTCTCTCTCTCTCAAATAAATAAATAAAATCTTAAAAAAAAAAAAAAGACCTAGTGCTCATTACTTTGCAAGTGCCCTCCTTAATATCCATCACCCAGTCACCCCCCACTCACCTCCCCTCCAGCAACCCTCAGTGTATTCCCTCTAGTGATAAGAGTCTTTTACGGTTTTCCTCCCTCTATGTGTTCCTCTTATTTTATTTTTCCTTCCCTTGCATATATCCATCTGTTTCATTTCCTAAATTCCACATATGAGTGAAACCCTTTGTCTTTCTCTGACTTACTTTGCTTAGCATAATACCCTCTAGTTCCACCCACGTTGTTGCAGATGGCAAAGTTTCATTCTTTTGATGGTTGAGTAATATTCCATTGTAGATATATACCACGTCTTCTTTTTTTTTTTAATTAAAGATTTTATTTATTTGACAGAGAGTGATGCAGAGGCAAAGAGGCAGGCAGAGAGAGAGGAGGAAGCAGGCTCCCCGCTGAGCAGAGAGCCCGATGCGGGGCTCGATCCCAGGACCCTGAGATCATGACCTGAGCTGAAGGCAGAGGCTCTAACCCACTGAGCCACCCAGGCACCTCTATACCGCATCTTTATCCATTCATCTGTTGATGGACATCTGGGCTCTTTCCATATTTTGGTAATTGTGGACATTGCTGTTATAGGCATTGGGCTGCATGTTCCCCTTTGAATCAGCATTTTTGTATCTTTTGGATAAATATCTAGTAGTGCAGTTGCTGGGTTGTAGGGTAGTTCTCTTTAACTTCTTGAGGAATCTCCATCCTGTTTTCTAGAGTGGCTACACCAGTCTGCATTCCTACCAGCAGTGTAAGAGTGTTTCCTTTTTTCCACATCCTCACCAACATCTCTTGTTTCCTGAGTTATTAATTTTAGTCATTCTGACCAGTGTGAGCTGGTCTCTCATTGTGGTTTTGATTTATATTTCCTTGATACCAAGTGGGTAAGTTACTTCTTGAGCCTCAGTTTCTCTGGCTCTATACCAGAGGTAATTTAAAGCTATCTGTCTTTTGGAATTGTTGTGAGACTAATGCTTGGCACAAAATAAGTACAAATTAAATGAAGCTAAAAATGATGAAGTCATTTAACAAATACTTATGTGATACTTTTTATCTACCAGGCCCTATTCTAAATACTTCAGAGTTATTTTCTTGCTTAATATTCTTAGCAACTTTATACGGGAGATAATGTGATTGTCTTTGTTTTCCAGAGGTGGAGACTGAGGCACAGAGAGATGAAATAACTTGTTCAAAGTTGTGCAGGTCGTTACTGGGTTCTGACCATTCGTCTGTACAGCCTCATGATTATAATAATGATCCACAGAAGATAAAGGCACAGGGCCAAGAAGGTGTAAATATGAACTAGAATGCAGAAGATGCCTCCACCCCTACCAATATGTTGCTAACACTTAGTGTAGTGAGGTTCTGTGTTTCTTTAGGGACAAAATTAATCCACATTTCTGGGAAATAAACTGAGGGTTTTAGAGGGGTGTTGGGGGATGAGTTGGTCCAGTGATGGGTGTTAAGGAGGGCATGTATTGCATGGAGCACTGGATGTTATACGCAAACAATGAGTCATGGGACACTATATCAAAAACTAATGATGTACTGTATGGTGACTAACATAACACAATACGAAAATACTTACCATTTACGTTGACATGGATGGAACTGGAGGGTATTATGCTAAGTGAAATAAGTCAATCAGAGAAAGACAATTACATGATTTTGCTCATATGTGGAACATAAGAAATAGTGCAGATGAACATAGGGGAAGGGAGGGAAAACTGAATGGAAAGAGTTCAGAGAGGGAGACAAACCATGAGAGACTCTTGACTCTGGGGAACAAACAGAGGGTTGCTAGAGGGGAGGTGAATAGGGGGATGGGGCGACTGGGTGATGGGCATTAAGGAAGGCACTTGATGTGATGAGCACTGGATGTGATCTGCAACTGATGAATCATTGAAAGCTATATCAGAAACTGTATGTACTGTATGTAATACAGTAATGATGTACTGTATGTTGGCTAATTAAATTTAAATAAATAATAATTTTTTAAAAAATCCACATTTTTTGTGACCGAAGGATTCACTAAAGACCTGGCTATCTCTATCCCTGTCTTCCCTTTAAAGAGCTATTTTTCTTGGGTGCCTGGGTGGCTTAGTCAGTTGAGTGTCTGACTCAACCTCGGCTCAGGTATAATTTCAGGTTGTGAAATTGAGCCCCATGTCAGACTCCACTCTGAGTATGGAGTCTACTTAAGTTGTCTCTCTCCCTCCTCCCCACCTAAAAAATAAAAATTAAGAAAAATAAGCTAATTTTCTTAAGTGGTTCAATAAATAGGACACCATGGGCTTGCTTTGTACATTTCATTTTGTGTTCAAGCTCATTTGCTTGTGGGTTGGATAGATACAGCATTAAAGGGCTTCCCTTCCTCCCTAATTAGAGTTCCTTTGGGTCTGGAATTGTGGGAAACCCTAAATCTGTGGGGCAAAATGCTGCTTTGGTTCCAACAACCAAGTGTCTGCTTTGTTTTTGAGTTAAGTGCCCACCTCTGTGGCTACACAGCTCCCTTTGCACACATTATTTTCATCACAGCCCTTACCAGAGAAGTTTGCAGTGATGTGCTTATGTGAGTGAAATGAGGTGGAGAATTTCTTGCAAGAAAAGCAATCACATAAGAAAACAACTATTCTGCTCCTTTCTGGATAGAGAAGAAAACTGGGGATATGGAATCACTGGGTCCCTAGCCTTCCTGGGACACCCTGGAGGAGGCTTTGTCATTGCAGCCACTTCCAGTAGGGAAGTAATGTTGCATATTGAGGGAAGGGAGAAGGAAGAAGCATTGGGAGGGAGCTAAGTGCCAGAATGACACCAGAGGCTCAAGCACATTGAGCTTCAGAGAGACTGGGAGATGAGATGGGAAAAGGGATGAAAATGAAGAAGAATGTGGGTGATGACCTGGATCTCCTTTGATATTCTTTGAGAGATAGAACACAGAAGTGCATTTTAATTGATTTTAGTTGTACTTATTTCTTTGAATTTACCACTTAAGACCGAGGTATGTGGGGTCCCAGGGCTTATTATGGTTACATGTTTTCCTTTTCCACTAATCATGTTGTAATGTTCTTTTTTTTTTTTTTTTTTAATATTTTATTTATTTGACAGAGGAGAGAGGTCACAAGTAGGCAGAGAGGCAGGCAGAGAGAGAGGGGGAAGCAGGTTCCCTGCTGAACAGAGAGCCCGATGCGGGGCTCGATCCCAGGACCCTGAGATCATGACCCGAGCCGAAGGCAGAGGCTTTAACCAACTGAGCCACTCAGGTGCCCCTCATGTTGTAATGTTCTTGAGAGACCGTGTCTTACGTATTTCCGTATCCTCAGCACCTAACCTGGGGTCCAGCACAGAGTCAGTATACTTGTAGTGGGCTAAACTAGGGTGAGCAGTTTGTCTTGGTTCGCTCAAAATTTAGCACGGAAAGCCCATTGTTCCAGAGGACCCAAGTCTAAGGCAAACTGACACCCTAGGCTGAATGATCAAAAACTGAACGCTAATAGTAGCTTGCTCTCTTGCCTTTGGCTGTCATGAGCTTGAGAAACTAAGTGAATGTCCAGTGGAAATTCAGTTGCACCTCTACTCAGACCATCCACTGTTGGAGTCTCTTGGGGGCTTTGTCAATGGGAACATTGTCTTTTTCCTGCATGAGTCATTCTCATTGGGTGGTAAATGCTTGGTAATGGCAGCCCAGCTGCCAGGCCCAGCCCAGTGGGTCTCTGTTTCCCACAAACCCCAGCAGCTGTTGGATGCTCATCACTGCTTTCCCAGCTTTGAGCTAGAGGTTTACAAGGATGATCCTTCCATTCTGAAAAAGACTGACTCCATCTCACTGTAGCATAAACAACTTTAGTGTATCAAGGTGCTGGGGGAAAATAAATTTTCTTAATCTAAGATGCAATATTTTATTGAATGCCCACAAATCTCAGAATCTCACAGATTATATACTTTTGTTTTCCCAAACCCAGTCTGCTGCTCTCCCCTTGGGCCTTGGAATATATGCTGTTTTATTTGCTTGGCATTTGTTGATCTTTTCCTTCACTTGCGAAACTGCTCCTCATCTTGTTACTTCCTCCAGGCAGCTCCCTCTAACTACCTCTTCCATGAAGATAAGATCTCCTGCCGTGTGTTCCCCTAGAATCCTGGGTTTATGGGGTCACGGCCTGTTTGTATGTGTTCTCCCCTGCACCGTGAGTACTGAGCTGTGTTAAAGGTGCTCTCCTTTGAGTCTGTTCAGCCAAGTGGGCAGTAAAGGGAGAACCCTGTGTGTGACAGGACGACTTTGGAACATATCCTCTGTCAGAAATCTGTTGAATCCCCTGGAAATGAGTTTGCCAAAGATGATTATGACTTGAGTGGAAGCCTTGGCTGAGCATGTGCTACAAACAGATCGCAGAGATTTGAATAGAGAACAGATAATTTATCAGAGGGAACTTAGAGTCCAGAAATCTGATTACTAGCAGGTACAAGATGAAAAGCTCCTTGGCAGCTCCTTCGCAGCTCTTTGGCTATTATCCTTTCATTTTGTAATAATGGAAGAAACAACATAAACAACAACAAAACATAAACCTCTTGTTTATGGAGTCTCTGTTGCACAAACATGTTGTTTTTACACGTTTCCTTCTCTAGGCACAAGGTAGGAAGGGGCCAGGAGGTTCACCAGCTTCCTAGCCAAATGTTAGAAGAAAAGCCATCACATAGGATGTCTTCACGCAGAGAAGAACACTGCAAAAAGAGCCAGAAGCCTGCATCTCAGACCGGGCTCTCTCCCATCCCATCTTATGACCTTGAGTAGGCTTGTTTCTGTTTGTGCAAATAATATTCATTGTGTGTGCTAGTCAACTCACATGTTTATCTCACTTATTATAAAAAAAAAGAAAGTATCTTGAGCAGTGAATTTCCCCCACTTCACAGATGATGAACCTGTGATTAAGTGACCCTCTTACTGGGGTTTGTAGCCACTGTCACACAAGTTCTCTGAGAAGTCAGGGTTCAAACCCAAGTCCACTTGACTCTACAGCTGAGCCCTTAACCATGACAGAGGATTTTTCTTGGTCTCTTTATCTGTTAAATGAGGTCTCCTTTAATTCTGTCATTCTCAGATGCATGAGGACAAAGAGGTCATCCACGTTTTTAGCCATACTCACAGATGGAAGCCCTATCAGAAGAGAAAATACCACACACATGCATTTTGGGTTGAATGGTTCATGGGAAAAGTCTTAGGATTACACCTTCATTTCTTCCTCTGAGCACTCCAACATTTAGTCTTTGCACATGTCATTACCTTGCCCAATGAAAGCAGGAATCAGCAATGTAGTTCCGAGATGGCTTAGTGGAGTCACTGGAGGAGGTACCTTGCAAATGTGAAGGCAATATGTGGGGAAATAGAGTGAAATTCTTCAAAGATGATAAAAGGTGACACTACCCCACCCCCCACCTGAAAAGGACTATTCTTTTGGATGAAAAAAAAATCCCTTCAGTGTTCAGTGGGGGGTTCCAAGGCTGCATCAGTGTCAAGCACTTTGGAATCACTCAGGTTTTTGATGATACTCAAAAAAGCTAAAAGGATCTCACTCTCAAAGCCCTGTAGAGTGTGCTGATTAAGGCAAAGATAATGGAGTCTGATAGAAAGGAGTTCATATTCCAGATTCTGCGTGTGGATTCTAGGAATCAGCCCTTTCCTACTAGGCCAAGGGAAATTGATGTTTCTGTGCCCCGGGCCTTTTAATATCTAGTGAAGCTCATGGACCCCTTTTCAAATAATGATTTTAAATGGCTAAAATAGAGACTGTAGGATTTTATAGAAAACCAATTATATTTGCTGTGAAAACACATAAAATAATACATTTGTGATATGGTAGTGTATATATGCTTCTTTATTAATGCTGTAAATAGTGGGATCTAGCGATGGATCTAATAGCCACTAATTTTGAGGTAGGAATAGATTCTTGACATATATCAACTATAATGTGATATGAAGCTATCTGTGCCTTCTCTTGGTAAAAATGTCACAGTAGTATTCTGTAGACAGTTAGCCCTGCATTGGGTCCCTCTTTACTTGAAATTTCTAGAGTGGCTTCTGCTTTTGTGTTATGGCCCCCAAAAAAATCCCAACTCTATCTGTTACCAGTTCTGGTCCTTTGGTAAGTTAATGACCTGTCTGTGCCTCATCAGCATGATGCCAACCTCAGAGCTTTGTTGTGAAAACCTAATGGTGCAGAATATAAAGCATCTCTTGTACACAGAAAGCTCTCTTTCAATATTAGCCAGGAAACTTGAACCTAACCAATCATGTTTATGTTAAAATAGCATTTCAGAGAAAGTGGATTCATTGCCATAATTGATATGGAAATCTCATCTGATTTGAAGTGTCTCTTTGATATAATTAAGTAGGATCATCTATTTATATGGACAGTTTAAAAAATAATTTAAAAAATCTGTAGAAAATATAATGAAAACTCTTCTTACTGATGTTATTCATTTGCTTTTGCTAGTCTTGAGTGTGGCCCCTTAGACAGTTATGCTGTAATGCCCCGTGATCAGCCTAGGTAAACCCAAACTCTAGCAGGATTATGTATAATAATGACTTTAATTTCAAGTCACCTTATCCTTATGGCTGATCCTTTGCATTTTAAATAGAAATAAACACCAATATTAAATGTCAGGGGAAATTGCCTTTATCAGACTCAGAAAAGAGAATATTTTATCAGACTATTAGGAACTAATGGAGAATCTAAACTGAATTCTTTGGATAATTCTACAGATTTCCAAAAAAAAATTTTTATGGACGAACAATTTGTCAGAAAAAAAGATATTAAATTCTTGGGGACAGTAGTGCCCACCACAAAGTGGAAAGAGAGGGAAAGGAAATAAGAGAACCCTCTGAGAGGTAAATGTTACAATTAAGCATACTGGTCATAACAGAGATAGATTAAGAGACCCAAAGGAGATACAGTGGTCCTCCATTCAGAAAGACTGTCTAGAATATTTGCCTTGTCAAATAGGAAAGAGAAAGGCAGAGGAGAGAGCTATAAAATGGTACATAAGCAGTATTCATCTGAACAAAATAGAGGAAGCGTTAAGCAATAGATTTAGAAAATTCTAACTCCACTGATAAAACCTTCCATATATAATAGAGGTGGGAGTGCCATGCATCTTGGATGATGTCAGTAGACATTGGATTCATCCTAATGTGTGGACACTTTGCTTACCAAGCAACACTGTGTATATGATGTGGCTTTGACATGTGGATCTGCTTACAAAGAATGGGATGGTAATAAAAGTAATACCAACAATAGTAGCTGGTATTTGCAGAATGATTACTGTGTGCCAGGAATTGTTCTAGTATGTGATTTAATTTAATCCTCGGAATAATCCTTTGAGGAAGATTCTATTAATATGTCCAATTTACAGGCAATGAGACTTAATGAGGCAGGGGCACAGAAATGGTATGCGACAAAACTGAAGTGCCACAGCTAGATCCTTGAGTTTGTTGATAGTTGGAACAATAAAAGCTGTCCCTGTTACAGGCCCAGTTGATTTTCTTTTCATCTATGTTTGTGTTTTCAAGTTTTGATCTCTAATTGTTTTACTCTTTTTCATGCTTTAGCATGTATGGAAACAATAAATCACCAAATAGTGATTAAAGCGATTTTGCTTTCTTTTTTTTTTTTTTTTAAAGCGATTTTGCTTTCTTGAAATAAAGATTTCCTTTCTAGTTGGCTGCTTCAGAAAGCTGTCAGTGGAATTGGTGAGGGGAGGAAGGTCTTATGGCTGTATTTTGCTATTAACTTATCTATAATTTCAAAAGCAAATCCAACAGACTTATTTTTGTCTTTATTAAGGACATGATCTTCTCTAAGCCATGTCTTACCTTAGATGATGTCACCTCTTTTAGGTGTACTTTTAAAGGACAACTTTTTACCTTGATAGCCAAGGACCTGGTTTCTGTCAAACAGGAGAGGCTTAACCTGAGAGCTGGGCAGTGTTCTCAGTGCACCCCTATTACAAGAGGGTTAGGCCTGGGGATTCTGAGGATGAGCAGATCTTTAATATCAGCTCCTGCCTGGGGTCTTGGATTCCTGAAGATGTGTGCTGGGGCACGCAGAGCTGGGGAATGAAATAGAGCAAGAATGAGGAATGGTGTTGCTCACAACCAAAGCTATTTACTGTGGGCTAAATAGCTTGAAAGTTCAGGTTGGTTTTCTTGTCTGTTACCCAAGGTTAGAAATGATACTGTTCCAAATCAATTGAAAGACCTGATAAACTTGCCACAAATAAGGAGGGTGTAATGCCTTGGTTCCATATACTAGATCTTCCACAAGTCATGAGACTGTCCCTAACTTTTCTGAAAAGAGTGGCTTAACACCCAGATGAGGGAGTGTGACATAGAGATGGGACAAGAGGAGTAAAGGGAATGAGACAGAAGATACTGTGTACATCTGTGTACGTGACCTAAAGGAAGCACACACCGTTTTATCACAGTAGCACTCCTGTGATGAAAATTTCTGAGTTCCCACGAGGGATTCTAAGTCTATGTACATTAAATCAACTTTTACTAAGTAGAATCTCATGATCATCAAATAATCTAGAGGGACATTTTGTGTTCATAATTATATGATTTTATGCCTGCATAAATGTTCCAAATGATATGCCCACATAGGTCAAGGTGCCCACTCCTAAGAATCGGACTCAATTTTCAGATATTCACATCTTTTGTCCCTGTCACCACTCTGACATGTTTTAATGTCAGCATGCATTTCAGTGGACTGGAAAATTCTCATCTTATAGCTCAAAGTCAGGGACCAGGAACAAGGCAGTGAGAGGTTTTGAGTGCTGCTCTAGCTGTGTAAGTTGTTTTGTAGCAGCACAGACTCATGTGAGACAAGCGCATCATGTCTTTGGAGATTTAGTTGTTTGACTCTTCATTATTTTGCCTTTTAGCTATGTAGAACTAAAAGCAAAGGTTAATCTGAAAATACCCATTTGCTTAGGTCTCGGAAGCAAAGGGCACCATGCAAGGAAGGTTACTGGGAAGGGAGCAAGTCTAGTCCACTCGTCGGCTGAAGAAGCAGTATGGGGAATAATTAGAGGAAATGAATAAAGAAGCCCATTTGTGATGTGTGATGGTCCATATGAGGTGTGGCCTCTTTCAAGGCCAGGGGTGCCTGTATCTGTCCGTCATCTCCAGCTTAGCAGCTTAAAGCAACAAACATTGATTATCTCACAGCTTTGTGAGATCAGGACCCCAGGAGCAAACCAGCTGGGAGGTTCTAGCTTTCAGGTCAAGCTTTTGGCCAGGGCTGCAGTCTCTGAGACTTGATTGGAAACTGGAGGTTCCTCTTCCAAACTCATTCATGTGGCTGTTGGCAAGGACTGGCCGTTTGGACCTGTCCGTAGGGTTGTACATGACATGGCTTCCTCTGGCACAGTGACGAGACAGGGGTGGGGTTGGGGGAATCTTAACTGGGGGCTGCAGTCTTCTTATAACCTTATCTGTGAAATGGCAAACCGTCATTTCTGTGGTATTCTCTTTGTTGGAAGCCAGTCACCGGGTCCAGCCTGCACTCAGAAGGAGGGGAGGTAAGCTTCACCTCTTGAAAGCAGGAACATCAAAATCTTTAGGGACATACTTTGAAGGCCAAGGCAGTGCCCATGCTTAACTTGGAAAAGCTGTTAGTAGTAAATGCTTAGGAGGCTCCAGATGAGGAAGAGGACAGACAGGAGAGGTGAGAAGCTGTCTGACCAGTGTGGATAGGAGAGGCTCAGTGTGGGCACAAGGGTCCTGACAGATAAAAGAAGAATCCAAGAGATGGTCAGAGATCTCATGAGAGGAAAAATTCTAAAGCAAGAGCTGAGATCAGAAAAGGCAGAGGCCAGCCGTGATGGAGATTCGCTGTAGAGAGCGGAGGGCGGCACTCTGAGGTCAGTGGTCTAAGCATAAAAGGAAGCAAGCAGGATCAGCCATGGTGAGGAGACAGAGAGAGCAAGCCCAGCCCCCAGGCCATTGTGAGGGCCAGCTGAGCCTGGGCCTGAGCCAAATGTACCGGGGGGGGGGGGGGGGGGGGGGGGGGGGGGGGGGGGGGGGGGGGGGGGGGGGGGGGGGGGGGGGGGGGGGGGGGGGCACTGCAATGCCTGAGAAAAGGCCCTGGAGGCACAACTTGGCTTGGCAACTCACTCGTTCTGAGGCTTGGGGAAAATTAGTAATTCTCCATTTTTATTGGATGAAAATGATCGAATATAATCAATTTTCGTGTGGTTCTAATGAGTATTTTGCCTCCCTGAACTTTGATTTCTCCAGCTCTAAGATGCAGGTGATAATATATACCCTGAAGAATTGTGATTAGAAGTAATGTGTGTCGGGGCGCCTGGGTGGCTCAGTGGATTAAAGCCTCTGCCTTGGGCTCAGGTCATGATCTCAGGGTCCTGGGATCGAGCCCCACACCGGGCTCTCTGCTCATCGGGGAGCCTGCTTCCTCCTCTCTCTTTGCCTACTTGTGATCTCTCTCTGTCAAATAAATAAATAAAATCTTAAAAAAAAAACACGTAATGTGTGTCAAAGGGCTGGTTCCATGGCTGGCAAGTGGGGACCCCTCAAGAAATGGCAGTGCCGTTCATTATCAGTTTAACCCAGGTGGGGATAGGGGTTGAAAACCATCACCAGAAGGAACTAAGGACCATTTAGTTTGGAAACAAAGGGCCAGATTCCTTCCTGACCATCACTGATTCACTTAGAGCAATTCCCTTCCCCATCTGGGCCTTAGTTTTCCCACCTGGAATCTGAGGAGGTTGGCCTAGAAAAACTCTCATGACTCTTTCAGTGCAACTGAGAAGTTAATATACTAAGACAGGACCTCGTTGGTATAAATTGCTCTATTTTCACCAGCAAAGTAGAGTGTCAGCCTGATGACACAAGTAATGGTAATTCTAGCCCCAAACCTTGTTACTAAGTTACAGACATTTACGTGTGTGTGTGTGTGGGGGGGTAATGGGTGGATGGGCTCTCATATACGTGCCTCCCATCTATTTGTATGTATGTGTACTGTACACAATCAGCCTTTCTGTGTATCTGTGTTTCCTTGCATGTCCTCTGGGTGTAGGAGGAAGAGAAGTGAAGATTAAATAGAGGGGGAGGGGACCAGGAATTTTTAGTGTTCTTTCTAGGGCCAGGGACTGAGTAGTGGACTAGGGATTCAGAAGTGACAGATGGGGTCTCTGTAACTTTTGGAACTGTTGGTTTAGTGGTCCCGGCCACTGCTTCATTCTGCACTCAGTGTTTCAGTCTGGGAAAATGGAGTTTCTGAGCTTTGGAACTACCTTTGCACCCATATTGTAAATATTAATTAAATAGTTAAGACCTTTAGGCACTAGGGAAGGACAGTGTTTATTATTCGTCTCTGGGAGTCTGCTAGAGAAGCCTCATGCCTTGGTTGGACTAGAGGTTGCGATGATTGATAGGACATAGGAGCATGGAGCAGGTGGCCCGGTGCTCCCATGTGGAGCAGTTAACATTTTATGACTCCTCCAACCCCTGCCTCTCATTCAGAAGGCAACACACTTGGCTCAAAGCCCAACTTTCCAATTATGCCTTCAATAAATTTAGTGACATTGGCAAGAGAGGCAAAGGAAGAAAGTGTTTGCTTTGCCTCAGAATATCATTTCCGTCCTCACCCTCTGTCACCTCTGTTGGTAGCTCCCTCATGGACTCTGAGGGAAAAAAAGAAAATAATCCTTTCATGGTCACGCTGGAGATGGCTGACTCATAGAGCCAACATATGTTCCCCTATGTACATTTTATTGGAATACTACATCCCATCGAGTCATTTCCTTGTCAGTCCAGACAGGAGCTGATGGCATCTAGAACCATACATGAAAGGGTCAAAATTAAATTCACCAGAGAGCTGGTGGAAGGTGGGCCAGGAACCATGTGCCCAGGACAGTGGCTAGTCCTAATGCCACCAGAAGAACATTTGGCTACACTGCTTGTTGCTTGTTTAGGAGTTCTTCCTGATGTTTATATATGTTTGTGAAGATTTGTCTGTGGTGGTTCTTATATCATCTGTATAAGATGATGTGGTACCAATGGGGCTTAAGAAATGCAAGAGATCTCTGAATGAATGGGCATGCTGGAACGTGGGCAGGTTAGGGTTTGGGCTTGCTATGAACTCATTCAGCTGAGTTCTATGTAGAGTGTCATTTGTCTCTCCCTGGGACAGCAGACCACCAGTGTAAGTGGTAGCTCATAGAAAATCAGGAGAAAAGAGGAAGAGAACAGTGAGCTGTTCCCCTGCTCCCCAACCCACCTGTACCTCTGGAGGATGCTGAGGAAAGCCAACTCAACTACTGGCAGAAGGGACAACTCAGAAGCCAGCCATCCCTCTTCCAGCTGTCCTGGGTATTTAACTCTGAACTTCTTCCTTAAGGAATAACCCATTCAGCCAGCATATGTCATGTTCTGAGTCCTCTCTAACTGTGAAAGTCCTAGATGGCATCTTTTTCCAATAGGCTGCTATTTTGTCTCCTTTGAAAATCCATTGTTTGGTGTACCATCTTCATGAATTATCTTAACTAGATCTTCTGGATAACTTGCTGCAGCTTCTCCGTCAGCATGTGCTACTTCACCTTGCATTTTTATGTTCTGGAGATGGCTTCTTTCCTTAACCTCATGAACCAACCTTTGACTGCTTCCAAGTTGTCTTCTCCAGCTTCCTCACCTGCCTCAATCTCCATGGAATTGAAGAGAGGTAGGGCCTTGATTTGGGTTATATTTTGGCTTAAGGGAATGTTGTGGCTGGTTTGGTCTTCTGTCCAGACTACCAAACTTTCTTCACATCAGCAATAATTTGTCTTCTTACCATTTGTGTGTTCACCAGAGTAGCACTTTTAATTTCCTTCAGAAACTTTTCTTTGACATCTACAATTTGCTGACTATTTGGTGCAAGAGTTCTAGCTTTCAGTCTCTCTTGACTTTTGACACACCTTCCTCACTAAACTTAATCAATTTTAGCTTCTGATTTAAAGGGAGACGTGCAGCTGTTCCTTTCACTTGAACACTTCAAGGCCACAGTAGCGTTCTTCGTTAGCCTCATTTCAGTATTGCTGTATCTCAGGGAATGGGGAGGCTTGAGAAGGAGAGAGACCAGGGGAGGACCCGTGGCTGGAGCAGACAGAACACATACATCGATCAGTGAAGGTCAGCATCTTATTTGGGCGTGATTCTTTGCGCCCCCAAAGAATTACAAGAGTAACATCAAAAATCACAGATCACAAATCATCGTAACAAATATAATAACAATAATAAAAAAGTTTCAAGTATTCCAAGAAAGGTGAAATGGAGACGTGAGTGAGCAGATGCTCTTGGAAAAGGGGCACCGGCAGTCTTGCTTGCTGCAGGATTGCCATACACCTGAAACTTGTAAAAACACCTGTCTGCAAAGTACAAGAAAGTAAAATGTGGGAAAACAAGGCATGCCTGGACAGCTGAAGGTTTTCTCCCTTGTTTCTGGGCTCGGGCCTCAGCGTGACCTGTGACTAAGTCCTGTGGTGAGTAGGGAGCTGGAGTTGGGTCTAAAAGGAGGTGACTAAAGAGCACTATTTCCGGACCCCTCTGAGAGCAGCTGAAGCCCTGCTGACTTGGTAACCCCGTGTGCCATTTTGAGTACCCCAGGGGCCACATCGAGGGCAGCATCCACTTAGAAATGCCAGCAGGGTCTGGGTGAGGAAGTGGTGGAACCCACCCACGCTGTCTTCCTAACGTTTGTAATGTTGCTGAATCCTGATCGCTCTCCTTTTTGGCCGCTCATGTAAGTGTACCATACTTGGTCCTTACTGCTTACTCCTTTAGCTTTGGAAATCTACTTTTTTATTTGGAAAAAAAAAAATGAGGCATTTTTCAAGGAAGTTATTTGACAAATAGGGCCATCAAGTTTATTATACTGTTGTTTCTTAAAGACTCTAGTTTACCAGAACTGTACTTTTAGACTCGGTCCAGCTGTGTTTCTGCCATCTTGTGACCTCATTTTTAAGTTTTTGAGTTTTGTGTGTTTTTTTTTTTTTTTTTACTCATACAATACATTGTATTTCCAGCAACCTCTTGTGGATTAAAGAAACCATCCAGGTTGGAATCTCTGTGTGACAGCATTGAGTGTTGTCTGAATGCAGCAGGAAGTCTGATGGACACAAAACTTTTTTCCTGAAGCTAGAAATTCTACCATTTGTGGAGTTGAAGACAGTTTCAACATTTCTGGATGAACGCTGCCATTTGTCTTTGGACTAGAACCTCCTGAAATTCTTAGAGGACCATCTCTCTGGAGGGGGCCCCTTCAGTCATGCAGATGTAGAGCAGTTAATTACCCCCTCAGTTTTCTTGGGGGGTTATATTCACATGAACCAAAGAACAAAACGGTAATGCTGCAGACTGAGATTTTTAGGGTTTTGTTACAAGAAGGCAGCTGGCAGTGCTGACGGTGTGTCTTGTCCCTGTAGGGGTAGAGACCTGTTTTCGTTCATTTTGTTTTGCTCCTGCCTCTGGATTTTGTCTGCCCGCCTGTTCTTAGAGGACCCATGGGTCTTCTCACTCCAGCCTCAGCTCATAGCTCAGGGGTAGCTGGACGTAGATAAGGAGAGTGAGGGCACAGGCCTCTCAACTCCTTTCTTCCAGTGAGTTGAGATGATGAGGGGGACTGGGACCAGGCCTGGACAGTGCAGGCGGGATCACTGATACATCTCATGCTGTTTTACTTCATCTAGTAAAAGCCCAGGTGTTGCTAAATTCCCCGTTGACCATTATGACTGTCTTTTCCAGGGTGTGGTTGTGGGTTTCCTTTTGAAGAGATTGGGGTTTCCATTTTCAACCTGAGAAGTTAATCCTAGAGCAGGAAGGGCACTGGTATTGGAAGGGAGTGTGGAAGGACTTCTTCCTGAATCGGGAGCCGAGAGGGAAGGGGGTGTGAGGGAGGTCATGGGCCTGAAGATGCCAGGAGCATCCTGCTAAAGGCAGTGAGTTAGGCCCCACCATCTGGGACGGGCTGAGAGATAGGCGAGGTCCAGCTGCCATACTCATGCTGAGTGGCGTCGAGCCCCAGGGTCTTTAGAACAGTTCCAGATTTGTGTCGTTACCTTTGAGGAGTGAGTTATGCTTTTCTGAAACTGTACTATTTTGTTAACATCATAGTGTGCTGCAGAGAGTGAGAAAGCCTGGTGCCCTTGCCCAGAAGTCGAGAGCTGTGTTCATCGCCAGCAGAGACCGGGAGGAGGAGACAGCTCTCTGGTCAGAACAGCAGGTTCCAGAGGAAGTGCTTGGAGAAGCTGCAGGGGATCTGATAGAGGGATTTATATGAGTGGGGCTTATGCTGCAAGAATTTGAGTGTAAAAAAATGGTAACTTCATTTTGTACTCACAGACTGGTGAGAATGTGGACTTGGTCCTTTCTTTGGGGATCCCCACAAATATCAACAATACCTTGTTTCTCTTCATAAACTCAAAATTAAGATTACATTGGTGTGTGGGATTCATGCCAAGGCTCAGGAGTGCAGAACACAAGGAGTATGTAGGACCAAAAAGACAGAGGCTGAGGGGTTAGGACACATGGGGGTACGGTCACACCTATGCAAGTGTAGAGGAGGGGAAACAAATTTGTTTTGTAAGCTTACTCATTCTGGGGTCTGTGGGGCTGGCTCTCTGCTTCTCTGCTTTACGGCAAACCTCAGTTTGTGGAGTGGGATAGTTACAGTTCTGACCACTGGGTTTTTGTTTTATTTTATTATTTTCTTTTTTTGAATTTGAATTCAGTTAGCCAATATATAGTACATCATTAGTTTTTGAGACATTCATTAGTTGCATGTAACACCCAGTCCTCCTCACATCACGTGCCCTTCTTAATGCCCATTACCCAGTCACCCCATCCCTCAGTTGGTTTCCCAGAGTCAAGTCTCTGATTCCCTCAATTTCCCTCTCTGATTTCTTCCCGTTCAGTTTTCCCTCCCTTCCCCTATGATCCTCTGCACTATTTCTTATACTCCCCCTATAAGTTAAACCATATGATAATTGTCTTTCTCTGACTGACTTATTTTGCTTAGCATAATCCCCTCCAGTTCCATCCATGTCGATATAAGTGGTAGGTATTCATCCTTTCTGATGGCTGAGAAATATTCCATTGTATATATGAACCACATCTTCTTTATCCATTCATCTGTTGAAGGGCATCTTGGCTGCTTTCACAGTTTGGCTATTGTGACCACTAGGTTATTTATTTATTTATTTATTTTAAAAGATTATTTATTTGTTGGTTTGTTTGAGAGAGAGAGAGAGAGCATGAGCAGGGTTAAGGACAAAGGGAGAAGCAGGCTCTCCATGGAGCAGGGAGCCAGACACCGGGCTTGATCCTGGGACTCTGGGTTGATGACCTGAGCCGAAGACAGACGCTTAACCGACTGAGCCACCCAGGTGCCTGACCACTGAGTTTTTAAAAGAGAAAAGAGAATGTGACATTTGTGTAAAATATAAGAGCTAGAAGGAGGTGTGATTATAGAAACAAGTTCATAACCTTTGGCCTTTTCACAGACTCTGATGTGAGAAGCTGGTAAGGAAATAGAAGTAATGGGTTTCTAAACTTACCACTGAACTTAGGAGATTGATGTGTGGTTCTAGTTTGAGGGGAGACTCCAATTCTCTGTGACTTGTAGGAATGCCTTGCCTCACTCTGGACTGGTTTCCCCCTTGTGGACTGAGAGGTCAGTCTTAGCTTGAGCCCGTTCCTTTCCAGCGGTGATGATCTGGTAGGCCTCTGTAATGGGGCTACCACTTGCTGGACTCCTGGTCTTTTTTCAAACTGAGAGGCTTAGAGTGTTACCCTTAGCTACACTCACCCTGATGGCTTAAGTAGAGGAAGGCAGGCTCTCAGGTCCCAAGTGTGACAAACTGAAAAGGCCTGTGACTTGGGCGGCCTGGGTGCCGGATGGTCCCTTGTCTCCCTGCAGCGCCCCCTGGTGTTTCTGGGCCTTCTGTTTAGGCCTCCTGGCCACTTGCAGGAAACCAGGAACCTATTACGTAATGTGGGGAATTCATCTTGAGGATGTAAGGATTGCTGGGTCATTTCCCTCAGCCCAACTCTGCATACAAAACAGTGATATTCACATGCTGAATATTTGCAACAGAGAAGCAGAAAGGAGCATAAAGCAGCGGTGGTGTCATTTCTGCATGATTCCAAATCCTGAGCAACGACAGGACCGATGGGAAAGCACCCCAAACATGGGAGGAACAGAACTTCTTTCTCTAGAAACAGAGCAATTTTATCATGCACTTTAAATTAAAAGTGTGTCCTGGGCACCTCTTGGCTTTTGGCAGCCAGGGTTCATATCACGTTCCAATTTACAGGCAGCTGATATGTGATTCCGGGTATAACAGTTATCTGTAATTGAAATCATCATAAAACAAATCCCCCCTGCACTGACTGAGGCAGTAATCAACATCAGGAATACTGTGTACATAGCATTCAGGACCCATAAAATATGCAAGATTAATTTGCTGAACTTCATTCAGGCTTCCAGCAGGCTGTCACCTGGGACCAGAGAAGCAGCAAATTAATTCTGAGCCTCCCCTAGTTTCAAAACATCAAGAGCAACCTCCTTCGCGTGGCTGTCTTTTGCACTGCTTCTCTGCCTGTGCAGATGCTTTCAGGAAAAATCAAACAGCTAGAATGCAAAATTCTGTTTGGCTAGAGAAGGTTCCCCTGTCCCCCTCATGGTTCCCAAACTCTCCTACCTTACCGTCTCAGTGACCTTCATTTCCTCCTTCAGGTCCCTAAAGCCACACACTCAGAAACACAGAGAATCTTGGCTTTGGTGGACACACTGGGAACTGCCGCTTAGATACCAACTCAAGGAAGGAGACACTCCCGATGGCAAAGCCCTAGGATTCGAGTCGGGAAGTGGATCTAGTCCCGGCTCTGACACTAATTGCTGTGTCTCTTTGGACAAGTTGTTGTCCTTCCTTAGGTTTTAGTTACACATTTTAAAAGAGAACTTTGAATTCCTAAAATTCCTTCTCGTTCTTTTATTCTTTGATTTTGCAAGGAAGGCTAGTCAGAAGCTTTTTGGCTTCCACTTCCTCTGTTCAGTCTGATTTGTTATCTCCCCTCTGTAGTGGTCTGTATATTAAAAATACTGTTAGTGTCTCTCTCCCCTTTTGTCTACTCTCTATTCTCTTTGGCCTTGCCTATCCTATTTCTTTGATTCCTTAACTATTATTATTGTAAAGTTTAGTAACATTTCAGACATTGATGTACTTCTTCAATCCTTTATGCTTAATAGTCTCTGTGACAGTTCACCTTCCAATATGGTGGTATGGTTATAATCTCATTATTCCAGATGAGGAGAGGGTGGAGAGGTTAAGAAAATTGGGTAAAGCCACACAGTAAGTGATGATAGGAGATTTGAACCCAAGGTTGCTTTTTAACAAAACCCATGTTCTCGGCTACCTGATGGTCCCAGCACTGTGGGTTCTTTGGACAAATGTTGTGAATTTGACTCCTGGGTGTTCACCTCTGACCTCTAGGCTAGTTCTTGGCACATTGACAACATCAGGATTCTGAGAGGCAAAATAAAAGAAAGCCCATGGACCATGGCAAAGAGACCACAACAAAGAAAGAATATTCTGACAGGCCCTCGAGGGACAGCCTGCCAGCATTTACTTCTGTGCATCGTCACACAGACAGAAATGTGCCTTCTGTTGTGGTCGTAATTTCTCCCTATAAAATATCTGGTCCTCTGCCCCTCTCTGCTGTGGTGGCTAGAATCAGAGTGAGGAAGACAATGTGGGGTTTTCTTTCATGCACGCGCTTCTTTATTACTGTTTTCTTAATTGAAATTTCTGTTGAGGTGTATGTAGATTTATATGCAATTTTAAGAAATAATACAAGGATAGCCCACATATCCTTTAATCATTTTCCCCTGAGGACAACATCTTGCACTTTATTATTTTTTAAAGAAACTAAATATAATACTAATCCAGTTTCATTGTCATAGGTTCAGATAATATGGAAGTCTACAGCGCAATGCATGAAGGTCCACTTTGAACCCTGTTCTTCTGGACTGTCTCATTTGGGCCCTTCCTCTGTTATACTCCTTACCTTCTTTGTTGTTATAGTGCCAGGGCCGTTCTGGGGCAAAGTGGAACTTTGGGATTTCTGGCTGATCTGACATCCTCTGCCTTCTGTGGAACCCCGTCTTTGATGGTGAGTGTAGGTGACGGCAGCAGCTCTCGGTCTCCACTCCTCCTCTGACTGTCCGATAGCCTCTCTGTTCCTTGACTCCATGCTTCTGTGTATCCAGTGAGAAAACAATACCATCTAGTATGTAACATAACATACACATGTAATATCTGTTCTCCACTTAGTAGGATCAAGTATTACATTCAGTAGTACCGAGTAGTCTGTACTTAGTTGAAGACGTTGACTTTGTCTTAATTAACACACTGCCAGGAACTATTCTAAGCATTTTAGAAATATTAATTCTTTTAATCCTTATAACATCTCTGAGGAGGGTATCACTAATATTTTCATTGTGTGGGTGAGGATATACGGTACAGAAAGGTTAGGTAAGTTGCTCAAGGTCAGAAATCTGGTGAATGATGGAGACAGGGTCCAAACCCATCAATCTGACTCTAGAGTCTGAGCTCTTCACCATTTGTACCACCATCTGTTAGCTGTGCATTGACAGGCAGTTCACCTCTTTTCCTTTTCCTTTCCTAATACTCAGATGCATAGTCCCTCTACAGTGGCTCCTTTCTTGTAGGCAACGAGTGGTCTTATATTTGCCATCTTAAAAGATATACACGAGTGCTTGGGCACGGGTGCATGCAGACACACACAATCCTTTGTTCCAGTGCCCATATATCAAGTTACCCTTCCATCCCTCTTTTCCCTGTGCTCATTTATCCGGAGCCTAGAAAGACTCCTCTGCAGCTGCTGTCTCCTCTTCCTTCTGTGACTCGCTCTTGGAGCCACTCAGTCCGAGCTCCCATTTCCACCGCTGTGGGAGACTGCTCCTGCATTACCAGAACCGTCATTTCCCCTTACCTCTCCATATATTGATGTCATTAATTATATTACTACTTTTCCTAATATGGAACCATTCTGGCACTGACATCCAGTTTCATTCTTTAAACTTGATGCTGGATTCAATTTGATAATATTTTATTTATGACTTCGGTTAGTATCAGATGGACGAACTACTTCCTTAAAACTCAGAGGAACATAGGAAGTTCTTTCTAGTTCATTTAATTTCCTTGTTAATTCATAGGGGTTGATTTCCTTGTATAAATAGTTTTACTCTGTGTTGTTCGTGTCTCTCCCCATGGAATGTCTTTAGTCTACCAATTAAAAGGGAAATAAATGTGTTTTCTAATTATCCCTGAAGAGGCACATAAGGTAATACCTTCACACTGAAGCATGAATTAGGAAAGCTAGAAAAATCAGATTGGCTTTTCCACAGGGTTATTTTTTTGAGTCCCCAGAAAATGCAGATCAATAGAAAGAACATTCTCTCTTGAGAAGAGCCAAGAGGGTAATAATAGTGATGGTGACAAAAAGTTCTTTTTGAAAGGCAGGGAGAGCAATTCCAGTATTTTAAGGACTCGTGCTGGGCTGGTCATTGGGCCCAGCCTGCTGAATGTGTTATGTACCCAGACGTGAAATCCACGGGGGCAGGACTGTGGGTACTGTGTCTGTCACTCCCACGTTCATACCTCTGGAAAGCAGGTGCCGCTCTTATCCCCGTTTTACAGAGGAGGAAACCGGGGCTCAGTGAGGTGAGGAGACTTGCCAGGCTCACTGAGAAGGACTTTAGAGTGGACTGTTGGTTTTTCCCGGTAAGGATTAAAGTGTCCAGCGGGCCTTGTCAGGCCTCTTCATCGCCTCCACTCCTTAAGGCCCCAGTACTCCAGCCAATCAGAGGGGCCTGCAGTTTGCACTTTGGACCCTTCACATCACATGGTTTTGCATGTGTTGCCTCCCCCCCCCCCCCATGTGTCTGGAACCCTGTTCCCCGGGCTCACTTCTGCTTGCCCTTTGAAGTTTGTTCAAGGCTCATCTCTTCCTTCCCTCATCACTGCACCTCTCCCATCCCCTTGGAGCTCATTTCCCTCCTGGCCCTGGCGCAGGAGAGACCCTTCAGGTTCTTGTCTGTTTCCTGCGTGAGGCAGGGTGCTTGGTTGTTCCCCAGGGGGGCAGTGACCTTCGGGACCTCTTGGAATGTATTGTTGGATGAGTGAAGGATGAGCGTCTCCTGGTGCTTCCCTCTCCACCCTGAGCCCGGCCTGGTGAGCTCTTACCCTCCCCCCACAATGACTCCTACCACCGTGTTGGTAAGGCCACCTTCTGCGTTCACAGACCCTCTGACCATTCCCTGTCTCTCCAGGGACTCTCCCGTTATTCAAAAAAACCCTTTGCCTTCTTCCCAGAGAAAACTACATTTAGTTTACTTACTGAAGATTAATTAATAAGCCACATAAGTCATTGAGCAGGAGGCCGAAAACAGCTTTAACAAAATCACACGGAGGTCAGACCCACGGAGATTGGGAGACCACAGCCCTAGGAAGTGACATGGATATTTGAAAATCTCTTCTCTGAGTTTTCTAACTAGTTCTTGAAGAAAAATCACATCCGAATAATCTTTACTCTGTGACAAATACTGTAGTGTTTGCCTTGATCAGAGTATTTCAGCGCATCACTATTTCTAGGGGATGCATAACTTATCAGGAAATGCTCTTTTCTTTTAGAAACAAACATTTCTTTCTGTGGAGAAGTAAATGGAAAGAAATTCAGAAAAATATATCATGCTGTTCACTCCAGAGACAGAAAATTTCTAAGGAGATTCTTATCTAGCCTAGAGTGAGAACAGAAAAGAGAAAGCCAGATTTATATTTCCAAATAGAGATTGTGTGTGGGGGGGAAGATTGTGGCTCTCTCTGCTGTACGCATGTCCCTGTAGGAGTTTTCTGTTCATCTACTCTCAAATCCCAACTCTTTTCCTGACACCAAAGTTGTAGGTCAAGATGACAAAGGTGCCGCAGTTGCCAACCCAGCTGATCATTTTTTCTGAAAGCAGCTGTGTTCATGGGAGAGTGACCAGTACTTGTTCCCTAGCCTGGGGAACATAATTTTCCCAGAATCCTACCCATCCTTTTTTTTTTTTTTTTTTTTTTAATCCTACCCATTCTTACAGCCCAGCTATGGGGCCCTCATCTCCATTACATACAGGAATTGTGTGAATACAGAGGATAAGTCATCTAACTTTGCCTTAGATCATCAGAAAGGCTTCAAGGAGGAGGTGCCATCTGAGTAGAGTGTGTGGATTAAGAAGCAGGCAAGAGAGAGAAGTCTGTCTAGGAGGAAGGAGGGGGTATGCCTGAAGGTGAAGAGGTGAGGGAAGAGGCATGCTTCCTCCCACAGTCTTGGATATCAGAGCCTCAGGGTCCAATGATTTCTCTCTCCCACAAGTCCCCAAGAGCAAAAGGGCGTCCGCTCCTGTTTGTCAGCATACTAGGACATCAGAGTGTCAGAGCTGAGAATCCCAGTGCCCTGAACGCTAGGGACATCCATCACATCTCTGCCTTGTGCGTCCCAGCCAGACCCACATTCCAGGGGAGCTAGGGAAGCACTCATATGCCTTCACAGGGCTGTGAGGGGAGCGTGTGGACTGCCTTCTACTGACCACCCCCCCCCCCGGTGGTCCCCCAGTACACAGTACAGAGCCCAGCACATTGCAAGGCTTCATAATTGTTTCTTGGATGGACAAATACTGGAATTTTGGAAGTGGAGTCACTACCACACTCCTCACCTAAAATAACCCTGATTGTGTCTTCATTCTCAGGACATTCAGTGGAAGAGTGATTTGGAGTATTTCCATCTCCACTGAATATTCAGAAGTGAGTTGTTCCTTTTTCCTCTGAGTAGTTAAACATGCCATGATGTGAAGGGATAGCCTTCTGCCCAAGCCGGCAGACAGTAAATAGAGTGGCTCGTTCTGCAGTCAGATCTCATTAGCATTAAGAGGGCTGATCTGGTCCCAGGGTTGTGGGAGATGGATAAATGGCAAGATTAGGTGCACAGGAATTGCAATCAACCAAGACTGAGCAGCATGGTGAAAAACAAGTTTCCCATCCAATGTGTTGTAGAAAGGCAATCAGTCCTTGAAACATGGGGACGATCACTTTGAAACTCTGACGGTGTATTGGTGGTAAAAGAGAATTTGAATGAGCTAATGCTTAGAGCTGTATCCCTTCCTTTCCAGCCACAGTGAGGCTCTGGCTTTACTTACAGTTCTAGAACTTAGTATCCTGAATTAGTTTCCATAGCTGAAAGATCTCATCATAGTTGAGATGTCAGGACAGATTTCATTCTGGGAGGGGTAATGGACTTGAATTTGTGACCTGCTTTGTGCATTTTAGCAGGTAAAGAACTCTGCCCCTTGGTCATGTACCTCCGCCTTGTCAACCCACATTTCAGGTTCTTATCTCTTGTCTCATTTATTGTCCCAGTCTCTGGCCCTTGGTTCCTTTCCTGTTCCTTCCCTAATCCTTGCTAGGGTGCATGAAAGCTGAATACATTCTTTTCAAGTGAATGCCTCCCAGTCATCTGCAGAGTAAAATTGGAATCTTTTGTGTAGGGAGAGCCTGGCCCCACCTACTCCTTGTTTACTTTCTTCTTCTGTTTCTCCCTCTTTCTTCATCTCTCTTGATCTCTCTTCTGTCCCCAAGCAAGCTGTGTTTTCCACTCCTTTGCCTCTGCTTGTAATTTTTTTTTTTGCTTTTTTGCTTCTCAGCACCCTCTATCCTTCCTCCCTCTAGCACGTCTGATTGTTTTATGTTAAAATTTTGTTGCCCGAGAAGCCTCCTGCTGACAGTTAGTGGTCTCCTCCAGTGTTCCCAGAACACCTCTACAAGTCCCTTCATTGTGTTTTTCTCATGGTATTTAATTATTTGCTTACTTTAGTACCCAGTGGTGTCGGTGAGGGTGGCAATTGTGTTTGATTCCCTGTCACAGTATTCTCAGACATCAAGTGAATATATGGGGCAGAGCAAGAGGTTACATCCTGCTGTGTCGGCACATTTCCCACTGCCTGCAGGTCTGTCATTGCAATCCCTGTCCTCACACCACATACATTTTTAGACACTTAGCTGTCGACATTTTAGGTTGATTTACATACAATCAAGTGTATATACTTTTAGTATGTTTTAATAAATGTATGTAATAATATAACCTTCACCCCAATTAAGATATAGAACATTTTAATTATTCTGAAAGTTTCCTCAGGCCCCTTTGCAGCCAACTTATTACTCCTCTTATGGGTCTAACACTGATCTGTTATATATGTAGAAGTACTCTTGCCAATACTAAAACTTTATATAAATGAAATCACACAGTATATATCCTCTTGTGTCTGTCTTTTTATATTCATCAAGTTTGTGTGATTCATCTGTAGTATGTGAGTCAGTTTTTTTTTTTTTTTTTAAGATTTTATTTATTTGACAGAGAGAAACACAGCGAGAGAGGGAACACAAGCAGGGGGAATGGTAGTGGGAGAAGCAGGCTTCCTGCTGAGCAGGGAGCCCGATGCGGGGCTCGATCCCAGGACCCCGGGATCATGACCTGAGCCGAAGGCAGACGATTAACGACTGAGCCACCCAGGCGCCCCGTAAGTCAGTATTTTGTTCATTTTTGTTGCTGAGTAGTATTCCGTTGCATAAATACACTGTAGCTTGTTAATCTGTTCATCTGCTGATAGACGTTTACGTTATTTCTAGTTTAGGGGCATTATGAATAAAAATGGTACCAAAATTGCTGTACAAGTCTTCTTGGTGGATATTTTCATATTTCTTAGGTAAAATACCTAGGGGTAAATTTGCTGGGTCATAGGGTAAGTGTATGTCTAACTTTCTAAGAAGTGGCCAAATGATGCCCTGAAGTAATTATTTCATTTTACATTTCTGCTAGCAACATAACGAGAGTTGTAGCTGCTCCCCACTTTGCCAGTACTGCTACTGTCAGTCTTCTTAATCACAGTCATTACAGGGTATTGTGGCTGTAGATCGTTGTGATTGTAGTTTGCTTCTTTCCATGTTTGGTATCACATCGGGTGCTTTTTGCTCATTTGTATGTTCTCTTTCTTGATGTATCTTCTTCAAATATCCATATGTTGTTGGATTATTTTTCCTTTTATTAATGTTGTGTGTCCCATATAAAGTATTTTGACTGCTTTAGGATTTTGGATATCTTTTCTTTTATTTTCTTCTGGAAGTTTTATGGTTTTAGCTTCTAAGGTTAAGTAAATGATTAATTTTGAGTTAGTTTTTGTGAATGGCATAAGGTGGGGAGTGAAATTCATTTTTTATCTGAACATTTGATTGCTCTCTATCATTTTACAGAAAGACTACCCTTTAACTATTAAATTGCCTTGGCCCTTGTGTCAAAAAACAAAACAAAACAAAACAAAACAAAAACAATGTATTGTATATGTGTAGGTCTTTTTCTTGGTTCCATTGATCTATAGTCAATCTACACTGGTATCACGTTTTCTTGATTTTTGTAGCTTTAGAATTTATCTTTAGATGTGATAATAAAAGTCCTCTAATTTTGTCCTGCATTTTTCAAAATTGTTTTGGACTCCTAGATTCTTTAAACTTTACGATAAGCTTGATAATTTCATTTGTTGAAAAGGCTTCTAGGATTTTTATTGGTATTGATTCTCTGGGTCAATTTCTGTGAGAAATGAGTTTTAGTTTTTCAGGTAGAAGTCTTAAACCTCTTTTGTTGAATTTATTCCAAAGAATTTTATGGTTTGGATGCTATCATAAATTTTACTACATTTTGAAAAACAAATGTCCTATTTTATTCTATTTTTTTAAATTTAAATTCAATTAGCAAACATATAGTACATCATTAGTTTCAGATGTAGTGTTCAAAAATTCAGTGGTGCTATTTTAGAACAGTTTTAGATTTACAGAAATATAGCAGAGATAGTACAAAAAGTTCTCTTTTACCCACATCCAGTTTCCTCTTATTATTAACATCTTACATTAGTCATAATTAACAAAAAAACCTGACTGTGTTATTTTTAACTGAAGTCCATACTCTATTCAGATTTCCTTAGCTTTACCTAATATCCTCTTTCAGTTGCAGGATCCAATTAGGGATATCACAGTACATTTAGAAGTCCTGTCTCCTTAACTATTCTTGCCTACGAGCATTTCTCAGACTTACTTTGTTTTTAATGGCTTTGATAATTTTGATAATTTGTAGAATGTCCCTCAGTTAGAATTTTTCTGATGTTTTTCACGTGGTTAGTTTGGGGTTATGTGTTCTTGAAAGGAAGACAACAGAGATAAATTAACATGTTCGTGCCATCTTATCAACCGTAGCTACAGTAGATACACTTAGCACAGTTGATGTTGACTTTGACCACCTGGCCAAGGGACTGTGTGTCGTGTGCGTCAGGTTTCTCTGCTGTAAAGTTACTCTCTTTTTTCCTCTTCCACAGTGCACTCTTTGGAATGAAATTGCCACTGGTAGCCCTTACTTAAGGAGTGGGCATCTGCGCTTCCTTTTTGTTGAGGGTGAGGTATCCACATGTATTGTTTGGAATTATACTGCACAGGAGATTTGTCTCATTACATTTATTTATTGATTTAATCACTTATTTATTTCAGTATGGATTTAAGTGTATTTATTTTAAACTTTGTTGTATAGTCTAATACTATTTATTTTGTAGCTTAAATTTTTTTCAGCCTTGAACTCTGGGAGCTCTTTCATTTGCTCCCATAGCAAGAGGTCACAAAATTATTTTTTTTATTGCTTATCCAGACATGTATTCACCTATCCTTGGTGAATGGTAGGTATACCTCCATTGCTGTGTACCTTTTTGTATTATTGTTAGTTTCAGGGGTAGAATTCAGTGATTCATCAGTTGCATACAGCACCCAGTGCTCATTATGTCAAGTGCCCTCCTTAATGCCTGTCACCCAGTTACCCCGTTCCCCCACCCAGCTCCCCTCTAGCAATCCCTAGTTTTTTTTTCTGTAGTTAGGAGTCTCTTACAGTTTGTCTCCCTCTCTGATTTCATTTTATTTTTCCTCCCCTTCCCCTGTCTGTTTTGTTTCTTAAATTCTACCTATGAGTGAAGTCATAGGGTATTTTGTCTTTCTTTGACTGACTTATCTCACTTTGTATAATACCTCTAGTTCCACTTTTTCCCCCAAGGACTTCCTTACTTTTTGGTACTACAGGATGATCAAGGCTCATTTTGTAGATTTCCTGCCTCTGACCTAGAATCAGATATCTCTCCAAAGAATACTGGTTCCTTTTAGTGGGGAATGGTATTAAAAACAAACTGAGTTCTGGGTGCCAAGTGTGGTCATTGCTGCTAGATGCTGTTTATCTCTAGGTTCTTTTAGCAGACAGACCAGGGAAATGTATGTGTGTATACTAACATGTATATGCGCACGTATCTTGTAAGTGTTTCTGTACACAGCCGTCTGTGTTTATATTTAGGTAACCATGAGTTCACACTGATGTCTCCAACTCTGGGTCAGTACCATATAGAAGATCATTCTAGCCTCTTGTCCTTGCATATCTGTACCTTCCCATTCCAGCAGTTTACTGACCACTTACTAAATCGTTCACTTCTGGTATCTGTTTGTAGCAGTTTCAGAACTGTCAGTCTGTACTCACATGGGGAACTTCTCTCAGCTGGAGCCCAGGCTTATTTGGCTTCTTTTGCCTTTAGTCTTAAAGATTTCCATCATTTCAGAGTTACATAAGTCAGTACTTTGTATCCTGAGCCCCTTCTGTGAGGTTGTTCTATACATTTGTATTATAGTTAATTACTTTGTCATTTCTGTATTTCATCTTGGGATTCTCCCAGTTTCCTAGGGGATTTTTAACATTTGCATATATACAACAAAATCTTAAGATGTACTGTATGCTGGCTAACCGAACATAATAAAAAATAAAGGTTAGTCATTGTGCCACAATATTCCATGGAATATTATGGGATATTTTGTTTCTGTTTTAAAGATTTTACTTATTTATTTGAGGGAGAAATCTTGAGAGTATGCAAGGGAGCATGGGCCAGGGGGGTGGAGGAGCAGAGAGAGAGTCAGAGGGAGACCCTGCATGAGGCTCAGTGGCAGGATCCTGAGATCAGGAACTGAGCCAAAGACAGATGCTTAACCAACTGAGCCACGCAGGCACCCCTCTATTTTTTTTTTTTAATTGAGATTTAGCTGACACGAAATGTTATATTAGTTTCAGGTGTGTAAGAGAGTGATTCAACAAGTCTATTGTATCTTGTCATTCTCACCACAAGTATAATGTATAATATTATGCATTCACTGTATTCATTGCTATGTACTCACCCATATAATACGTAATGATCTCACCACCATCTAAATCCCCTGTACTTCACCTATTTAACCCTCAGACTCCTGCAACCATTGATGCGTTTACCATCTCTGCAGTGTTGCTTTATCATGTAATTGGAATACTTTTCATACTGGCTCCTTTCACTTAGCAATATTCATTTAAGATTCATCCACATCTGTTCAAAACTTGATAACTTTTTTCTTTCAGTTCTCTTAAGAGATAATTGACATACATCACCGTATAAGTTTAAGGCGTGCAGCATGATGTATGATTTATGTATATTCTGAAATTTTTACTACTGTAGTTTCAGCTAACATCCATAATCTCATATAGATATAATAAAAGGAAGAAAAGAAATTGCTTTCCTTTTCATGAGAACTTTTAGGAGATACTCTCTTAACACCTTTCCTATATATCATTCTGCCCTTTTAATTATAGTCATCATGTTGTACATTACATCCCTAGTATTTGCTCCCATTGTAACTGGAAGTTTGTACCTTTTTACCTTCCTCTAATTACCGCTCCCTCCTCCCCTTGCCTGGTAACCACAAGTCTGATCTCTTTCCCTATGGGTTTGAGTTTTTGGTATTTTTAATTTTGTTTTGTTTTAGATTCCATATGCGAGATCATACAAGTATTTGTCTTTGTCTGTCTGACTTATTTCACTTATCATGATGCCTTCAAAGTCCATCTGTGTTGTTCTGAGTGGTAGGATTTCTTCATTTTTTATGGTTAACATTCCCGTGTGTGTGTGTGTGTGTGTGTGTGTGTGAGACTGACAACTTCTTCATCCATCCATCCATCCATCCATCCATCCATCCATCCATCCATCCATAGTTAGATTGTTTCCATGTCTTGGTTATTGTATATGATGCTGTCATGAAGAAGGGCATGTGGATATCTTTTCGAGTTACTGTTTTTTGTTTCTTTTGGATATATTCCCAGAAGTAGAATTGCTGGATCACATGGAGTTCTCCTTTCAAGCTTTTGAGGATCCTCCGTGCTGTTTTCCACAGTGGCCCTAACAATTTGCCCTCCCATCCAACAATGCATAGTGTTCCTTTCTCTCCACATCCACTCTGGTCATGAGGTAATATATCACTGTGGTTTCGATTTGCATTTCCCTAATGATTAGTGATATTGAGCATCTTTTCATGTACCTACTGTCCTTTCATATAGCTTCTTTCTAAAAAATATCTTTTTGGGTTCTTTGCCTATTTTTTAATTGGGTTATTTGGGGGGGGTTGTGCTTTGTATTGTTGTAAGAGTTATTTATAGATTTTGGCTCTTCACCCATTATTAGATATGTTGTTTGCAAATTTATTTTCCTATTCTGTCGGTAGTCTTTTCACTTTCTGGAGGGTTTGTTTTGCTGTGGAGAAATTTTTAATTGGATGTAGTATCATTTATTTATTTTTGGTTTTCTTGCTTGTGTTTTGTGTGTCATGTCCAAAAAATCATTACCAAAACCCATGCCCAGTGAAATTCATTCCTGTGTTTTCTTCTGTAGGTTTTATGGTTTCAGGTTTACAGTTAAATCTTTAATCTATTTTGAGTTAATGTTTGTGAGTGCTGTAAGATAAGGGTCCAGTTTTATTCTTTTACATATGAATGTCTAATTGTTCTATCAGCATTTATTGAAGAGACAGTCTTTTCTTCACTGAGTATTTTGGGCTCTTTGGCAGATGTTAGCTGACTGTACGTGCTTGGGTTTATTTCCAGGCTTTTAATTCTGTTCATTTCGTTTATGTGTCTGTTCTATGCCAGTACCATATTGTTTGGGTGACTGTAGCTTTGTAGTGTACCTTGAAATCAGGAAGCGTAATGCTTCCTGCTTTATTTTTTTCCCCCAGGATTTCTTTGGCTATTCAGGGTCTTTTGTAATTCCATATAAATTTTAGGAGTGTTTTTTTCTACTTCTGTGAAAAACACCATTGAGATCTTGGTAGAGATTGCCTTGACTCTAAAATGGGTTTGGTAGTGAAGTTTAACAATTTTAATTCTTCCAACCCATGAACATGAGATATCTTTTCATTACTTGTATCTCCTTTGATTTATTTCAACAATGCATTATAATATTTGGAATAGAGATTTTTTGCCTTCTTGCTTAAATTTATTCAATAAGTATTTTATTGTTTTTGATGCTGTTATAAATGGAATTCTTTTTTTTTTTTTTTTTCCAGAAAATTGTTGTTAGTATAGTAACTTTACTGATTTTTGTATCCCGGCCCTTTACTGAATTCATTGATGAGCTCTAACAGTTCATTGAGTGTGTCTTTAGGATTTACCATACATAAAGTCATGTCGTCTGCTAATAAAGGCAATTTTACTTCTTCCTTTCCAATTTCGATACTAGACTTATGTTTCTTTTTCTTGCCTGATCTCTATCTAAGACTTCCAGTACTATGTTGAATAGGAGCAGTTGAGAGTAGGTACTCTTGTCTTGTTCCTGATCTTAGAGGAAAATGTTTCAACCTTTCACCATTTAGTATATTAGCTGTGGGCATGTTATATATGGCCTTTATTATGTGGGGATATGTTCCTTCTATGCCTGATTTATTAAGAGGTTTTTTAAAATCATCAATGGATTGGATTTTTTTTTTTTTTTTTAAAGATTTTTTTTTATTTATTTGACAGCGAGAAACACAGCGAGAGAGGGGACACAAGCAGAGGGAATGGTAGCGGGAGAAGCAGGCTTCCCGCGGAGCAGGGAGCCTGATGCGGGGCTCGATCCCAGGACGCTGGGATCTGACCCGGGCCGAAGGCAGACGCTTAACGACTGAGCCACCCAGGCGCCCCAATGGATTGGATTTTATCAAATATTTTTTCTGCATTTTTTGAGATCATATGATTTTTTTCTTTCATTCTATTATTATAATGTATTAAATTGATTGATTAGTGTATATTGAACTGTACTTACATTTCAAGGATAAATCCCACTTGATCATGGTGAGGGATCTTTTTAATGTGCTGCTGAATTTGGTTTGCTAGTATTTTATTGAGAATTTTTGCATCTATATTCATCAGGGGTATTGGCCCTGGTATAGTTTTCCTTTCTAGTGGGTTTTTTTTTTTTTTTTTAATAGTTCTATTAGATAATGCTGACTTCATAAAATGAGTTTGGGAATGTTACCTCCTCTTCACTTCTTTTTTGAAGAATTTGAGAAAGATTGATGTTAATTCTTTGAATTTTTGACAAAATTTACAGTGAGCCATCTGGTCCTGAGTTTTGCTTGTTGGGAGAATATTGATTATTGACTCAATCTCTGGTACTGGTAATTGGTCTGTTAGATTTTCTTTCTCTTCTTGATTCAGTCTTTTTTTTTTCCCCCAAATACTTTTATTTTCTTTTTTCAGTTTTCAAGATTAATTGTTCATGCACCACACCCAGTGCTCCATGCAATACGTGCCCTCCTCAATACCCACTACCAAGTTTCAGTCTTGGTAAATTGAATATTTATGAGAATTTATTTATTTCATCCACAATGTCCAGTTTGTTGGCATATAATTGTTCAGAGTAGCTTCTTATGGTTCTTTGTATTTCTTTTATAATGTCAAAATATCAGATGTAACATCTCCTTTTTCATTTCTTTTCATATTTCATTTAATTTTGTTGATTTGGGGTCCTCTCTTTTTCCCCATTGCTTAATCTAGCTAAGTAAGGGTTGGTTAGTTTTATCTTTTCAGAAAACCAACTTTTATTTTCGCTAATCTCGTCTGTTGTTTTCTGTTGTCCATTTTATTTATTTCTGCTGTGCTCTTTATTGTTTTCTTTCTTCTGCTAAATTTGGACTAAGTTTATTCTTTTTCTAGTTCGTTAAGGCATAGAGTTAGGTTGTTTATTGGGATCTTCTTTGCTTTTGAATGTAGATGTT
>CM053607.1:106539695-106590115 GCA_028646535.1 Procyon lotor | reverse complement strand
CAGTTATTTTTATATTACTGTTTATTTTCTCCTTTTAGCTCTTTTGACTTTTTAAAAGATTTATTTATTTATTTTTAGAGAGAGAGAGACAGAGAGAGAGAGGGGGTGAGCAGCGGTGGGGTGGGGAGAGGCACAGGGAGAGGGAGAGAAAGAATCCCAAGCAGGCTTGGTGCTGAGCACAGAACCTGTTGCAGGGCTTGATCCCATGATCCTGAGATCATCGTCTGAGCCAAAATCATGAGTCCTATGCTTAACCAACTCAGCCACCCAGATGCCCCTAGGTCTTTTAATTTTTGCTAAGTTTAGGTGCTCTCATAGTGGGCACATAAATGTTTATAGTTGTTTTATCTTCTTGATGGATTGTTCCTTTATCATTTTGTAAAGACTCGTTATTTCTCTTTTTACCATTTTTATAGTCTGTTCTGTGTTTTATAAGTATAGCTACATCTGATTCTTATTGTTGTTACCATTTGTTGAAATGACTTTTTTACCCCCTCACTGCTAGACTGTGTGTATCTTTAAGGCCTAAATGAGGCTTTTGTAGGCAGGATATTGTTGGATTTTGTTTTTCATCCATTTAGCTCTTCTTTGTCTTCTCACTGGAAAATTTAATACATTTACACTTAATTATTGATAGACAAGGACTTACTAATGTCATTTGGTTTATTTCCTAGTTGTTTTATATATCTGTTCATCTTTACTTATCCTTTTGTCCTTTACTATCTTTTGTTAAGAGTATATTTTGATTTCAAGTTATTTTGTGTAATTGCTACAGGACTTTCCCTTGTAGCCACTGTGATGCTCTTATAGAATATCTTAAAATTATAACAACTTATTTTAACATCTTCAGTAGAATTCTGAAATTCTAATGAAATTAGAATGAAATTTTAATGCGTAATGAAAACATTACGCTTTTATTTCTCCTCTCACATTTTAGGTTATTGTTGTTACAATTTACATATTTTTATGTTGTATAACTAATAACAGGCTATTGTAGTTATAGTTATTTTTACTTTGTTCAGTTTTTAAAGGTTTTATTTAAACTCGAGTTAGTTAACATATAGTGTAGTATTAGTTTAAGGTCGACCATACAGTGATCCAACACTTCCGTACATTACCTAGTGCTCATCATAACTAGTGCACTTCTTTTTTTTTTTTTTTTAAGATTTTATTTATTTATTTGACAGAGAGATATCATAAGTAGGTAGAGAGGGTAGGCAGAGAGAGAGAGAGAGAGGAGGAAGCAGGCTCCCTGCTAGCAGAGAGCCCAATGTGGGGCTCCATCCCAGGATCCTGAGATCATGACCTGAGCCGAAGGCAGAGGCTTTAACCCACTGAGCCACCCAGGAGCCCCAATAACTAGTGCACTTCTTAATCCCCATCACCGATTCCATGCATTGCCCCACCCCCTACCCTCTTGTATTCATCGATTCATTCTCTGTAGTTAAGAGTCTCTTTCTTTAAAAAAAAAAAAAAAAAAAGTCTCTTTCTTGGGGTGCCTGGGTGGCTCAGTCAGTTAAGTGTCTTTGGCTTATGTCATAATCTTAGGGTTCTGGGATTGAGCCCCGAGTTGGCCTCCCTGCTCAGTGGGGAGACTGCTGCTCTCTCTCCCTCTGCTCCTCCCCACTGTTCATGTTTGCTCTCTCTTTCTCTCTCTCTCTCTCAAATAAATAAATATTTAAAAAATTTATTTCAAAAGTCCATTTCTTGGTTTGCCTCTGTCTTTTTCTTTGCCCATTTGTTTTGTTTCTTAAATTCCACATTTAAGTGAAATCATATGGTATTTGTCTTTCTCTGACTGACTTATTTCACTTAGCATAATACTCTGTAGCTTCATCCATGTTGTTGCAAATGGTAAGATTTCATTATTTTTAATGGCTGAATAATTGTGTGTGTGTGTGTGTGTGTGTGTGTGTGTGTGTGTATTTATTTATTTATTTATACATACACACCCCATGTCTTCTTTATCCATTCATCTGTTGATGGACATTTGGGCTGTTTCCATAATTTGAATATTGTTGATAATGCTGCAGTAAATATCAATGGACATGTTATCTAAGCAGAAAATAAACAAGAAAACAATAACTGTGGGTGACATACTGGACCAGATGGATTTAACAGATATATTCAGAACATTCCATTCTAAATATAAATGCAACAGACTGCATTTTCTTTTCAAGTGTGCATGGAACATTCTCCAGGATAGATCACATATTCGGTCACAAAACAGGACTCAACAAATACAAGAATATTGAAGTCATACCATGTGCCTTTTTGATCACAGTGCTATGAAACTAGAAGTCAATCACAAGAAAAAATCAAGAAAGATTACAAATACATGGAGATTAAATAACTCGCTAGTAAACAATGAATGGGTAAACCAGGAAATCAAAGAAGAAAAAACATAAATAGAAACAAATGAAAATGAAAACATTATGGTCCAAAACCTTTGGAATGCAGCAAAAGTGGTCTTAAGAGAGAAGTACATAAGAATACAGACATACCTCAAGAAGCAGGAAAAATCTCAAATAAATGACCTAACCTTAAACCTAAAGGAACTAGAAAAGAACAAGTGAAGCCTAAAGCTACCAAAAGAAAGGAAGTAATAAAGACAAGAGCAGAAATAAATGATATAGAAACAAAAAATAACCAGTAGAACAGATCAATGAAACTAGGGGTTTGTCCTTTGAAAAAAACTAATAAAGTTGATAAGACTCTGGCCAGACTTATCAAAAAGAAAAGAGAAAGGACCCAAATAAATAAAATTACAACTGAGAGAGGAGAAATAACAACCAACGCCACAGAAATACAGTTATAAGAAAATATTGTGAAAAACTGTATACCAACAAATTGGACAACCAGGAAGAAATGGATAAATTCTTAGAAACATACAAACTACCAAAACTGTATCAAGAAGAAATAGAAAACTTGATCAGACCAATAGCCAGCAAAGAAATTGAATCAGTAATCAAAAACTCTTACCAAAACAGGATCAGATGGCTTCACAGGTGACTTCTACCATTTAAAGAAGAATAATACCTATTCTTCTTGAACTATTAAAAAAAATAGGAAAGGGAGGAAAACTTGCAAATTTATTCTATGAGGCCAGCATTACCCTGAGACCAAAACCAGATAAAGACTGTACTAAAAAAGAGAACTACAGACCAAT
Organism: Procyon lotor; assembly: GCA_028646535.1. Classification (NCBI taxonomy): domain Eukaryota; kingdom Metazoa; phylum Chordata; class Mammalia; order Carnivora; family Procyonidae; genus Procyon; species Procyon lotor. Next base: position 106,586,946 of record CM053607.1, on the reverse strand, counting down.
ATCCCTAATGACCATGGACGCAAACATTCTCAGTAAAATACTAGCAGCCTGAATCTAACCATACATTAAAAAAGTCATTCACTTATTTGTCCATTTTTTAAAGTTATAAACTAAAATCGTGAGTGAATTATGCATCATCATTACCAAATTACAGAATTTAGCCTTGACTATGTTTACCATTACTAGTGACTTTTACATTATCTTTTTATGGTTTTATGGTGTTAATTAGAGGTTTTTGTTTTGTTTTTTGCTTCCACATAAAGAACCTACTTTTGCAATTCTTCTATGTGGTGATAAATTACTTCAGGTGTTGTTTGTTTGGGGAAGTCTATATCCTTTTTTCATTTCTTCCTCTTCTTCTTTTTTTTTTTTTTTTTTAGAGATTTTATTTATTTATTTGACCTAGAGAGACAAAGCGAGAGAGGGAACACAAGCAGGGTGAGTGGCAGAGGGAGAAAGTAGGCTTCCCGCCAAGCAGGTTGCCTGATGCGGGGCTCAATCACAGGACCCTGGGATCATGACCTGAGCTGAAGGAGACACTTAACGACTGAGCCACCCAGGTGCCCGCCCCCCCCCCCCCCTTTTTCATTTCTGAGGGACAGCTTCACTGAGTCTAGTATTCTGGGTTAACCGTTGTTTTCTTTTAACATTTTGAATATGTCATCTTACTCTCTTTTTATTATTTTATTATTTTTTTATTATGTTCAGTTAGCCAGCATTTAGTGCATCATTAGTTTTTGATGTAGTGTTCAACGATTCATTAGCATCTTATTCTCTTCTGACCCAAAATGTTCCTGTTGAGAAATCCAGCAAGAGTCTAACAGTGTTCCCTTGGATGTCACTTCTCTCTTTTTTCTTTAGCTTTTAAATTTCCTTCTTTGTCTTTGACTTTGGAAAGTTTAATATGTCTTAGTATAGCTTTATTAAGGTTTAACTTTAGGGGTTTTCTGAGCCTTGTGGATCTGGTTGTCTGTTTCTCTTCAGATTGGAAAGTTTTCAGCCATTATTGCTTTGAATATACTTCATGTCCCTTTCTCTTCTAGCTCTGTAATTCCCATAATGCATTCCCATAATGCAAATATTGTTTCTTTTCATCATGTCCTATAATTCCCATAGGCTCTCTTGATTCTTTTTTGTTCCTTTTTTATTTTGTTCCTCTGACTGAATAAATCTAATGTCCTATCTTCCAGGTCATCGATTCTTTCTTCTACATGGTTGAGTCTGGTTTTGAAACTATCTATTGAATTCTTCATTCAGTTACTGTATTTTTCAACTCTAGGATATCTGGGTTTTTTGGTTCTTGTTTTTTGTTTGGTTTTGGTGGTTTATATTGCTTCTTCAGACTTCTCATTTTGTTCATGCTTGTTTTTCTAATTTCATTTAGTTGTGATCCTTGATTTTTTTTTCCCCTGCCTTAACATGTTTGCATTGGTAGAGATGGTTCTTCAGCAGTCAGCTCATTTAGGTGTCTGGGTGCATCTGCTTGTAATATCCTTGGGCAGGTGGGGTCACTGTTATGGCTAGTTTTGGGGCAGGGCTTCTCTTTGAGCTCTGAGGACAGGGATGTAGGCGAGGGTGTGCCACTTGGTGAAAACAGTGGGTAAGACTGTTGGATTGATTCCCTAACCATGTGAGGCAGTAGGATGGCATATGCAGTTGCCTGGATTCTTTGGTCAAGACTACCAGCTGGTTGGGACCAGTTACTATATTTAGTAATATATGGAGCTAGGAATTAGCTTCTCTGTTTTGCCATGTCAGCAGGATGGGGACCCAGGGCCTGCATGGTTTGTTGTTGGGGACCTGAATCAGGAAAGAGTGTGCACTGAATTTTTTGGTTAGGTGAGGCCACTAGTTTTCTCCTGCAGAGAGGGGAAGCCATGGGCTGTACTCTTTTTTTCAAATGTCACTTTAAACAGGGCTGTTGGACAGGCTACACAGTTTCTCACGTGCTCTGGTAGTTTCCCTGGTAGGACAGATTGAGAGGGCTGTGTTCAGAAGTGAAGGGGGCTACAAATTGGTCTCCCTGCCCTGGTGCAGTGGGAGAAGCTGCTCTGAAACCATTAAAGGTCTTTGTTGTCTTAACTCAAGCTGACCCACACCCCAAGCTTCCTGACTCAATAGTTACATTGGCTTTGCTCTGTGAACTATCTGTTCTGCCTGCCCTCCTCTCAGCTCTACTGCTGTTAGGGGGCACAGCGACTGGGTGTTCTCTACTGGGTCTTCTCACTAGCTTTTCCAGTCAGATGGGACTGGGAGCCGCAGCAGGTGCAGCTATGTCTCAGCTCCCTTGCCTGCCTAGGAAGGAGACAGGTGAAGTACATCATGCTAGGCAACTCGCAGTTTCCCAAACAGGCTTTCTGGTTGGCAGGGGCTGGGAGCTACCCTCATTTCTTTTTATTGTCAAGTAGTATTCCATTGTGTTCATGTACCAGTTTGTTCATCCATTCGCCTTTTGAAGGACTTTTTGGTGGTTTCCAGTTTGCGGTGATTATGAATCAAGCTATTAAAGAAATAGATGTGCAGTTTCGTGTGGCTGTAAATTTCCAACCAGCTTGGTAATACCTAGAGTCTGATTGCTGGATTATATGGCAAAACTATGGTTAGATTTGTAAGAAACTGCCAAACTGTCTTGTAAATACCACATCATTTTCATTTCTCACCATTCATTCCATGTTCTTAGTAGCAAGTGATATTGTCAGGTCTGTTTTTTTTTGTTTGTTTGGTCAGGTCTGTTTTTATTTGTGTCCCTCTAATAGGTGTGCCATGGTATCTCAGTCTCGTTTTAGTTTGTAGTTCCTTGGGCACGTCAAGCATGCTGATGTCAAACATCCTTTCTTAGGCTTATTTGTCATCTGTTTATCTTTGGTGAGACTTTTGTTGTAATATTTTCCCACTTTTTTATCATTTGTTTTCTTACTGTTGAGTTTTAAGAGGCTTTTGTGTATTTAGGTTACAAGTCCTGTATCAGGTATTTTGGAAAATATTTTCTGATATAAAAACATTTTCTAAATATTTTCTGATATGAAAATATTTTCTAAATATTTTCAATTTGTGGTTTATCTTTTGGTTCTCTTAATAGTACTTGGTGCCAGCTGATAAAAAGGGACTTCCTTCCTTCTTTCCTCCCTTCCACCCTCCCTCCCTCCCTTCTTCACCCCATCTTTTCTTCCTCCCTCCCTTCCCCTCCCCTCCCCTTCCTTTCTCTTTTCAAAGAGAATCTTAAGCAAGCTCCATGCCCAGCATGGAGCCCAACACAGTCTCATAGCCCTGATATCATGACCTGAGCAGGAATCAAGGGTTGAATACTTAACCAGCTGCGCCACCCAGATGCCCCAGAAAGGATTTTATTTTCTAAGGATATTTAATATTAAGACAATATTTCTTTAACTCATCAAACATTTTATTTCTTTAAACATATTTATTCATATGTATTTTAATATCTCTCTGTGCTGAATCCAGTATCTAGAGGCAGTTTTTAGTGATAACTTCTTTCTTGAGTATGGGTCACACATTCTCATTTTTCTTTTCTCTCTCTCACTCTTGGTCTCTTTCTGTCTCTTTCACTCTCTGCATCTCTCTGCCCAGTAATTCTTGATTTTGTACAGGATATTACTAAGACTACATTTAAGAAACTGTGGAGTCTGTTAAGTTCCTCTGAAGAGTGTTAATTTTTATTCTTGTAGGCAATTCACTTACTGGTGATCACTTTTAACCTATGTAGACTTGGTTTTATTTTTTATTATTATTATTATTTATTCACCTGAGTGAAAAGCCTGGGGTACTCTCTAGCTGCTCTAACTTGGTGGGATTCAGCCTCCAAACTTTATCTCCCCTTACAGATCTTGTCAGGTCTTGGCGTTAGGTGTGAAGTATGCCTTATTTTAGGATGTAGTCTTTACTCCTTTGACTCAGCTTCTCTGGTGTCTCAGCTCTACATCTGGGAGGCAAACGGGGTATTACTGAGTTTTACCCTCTCAGACTACATTTGACCTCCCATGTTCCCCAGCCCTGCTCGACTGCTCTTCTCTTTATTCTGATAACTTGTTAGCAGCCAGTAGGTCTCACATTGTCTACCCTGTATGATCACAACCCAGTTTTTAGCCAAAGCCTTGTGGGGAAACTCCCAAACAGGCTTTAGGAGACCCTTCTGCCCAATTCCCTGGGACCTCGCTTTTCATATCTTAGTTGCTCCAGATGCCCAAACTGTGATCTTTTTCTCCTCAGCACCGTGGGAGTGCCATGCTGCGCATATGTGCCCTGTCGGGAACCTGTTGCTTCGCAGCTGACGAGGTGCATCGTAGGCCTCACTCAGATGTCTCCTTTCTGCAGGTATCGTGTGCACTTTCCCTGTGTGCGAGCCCAGGCTGAAAAACAGTCGCCTCATCTATTTTGTTCAGTTTTATACTTGTTTTCAGTGGAAGGGCCCACTGAAACCTAGGGCCAAGAAATCTGTCATAGCTCAAAAAAGAAGTCCCAATACAACCATATTTTTAAATTTTTCTTGTCTTTCAAGGACCCTCTTAAATACTACTTCTTCCTTCAAGTAGCTCCTCATAATGCCAGGCAGAATTAGTGTCTTTCTCCCTTTCATGTCCATTGCTTCTTGCATTTCTGTGATCACTATGAAGCATGGAAGAAGTCTGGTCCCAGGTCTGCATATCGGAAGAATGCCATCATTGTGTTATATAGCTCGTGACTGGTCTCTTCTGGAATGACAGGACGGGAGAGGGCCTGTCAGAGTTTCTGGTTCCACTTCAACATCACTGACCAGCAGGATGCATTCCCACGTGCTGCATGTTTTTCTCCCCCACTAGAAGGTTCTCAACAGGAAGGACTGTATGTTTTTATTTTTTTTTAGAGATTTTATTTATTTATTTATTTGACAGAGAGAGAGAGAGAGAGAGGGATCACAAATAGGCAGAGAGACAGGCAGAGAAAGAGGGGGAAGCAGGCTCCCTGCTGGGCAGAGAGCCTGATGTGGGACTCAATCCCAGGACCCTGAGATCATGACCTGAGCCGAAGGCAGAGGCTTTAACCCACTGAGCCACCCAGGCACCCGTGGAAGGACTGTATGTTTTTAATCTTTGTTTCTTCTCCTTATGTCGAGCATTATGCCTGACTCACTGATGGTGACGGTGATGACAGTGGTATACATCTGCCCAGCGCTAGACCAGACCTTTTATGTCATGAATAATGATCTGTAGGGCATTACCATGTGCCAACTGTTACTCTGAGCCCTGACAAATGTTTATGCACACCGAGTATCTCCTTTAAGCCACACGGTAACTTTATGAAGAGCTCTATTATTGTCTCCATTTTAGAGATGAGAAAACTGAGGCTTGAAAAAATTGGATACCTTTCTCAAGTGCTCCTATATCTACGGTGTTGCAGAGTGGAGCTAGTAGGTAATCAGGGAATATTTGGTAAATTCCATCAATTTCCAGCTTCTACTTGGTGAAGCTTCCCTCCACCTTCATGGGGAGTGGTATTTTACCAATTCCAGAGTGTGTACTTACCCTGCAGTGGTTTGTCTTGTTCTTCCAGCTGGCTCCATACCTATATCCTGAGCCAAGGCATTAGGGCCAGGACTGAGAATTTATGGAAAAGGAAGCCCTGTAAGGATCAGTGGACTCCCTTCCACAGTCTTCCATCTGATGGATGTGGAGCTGCCGGGGTGAGTTAGGGCTCTGTGGTTGGGTCCTGAACCATAATGGCCCAATTCTTACCAATTGTTTGCAATCACTGCTTCCCAATTATATTTTAAGCAAAAGAACAGACTTTTGAAATGACCAGGAAGAATGTTGTGCTTCTCTGGGAAGATGAGTCAGGTAGTGAACAGGTACAGTAGTCCCACTGTATCTGCGGCTTTGATTTCTGCAGTTCCAGGTACCTCTGGCTGTCCAGTCTGGAAGCGGAAGGCCCTCCTTTTGATGTATTATCAGATGGTCAGCAGTAGCCCAAAGGTATATCAGACAGTGCCTGTGTGATTCCCCTCACTTCCTCTCATCGCCCTGGCGATTTATCATCCCACGTCATACAAGAAGCAGGGTGGACACAGGATAATAAAATATTTTGAGAGAGATCACATTCACATAACTTTCATCATAATATGTTGTTATAATGCTTATGTTAATAGTTATTGATTTTTGTCTCTTACTGTGCCTAATTTATAACTTAAATTTTATCATAGGTATGTTATGTATACCTATGGAAAAACACAGCCGCTTTAGGGTTTATGGATATGTACATATCTATGGTTTCAGGCATCCACCTGGGTCCCTGCAGATCAAGAGAAGACTACTCTACTACTCAGACTTTAATTCAGATTTTATGGAGTTGTAAGATTCGCTGAGACATTTTAGCTTAATGTATCAAGAAAATCTCAGCACAGTATTTCTTTAAAGAGCTTCGTCTTCTTCCTGCCAGTGGGGCCAAGGAGAAGGAGTTTTCTGGTCAAAGCAGGCAGTTCTCGGCTCCAAAAGCAAGCTAAGAACACAGGACATCTTTTTTTTTTATCGTGTAAGCCCTTCCCATTGCCTACCAGTGATAGGTGATAGCATTTTCCCACAGTAGAAGGAAGATCGTGCCTTTTCATTATCCTGTAACTTGTTATACTTCCCCTAAATCCTGGAGGATTTTTTGAGGAAACCTAGCTGATTTCCAGAGCTCTTATAAATGATTGCATTTGCCTCTTGCATGTACCTTTTTTTATGAGTTCAGCCAGGCCCTAGTCCTTGTCCAGTGTGTCTGTGTGTGTTTGTGTGTAGATGGGTGGTTGTGTCCTGGTGCTACACTGATTTTGAAAGCAGTTTAGAGCATACATTCCACTGGTCCAAAGATTGGTATTGGTATCAGGATGAAGAAATTTCACAGAGGACACAACTTAGAGAACCAGTCAAATGCTTAGTGAATTTACGGTATAGACCATGAACTGAACTGTGTTCTTTGTTGTTAAGGAACGAGGGGAGGCGGTATAAAGAAGTGGTAATGAGTATCAGCCTTTGAAGTGAGACAGAATGGGTTCAGTTCCTAGTTCTGGTGCCTGTTGACTCTGACTTTGAACATGGGAGTTGACATTTCTGTACTCACATTTCCTTTCCTATAAAATAGGCATGATACATATGATACAGGTGTGGCTTTTACCATATTGCTAACAAAAGTTTACAAGAGGGCTTGACAAAAGTTAACAGTGTTATCACTGTTTCAGGTGCTTTACATATATTATTTTTGTCGATCTTTCTACATCTGTTAAAGACTTCGCTTACTCGTGTAGTTGAGGAAACCCAAAATTCAGAGTTTAAATGATTTGCCTCAGGCTTAGAGTTAAGTTACCAGCAAAAAATAAATTGAACCTAGTTGGTCTGCATTGTCTTTGCAATGCTCCATGAAGTCAGTGAACACAGATGAAAGGAGTCTGGAATAGGAATTTCATCGTGTTCAACCACCTACACACTATGGTTGGAGGCCATCCACCAGCATTTCATGAATATGCCAGCTGGATATGTAATCAACCTGGTATTAAGCAGCCATTTAAATAAGTAAATAGCAAATAAATCAACATACGACGTTTCTGGAATGCTTGCCACATGCTAAGCAATTCCCTAAGTTTGTTTGTTTGTTTTTCACATTATCTTATCCAATTCTCAGAGTAACCCTGTTAAGACTACCATTATCTTCCCATTACAAGTGCTAAGCTGATATTTAAATATTAACTTGTCCCACATCACAGGGCTAGTAAGTTGCACAGCCAGAACTTGAGTCCAGGCCTATCCAACCCTAGAAGCCTTATTAATTTGCTGACTGTGTTGACAGACTACTTTTCTGATCCGAGGGCTCCTGCATTAGCTGCCAAGTCCAGGGAAGCATTGAGAACTCCACCATTGTTCAGCCTTAGCAGCCCCCTCGTGTTATACTATTTCTGTGTTTTTAGAAATTTTCTTCATTATTTCACATGCCAAGTAACTCAACAATTCATTTGTAATTTTATTTTTAAAGATTTTTACTTATTTATTTACCAGAGAGAGAGAGAGAGAAAGAGCACAAGCAGAGGGAGCAGAAGGCAGAGGGAGATGGGCAACCCTCAGCTGTGAATTCTGCAGTGAAGTTGGCCATCAAAAAAACAGAACAGCCCACATTGGGTTCGTTTTATTATTAACTATTAGGCACTTCTTGTGAACCTATTAGAGTAATATTTTGATTGAACCTAAATACTTACTAAAATATCTGGCAGTACAAATTTACCCCAATTCAGGATCAGGTTTGGGAATCATTTATCTTCCTTCCTTCCTTCCTTCCTTCCTTCCTTCCTTCCTTCCTTCCTTCCTTCCTTCCTTCCTTCTCTTTTCTTTTTCTTTTTCTTTTCTTTTCTTTTCTTTTCTTTTCTTTTCTTTTCTTTTCTTTTCTTTTCTTTTCTTTTCTTTCCCTCCCTCCCTCCCCCTTTCTTTCTTTTCTTTTCTTTCTTTCTTTCTTTCCCTTCCTCCCCTTCCCCTTTCTTTCTTTCTTTCTTTCTCTCTCTCTCTCTCTCTCTCTCTCTCTCTCCCTTCCTTCCCTTCCCTTCCCTTTTCTTTCCTTTCTTTCCTTTCTTTCTCTCTCTCTCTCTTTCTTCCCCCCCATTTTATTTTATAGAAATAAAATACTTCTATACACCTACTTTTTGAATTCAGGATGAGTTCCTTTTCTATGAATAATACAAATAATTACTATCCTCCAGGCTCATATTATGACTAACAAAATGATGCAAGTAAGGGGTAAAGTATGTCAGCATCCAGAGTAAAGCACTAGATCAAAATATAATTTGTATATTGTTCTTCCTTTTAAAACTACTAGATTGACTCTCCAGTCTGACAGTTGCCAGGTTATGATACAAAGTGTGCTCTAATTCCTGTGTGAAGTTGGGAGGTTTGACAGGAGGACAAGTGGATACAGGGTTGGGAACTTGGGACTTGGAACTTCGTTCCAGAGATGCCTCTCACCAGCTGTGTGACTAGAGGAAGCCATATGTCCTCTTGGGGTTGTCATACTATTCCTGGAACAGGAAGACTATAGGCACTGCATTATTTCATTTAATACTCACAAGAGGTTTGAAAGGTTACATTGGTACCAATTGATAGAATAGAGAATTGAAGCTTGGAGAGTTCACGTTTTCTTCCAAGTTGTGTTGTAATTTGGCACCTTCCAGGCAAAGTTGATTTTTGATCGCAAATGCAAATATACACAGGTCGAGAGGTCTAGCCTTGTCCTAGATACACAAATAGTAATTAATTGATCCCAGTTCAGTCAGTTCTGCTCTTTCACACGGTCTTTGGGTGGTGGGATTTTGAACTCAAGTCTCTAATAAAAATTGCATGGGGGCAGATTTGAAATGAAGTTGCTTGGAGGAACTGCCTATGCACGATGACTATAAATGCTGTTTGGCATCATTTAAATTAAATTGGGGATGTGCTGAATAGGGGACTGACTAAAATGTTAAGCCACTGTGCTTGAACCATATTCAAGGACAGAGCTGAAATGAAATCCGTAAAGCCAGCTGCAAAGGAGGAAGATATCAGGTTGGCCGCCTCAGCTGATGGCAGCTCGCCCTGGTCTCAGCTCTGCTTGGCAGCTGTCCTGTCCCAGTGGGCAGCTGCAGTGAGGAGAGGTGAAAGTCTGAATGGGCAGCCCCCGCAGAGAAAGGGCCTGCTGGGTGGCATGTTATTACTGTCAGATGGGAATCAGTCCTCCAGCCAGAATGGTTATTTTTCTAGTGATGTCCTCTTTTAGCATTTAATTATATTTGTGAATAATATTGAGACATGTGTGCTTTGTCAGTCTGAATATTTTGCAAACCGAGACACAGCTACCCATTTTTAATGGGTTCAATCTGCAATGTCTATGAAGATTCAGCTCAAGAAGAAAGATGTAGGATTTTTGATCTTTCCATGCCCCTTATAGTTTTGCCTTGATTAATTCATTTACTCTTTCATTCAACAAACACTTTCTGAACACTCACTGTGTGGGTAGTTTTGTATGCTTGGAATGAATTTGTGAACAAGACAAAGATCCTTGCTTTCATAGAAATTCAATTCCATGAGTTTACATTAGTAAGTGGAAAGAGTACTAACTTTGGAGCAAACCTTCTCTGGGTTCTGAAGTAAGTCCTGCCACTTCTTAGCCATGTGACCATACCTGCCTAAGTCTTGCTTTCCTCATGGGTAAAGTATAGATTAGAATTCTAGCTTTAGAGATCATATGAGGCTCAGAACAGATAGTGGATAAAGCCTTGCCTGGCCCTTGGGAAGTCCTCAGTAAATGCTATGTCCTACTTGCCCCTGACTTTCCTTCACAACACATAACCTTGCTTTCTGCTGTGCCCCAGCCGGCTCCATACCCTGGCATTTTTTTCTATGCCCAAGGTGTAAAATTCCCTCTTACTTTTCTCAGGGTTGTATTTTCAGTTACAACTGGCAAGAAATTAGCAGAAAGAAGTGGAATGTTTATATCCCTGCAAATTTCATCTCTTGACTCCCTAACCCCCAGTGTGATGGTGTAGGTGGTGGGGCCTTTGAGAAGTAATTAAAGTAAGAAGAGATCATCACAGTGGGGCCTTCATGATGGAACCAGTGCTCGTAGGGAACAAGAAGAGACACTAGACCTTTTCAACTTCAGTGTAGTGAGGAAAGGGCATGTGCACATACAGTGAGAAGGGGACTGTCTCCAAGATAGGAAGAAGGTCCTCACTAAGAATAGAATCTGCTAGTACCTTGACCTTGGACTTCTCAGCCTTCAGACTGTGAGAAGGAAGTGTTTTTTGTTGAAGCTACCCAGTCTGTGGTTTTTGTTTTTTTCTTTTAAGAGCAGGCCGAGCAGACTAAGACGGGTGAGCTTAATGCGTCCCGCTACGGTAGGATGGCGATGGGTGCTGATCCATCCGTCTCATTGCTTTGAGTACAGTGATCTCCCGGGTCGTCACTCGCCGTCTTAGCAGGGGTTTTCACAGCCATATCTCTCCTTCACACACCAGTACAGAGGTGGGCACTTCAGATCCCGGCCAGACACAGCCGGTGCTACTAGAACAGGCCACACAAAGCCGTCTTCCCTTCTCTAGAGCTCTGAATTATGGTCACAGCTCCTTTTTTTGTTTTCTTCTGGTTTTTCAATTTTTTCTTTTTTTTGGTGGGGATGGGGAAAAGGAAGAGGGAGAGAGAGAATTCCACACATGCTCCATGCCCAGCATGGAGCTCAGTGTGGAGCTCGATTTCACACGAGATCATGACCTTAGCCTAAATCAAAAGTTGGACATTTAACTGACTGAGCCATGTAGGCATCCCTAACCTCCTTTTGTTTGATTAAATTGTAGTTTATTATTATGTTTTGCATTGGCATCAAAAATTCTGACTGACTTCAGAAAGGCCATTTCTTAATATATATTAAAATCCTACCTCTTTGTACCTTTTTAATATTGACTTTTTCTTTGAATTTCTGTCTAATCTTGGGTCACCTGGGTGACTCAGTCACTTAAGAGTCTGCCTTTGACTCAGGTCATGATCCCAGAATTCTGAGATCAAGCCCCACATCGGGCCCCCTGCTCAGCGAAGAGCCTGCTTCTCCTTCTCCCTCTGCCTCCCACTCCTCCACTTGTGTGCTCTCTCTCTCTCTCTCCCTCTGTCAAATAAATAAAATAAAATATTTTAAAAATGAGTTTCTGTCTAATCAGAAGCTAATAATGACTAAGGAATTTACTAATGACCTTTAATACAGCTTTATCAATGGTGGTATCAGTTTTAGTTTGCACTGTATAGTTTTCAGGTGAGAGGTAGAGGAAGAAAGTCTTTTAATTATATTTTTAATATCATATTGTTACAAATGTAATAGGTAATACATATTCATAATGGAAAGTAGAGAATGAACAAAAATAAGGAAATAATATCCTTTATAATACCTAGATCCTCTGACAAATGTCATAGTCATTTTTAAAGACTAGTGATCTACTTTTATATTTATCAACTTGTTTATCAACCTAAAAAATCAACTATTATATAACATTTTTTTAGCTCAACTTACTTTATTCCAGTTATATAACACTATTTTAATAACTTCATAGTACTCCATTATATGGATGCACCATAACTTAATACCTCTCTATTTAAAAAATTTTTTAAAATAAATTCCCTGCATCTACATTTCATCTCATGACTTATTCATTCCATAACTGAAAACATGTAACCTACACCACCCTCCCATTCTTTACATTTATATCTCAGTTTTTTGTTCATCACTAACAATATAATGATGAGAATCTACATAGCCAAAAATATTTTATCTCTTTCATGCTTATTTCTTTAGGCTGACTTTCTAAAGGCAAAGTGGTGGATCCCCACTTACAACCAGATTCCCATTAATTCATGTATTTATTTAACAAATATCTTTGGGCACCTGGGTGGCTCAGTTGTTATGCATCTGCCTTTGGCTCAGGTCATAATCTCAGGATCCTGGGATCAGGTCCCACATCAGGCTCCCACAGAAGGCTCCCTTCTGTGGGAAGCCCGCTTCTCCTTCTCCCACTCCGCTTGCTTGTGTTCCCTCTCTCACTGTGTCTCTCTCTGTCAAATAAATGAATAAAATCTTAAAAAACAGAAACAAAACCAAATATCTTTAAGTACCTCTTACTTTCAGGTAGTAAGAGACCCGGAGAAAAATCACAGTCTTCCTTCCTCACGAAGCTTAGACTTACAGTCTCATGATGTTGTCCAGTTTATCCTCCTGCAAGCCAAATAACAGAGTGTCTTTCATAAAATATGTATCAATTCCTTCCTAAATGCCTTTAAAAGTGTTGCATGTACATTTGTTGGATTGCAAAGTAAAAACTTGCCTAGTGTTCCAACATTGTCCTATGTGAAGATGCATTACTAAACTGTATCAGTGCATTGGGATGGCCGGGTCAGAAAATGATGACCTGTTACCACAGTTCTTAGAAGTGAGCATGGTATCCTTAAAATTGATAAACTAATATTTTTATTCCTTGACTCGACATATGTTTTATGCACAAAACCTTATGTGTTTCTCATTTTAGCACCTCTGGGTCTGGGTGTCTGGAGCAACCCAGACTTAGACGTTCTGTTTGAATGTCTCTGCATTTGTGTCCAAACAAATTAGTATCTGAAAGGGCTCAAAAGGAAATACGTTCCCACCTGGGGCAGGGGTCTGGATGAGATGGCTTTGAAATGCTTTCCAGCCCTATTCCCCCCACCCTTTGTCATTTTAAAAAGAGAAAAGGGTCTTCAAAAAGAACAAAATCTATTTGAACTCAGATAAAAATTTTTCTAAATCATTAACAAAGAAAGACATCTATCTTTCCTCAACACAAAGAGATCCCAAAATGTCATACCCAAATCTGCAACATGGAAAATCTGAACCATTGAAAATCATGCATTAACTATGGTTATAAGATAGTCATCTCATCTCGACAGCTAAAAATACACAGGGACAGTCAGAAATATTGCCATTTTTTTTTATATGCAGAGAAATAGCTTCATTTTTACTCCACAAAGAAAAAAGCTCCTTTGAAGACTGAACAATATTAAATTTGCTCTTAACTCCCATGATGCCATATTCTATCTTAAGGTCATTACTGCCAGTTCTTTGCTGACCAGGGTACCTCCACTGCGCTAGGGTCCTCCCAAATTCCTTGTTCTTGGCGAACTATAGCCCATATGACATGGATCCAGACCCTTCATTCTCTCTCTCAGTCTGTCCCACAGCTTCTAAACACCCTTTACTGCCCACCATGCTTATTTAATGGCTAGCTAAGCCAACAGTGTGCAATTGAGTTAACAACAGTCTCTTGAAAGGTGACTTTTGCACCAAGAGAATAGGGACCAACACATTTTCCCAACACTTTCAAGTAAGGCTTTGGGCAAAAGAAACTGACATTGGAAAGAAGAGGTGTGAAGTCACTGACCTCAACATCAGAAGTGAGGATAGTGAGGTCGGGAGAAATGAGCCAACAAATAATCATTTGATTTGGCAGACTAACACAAGCCTTTATAGTTCCTATTATGTGTTTTTCTGCTTAGAAACATAATATTTTGGGGAACTCTATGCATTTATTTCCTTGAAGTGCCTAAATCGATTTTCCTTAAATTGGAGCCATTTACTTTCAAAATACTCATGAGGCTATATTTTTCCATAAGTTTCTCTGGATTGAGACCAGTCTTTTGCCCATATCAGTGAGATTAAAGACCTCCTAGAGATCAGGTGTAATGCAGAGTCCCAGGTCTTACTCTCCATTCATCTTCATTTGGGAGGTCTGGGCTGGGTCCAGATACTCCTGATGCAGGTCATCTAGGGATGATGCGCCTGGTGCCTGGCTTTGGATATATTATGGAGAAATATGGGCTTATGTTTGGTGAGATATGAGGGTGTAGAAATCATAAAGATTTTAGCACTGTATTCCTTCAGTTTTGTAATTGGGTAAGTGAGGTTCAGGCAAAAGAATGGAAACAAATACCCATGTTCCACCATCTAAATGGGGAAACATACCATCATGCAAGAGGGCACGATTTTGTTCTGAGCCAGTTAAATATCTCAGACAATTAAAAGCTTTCAGGCCTCAACTAGATTAGATGGGACAGGCCCAAGTGAAGGGAAATGAGTTACAGGTCTTGAAAGCTTTTGGTGCCCAGCATGAGCTCTCTCTGCAAAAGAGAGTCTGCGGGCCAAGGGATAACATTAGTAAATTAAAGAGTAAAGGAGTTGCCTCATTTCTGGGTGCTTTTACCCTTTCTAATCCTTTAAGGAAGGGCTCCTGTCATCTACAGGCGAGAGTCCATACTCCCTAGTCTGGTACATCAAAGCTTTCATAATCAGATCTATCTATTTGCCTAACCTCCCACCTGCTCAGCTCTCTTCCCACACGCACCATGCTCTAGTCCCACCAACTGCTGCAAGTCCCTCAAACACTAATCCAAGAGAGCATGCCTTGGTCTTTGGTGCCCCTTCATCCACTCTACTTCCATTGGAGCTGTGCTCCAAAGCAATCATAATCACCTCTCATACCTCTGTTCTCGAGCTGCCTCCTCTTGGAACCCTTTCCCAGACTCCTCAGCCACTGGAGTATCTGTCTTTTTCTTAATGGCCCCATAGCAACCTAAACCCACTCCATAATGGTTTTTAGAGCCAATTACTGCATTAACTTGTTTACTTTTCTGTCTCCCCTTATTAGCCTCACAACCTCTTCAGGGCCAAGGGCAACCATGTGCGCGGTGGCATCACTTGGGCAGATATTGAATAAGTACTTTTTAACTTTTATTTTTTCAGTGTTCAGGATTCATTGTTCATGCACCACACTCAGTGCTCCATGCAATATGCACCCTCCTCAGTACCCACCACTAGGCCTACCCATCCCCCCACTCCCTCCCCTCCAAAACCCTCAGTTTGTTTCTGAGTCCACAGTCTCTCACGCTTCATCTCCCTCTCTGATTTCCCCCAATTCACCCTTCCTTTCCTTCTCCCAATGTCCTCCATGATTTTCCTTATGCTCCACATGTAAGTGAAACCATATAACTGACTCTCTCTGCTTGACTTATTTCACTCAGCGTAATCTCTTCCAGTCCCGTTCATGTTGATACAAAATTTGGGTATTCATCCTTTCTGATAGAGGCATAATATTCCATTGTATATATGGACGATATCTTCTTTATCCATTTGTCTGTTGAAGGGCATCTTGGCTCTTTCCACAGTTTGGCGATTGTGGCCATTGCTGCTATGAACATTGGGGTACATGTGGCCCTTCTTTGTATTACATCAGTATCTTTGGGGTAAATACCCAGCAGTGCAATTGCAGGGTCATAGGATAGCTCTATTTTTAATTTCTTAAGGAATTTCCACACTAATTTCCAAACTGGCTGCACCAGTTTGTATTCCCACCAGCAGTGTAAGAGGGTTCTCCTTTCTCCACATCCTCTCCAACACTTGTCATTTACTGTCTTATTGATTTTGGCCATTCTAATTGGTGTAAGGATATCTCAGTGTGGTTTTGATTTTAATCTCCCTCACGGCTAATGAATGATGAACATTTTTTCGTGTGTCTGTTAGCCATTTGTATGTCTTCTTTGGAGAAGTATCTGCTCATGTCTTCTGCCCATATTTGGATGTGATTATCTGTTTTTTGAGTGTTGAGTTTGAGGAGTTCTTTATAGATCTTAGATATCAGACCTTTGTTTGTAGTGTCATTTGCGAATATCTTCTCCCATTCCATGGGTTGTCTGAATGAGTATTTTTAATGTGAAATACCAAGACTATTAGCTTCTTGGGCAGACTTAAGGACAGGGTGGTCACAGAGCTAGCATTTTAAAGCGTGGATCCTTTTATAATACTTGTATCTGGAGTGAAATAGGATTGTGTTGGGGACGTCCCTCGACATCACCAGAGTAGTCTGTGGCTTTCCCAGTTTTAGGGCATATTGTTGGGGTGCATTTGAGCTGGCCTCTAATCTCTGTGCCCACCGTCTGCTCACCAGTCGCCATGTGCTCCCTGAGTCAGAGAAGACCTCAGGTGAATGCATTTATTCTTCATTTTTCAACATGTTTTATTCTTGACTTGAAGTTATTCGTTTTAGCAGCTCTATATCTGAAATCCTGTTATTTTGTATATTTGGTAATTTATATCAATCTATTGACAACTTTTAAACATCTTTTCATTTTTTTTTTCCAGTGAAGAAAATGGGATTACCCTAGCTACTCCAGACTGAATTTTCTTTTGTTTTCTAAGTTGGCTTTTTCAGTCCTATTCAGAAACAAGACCTGCTCTGGCTGCTTGTCAAGACAATAGTAAAAGGTAGTGGAGAGGCCAATCTTTAACTGCCCAAAGTAAACAGCCTACGACATCTTTACTTCTGGGAAGCTCTAGGGCAAATGCCAGTTTAAGGAAAGCTAAAGACAAACCAAAAGCACCCTGTTATCTTCTGGTGATAGATTTTATTCATTAATTTATAGTCATTGATTTTTTTCATTCATTTCAATATTGGGTGAGTCCCTCTCTGTGTTAAGAGTTGTGCTGGATCTTGGCATGAGGAGGTGACTATCGCTGGCCTCATGGGGAGACGTAATAAGTAATAGTACAGGGCTGTGTGGGTTCTGAGCTCAAGGAAAGTGTGGCATTGGACAACGTGGGGGCAAATCAGGGAAGAAGGGACTCTGTGAGTAGAAGTGAGGGAGGCCTTCCTGGTGGTAAAAGTGCAACCAGTGAGACAGCTACTTGTGGGTGGCTAGAGGGGCAGGCCAGGAGAGGAAAGGGCCGCTGAAATTGTCAGACGCCATCTCTTACTCGGAGACCACAAATTCGTTGGTCCGGCCAGAGCACTGGGTACAGATTTGAAGATAGAGACAGGAGACTTTCTGATGGGAGAACAGTCCTAGATCTGAAGGGCCTTGCCTGCCAGAAGAGTACAGGTCCCCAGGGGATGAATTTGTTCTAGACTTTTCCTTCCATTGTGGCTTATCTTCATATCAACATACAAATACACATCCATATAGTAGATAAAAATAAAACATTAGAATAGCTGGACCATAAGAATCACGAGACTATAGTTACAATGCATTTAAAATAGTACCATGCCAAACTGACTGATTCGATCATTATTTTCTCCTCCACTAATGTGCTCTTTCCACCTGCCTTGGAGGAAGGACATCCCGAAAGCTTCCCAAACACTGTGGTTTCCCCAGACTCCCCTCTAGTGCAGCTAAAACAGAAGAACATGCTTCTAATTGCCAGAGACATCTTTGTTCTCCCTACAAAGACAAGCTGCATTCAGCCCTTTGTGCCGTCATTTCAATCTATTAGACGCTTTCTGTTGGGTGTGGGTTTTGCCGTGATGGATTTCTTTAACCGGCTTCGCTGTTGCTTTTTATCTAAAAGAAAGGGCTGCTTGAATTCAATGGATTATTTATTAAACAGCCAGTCCTGCTTTGAGAGACTTTTTTTTTTCTTTTGAGTGTTTAATAACGATTCTCCTCTTGGATGCTCTCTGCATAAAAGAAGTTAAACCATTGAAGAAATGATTTAACCATTTTAAAATTAATACACTTTAGAATTCTGATACGAGATAAGGTAGAATTTTATTAACAAAGGGCAAATCTCATTTTCACCAAGTGGCAATGTGTTCCTACCGGGAGAACAGGACTAGGAGACAGTCTGGAAAAGTGTGACTCAGGTGACTGACAGCTTAAGGTAGATTAATGTAGCGCTCATTGTCCTGTTTGTGAAATGGGAAGACTTTCTTTGTCTTCTGACCCCCTCCCCCACTGGACCCCCCCCAAAACAAGGAAGACCCAGAGAAAGCTATATGTAAAACCAATATCCCTCATTTATGACTTTGGGCCAGATCCTTGTGTAGATGAGCAGATAACTAGAAGTTAGTTATTCATAATATTAGCTGACATGCATTGAGTGCAGGGACCATGCAAAGCATCTTATAGGTAGTATTACCTTTTCTTGTATTAGCTCTTTGGAGCAGGTATGATGGTTTTCCTCATTCTGCACAGGGCCAGAGGGGTTGAGTAACTGCCAAGATTAAACAGCTTCTAAATATCATTGTCAGCATCCAAATTCTGGTCGATCCTCAAAGCACAGTGCTAAAAATATCAAGAGATATTTTGATTAGTTTCCTGGATACAACTATAGGACTTCTACCTCTAATAATCAGTCTTTGAAGACATATTAGTGATGGGCTTTTTAAAAAGGAAGTAGAAAGGAGCTTATTTAACGTGAGACTTGAGTTCCTACTGCCACCACTACCAATAAGAATGGCACCTGAAAATGGTATGTTTATTATATACCAACACAAAGCACTGAAAATAATCATCTGTAGTCATTGTCAGGGCTACTAATTATTATTATACTTATGATTTTATAATATATATAAAATGATTTTTTAAGTATTTGCTATAAAATTAGCTCAATGTCAGGACTTTGGTGCAGAAAACTGTTTCTGTCATTTTGCAGAGGATGGAGAAGAACAAGAAGAATTTTAGGAATAAGCTAGATAGGAAATTACAGAGCTTCTTGAGAATTTCAGCTTTTGTAAAATGGAAAAAAAGAGAGTCAAGTCATTGTACTTTACTCAGTACTGAACACACAAGCTGGTTGTTTCCAGAGACAACTTGTTTTTCTTTAGCTGCATACTTTCAACATCTGAATTAAAATGGATAACTCTTGGGGCACCTGGGTGGCTCAGTGGGTTAAGCTTCTGCCTTCGGCTCAGGTCATGATCTCATGGTCCTGGGGTCGAGCCCCACATCGGGCTCTTTGCTCAGTGGGGAGCCTGCTTCCTCCTCTCTCTTTGCCTGCCTCTCTGCCTACTTGTGATCTCTCTCTCTGTGCCAAATAAATAAATAAAATCTTAAAAAAAGAAAGAGTATACTGTGTGCAGGCAAAGACAGGTTGTGAAGACCTTTCCTGCTGTCATTTCTAGTACGCTCATTTTCATCATGATGAATCTATTTTAGGTGATAAGAATAATTACAAAACTCCTTCAGCTCTAATCCTGTGCTCTCTGCCCACCCCCATATTACTCCAGTTAATGATTCAGTGTTTATTATTCCTCATATAGAAGCTGGCTTAGACATGTCATTGCTGTATATGTATGTTCTTAACTTCATCAGGACTGTCTGGATGCCCCTTAAACATGCCAGGCACTCTCCTGCTTCAGGGCCCTTGCACCTCCTGTTGTCTCTCTGTGGAATGCTTTTGGCATTTCTCCTTTCCTCTTCAGTTTTAGGCATCCTTAGTTGCAACCCTAAGCACTCCCTATTTTTCTTTCCTCTATTTACTTCCCTCCACAGCACATACACACTCTGATGTATTTTTTTTGTTTTTTATGTGTGTTCATTATCAGTTTCCCCTCGCTAAATGTAAAGTCTGTGAAATGTAGAGACTTTTATCAATTTTATTCACTATTCTGTCCCCAGCATTTGAAGCTATGCCTGGCACATAGTAAGTGTTGAGCAAAACTTGGTGAAAAGTGTTATAAATAAATGCATGTTATGAATAGAAAAAAACAAGATGACACATGTGCTCATTAGAATGTAATTTCCATGCGGGCAGGAACTGAGTTTTGTTTCTCAACATTGCCTCTAGTGCCCTGACGAGGGCCTGATTTGTGATAGCCTTTCAGTATACATTTATGCACTGGGTGGATTGGAGCTCATTAATAAAATGATTGCGAATATCACTAGGTTTTTAAAGGAGAAGGGAAGGCAGGGAAGGAAGAAAGAAAGAAAGAACAAGAGAGAAAATGAGTAAGTATTGATATTGCAGAGCTCACTCCCGTTTCCCATTGGTCTTACAGAGATTATATGTAGTTTATTAGGTTAAAGCTAAAATTTCAAATAAAATTTGCTGTCTCCTGAGAACAGAAAATCAAATTGCAGATAAATACAGCTTATTGTGCAAACTCATACTGGCTCCCTGTCAGCCTCTTTTTAGTTATTTATTTATGTTTGCAGTATTGGTCACACTGAAGTAGGGGAATGCGTTTGATGGTATATCTTGTTAGTCTAATGATATTCTCTTGTCTATAGACGTATTGGATTCATACCTAGCCTAACAATCACTGACTCAGCAAGCAGAGAAAATAAGAAAGGTTACTCTTGTCATGTTTGTTCTTTGTGGACCTAGGGATAAAACGGACAATTCAGTTCCGCCACCAGGCAACCACCATCTACCTGGGAGGGTGCAAGGAAAGGGAAAATATAAGATGAATTTTAATGATGAACATGACACTGGCATTTGAAGTGCCTGTTTATTGCAAAAATGGGAAAGCTTCAAAGTTATTCTCTCTGCTGGTTGGGAACCAGAGCTAAACAGAGGAAGGAAAATTGCCTTTGATTGAAGCGTGTGGCCAGCAGCCACTGGCGTGCTCCAAAAACAGAAATAGACATTATAGGATACAGAGGATTTCTCGCTGTTTGACCCAGAGTTATCTTTAAATATATTAAAGCACATTTCTTAACATGGAACAATGTTAACAATAATATAAAATTTTAAAACTTGAAACTTAGATGCTTAAATCTTTAAATAATCAAATGTATTTAGGTATAGGACAAAACAAGGTAGAAAACATAATGACTGAAAAGGATAGGTGAATAAAGAATGGGAGGAGATTATGGTGGCAAAATATTAAGTTGGTCAGCAACAGTTCATTAGGGGAAGAAATCTTGGTTAGCTCTGGGAAAATGGACAGTGAGACCCACCTGAAGCTAAGGTCCCTGTGGTTCATTATGTATTGTGAAAATAATTACTAGAACTAGCTCCCAGCCCATTTCTAAGGGAGGAGTTTATTTCCTGACTCCTTGACAGCCAGCCTAGGCATACAGTTTTCCTTTGCTGGTGAAATTTAAGTGGAAATGAGATATGACACTTCCTAGCAAAAGAACCGTCATGAGATTCGGCCATTTCTCTTTTCCCTCTATTGTGACATCAGATGTTCCAGATAGGGGCTGTTCTTCAGCCCAGGTCCCCAAATGAAAAGGACATGTAGTATATTCATAGCCAATTTGTAAGGACATAAATGGGAGCCCAGTGAATTAACCTTTGCTTTTACAAGTCACTAACATTGGAAATCTTTTATTACTGCTAAACAGCTTAGTCTAAACTGATGAAATTTTCTCTACTTTTTTTTTTTTTTTTGAAGTGACTTGAGGATTTCTCTACATTTTTAAAGGGCATTGAGAAAATGGTCTGGTCTTCTTAGGAGGTGTTCTGAGAGGAGTGGTCCCATGATCTAGAGACTAACAGAGGTCTAAGAACTCCAAGCTTCTCCACATGTGATTCCATATCAGAATTGTCTGGGAGCTGCTGAAACCTGCAAATTCACAGGCCTCATCCCAGAATTGGTGAATCTGAGTATGTGGAGATAGGGTTGATGTTTCTGCATTTTCACAGACTCCTCAGATGATCCTTGTGCAAACCCAAATCTGAGAACTGTTGGCCAAAATGTTTACCTAAGACTAGAGTGCAAGAGCAGAGCAGCAGTGAATATGAAGTCAGAAATCTTATCTTTGGAGATCTTGAGGTTGAGTCTTGGCTCTGCCGCTCGTTAGCTTTGGGATCTGAGTTGGTCGCTTTAGTTCCAGAACTTAGCTGTCTCATGGGTACCATGGTTTTGAGGAGAGCCATCTCTGCTACCTCCCAAAACTGTTAGGGTGAAATAACTCAAAAATGCTCTTTAAACTGAAAAATACTTTTCAATATCAAGATATTGTGGTCTTGAGAACGTGTGGGCTGGGGGAGGGGTTTTCTCTCATGACATTGGGAACCTCTGAGATCATGTATTGAACCAAGATGGAAATCCATAACATAACATTGGAAATCAGGCACAGCCTAGTCGAAGCTAATTTTTTTTTGCCCTTTTAATAACCAGCAGGAAAATGAGTTAGAGCTTATTCATGTCTAAGAGATAACTAATGTCTAGGGCCCATCAAGTTGAAGCTGTAGAACTGAGAAGACAGACACGTCCTGCTGTTTCGTTTGAGAATCCCAGATACTTGGAGAAGCCAAGTGGGGGAAACCTGCCAAACTGTTCTTAGACAACTCAGTTAAGGGTAGATATAAGCTCCTCTGGGCTTTCCCCCATTCCTGCTAAGATTGACATTGATTAAGTGTCCGTCAGGTACTAGAATTGTTGCTTAGTATTTTACCTGATGGTTCACAGTAATCTCAAGAGACAGGTAATTTCAGCCCTTTTTTGCAGATGGAGGAGCTGACGCTTGGTGAGGTAGAGTTGTTTATCTAGAGTGTCCCCTCTAACAAAAGGCAGAGGCAGAATGTGAACCCAGTTTCTGCCTGACTCCAGAGATTTTGCCCTCAGTTACTATGACTACTTTCTCTCTGCAAAGCAGATATAATTATTGTGGATGAAAAGGTAAAATGCAACAAGCGTTCTTGCTTTTACAATGAGAAAAGAATAAGAGCGATCCTTGGAACGACTGAAACTCACCACTCTCAGACACCAAGGCTTTCTGCGTAGCTAGAACAAACTTGAATCTATGGGACAAACTTGAAGAATCCAGTAGCTGTCATAGAGGCCATCTTCTTCACCTTCATTATTTAGTTTTCATTATACAGCATATAATGAAATGGTCAACATACAGTCCATCATGAGTTTCTGGTGTCATGTCCCATGATTCATTGTTTGCGTGTAACAGCCAGTGCTCCGTGCAGTCCGTGCCCTCCTTAGTACCCTTCACCGGGCCCACCCCCCACCCCGAAACCCTCAGTTTGTTTCCCAGAGTCCATAGTCTCTTGTGGTTCGTGCCCCCCTCTGATTTCCGCTCCTTCATTTTAAACAGTAATAAAGGCTGAAATGCACGGTTTGGGCACAGCTATCTTTAGATTGGAATTGAATCCGTGAAAAGGAATAAAAATCACTGTAGCCTTCAAGGTTTTCTGTGTCATTGGAACCCACACCCGGCTCTAACGACGAAGGAAAAGAAGAACACAGCCAGTGCAGCCGGCTCTTTCGCCTGCAATTATAACCCATTTAAAATGGGCATCCTGTGTCTTCTTAAAATGCTTTCCTTGATTTGCTCATCACTATAATTCAAAATAATTCCCAAGGGAGGCATGCCAAAGAAAAAATGCCCTTACAATCAGGAGAAGAAAAACACTCACGCGTATATTTTAAAGTTGCACTGCACTGCATTATGGTTAAGTGCTCTACTGTCTGATTGTCTGTATGTTCCATACCTAATACCCAGCCGGGGGGAAGACGCTGCCCTAACAGCACAGAAATGTCCATGTGCTAAGACGTTACAACATAACTAGTAAATGTGACTTTCCTTTACGTGACCTCATACACCTCAGGTTTTGAGCCATCCTCTGTCCGCCAAAACTCCCATGGCTCTCAGTCTATAAAATCCTTGTAAAACAAAGCTGATATGCCATACGGGCTACTGTATGGAAAAAGCTGTTTTATCAGGACAAATGGAGTACATAAAGAGAAGTAGTAAGGCCAAGGAAGAGCTTTACAGGACTTGAAAATGAATTTAAACCCATAACAAATGGTGACAGTTTGAGTTCTTGGAAATACATAGGAATTCATTTAACCATATTGTTAGTCACTCTCTTGGGCATATTTTAGAACATGTGGAAATTGCCTTTCTTTTATTTTCCTCTTTCTTCTTCCACTTTGCCCCTTCCCTTCCCTCTTTCCCTTCCTTGGGTTCTCTTGGTCTTCCTTCCTTTTATTTTTACCAAAAGAGAAGAGGGCTGATTGGGAAAGCACTACAGTGAAGATAAAATGAAGCTGTACAAACAAACCGTCCCTTGTTCAGACTAAATAATAAAACAATTCTGAGTTCCCATTGTTGCTTTAAAAAAAAAAAAATCACAGACTCATTCATCAGTCAGCATTTTCACCATTTTTGAGCACCTACTAAGGTGCCAAGCTGCAGGTTTCCCCCCTTACAGCCAAGCCAGGAAGGAGGTAGAGCTTCAGAGCAGGGAGAAAGTCTGTGGGGTTTTGCCTCCCTTACAGGTTGGGGTCACAGGCAGACCCTCAAGTTCAGGGCAGCTAAGGGTTCCCCTCCTTTGTGTTTCACTTAGTTTACTCTGAATACTGCTGGAAATTGGTAGCCAGCCACTTCTGCAGGTGGGCACCTGGTCAGCTAAGCACTGCTGGGGAAAATTATGCCATCTGGCAGGTTGGTTCCATTGTGAATTCATGGTCTCAGCTTCAACTGGGCCTTCAGTGTGGACCTATTTTGGCTCCTTCTGGTCTTGTATCTGCAGAAGAGGTCTAAATGTCCTTCTCTGCCCTTCATCTGCTAAGGCAGGTGAGCTATTGAAGAGGAGGCAGAGAACATGGGAGAGGAGTTCCCATGGCCTTCTCCGCAAGCCTCTTTGCCTTCCTCCTCCCAACTCCGCTGGTACTCTGGACTCTCCTATCTTCTCAGAAACCCACTGCTACTAAAGATCTGTGCTCTCTGTCTCATCAGTGTGCTCTTTGTGATCTTCTTGGCAGCACTTAACAGCTTCTGGTTTCTACCATGTTAGAAACAACTCTCCTTGAACATTCGTCCAGCCTCATCACACTTCCTTTAGTTTGCTACGATGCCAGATTTCATTTTGGCAGTGATTTTGTTGAGATGGCTAATGCAAAGTGGTTTTTGAGGAAAATGTGTGTCTTTCAGTCTTAATAGCTCTTGTGAAGAACTGTAAGACTTCATGAACTGTGATTTATAGAAGATATTTGTTTGCTGATATTTACTGAAGCAACCCTTCTGTTCCCAGAACCAAAATTAGCAAGCATAACAAATTAAATAATGAAAGGCTGCTGGAAGTTGACCTCGGTGCAAGGCACATATTTCTCCATTTTCCTCACCGGCGCATGTTTGAATGCAAAATATTCATTTGATCATGGGGAAGGAGTAAGAACGTAAGGGAAAGAACGCATAAGAAAAACCAGTGTCTGAGTGCTTGGACTCGAAAGGCCCAAGGAACAGAATTTTTAAAAATCTCATTTCCAGTGGGCCGGAAAAATCATTCTTTGTCTCTCTCCTCTGGATTGTGGTAAAAGCCTAAACCTAATTTCATTAAAACCATGCTAGTGAGGACAAATAAATAAATAAGGCAAGAAAACAACAAGAGTTAAAACTGGGCACCCAAATGAAACTGCTCTTGAGAGTTTGGGGCACATGTTGGGCGCATTCTGATATCCCTTTCTCCACATGTATTCCATGGCTGCACTCGAGTAGGAAAATGTGACTTTCAGCTACAGAAAGCCTGTGCCTTAGAATTCATTTGTTCAAGCCCTCACCCAGCTCCTGCCTACTTGCAGCCGGGAGCTGGCGCACATGGACAAGATGGATGTTTATAATTTCAGGCTGAGCTCCCATTCCACGTAGAAGAATCGGCTTTTTTTTTTCAGCTATCCATATCAAAGGGAGAATAAATGACTTCATAACACTTTTACTATTGCTAATAATAGTAATAAATCTGGATTTTATACTGACCTCTGTCCCAGAGCACTTCACAAGTGTAAAGAGGAATACAAACTCCCCCAAAGATTGCTTTATACAGTCAGAAACCATTTCCTGTGAAATGAAAGGCACTTGCTGTTTAACAACCCACAGATACATTAGACAACAATTTAAGGCGGTATTATCCAATTGCAACCAGAGGCAGAATTGATTTAGGCAGAATGCAATTACCTCAGACACTCCTGATCTCCATTTTGCTTCCCATGTGAACAGACATTAAAGAGGAGTCCAGTTATTATGCAACTCTGTATTTGGTTCTATCCTGAGCCTTTCGGTGGGAGAACAAGAGCAGGTGGTGTAAGTCCCTACGTGGGAAAGCTGTCTGCTTGACCTCAGGGCACAGCCTGCTTCAGTGAACTAGGGAACAGGGGTCTCATTAGTAAGAGGTGTCTCACCAAACTTGTTGGGTTTCTCTCTTTCACTGTTGGGAATCCACTTGTGAAGTTTCTCTTTGTTTATGTCTTGTTTTGCTGGTCAGTCTGTTCAGAGACTCAGTTAATTTGACTTTATTTCCCTCATCCAGTTCCCAGCTCTCACCTGAGGGGATCCCCTTGAATCACGGGCCACAGCAGCACGTGTAGCCCAGCTCTCCTCCACAGTCACCATCCTGACAAACACTTGTGAAGATGGTTTCGTGAAACTGTTCACTGTATTCTCCCTTTGGGAGGATTTTCTCATCTTCTAACAAGTTAAAGACTCCGAGAGTCCCTGTAGTCAATGCTTGCCCGACTTTGCTTAAGTCCATATTTCCCAAATTTGATGACATCCTTTTTTCCCCTTTCATGAAACAAATATTAACATCTCATAAAACTTAGGCTCCAAGGAATACTCTTTGAAAAACACTGTTTTATGGAGGTTCTCACAGATTGAGTTATAACCGCTTTCAGGTTTTCTCCTCTGTGGAATAAAAACACTAGACTGGAACCTTTCTGAGACCCTTGTGAGTTCTAAAGCAACATGCATATACTGTTGACTGTAGTACTGGAGGACATCATTCTCAAGATGAACCTGAGTCTGTAACATTACAAAATACTCCTCAACTTACACTTTCTTAGAGAGACTTTCCCAGTATTCCAGCTGTTTTTTCCTCTGCTAAGAACTGGAAATCTATCGTCAGTAAAAACCTAAGGTTTATTGGTGGAGGGGTTTTATTAGTTGGCAGACACA
Organism: Procyon lotor; assembly: GCA_028646535.1. Lineage (NCBI taxonomy): Eukaryota > Metazoa > Chordata > Mammalia > Carnivora > Procyonidae > Procyon > Procyon lotor. The sequence goes on along the minus strand of CM053607.1, from coordinate 106,559,764 downwards.
GGAACCAGAATTCCCCGGAGAAGAACGTATCCTTTATCTCCTCGCTCCTAGGTTTTAATCTGTCTGAACTCTGGATATTAATAACATATTCCATACGCTACCTAAAATTGGCTCCATGTGACTCTTGAATTAATAATGGGTACAGAGTTAGGATTCTCTTTGGACCTTTAGCGGTTACTCTACAACAAAGCCTCTGACTTGGCACAAATTAGGACAACAAAAGAGCCCAGTGACAGGAAGGAAGAGCTATCCCCATTTTTCCTTTGGATCTCTGGATTATTTCAACCCATCCATTCAGAGATGATTTGGAGAATCTAGACAGAGGTTTCAATAAAGCCTAATGGAAGAGTTTGAGGCACAGAGGGTCAGGGTCTAACAGCTGACGCTCGCTGAAATTAAGAGCCATCAGGAGACCATGGGAATTTAAAATAAATACTTCCCCTGTCTTTTTTCCTTCCTTTCTTACTAAAGGTAAGAGACTTACCTTTAAACTTAAACCTCTAAACTTTTACCTGAAGTTTGACATTGATATTGAATTAGTGGGCAAGAAATTTAGTAAAGGTTATATGAGAAAGGAAATACCTTGGGACCGTCCATCCACTTACCAAAAATGCATCAGGGCCCTCTGGTGGTCTGGGTGCTTGGTGCTGGAGCTGCAGAGGTAGATGGGGAGGGCGCGGATGGGTACAGTTCCCTCTTTTTTTCACCTGAGAGTGTGACTCTGAAGGGAGACAGTAATCATGTAACTATTGGTCATTCTGTGAGTTCATGCTAATGTGTGGTCTCTGAAGGCAAGAGGCATGTTGCTATGACAGCATATATCCGGGAGGCCTGACCTAGAACCTAGAAGTCTAGTGGCATAGACTTCTCCAATAAAAGGATTTAACGGATAAGAAAGAGTTCCTGAGTTGGAAAGAAGAAACAGCAAGAACCAATATGCTGTGGAAGGAAAGATTCTCATCATCGGTGCAAGGAGTAGCACATTGTTGGTATTTGGGGGTACATGGTCCTGGGATGTACATTGGTACAATTTTGGGGGGGTATGTTTATAATAGCGAAAGAGGAAAGAGCATAGTTGGGCAGGTGAGTGAAAAGTAGGAAAGAGCTAGATCGAGGAAGTACTTGTGTTCTGGGCTGAGGAGTGGTGCAGCCGCTGCATGTTGCCCATGGCAGGCATTACCAGTCAGTTATAGGAACATTTACTACTGAGTCAACCGAGAAATCTACTGTAAATGACACGGGATTGATTCTGGAGCCCAATGAAGCCTATCTGCCATTACTGGTGTAGACAGCGAGGGAAGATTATTATTTCTTTAAGCAATGTAAGTATATGATTAGCAATGCTTTGGAAGGTTTTCAATGATCAGAGGATTGATTGCAGAGAAGAGAAGGAGTAGGAAGACCATTAGGAGTAACCTCTAAAAATTCTGTTGTTTAATTCTTGAGCTAGTATGATTGACTATTCCTGTATATTTATGTGTAAAATCTCATTGAGGCTTCCTAACAACATCAGTGAGATGTAGGTATTATTGTCCCTATTTTATAGCTAAGCAAAGTGAGCTTCATTGGCCATGGCAGAAAATGGCAGAGGTAGAAAGTGGCAGAGCTGGACTTGAATTTTACAAGGCTGGCAATTATCTGGTCCTTGCTCACTTACTTGGTCACATCTCCTACCACCTCCTCCCTACCTTTCTGTGTTCTTGTCATATTTGTCATGTATGACAAATATGTCATATATTTGTCATATGTCATATATATATCACATGTAAATATATATATATATTTCAAGAAATCTACAAAAAAGTCTCTAAAAATTCTTAGAACTACTTTGTGAATTTATTAAGTTTATAGAATACAAGGTCAGTATTAAAAAATGAATTGTATAACTATATACTAGCAGTGAACAACTGAAGATTTAAAAAAATGTGCTCCTATTTATAAAAGCACTGATAGAAATGAAATATTTATATATAAATCTAACAAAATGTGTTAAGACTAATGTAGTGTAAGGAAACATTATATTGCTAGCTAGTGCCACTTTTTTCTGTGGTCCCCCAAATTGATCTATATGAGTGAATTGTTTCCTTAATTAAAGAAATCTCAGTTTCTTAAATGTAGTATTCATTTGTCTCTGTCATTGAAAATACAAATCCTAGATACAAGGAACTTACAAGCCAAATAGTTCTAGTAAAAAATAAAGAGTTCTTCCGAGAATAAAAGGCCTAATTATATGATAATCAGTTAAAAAAAAAAAAAGCCCACTGCTGTCTCTGTTCCCTTTCTCCAGGGAGACGAAGTTTCTGGATGTACACCACATTAATAAAATAAAGAGCATATGGGGCAGGGACTCCTGTGGTATGTGGCCGAGAGTTTCCTGGGAGAGGTGAGGGAGGTGGCCAGCCATCTTTCCACGTGGTGTGTTAACTGGACTCCTCTGTATCACTGGGGGGCTTCCAAACAACAACTATACCTGAGCGTCTTGCTGGAAAATCGAGGGAGAGTACCTCTGCTCTTGTTTCCTCAGAGTATGGGATGACAGGGAACCAGGCCTCAATTCGAGGGAACTGACTTGGAGTGAGTCATTTAAGGCCTTGCTGCAGACAGCCCGCTTGACTTTTGATCATTACAGGGAGGAAGGCTAATGCCCAATAATTGAGGGAAAGGGACTGTTTAATAAAGAGATTGCTGTTTACTGAGTTTCTTCATATTCTGTGATACTGTTTTGTGTGCTTCCAGGATATATTATGGAATGAAAAGACCTTAACTTACAACTCTATTAAAGCAGGAGAAACAAACTCGGCCGTGGAGTATAAAACCTTGATTGGCAGATATTTAGTCTTTGCAAACGTGTGCGATCCCTTATAGAAAATGCCTTTAGACAGAAGAATGTGAGAATCAAATTGACTGACCAGAGTCAGTGGCAGGGGTAGACTGAAGCATTAGCATGACTGCAGTCTGGGGGGGCAGGTGTGTGCTCATCTCTGTCTCTGAAGAGCCTCTATATGCTTCCTTACCTGGGCTCCTCTGACTCCCATTTGGACCCTTCCAGGCATCTTGAAGCATATGAGGGAAGGAGAAGTGATGGAAGTAATGCCGAGACTAAATTTTCATTTAATGCCTAATTTTCATTACTTTTCATTTCTATGACTGTGTCACTTGGTATCCATGGTTGACTTTACGTACTTTGAAAAATGTTCTCCATTTTTGGACTCACTTCCAAGTACTTTATTGTGTAATGATTTTGGTGGTGGGTCCCTGAGTCATCCACATTTCCATTACTCACATTTTGGAGGGATTGGACATCCGTTATTTAATTCTGAGTATGTGTCCGCAGTGTCACTTCAAGCTGCCAATCTAGATTTCCGGCACACGGTCACAGTTGGATTGTACTGCGGGTGGTGAGACAGTGTACCTCTGTTTGCTTTTCCATCTGGAAATTGATCACTAAAACCTCAAAATTCATTCTTAGCCACCCACCTATAGTCAACATGCTAATGGAATGTTTCACTCCTGCAGGTTATTGGAGTGGAAAAGGGGAGCTAAAATGCAGTGCCTCATTTGCAGAAATAGTTCCGTGATGGGATTTATTAGTTAAACCACTATGGAGGAATACGATTTCCTCTGATGGGTTCCATTCTGGTTTGCTAGGTACACAAAACACTTTCCAGATGAATTTATGAATTTACACATAGGCTGGAGATAAAATTGCTTGTGAAATCAACTGTTTAGACTTTTGACAAATTAGAGCTCCAGTGCACTCTAAATATAAAATTTACAAAGCGCCTGGCCAGGCAATTGATGAAGGGTCACCTTTTTTAAAAAAAAGAGAAAAGATAAGGGATATTCCTAGATGGGTAAGTGTCCTCCTATCTCTGTGGGTGGTGATAGGGAGGAGAAGACGTGTACTTTTGGACAAGGAGGTGAGCACATGGATCAGTTCGCGTCCTGCCATTGGAATATGCTTATTGTTGTTTCAGATTTTCATGGTCTTGTTTCTTCTGCTTCTTCTCAGCCTCTAGATTTCCTAAAGCACCAAGGTCTTGTTGGGGTTTTTGTTGTTTGAAATAAGCAAGAGTGAGTTGGGCAGCAGTAACAATGGACAGGAGTTGGTCGGTCAGGAATTGCCTTACAATTTTTGAATTTTGAGAGAAGAAAACCATTATTATATGATAGCTTGATGCCTTCCTGGTGGTGCTTACAACGTATGTTATCATCCCAGCATTTCAAATTTGGTTCTGTCACTCCTATAAAAGGTTTAAGTCCAAACATTTCTTGAGCATCTACCACATACAGGGCATTTTGCTAGCATTTCCCAATTGTGAAGTCGTTGATAACATTTGAAACTCAGTGAGGTGGCAGCTGCTTTCTAGAAAGGGATGCCTATCCAGGGACACCTTTAGTTCACATAAATCCTTAGCATGACTGAAATCTTTTTTCTAAACATGAAACCTGGTGTTTTCAGTCCTCAGGCTGTGGGTTGCTGGCTGAGGTCAAAGCTGGGGACGGATGGTTTCCATTGTCTTATTTGTTAGGTATCACTTGGATCTTCTCCAACCAGTGGGAGTCAAGGCAGACTGTTCATTACATATGCTTAATGGAACGGGAAATTAACACAATGGAAAAATATGTATCGCTACCCAATCTCTGAGAGCCCTTCATTTCCAGCTAAGTACAGAGAGCTGATACCTTATTTTATAACATTTTTTATTACTCATGCAAAACATGTTGACCATAGAAGACTAGAAAAATATAGATAAGCAGAAAGAAGAAATAAAGATATACCTAAAGATAACTAGTATTCATATTTTGATATACATCCTCTCAGATTAGTTTCTGTGCTTAGATTGGACCACACCGTTTGCATTTTATAATTGTTTTTCTTTCGTTTAATAATATTTGATTAAAAACTTCCTCTGTTGTTAAATCTATTTAACATTTAAAAATGGCTCCATAGTTCCTTACGGTACTTCATATACCCCTATCCATTTAATTGAACCCTCTTTTGGTAAATGTGTTGTATTTCCAAGTTTTAGATATTATGTATTACATCATAGCAGATGTTATTGACATCAATTATTTCCTAAGTAAAAATTGCTTAAAGTTTAATTGCTTTGTCAAAAGGCCTGCATTTTTGTGTATTTTGATAAATATTGTCAAATTGTCTTCTAGGAAAGTTATACCAGCTTACACTTACACATTCTATGAGGGTACTCATTTTCTCTATAATCCTGGCAATTTTAAGTATTACTGCTATAAAAATCGTTACCTATTCTGAGGGGTGAAAACTAGTATTTCATGGTCTAAATTAAATTTCTTTGGTTACTAGTGAGTTTCAGCATTGTTCTTATGTTTAATCTCCATTTTCACATTTTATTCTGTAAATTACCTAATTATGTTCTTTGTCTATTAATCTATCAATGTGTATAACTCTCTCTTCTTGAAGTAGTCATCGTTTTTTGGGATTTGCATAACAAAATGGTTTTCTATGTAATATTTGTTAGTAGTAAAGGAGCCAACCATCCCGAATTCATGGTTAATTAACACTGAAGATCCTTATACTAATAGTTGGATTATAATACCTGTCATTTATTGAGCAAAATTTGAAAATAGTTCACTACTTACCGTCTCAGAAAATACCATGCGTCGTCATCATTTTTTCAGTGGCGTACTCTAGTAAATGAATGAGAACTGTAGATCTTTCTTCTCTTACATAGGATTTTTTTGCTTCAAACTGATTGGGGGGATGCTATCCACACTTCTGCATCTCTTTAGAACCTTTTACCTTTTTAATGCTCACTAGTTCCCCATGCATTTCACTCCAAACAGCCAGCACCTCCCATTTCTTAGTGGAAGTGCTGCCCTCTTGCTGTCTTAACTCACTTTCCCTGCAGAGACCTATGGACACATTGCCTGGGGACTTTCCAAAACCAGTGGCTGTGGCCATATAGCCCCCTTACCCCTGAGAGGATCGGGACTGAGGTGTGACTTATCCAATTATGGAGCTCCCTTGTGGGACTGAGCCAAAGCCACTCTTCTTGGGATTTTGCTTGCTTCACAACCTACCCTGACCTCTTTCCTTCCTAGTTCATACTTGCCCTCTCCCACTTTCCTAAGAACATTTACTACAAAATCACTTTCACACAAATGCTTGTTGTTGGGTCTGCTTCTGGGAAATGCCCCCTAAGGCTCATATATCGACATTTAGAACTTTAAGGAGTGTGTCAGGGAAGGTCAGTTCATATTTCATATTCATATTCATATAATGGTGAATAATAGCTATAGCAATTAGTATTTTTAAGATCTTACTATGAATCTAGCATTTTGACAAACACTTTCACATGAAATATCTCATCTGATCACCACATATGGTATTTCTGTTTTTTTTTCCAGACAAGAAAACTTAAGTTTATGTTCACATAGATCCTCAGTGGCCAAAATGGGACTCAAAGCCAAGTCTAGCAGACTCCAGAGCCCAAGCTCTGTAATTATGCCTGAGAAGAGGCTTGGGGGAAGGCTGGGGTAGAGTCAGAAATTGTTCTCAGGACCCTTGAGCATTCTTGGGCACAATCTCAGGTGCGTGCACACTGATGGCCTGGGCAGTGTGTAACTCAATATTCTCCTAAATTATTCTCATATCTGTACAAGTTGCCTTTAAAAGACTACCTCCCCTTTATTTTTTTTAGGTTAGTACAGTTTTGTAGGAGAAAGAAAACATGAAAAATTTCTCTGTTGGTCAGAAAGTCACGGTAAAGACATATTTGATGATACAGAATTTAGATCATTGGGGATTTTTTTTTTCCCGTTTAGTGGCCTAAGTCTTCTATGAGCTTATTAGCACATGAGCATAGCATGTACGTAATTGTAAATTCTTAGTGACAGGATGCTTTCATTTTGAGTTTAGCCTATAGACCCAGACCAAAAACAAAAACAAAACTGAGATTTATTTTAATGCACAAGTTCTTTATTTTTAAAATTTTTTTCCCATTAGAGCAACACAATTTATTTTCAGAAGTTCTATAATTTCTGTTCAGAATACAGAGATTTAAGAGACTTGTGCACATTGCAACTCTTCTCCTGATGGCTAACTCAGCGTCTTCATTTAGAAGTCCTCAGTAGGGAGCCCGACGTGGGGAGCAGCAGTGACAATAGCAAGATGCCCATTGAAATTTGAATTTCAGATAAGCAATGGATGATTTTTTGATATAAGAATGTTCCGTACCATTTCCTTCCGTGTAATATTTGGGACGTACCTAGGCCGAAGACTATTTGCTGTGCATCTGAAATTCAAATTTAACTGGGTGTCCTATATTTTCTCTGGTAACCTACCTTCCTTAGCCCCCACCTCCACCCCCATAGCAATGCTCCTTGTGTTACAGCCTGCTTGTGGGTTTTTGCTCTTAGGCTCATGTATTCAAAACTATCTGTCTCAAGACAGCTGACTTGGTCACCACGGAGAACCTCTTCCTGGGTTGCCTGCTCCCAAGTCGCTATCTACAAATCAGTTTCCATCCACGTGTCTGAAAGAGTGTTCCAAAATATAAATCATGCCACTCCCTTAAAACCTTCCAGTGGATCTCTGTCATGTTTAGAATATAATCTAAAGGATTGTCCCTGTGGTCTATGAAGTTTTCTGTGATCAGACCCTCCTTCCCTCTCTGGTCTCTATCCTGTCCCTCTTGCTTGGCAAGAGGGCAATTCCAGGTTATTTCTCAACCTTGCCCAATCCCCCAAGGGGATCAAGAGGAGAGTCTTCCCCCTTCAGAGGAACTGGGCTTTTGTCTTCTTGCAGCAGCCAGTCAGTGGGTAAGGTTTACTCCAGGAATGTGTTAACCAAGAGGTAGTTCTCTGATGAAGGTTTCCAGAAGCTCTAAGCCCCCAGGAGCAAACTGAACAGAAGCTTGAGAAATGGGCCCATAGAATGAGTAAGGAATCTGAATACAGAGATTTGGGTGGTTTTAACAGCTTCCACCACAGCAAGACTAGGACAAGATTCCAGAGGCACATCATCAGAAGAGTCTGGCTGCCTCCATTGCAGAAATGTCCCTGGCTGCCATCAGCAGTCAGTGGAATAGGTAGGACTCTTGGGCAAGTCCAGGAGTAAGAATGAGATAGGCTAGTCAGAGCCCGGGTCAGGGGAAACCAAGGAGCTGGTGTGGTTGTGGGACAGATTGTGTTGCTCTCTGGCCGGGCTGCTTTGGGAGAACAAAAGCAGAAGTGAGTTCTGTCCTCTTGGAGCTTAGCATTTTCCAGTGGGGAGTTGGCACTGTGGGGTGAAGAGGGAAAGTATTAGCAGCGCTTCTGGTCAACAAATACTGCAGCAAGAAGAAGCCAAAAGTAATGCCTTAAAAGATCTGGTAGTGATTGTTGAGGAAGTTCAGATTATTTATTGTTATACAACGGAATAACCACATGTGAAGAGTCCAAAAGATCTATCTGTGTGCTCTAAGGAAATTGAACTATAGCCCTAATGTGACTATAATCTTAAAAATTGTAGGGGTGTATCTGTATTACTCATCAAAATATTGTAGATGGACAAGATGAAGCCACACTGAAGACTCCTTCAAATATTCTCTTAAAAGGACACTGCTATGTTTTGTGATCGCTGCTTTATAATTGTTATAATCCATCAATTTAATATTGTTATGAAAAATTCTAATAAATCACAACTTAGTCACAATTGATAAGACATGACTAAGATCTTGGGCTGTGTGCTGAGTCCCAGTAATTTATTAGCCCACTTACTTGAAATCGATTGAAATTAAAGATCTCCTCTGAATGCTAGGTAAGTGGCCTTGAGCAAGATTCTGTCCAGTGTTCAAATTAAGAAAATGCTTTCCAGGCTGAACTCAGGTCTGAGAGATTCTATCTGAAAACTCTTTTCCTGTCCCTCCCCTCTCAGAGACAGGAAGTCCTGGGGCACCCTCCGTCTTGTTTCTACCACTTGGACGGTATACTGTGTGTCCCTCACTACACGCATGACACTTTTACCCCGGCTACCCAATTCTGAATAATTCAAGCATTTTTAAGGGAAAATGTACTGTGGCATATTTTCAGAATTGAATACTGATTTCTTTGATTAAAAAGAGAACCAAAATCAAAAGAGAACTCAATCAAAAAGGAACCAAAAGTACTGGCCACTCTCATTTAAAATCAATTTCCTAACTTGTCTTTTTAATCAGAAATTTTGGTTCTTTATTTTTATCAGTTATTACTATTTCAAAAGACCAGATGTCCAAAAAAACCCACTCTTGGTTTATGACAATGGGACTACTTCATTTGCTTGTTACAAAATGCTTTTTTAAATAGTTAGATCCATGCATCTGGCTCATTTAGAATGGTGCCAAATAATAAAGCATATGTTTAAAATTGGGAGTCTTTTAAAATCAATAAAATTCATAGGTAAGCATACGAAGAGACCCCAGTCTTACTGGTAATCAGAAGAAAATGACCTAAAACAATAATGAGATGCTTAAAAAGTCAGATAATGCTGGAAGGGTGGGGTGGCTGCGGGGAGACTGGACTCCGTAATCTCCCATCGTCCTCCAGACATGCCCCAGAACACAAAATTCCATGAGGTGAAGGCCTTGTTTGTTCAAATGGGAGCACGAATTTGGCCCAAGCAATTTGGCAATAGCTGCTAAAATTAAAGACAAGCCTAGGAACCAGCCGTTTCATTCCTGAGAATGTATCATAGAGAAAGTGCTGCACATAAGTATCAGGAAACCTAAATGAAGATCTGTTCATTTCAGGGTTACTTGTTTCAGAAAAAAAACTTGATAATAATCTAGATCTCCCTCCGAATAGGAAAGGAGAAATTAACTGTTATCTGTTCATGAAAAGAGATCCTGTGATACAGTAAAACACATATATAGTCATAAATAAAATATAGTTTAAAAAAAGATTTAATCTGTATAGGTAGATTTCTTGAAAACAATATTAGGTTAAAAAAGAAGCAAATTGCCAAGTGGTATGTATAATATATGTTTTATATAGAAATATTCTATATTGTTAATTAAAGCATGTATCATAGTTTAAGTATGCAGTAGCATGGATGTATATTAAATTTGTGACAGGAAGAGGTGTGGTGGAAAACAGAAGAGACATTGCCTTTATTTTTAGAGTTTTAGAATTTTCTTTAAGAAATACAGAGGAAATATGATTAAAATGTTAGCATTTATTTCTCTGAGTGGTGAGTACATGGATATTTATTATCCTTTGTATTCTGTATTTTAAAAATAATAATAGAATAATGGAGTGGAATAATGAAAATAATCAGCATGAAAGCAACAATCACCGCAAAAGAAAAATGGGCAAAGAACATGAGCAGAAAATTCCTAACGTTGCACTCATATGTGGAATTTAAGAAATGAAACAGATAAACATGGTGGGGGGAAGAGAGGCAAACCATAAAACAGACTCAACTATAAAGAATAAAATGGGGGTTGCTGGAGGGGAGGTGGGTGGGGCCTAAATGGGTGATGGGTATTGAGGAGGCCCCTTGTTATGATGAGCACTGGGTGTTATGTACAAATGATGAATTACTAAATTTTATGCCTGAAACCGATATTACACTATATGTTAACTAACTGGAATTTAAATAAAAAACTTGAAACTACAGAATAAATAAAACCACACTCTGTATGAAAAAAAGAAATTCCTAATGTTGCATAAAGCAATACAAATTAAAAGATACAAGTGTTTCACAGACGAGAATGCCAAAGATTAAAATGAATGTTGATATTCAGAACTATAGGAGATATAAGGAAGTGTGAACTTAAATAGCTAAAATTAGAAGAAGTTGATACAGTATTTCTGTAAGGTAGTTTGGCTCTATATTAATGATAAATAGGTATGTAGATAATTTAACGTGTACAATTAGGTTGATCTAACAATTTTTCTTTTAGAAATTTATCTTACAAGAGAAATATATTCAGAAATGTATCCATGCCATTACTTATGTTTGGTAATGCAGAGAGTATGTATTGAATGACACACAAAAAAGTGGTGAATGTCCCTCTGAGAAGGAGGATGGGCCATGCAAGTTTGAAATGATGTCGGGAACTTCCATTATATATTTTTTATATAATCTGATTTTTTAAAGCTTTTATTTTAATTCCAGTTAGTGAACATACAGTATTAGTTTCATGTGTACAACATAGTGATTCAGTGCTTCCTTCCAGCATCTGGTGCTAGGTGCGCTCCTTAATCCTCTGTCGCTTGTTGCACCCATTTGCCCACCCACTTCTCTGCTAACCATCAGTTTGTTCTCTAAAATTGAGAGTCTCTATCTTGGTTTGTCTCTCTTTTTATCCCCTTTGTTCATTTGCTTTGTTTCTTAACTTCTCCATGAGTGAAATCATATGGTATGTGTCTTTCTCTGACTGACTTATTTTGCTTAGCGTTATACTCTCTAGCTCTGTCCCTGTTTTTGCAAATGGCAAGATTTCATTATTCTCTATGGGCGCATAATATTCCATTATGTATGTGTAGGCATATCTGTATCACATCATCTTGATTCTTTTGTCTATGGTTGGATGCTCGGTCTATTTCTGTTTCTTGGCTATTGTAAATAATGTTGTTATAAACATTGGGGTGTATGTATCTCTTTGAGTTAGTGTTTTTATGTTTTTTGGGTAAATACCCAGTCATGTGATAGCTGGTTCATAGGGTAGTTCTATTTTTAACTTTTTGAAGAAACTTCACACTGTATTCCAGAGTGGCTTCAACACTTGGCTTTCCTACCAACAGTGCAAGAAGTGTTCTTTCTTCTTCACATCCTTACCAACACCTTTTTTTTGTTTTTTAGCCATTCTGAGAGGTGTGAGGTGATACATCATTGTGGTTTTGATTTGCATTTCCTTGATAGTGCATGGTGATGAGCATCTTTTCTTTCATGTGTCTGTTGGGTATCTGGATGTTATCTTTGGAGACCTGTCTGCTGCCATTTTTATGACTGCTGCCCATTTTTAAATTAGATTGTATGCTTTTCATGTGTTGAGTTGTATGAATTCTTCATATATTTTGGATACTAACCCTTTCTTGGATATGTCATTTGCAAATATCTCCTCCCATTATATAAGTTGTCTTTCAGTTTTGTTGATTGTTTCCATCACTGTGCAGAAGATTTTGATAGTAGTCCCTTTAGTTTATTTTTCTTTAGTTTTCCTTGCCTCAGGAGACCTATTTAGAAAAAAGTTCCTTATAATCTGATTTTTTAAATTTATTTTTTTATTAACATATATTATTTGCCCCAGGGTACATGTCTGTGAATCGTCAGGCTTACTACACATTTCATAGCACTTACCATAGCACATACCCTCCCCAATGTTCATAACTCAGCCACCCTATCCCTACCCCCACAGCCCCCAGCCACCCTTAGTTCGTTTCGTGAGTTTAGGAGTCTCTTGTGGTTTGTCTCCTTCCCCATCCCATCCTGTTTCATATAATCTGATTTTTAAAGTCAAGTTCATGTGCTAATTTTTCTTATACATAACAGCTTTGTTGAAATATAGTGGACATAACCATAAACTCACCCCTTTAAAGTCTATAATTCATTGGGTTTTAGTATATCCAAAGGGACTGTCACCATTATCTAAATTTAGAATATTTACATCATAACAAAAAGAAACCTCATATTTTGTATCTTACACTTTGTAAGTTTAGGTTTATAGCCTTAAACCTTCCCCTGGCTGCCAGCAACATCCAATATATTTTCAGTCTCTTATGCATTTGCCTTTTCTGGACATTTTTTATAAATGAAATCATACAACATGTGGTCTGGATTCTTTCACTTAGCATGTGTCAGTATTTCATTTCTTGTCGTGCCTGCATAATATTCCATTGTATGGGGGCACCTGGGTGGCTCAGTGGATTAAAGCCTCTGCCTTCGGCTCAGGTCATCTGAGGGTCCTGGGATTGAGCCCCCCATTAGGCTCTCTGCTCCGCAGGGAGCCTGCTTCCTCCTCTCTCTGCCTGCCTCTCTGCCTACTTGTGATCTCTCTCTCTCTCTCTGTCAAGTAAATAAATAAAATCTTTAAAAAAAATATTCCATTGTATGAATATGCCACATTTTATGTATCCATTCATCAGGATGATAGACATTTACTTGGGTTGTTTCTTGATTTTGGCTATAATGAATAATGCTGCTATGAACATTTATGTACAGATTTTTATGTGGACATACGTTTTTATTTATCTTGGATACGTAAGTAAGGAGTGAAAGTGCTGAGCTGTAAGTAACTATATGTTTAATCTTTGAGGAACTTCCAGGCTGTTTTCCAAAATGGCTATAGCATTTTACATTCCAATCAGAAGAGTATGAGAATTCTATTTTCTCCAAATCCTTCCCAACATGCGGTATTATCTGACTTTTTGATACAGCCATATTAGTAGGTGTGAAGTGGTACCTCACTATGGTTTTGATTTGCATTTCCCTGGTGGTTAATGATGTTGAACACCTTTCATGTTCTTATTGAGCAATGGTATATCTTCTTTGGTAAAATGTTTGTTTAGATCCTTTTCCCATTTTTAAATTGTTGACTGTAAGAGTTCTTTATATATCCTGAAAACAGGTCTCTTATCAGGTATATGATCTGAGAATATTTTCTCGTATTCTGATAGTGTCCTTTGAAGAATAAAAGTTTTTAATTTTGATGAAGTCCAGTTTATCTGTTTTTTCTTTTGTAGCTTGTGATTGTAATGTCCCATTTAAAAGACTTTGCCTAATCCGAGGTTACAAAGATTCGCTAATACATTTTCTCCTAAGATTTTAAGTTGTATATTTAGGTCTATCATCCGATTTTGAATTGATTTTTGTATGTAGTGTGAAAGAGTGGTTCATTGTTATGTTCTTTTACATATGTATATTCAGGTATTCTAGTACCAGTAGTTGAAACACTGTTCTTTCTCCTATTCAGTTACCAGGGCAATCTTGTTAAAATTAATTAATCATGAATAACCATAAATCATAAGCATTTATTTCTGGACTCTAAATTCTGTTCCATTGATATATGTATTTATCCTTATGACAATATCACACTGTCTTGATTATTGCCAGTTAGTTTTTAAATAAGAAAGGGTGAGTTCTCCAACTTCAGTTTTTTTAAGAACTGTTAGCTCTTTGGTGACACTTGTGTTTCCCTATGAATTTTAGGATAATGTCAGTTTTAGCAAAGATGCCAGCTGAGATTTTGATAGGTATTGCAGTGTATCTGAAAATCATTTTGGGGAGTACATTTGGGGAGATGGTATTATTACCATCGTAATAATATTAAATTTTCTCATCCAGGATCACAGGATGTCTTTCCATTTATTTATATCTTCTTAACATACTTGAGCAATGTTGTAAAGTTTTCATTTTATACTTTTGCTAAATTTATTTCTAAAAATTTTCTTTTTTTTTTTAAAGATTTTATTTATTTGACAGAGAGAAACACAGCGAGAGAGGAAACACAAGCAGAGGGAATGGTAGCGGGAGAAGCAGGCTTCCTGCCGAGCAGAGAGCCCGATGCGGGGCTCGATCCCAGGACACTGGGATCATGACCTGGGCTGAAGGCAGACGCTTAACGACTGAACCACCCAGGTGCCCCTAAAAATTTTCTTTTTTGATGTTATTTTAGATAACATTACTTTCATAATTTCACTTTTTGCAGTATTCATTGCTTATATAGGCAAAGACAGTTAATTTTTGTATTTTGGTCTTATATCATGCAACTTGGCTGAACTTGTTTATTTGCTCTAATAGATTTTTTTTTTTTTTGGTATGGACTCCTTAGAATATTCTTTGTACATGATCATGTCTTCTTGAATAGAGATAGTTTTATTTCTTCCTTTCCAGCCTGGACATTTTGTTTTCTTTTCTTGCCTAATTACCCTAGGTAGGACCTCTACTACAGTTGACCCTTGAACAGCATGGATCTGCTTATATGTGGAATTTTTGTTGTTGTTGTTAAATAGAGTGCAGTACTGTAAATATATTTTCTTTAAGATTTTCTCAATAATGTTTTGTTTTCTCTAGCTAGCATTATTATAAGAATACAGTGTATAACCTTCCTACACTGTTGTTGGGAATGCAAGCTGGTGCAGCCACTCTGGAAAACAGTATGGAGGTTCCTCAGAAAGTTGAAAATAGACCCAGCAATTGCACTACTGAGTATTTACCCCCAAGATAGAAAGGTAGTGATCCAAAGGGGCATATGTACCCCAATGTTTATAGAAGCAATGTCCACAATAGCCAAGCTATGGAAAGAGCCTAGATGTCCATCAGCAGATGAATGGATAGACAAGATGTGCTGTATATATATACAATGGAATATTAAGCAGCCATCAAAAAACCATCTTGCTATTTGCAATGATTTAGATGGAACTAGAGGGTATTATGCTAAGCAAAATAAGTCAATCAGAGAAAGACAATTATCATATGATCTCAGTGATATGAGGAATGTGAGAAACAAGACAGAGGATCATAGGGGAGGGGAAGAGAAAGTGAAACGAGGTGAAACCAGAGAGGGAGACCAGCCATAAGAGGCTCTTAATCTCAGGAAACAAACTGAGGGTTGCTCGAGGGGGGTGGGTGGGAGGGATGGGGTGGCTGGGTGATGGACACTGGGGACGTATGTGCTATAGTGAATGCTGTGATTTGTGTAAGACTGATGAATCACAGACCTGTACCCCTGAAACAAATAATACATTATACATTAATAAAAAAAAAGAATATAGTGTATAGCACATATAACATACACAGTATGTGTTAATCAACTGTTTATGTTATTGTTAAGGCTTCCAGTCAACAGCATACCATTAGTGGTTGTTTTTGTAGAGTCAAAAGTTACACAGAGATTTTTCAACTGTGCAGGGGTCTGTGCCTCTAACCCCTATGTTGTTTAAGGGTCGTTATTTAATACTGAAGAGAAGTGGTGAGAGCAGACATAGATATCCTTGGCTCGTTTCTGATCTTAGTAGAAAAGCTTTCAGTCTTTCATTATTGACAATGATATTAGCTATGGTTATTTGTAGATATCCATTATCAGATTGAGTAAGTTCCCTTAAGTTCTTAGTTTTCTGAGGGTTTTTATCATATAGGGATGTGGGACTTTGCCAAATGCATTTTCTGCCTCTGTTGATCTGATCTTGTGGTTTTTGTCCTTTATTCTGTTAATATGATTTTTGGATGTTAAGCTATGATTTCTAATATTATGTGTCAACTTAATTGGACTAAGGGATGTACAGGCAGGTGGTAAAACATTTCTGAGTGTGTTTGTGAGGATGTTTCTGGAAGAGATTGGGATTTGAATAGGTAGACTGAGTAAAGGAGATTACTTTCATTAATAAAGGTGTGCATCATCCAATCTGTTAAGGGACTGAATAGAACAAAAAGGTGTGGGAGGGTTGAATTTGCTTTCTTTGCTTAAGCTAGGACATCTGTCTTCCCCTACCCTTATATATGGGTGCTGCTGGTTCTTTGGTCTTTGGTCTCCAACTGGGATTTACATCATTGGCCTCCTCAACTCTTGGGCCTTTGGACTCATACTAAAACCGCTAACTCCCCTAGTTCTTGGGCCTTCATATTCAGACAATTATATCACCGTTGTTTCTGGTTCTCCTTCTCACACATGTCAGATTGTAGGACTTCTGGGCCTCCATAATCTTATGAATCAATTCCTACAATAAATCTCTTTATGTATGTCTATATCTTCAATTGCTCTGTTTCTCTGGAGAATTCGAGAAATTAACCAAAGACTTGGAACAATAGATTTAAGCAAAATGTCTGCAGGTAGGTAAGAACAGTCAGTTTTGTGGAGTTTTACCTAGCACTCTTCCCATCCCTCTCTCCTGATATCTGCAGTAACCCTGATGGCCAGCAACCTCAAAGATTAGTGATGCTGGAAAAGCCAGCAGCCTAGCAGCCACAGGAGGGGGCAAAATGATTTGGAGCTCTCCCAAAAGCCCAGTCTCCTGAGATTGTCATTATTTGACCCATGTGGCAGCTCCTTGGACAATCTTCTGTCATAGCCTTAGTATTTATTTGATTTGACTCAGAGTTTGCTCAATAGGAGTCCTATCACCCAGGTATTAATTGCCATTCCAGAGGTGCTTCACTCCCTGCATTACTTTTGCGGCGGAAAAAGTACTTTTGAAAATGTTTGTATAGCATAATTAGGAGTGATTAATTGGGTACAACTAGATGTTTAAAAATTGTTTTGAGAAGAATGATATATGTATAGCATTTAGAATAAGCGTGTGTGTGTGTGTGTGTGTGTGTGTGTGGAAAGTATGAATGTAATACATTAAATAATAACAGTTAATAACTTTATATATCTGTAGAAGTGACAGATAAATATATCTCAAAATATTAATAATGGCTCTTTGGGGAGGGGTTGGATTATGGGTATAACCCATATATAAGGGTGATATAAACTTTAATTTTCAACCAAAATATGGTTAATATTTCTAAGATAAGTTTAATTCCTAATTTAAAGAATACATTCTGCCATACCATGGTTTTTAAAAAACGAATGTCTTATAAATTTACCAGCAATCTGTAATCCATAAATGGACACAGGTCACTGTTTGATAGGAAATTTGCTAACTATATTATTACTTTAGAATCCTAGGTCAGAGGGAAGAAAAAAATAAAGATATTGCCTCTTGACTATTAGTAAGCATGCCACTTTCTTAGTTTTATTTAGTCGGGTTCAAGAGACACTAATACCAATTCCCAGAACTACTTTTGCTTTTAGAATCTGCACAGATCCCTGAGAATGTATAATTTCTCCATTGCTTAGCAACTGTTCCATTATTTTCAGGAACTTGTTAAATGAATGAATGCATTTTGATGACAAGACAGCTTTATTCATGCCATGCTCTGGGCCACCATGTAATAATAAGAGATAACGAAATGAAATATTACAAAGATCATGTCCCTAGTCACTTCTGCCCACAAAAACCCTCAGAAGAGCTAGGTTGAAAAGAAACTTTATGCAAACAGATTTTAAAAGCTAAGAAAAAAAGCATATTGATTCTGAAATAATTGTCTACACACATTCACATTTTCTCTTTATCAGTTGTTGAATGACCTTCCATGAAAAAAATACAGACAGAAGTTCCATGTAGACCTCAGTCTTTAACAGTTTCAAAATCCCTGAATTGGCTCTGGTTTCCCTTCCACTAACACATGTTATAAACTCAGACCTAAGTTGGAAGGTAACTGATAATCAAGGCTCCCAATTTAAACAGCTCAAAGATTCATCTTAGAAAGATTGCACACTAGAACAACATATCTAAAGAACGCAGTTCCTTTGTAAGGAGCAAATCCTGTATGTTAATATCCTTAAATGGAAATAATAATTCTAAACAATTACGGCTTAATATACTTATATTTTGGTTTTAACTCTGAGAAAGCTCAGAGTGAAATTTTCGTGCCCAAACTTCAGTAACATGTTTACTGTCAGGTCCTGACAAAGTCATTTTTTCCCGAAGCATGTTTAAGGAAACATGGACACACAAACACACACATGCACATAGCAAATGGCATTGACAGTAAATGGGAAAAGTTGAAAATAGACCAGGTTATAGGATTATGTCACCTAAAACGTGTATGATTGAAAAACGCAGTTTTGAGAACTGAATATATTCTTTGGCTTAAAGTCAGGGAGCCAGGGCAGGACTTCACAGTCTCTCTGCTTAGTCCCTTCTCTTCAGCCCAGGGGGGCTTTAATGCTTACCCAAGGCAGAGCCAACGCTGAGAATCAATATTCTACTTCCAATTCATGCTCTTCCAACTTAGTGCCTCCTTCTTCTTGCCAGAAACTTTAAGCTCAGGGTTAAAAATCATTTTGAGGGTTTTTTGTTTTTTAAAGTAAACCTAATGCTGTAAAAATCTAAATAATAGAAAAGTACATGGAATAAAATTGACTATTTCTCTTTGAGTCCTCACATACGAAATTTCTGCATATGTGTATAATCCTCCTCTTGGTACTTCAGAAGTAACAAAAATAGACTTTGATTAGGTGACTCAGTTCAATTTAACAATTCAGGTCCATACTTTGTGTCTGCAGGCGTCATCATTTGGGAAGTTAAGGCAAGCTAGGGGTGGAGGGTAGAAGGCATACAGGTGTGTGTAAAATGGCTTTGTCTTCATGAGTTTATAGGTTGTTTGGGGGAGATAAAGCATGGATAGAATCACAACAATGTCAAGATGTGTAGTTTGAGAAGACTAAAACTATTTTGTAATTTAAGGAGAGTAAGTCTTATTAGTAATAAGTATAAATAAGTAATAAGTAAGTCTTAATAATGAATGCTTCATGAAAAAAGTAGCATTTTTGGTGAATCTTGAAAGGAGAGTAAGATTTAGAGAAGCAAGGGGAAGAAAGAAAAACAGATTAGTTTCAATTTGCACACTGCATTCTTCTCAGAAGGATTGTACTGTGGCTTATAATAAGATCAACTGCTAAGCCTTTCTGTGCCTTACTTAGTTTTCTCTATAGTAAAATGAGATAACAAAAGTAGAATCAACTTCGTGGGGTTATTGTGAAGAGAAGGTCAAATTGTCCATCTCTGTAGCTTAGAACAAGCGCCTAGAGACAGTAAAGGTTTGCTCGGTGTTTGCAGGTATGTCCTTCCGTTATGTGGGATGAAGGATACAGGGCCGCATACAGCTTTGCCGAAGTTTCCTTCATTCCTGTTCCTCACGGAGGAGAACTAGGATGCTGAGTTCAGTTCAGTGAGGCCTCCTGTGAATGTGGAGAGGAAGAGAGTGAGTCACGGTCAAGGTAGTGAGCCATTTACAGAACCTGCAGCAAGATGTTTTACTATCACTTAACTTCTCTCTCTTGATGAGCTTAGAACTCAGATAATCCTCAAACCTGTCCTGAATTCTCTTAGCTTAAAAACCACGTCTTTTTATTTACTTTTAAAAAATTTTTAATTAACATATAATGTATTATTTGCTTCAGGGGTACAGGTCTGTGAATCATCAGTCTTACACATTTCACAGCACTCACCATAGCACATACCCTCCCCAGTGTCCATCACCCAGCCACTCCTTCCCTCCCCCCCCCCCCCCCCCCCCA